>JANHGO010000071.1:58156474-58230578 GCA_024606505.1 Aquila spilogaster
ATGCTCATAAAATTCATTCATACGTCATACAAACACTGGGATAGTCCAAGACACAGGCACATGGGGAAGGAAGCGTATTTAAAACTTTCTAGGTTTAAGCAATGACACATTCAAAGATAATTCAGTGCCTCGTATAGGTGTGGCATGCTGATTTCTGGACACGTTAAACTGTATGTTCTTTAGCAGCACATACAGTGAATTTTGCACAAACTTCAGAATACCCTGTGGAAGCCAATCCGGGAGGCTGTGAGCCAGCTACTGCAATAATTCAATTTGTGCTGTTATCCAGACATAAATCAAACCCTCTGCATCCTGCTGAGACAGCAAGACCTGAGCTTTTGCTGAATTCCTACACAGATAAAAAAAAAGCCTTGACAATGTAGTTGATGTGGTACTCAAAGGAAAGCTTGAAGTCGCAGATGAAACCGAGATTGCAAGGTAGTTGGAAAGTAAATAACAATCCCATCAAACAGAACCACACATGGAAGAGGGTTAGGAGGAAACTGCTGCTTAGCCAGTGACAACCAGTGTGGTTCAGTATCACAAGACGACCCAATTTACAAAGACACAACATGAGAGAAAACTCCTATCCAACCCTCAGTAACAGCAGAAGAAACAGGCATGAGATACTAGTTGATAACTAAAAAATGTTTGAATGAAAATAGCTATAGAATAAACAGAGGACGTTAGCTTGATTCCTGGCGAACTTAGACAGTTGTACATCAGGAAAAAGTCCGCTGAGGTTCCTGGAGTTTAAGGGATGTGAAAGACACAAATTAAATAAGATGCAAACACTTGCAATGTCAGATTCTGTCACCTTAACCTATATGGAGTATGTACTTTTCTGTCTGAGATATCTATCTAATCAGTGCCACTGAAGTTTCTACTGAGTGGAATAAGGCAATAGATAGATTGGCTAAAGGTAAAAGCAGCATCTTGTATAGCTTTAGTAAAGCCGTTTGGGATTTTTTTGTTGTCTACTCTAGAGGAGACTGCAGTTTCCACAAGAAAAATCAGAATTTTTTTCATGAAAATTCCAGCGTCATTCTTAAAAAAACTGATTTCCTTTAGGGTAACAGAAAATGTTTAATTTCCGGGGACAATTTACACGAATGTAATGTGCACACACAAGCGCCCACACATTCCTTCTTACTATGAGTCAGAAGGTTTTTGTTTGTACGCTCAAGCATGGTGTGTTTAAGGTCGCAAAGAGCACTGTACTTCACCTGCTGAGTACCCCCGCCTCCTCCATCTCAAGTACCAGGTAGAGTCTGGGGTTGCTTCTCCTCCAGAGACAGCACTTCAGAGGATGACAGCTGTGTAACCTGGTGCTCCACACGTGCCGTAGGGTAGCTGGGCAGCGGGGGAATGCAAGGCATATAAATGACAACTCTCTGAAGGCATTGCAGCAAAAATGGGAAGAAAGTAAACTCTGTTTAAGAGAAGAGATTTTCAACATTTCTAAGTAAAAAAAAAAGTTTTACTTGAAAACAAAATGTCAAAATAATGAATAATTTCCCAGGATGGAAATAACCATTCTGTCCCAGTCTAATGCTTACATTTGAGAGGAATTCTGCATTAGACCTCGTGGAGTCACTTGATTAAAGCACTCGTCTTTCAGGAAAGCTCTTAATAAACAGGTATATTTGAAGCTACTTACAAAGCAATACAAACAAAAGAATTTTCATTAAGAGTCAAATCTTGCTTTTTTTAACTAGGACTGCAATTTATGCCATAAAAACTTTGAAAGAAGTTGGGAAGTAACAAGTACTTCAAAAAACTGTTTCAATACACTATGCAGTGAATAATACACCGGAGGCGAAAACAGTTTGGTAGGATTTTGGAGAGTCATGTCCCATATGTGTACATCACCAAAGGCACATAGGAGCCTTCTGAACAGTTACACATTGGTTTGGGATTCAGTACAAGAAACCACTACCCTGAAACACGATCATATCATGAGTTATCTTTGCCAAAACTCATAAATTCAAGCAAAGGGAAAACATATTGGGTGTCTGGAAACAGTGGAGGTAATTTTTCCCTTCAGACCTGCCAGAGATTTTCACTATAATGAAAAACTCTAAGGTATTATTATAGAAATAAGTTGGGAAACTGTTTCCCAGACAAAATTACTTGGATCTGCTTTATACGCTAGCAAAAATACCCACTGAAATCATAAAAACTCTCTGGATTTACACTGTTAGCTTTCCATAAAGCCAGCTGTTGATACCCAATTATTTTAAATGCTTCGCGATGATCCCAGCTCACTTCCTATCTGGGTCAAACGAGGCCCTAAAAGCAAAAGCAGACAGGCAAGCTCAGAGGTGCAAGAACAGAAGTAAGTAGAAACAAACTGCTAGCAGAGCCATTCACAGCAATTAGAGCTCGACAAGCACTTACCGACTCCCTAGAAAAGAAAAATATCTGGTATCGGAGTATCTACCCTTGAATGTCCCTGCCTCCAGGGGTGCTGAGCAAAAGACATATTTACACTGCAGAGTTTTTGTGTAGCTCTGTTGACAGCATGAAGCAGAATATTTTCCATGTGAAAGATTTAGCCAGTCCTCTGGCAGCTTGGTTTTCAACCAGAAAACACTTACTCCATAAAGGCAAAACATATAGTGATTTAACTGAAATTTTCAGTAAGACACACTTTATCTAAAGATCAAAATTGTAAACTTGTGGAGCAAAACAGTGTACATCATCTCTTTTAGTGTACATCATCTATTATAGCTATAGAATTAAATGAGCAAGTGGGCCAAAAGTATATATATATTTTTTAGAACAAAACCAGGATTTTCCAGCTGGGACTAAACCAAATACAAAAATCTCAGAATATTTAACACAGGCTGGAAATTCTGGTTTGCAGACAGTTCAAAGCTATAGCTTTCATTTGAGGCTATCCTACATTCACTGTGAGTAAGTGGACAAAATAAGCAAAACTCAAGAACAGCAGGAAAACTTGACCATAGCTATTTGTAAAATAAATCTATCTGGATACGTCTACATGCCTTTTTGCAAAGATATTTTTTTCCTTTTGTACATTTACATGCACACGGTCCATGACAGAAATGTAGATTCTTCTAGGGATGCAACAATATTCAAAGCAGGACATTTGAGAGGATGCCATGACTGAGCCAGCAGTGGGTAGATTTACTATTCATTCTCGGTCTTGCAGGGTAGGGAATTATATCAACACTATAAAATAACATAGGACATAATTTCTCTCTCTCTTCTCCCCAGGATTGTATTCAAGCGGAATCAGGCAACTGTGAGAGACAGAGGAGACCTGTTCCTTCTCAGGGTGTGTGTTATGTTTAATTGCTGAAGGCATGAAGCATTTTAAAAGGCTTGTCAATAAAATCCCTATTTAGTTAACCCCAATCTCCTCAGATCTCTTGTTACAGGCAGCCTTCTGCTCTTAACATCTGGGCAGGCAAAGCCTCCAATTACACTGCTGCATTTGGTAGCTTAATAGACCTAGATAAGGGTCCCCGGTATATTCATTTCCCTTGGTAACAGCTTATCTCTGGCTAGTCTGATGATACGCAGCCTTTATGTCACAGCGAGGCACATAATCATGTGGCAGGCCACGCAGCGTGTGTGCATATTCGCATTCAATCCAAAGCTTTCCGTGACCTTTCCTCTTCTGTGGCTGGACTTAGATCTGTCACAGCTACACTTTGTAATTGACGGGGAAGGCGCAGGGGGAAAGGGAGAGAGCAGCCCAAGATCGCGGCCAGGAGCAGGCTCGCACCACTCGAGCTCTTCTCCCCTGCGTGCAGCCTGCTCCTTGCTGGCATCTTCGGGGAAGAGGGCAGGAGCGGGCAGGAGGCTGCTGAGCTGGCTCCGGACCAGCTGGCAGGCACCCACCAGCTACTCCCAGAGGCCCTGGGAAACAGAGCCTGGCATGCACACTGCAAATCATCAAAACTCCTCCGAATCATGACGTGAGGCTCCATCCAAAATAAAGATCTACTATCAGTCAAATAGCTCCACAACAAGATTTCTCCTTATTATGTCCCCGACTGGATAATATTGAAGAAAACCTCTAAAAATCAGGTCTTGGCACACAGTTGTCTCTGTGTCCATGCACTGAGATGAATCTATGACTCTCTTCTTCTAAGCCTTGCTATCGGCAGCTGTAATTACCACAAACTTCTCGTAGTTCGGTCTCTGCAGTTTGTCGACTTGAACATTTGACACCCACTTCTTTTTGTTGCTCCCAAATTTTGCATTGTACCATGCTGAGGTTTCCTTCCTGAATGACTCTCAAAATACATGCAGACATTTGTCTTGTTTTTCCCTTCATTTTCAGTTTTAGTTCCCCCTCTGCAGCCAAATCAGTGTCTTTAAAAGCTTTTTAGAAACTGTTTAGGATTTAATATTTTCACGTTGAAAGTGTGACAGGGAATTTGCTGAGATTCTGTAGCAACACGGTCTGATTTTCCTGCTTTTTTAAAGGCCACAGAATATCATTGCCCTCTGTTTTTCTCAGTCCATCTGCCAGCTAATTTGCAGGCACTAGTAAAATCATCTTTTCTGTTCTCTCTACTTCTTTGTTTTCCTCTGCTTTTGCATCAAGTTCTGTGACAATGAACGAGGGCAGATCAGCTACAGAAATTTCTTTTAAGGCTTTTATTTTAACCTTCAAGTCTCATGTTTGTTGCTTTAAGTTTATGTGCCAAAGACATGAGAAAGCAAAAGCCAGCAGTTTGTCAAAGCATGCTCTCCAGGGATTTGGGTTCTGTTTCAGCTGTCACCATGTCGCCATATGTACCTATTGATGTAACTTCTGATGTGCAGCAACAAATAGTAAATAATTCCTCTCTCGGAGCGCACTTCTGCCTGTGTTGGTGTCAGTGCTTTTGATCAATAAACCATCGAGGTGTCTTCCAGCAGTAATATTGTTCCAACTGTTGCTCAGGAAAAACACGCTCCATGCACTATTTCCCTGTTTTCAATCCTATATATGAGCTTTTTACTTTTATTCTCTCTTCAAGCAATAACTTCTCTAGCTTGCTATGCAGCTACTGCTCACGGTTTATCCACATCTCCAGTTCTTGAAAAGGCTCACTGGTTTCTATTGGTACAAACTAGCTTTAATCAAAGTAATAGGTCGTTATCTGTATCGCTCCAAGCAAGGATTTCAGTTCTTCCTGTGGCACTGGCACCTAATAGAGCCATTTCTACACATTAGGCCCGACACTTACTTCTTCTAACATAATTCCCTGGGTTCACTGAGTCCTTCTGAACTCGCAGCCCCTGTATTTTGTAGTTATGATATTAGGTTTTGCCAGGCTGTTCCAGAGTCCAAGAATGGCACTTGCAGTAACCAGCTGCTGCCAGGACATCCAGCGCTTTACACACTTCTTTATTTTCAAATCTCTCTTCTGCAAATGAAATCCAAACCAGACATCTCCACCACTGCTACATGAAGTGCCATCGTCCATCTTACTTGGTGAAACTAGTGACTTTATGCTGTCTTTATCCAAGCTGATGCAGATTCTACTTCTAGTACCCTACACGCAATGCTGTGCTGGTAAATGATGTTCCTTAAACCCATGCAGCCCACAGCATTAGTGATATGCTAATATCAGCAAAGCCTAAGCACTGCTGTCCCCCACCAGTGGTTTCTCTTTTCTCCTCACCTCTCCCCAGCTTCTGCTGTGAACTGACACATTCAGATGGTTCTTTTCTCATGTGTTTTCTCATGCCTGACATAACAAGAACTCTGGTTTAATTTTGACTCTATTAAAAATGCAAATGCAGACAAGTATGTGCTGTTGGCAATACATTTATAGATAGCTCCATTTTTGCAAAGTCCTGGTGTTTAAAGGCATTGGGTGTGCACAACAGACAATCTGTTCGTCTGTTTAGATGGTTTTTACGCACTCTACCCACACTGGCATTTTCTTTTTCCACAAAGTTTCAAGCAGATTTCAGGGCTGTCTATTATATAGACAGTTGATAGCACTTCATTTGCCCAGTCTGTGGAATAGATGTCCTTACTGTCAGATTCACAGAACAGTGCAAGCAATACTAATGCCATAAGGAATAGACTTTTCTAATATTGCCTTAGTAATTCAGTTTACTGAGTCCTTATGTCAATTCTATATTTTGGGGTTTTCCCTAAAAATGTACAAACTTTAACCTATTAAGTTAGTAATACTACATGTACATCATTGCTGTTCTTTCCTGTATTCCGTCTTCTACCTCAGAACAACACACTTGTCACCTTTATTAAACTGTTCTCCTTGACTTACGCTCCCACTCTATGTACTGAATATTATGGATGCTTTAGCTTGCCTCTGCAACACACTGTGAAAAACTGAGGCTCACATTCTGCATGTCTTTTCTACTGCTGCATCATGCCTGATTACACCCTTGGCACATGCTTTTCTTCTGATAGTGTATCCAGCTGAATAAAATTCTGAATTATAAATTCACCTGCAAAGAAAAATCCAAGTTTTGAGAGGATTGACAATATTTGCAGATTCATAAGGAATCTGGCAGCAGTTTTAGGTGGAAAAAAAAAATAAAAAAATAACCAGGCTACAAACATTAGAACATTAGCCAACATCTGACTAGGCAATATTTTTAATGCCACCTTTCATTTCAAAATGCTGGATTACATTATGTTACACAGTGATGTTAGACACATTGTGAATGTCACTGTCAACTAGCAAAAAGTCAGGGCTATTCCTTTCACTGAATTTAATTCCCACATACGAAGAGTTTCCCTCCTGCCTTGCTGGCACAGCACTCTTCACAGCTTTGCTATAATGTCGCTTTCTCTGTGGCACCTTTCATCTGAAGATATCAAAGCAAGCTACAGACACATGCTAATAACAGACCGTTCTTAGAATACTTATGAGGTAAGAAATTATTATAACGTCCAATTTATTGATGAGAAAACTGAATTAGAAATTTATTAAACTGAGTTAGAAATTGATTAGAGGTCACAGATGTTGGACTTAACCCCCGAATGCCTGGCTCCCAGCCCCGTGCATTACTCACAGATAACACATGCGCACTTCTCAACAAAGGTCTCCCATTCAACTTAGTGGTTTTGCACATGATGCCAATACAACCGCAGGTAGACTAGATGAAGGTATTACTCCCACGCCCCAGTACCATTCATTATATTACACTGCTACCCTTATTACAACAAAGTGGTGTCATTAAAGCTAATCCTGCAGAGCCCCACAGGAGCGTGTGACCAGAATGAAAGCGGCAGGGCACAGTTCACGAGCCACCAGAGAAGCACTTTACCGCAGCTTGCTTTCAGAAGTAAAAGCCTCATTTTAAATAAAACAAAAACTTTTACTTTGATAAATGCTGGCTGCTTCAAAAAGATACTCTGTTCTCAAATCCCCCCAGCTAAATGCCACCACAGCTGTAAGGGCCGACCACGTGTGTAGTCAGGCTGGGAATTATCCACACAAATAAAGAGCACAGCTTGAAACATTGACTTTTTCCTGATCAAAAGGGTCTGGGAGACAACTGGACAGTTTGGATCAGGCAAAGGAGAGGGCTTTTATTATTTTCAAAGAACACCCCAGTGAATAGAATAGCCAATGTGGCCCTGGTGGCAGTGATACGTTCTAACATTCTCCTCTTCCCACACAAGTTACTTAAAAGCTTGGCTTTGGGTCTGTTTAGGGTTTGGTTTTTTCCATTTTTCTTTTTATGGAAGAACTTTTGTAGGGAAAACCTGAAATACAATCAATCCTTTCATTAGCTTTTTTTATAGCATTCCCTGTCTAAGCTGCCTTCCCCACATACCAAATAATAAATTGCAAATATTGCCAAAGAAACCATGTCACATCAGAAGTGTCTTCATTATACCCGTATTAAGGAAACATGTGCTTTAGTTTTATTGAAGTACAATTTTTATTTTTCTATATGTTTTCATATTAATTGAAGTGAAAAAAAATACAGAAAAATCCCTTTCCATCCTGTTTTTACCTAGTTTCATTCATTAGTTATTTTCAACTACATATGCTGAAATGAAAGATTTAACGTGAAAAAATTATTCATGAAAGAATTTTAAATCATGGAATATTCACACTATTTCACTTTGTAAAGGCGTTCTTTTTAACAAAACCTAAAGGATTTAAGGATTTAAAATGCATGATAAGGCAGAACATTCTTCAGAAAGATCTGTTTCTCTTTTAATAGCCATATATCCCAGTCTAAACAGAAAACAATCTGACATGGAGGTATGCGACAGCTAAGCAATGTATTCCAAATAAATATTTTCCAAAAACATTATGAATTTTGCAGTTTATTTTAATTCTAAACAGAAGTACTGTGGCAATAACAGCAACGGCTTTGGTCTCGATTTCTTACACAGCAATCCAGAAGGACATACAGTTCCACCTTGTTCTCCAACTGTTGTCTATCTTATCATCTTATAACCACATATACGATAAAATATCTTTAGTAATGTCGTAAGAACATGATGGGATGGAGATCTGTTATTTAGAACCAAAAAAGAATCAGAGATCTTCTATAGTCCTCCTATCTCAAACCAGTTTGATTTTCAGAGTTGTGGTGTTTTGGTTGTAATCAATTTGCAGAAGAAAACTTTATAAAACCAAAATACAGTAGCATCACTTGTACAACAGATGAAACAATAAGGTAGTATAAAATTATATTGAAACTGTAAAACGTATACCCTTATTGCGTGGCATGTTTTGGTTTTTAAATATCAGGCAGAAATTACATAGATATTATTTTCTTTAACTGCTATCATAGGATTACCTGTAAGAATTGTTATGAAGTTAATGATTTCATAATTGTTTCACCTGAATATAAAGCTATAAAACATCATTCTCACTGCAGGCTTACCTGCTTTGTCTGCAAATGTAAATGAGTGTCTGGGTGTATAAAATATCTCCAACTTATTGCCAATGTTGGAAACCTACAGAGCAATAACAACCATTGGCTATACTAGAGATTTCTGGAATAATACCTATGATATTATGAATAAAAGCTGATAGGGATCTAATTTCATTGAAGTGAACAGCAAGACTCCCCTTTGACCTGGGCAGCAGTGGTATCGATTCCTCTGTTGCATTATCTGGCATTTCTTAACAGTGGTAGGATCCTGAATCTTGTTAAAATACATGGCTTCAAAGTACTAACTTCCAGTAAAGCATTAATTCAAATATTCATGAGGCCCATAATCACTCACTAAAAAAAATGTCCTGTGAACATATTTGTACATTTATATTTCTTAATTTTAAAAAGGTTTATTTGCCCTCATTGTAAAGCTTATTTGCCCAAGACGCCAGCTGGAAAGGGGTAGAGTAGTATATGAAACAACACTGAAATCTTTTTCTGTATCTGAGGTGATCAAAAAGTAGTTACTGTGCCTGTGGTGTAAGGAAGAGTGTTTTAATGTCTATGAAATTTCTCACTGGCATGTTGTTTGAAGGATGTTTCTGAAATGGATCCTCCTCACATGAAGCCTGAAACTCATTGTTTGATGGGATAGGCTTGAATACAAAACACTCTGATGAAATTTATGTTCATATTTTGAAGGCCCAGATCCGTATTCTAAGGAGTTTGAAGCCATGCCTTTTTTTTTCAGAAACAGCTCCTTCCTTTACTTGCTCTTCCATCAAATACCATCGTAGCCTATATATTCAGAGTCTAAGAAATGAGAAAGTAAGAGGGAACTTTTGTTTTAAACATCACTATGCAAAACTTGTAGATTAAATCATGGAAAAAACATTCCAGAAGAAGATTAGAATCTGATGCAGATGGGAAAAGCAGCACAGCCAGGCAGGGTGAGGAATGTTATCAGAAACGCCTATTTGTATCTCATGGTCCAGAGTATAAAAGTAGAAACACATTTCCTTTAAACACACAGAAATCAGAATTCTTTCTGAGATACAATTATGCTGGAAGACTCCACCAAACAAGAAGAAGCTGTTTTTGAGTAAATCAAGGCCAGATTTTCCAAGCAGTGTCCAGCCCTGAATGCCTGAGAGGTTAAATACAAAACCTTTGGGAAGAGATACGAGAAGAGAGACGTAAAGACTTGCACAGGCAGGGGACTGAACTAAAACATAGTGCTCAGATAGAATTTGGTAACAGAGTGGATACAAGGGTAATGAAGACACGCATACGATATGAAGGTAACAATAAAGAGAGAGTATGATAGAATAGGAATTTGGGGAAAATGAGAGGAACACAAAGTGGTTTGTTTTGCCCGGTTGAATTTCATGGAGTCACGAGGTATCCGGTGTGATTTACTAACAGGCTGCTGAAGGCACTTGAATCTCAAAATGTCTCTCCCAATTTGTTATGAAATAATAGCTGGCGGTAAACAATGAACAGTGCTCACGTGTTTCTAATTAAACATATGGATGACACTCTCTAACCTAGTTACACATATTCTACTCAATATAAAGCTTCAATAGACACTGACCTGTTATATACAAGTCCTGAAAATGAGTGTATGCACTGAGAAACGCTACAGGCAAGCATAACCTGTAAATACCATGCGTAGCAAAAGACATTGTTTTAAATCTGGGTCTGTCAGCCTGGTAGTGTGATGGGTTTCTATGTTTGAAATATTGAAATACTGCAATATTTCTTTCCCTCACATGTTTTCTTCAACACTTTCGCACCAATATGGGATAATCAGCCACAGATCTTCAGCTGGCACATACTGGCATAAATCATGGACCTCAAGCCAGTGCCTGAAGACTTTTTTTCAGCTGTCTACAATCTCCCACCCTACTTACCACTTGCTGAAGAGCAGGGACAAAGCATCGCCTTCTCATACAGCCACAGTTTCTCTTTCTCCTCTAATTAAGTCCTTATGGGCATTTTAATATGCAGGTAGCACTGATTATTATACAAAGCACTTTTGATGGTTACACACACAATATTCCCTATGACATTGGCAAATCTCTCTCTCTGCTCCCCCCTTACTGATAGGAAAGGGTAAGAATTAAGCATAGTGCACTATCTTGGCTATAAATTAAGTCCAAACTAGCAGTAGGTAGGACTGGAAGCCAAAAGTACCTAGTTCCTTGTTCCCATCCACACAGCAGACCACGTTGTCACCCCAGGGAAAAGGAGATTTCTTTCTTAATGCATTAAGTAAAGGCTGAATCTAGTGCATTACATCAGTAAAGACGTTAGGGAAAACAGTACTGATTTGCCATACTAAGCAATATCTTTGTGCAAAATTCACAATTGTTAGCATTTCCCTTAGCTTTCAGTACCCAGTTTCTATGAGTGTTCTTTTCTCTAGATAAATATTGATAGTTCATGGCCAATTGTTTGGATGACAGCAGCACATTTTAGCTGCAGGATTTAGGCTGGAGTCTGTTTCAGGGGTGTGCATGCTTAGAACTAATAACAGAGGTTGGCCCTGGGAATAAACACATTTCTGAGCATACAAAACCTGCCAGATTTTGTTTGACTCTGAGTGTATTAGATAAAATTGTGAGTTCGTACTAAACCTACCTTCTCTGCCCACAAGCCAGAAGACAACTGAAACAGTTTTAATAGCGCTGGAAGCATGACGTGGCCTGCTGAGTGCGTGCAAGCTGAGAAGGCAGGTTTTGTTGCAGGCTGAACAACCTGAAAACAGCTACCTCTCACCGTCAGAGCACTGAGCTGCAAGGCCTGAACAGGAGGGAGATTAGCTTCTCATTAAGGTCCTGAGATCAGCTCAGAGTCTGGGGGAGGACTCACTACTCTTCACTACTTCTATTTCTCTCTAACTATTTTTATTTTTCAAAATAAAGGGATGTAATTCATCATCATAAGAAACAGTGCAATTTCAAAGCTAAGCAGAAGGACAGACCCCTTTTGAAATGTGCTCTGCACATTTCTTCACTGGCCAGCTGACACTACCTGAGAAGTGCAGACCTCCTAGCTAAGGCCTAAGGGAGAAGAACAGAGTCCTTGAAGGCCTGCAGAGCAGTGGAAACCTGGGAGGGAGGGACTGCTCCGCTGACCCCTGCTAAAGAGCACAGCAGATGAATGAAAGGCATCAGTGGCTAGACTGAAACCTGCTCAGTTCATATTCACTGCTTACTTTTAAAGAAAACCCAAAACACAAGTATAGCATAAAATGAAGGAAATCACATAGTTGTAATAATGTGTAAAATTCAAGGTAGACCAATCATCTTAAATTTGCCTGAGACAAATGGCCACCACAAATTAGGGCACCTTACAGCATGGGGATACAGAAGTCAGACCAAAGAGATGGGACAGAAGAGTTTCTATTTTGCAGGAGGTCTTTGTAGCCTTTTTGGTGGAGAAAATCTCAACAGCAAGTCGCAGTGTGGTGAGGCAGGAGTGGCTGGCCAGAGTGGCCTGTGGGCAGCTCAGGTAATGGGGTTAGCACAGGCATGGATGAGGCATTGCTACCCAGCGTAGCAGGCAACAGGGCTCTGGCATCCCCCAGTCACTACCTGTGTGTAAGGAGATGTCACAGGAGATGAGAAATATCTGCCCAAGAAATCATCAGAGATGAGGACTTCAAATGACTATTGGTACATTCTGGGAAGGGAGTGCTTGCTTATTCTCTGGCGTCCTTTACCTCGCTGCTGTCCTTTTCTCCCTCTAATCAAGTACTGCTTCATGAATCATTTGACTTGTCATTTATGAGTGGCATTGGGCAAAGTTTAATATTTTGCAGCTTTCGTGTGAGAAGCCAAACCAGTGCTCAACAGTGACCCCTAGAACCTGAACCCAGCCCTTGTGGCTATCAATGCCAAATCCACCTGCTTCCAGCAGTTCCTAGCATCAGTCCCAGCCATGCAAGTACTCAAAAAGAGGCAGCTCTATTATCAACACCCAGGAACAAACTTCTTCCTCAGAAGACAATGCCTAAGAATGTCAAAGAGATGGCATGGGTTTTGTTGGCCCTCTCAGCTTTGCTTGTTTCAGTATTTGTTAAACTAGCATGATGAGTACTTGACATTGGTGTGTTTATCCTCTTGCACAACTGTTCAACATCTATCAGCATTTTTCAGTCATGTATCCATAGTACAGCTATGAAAACTCTGTGTTAATCTCAGTCATTTGAAAACATTAACTAAAAATAAATCCAGAATACAATCTCAGTGAATTCAAATCCTGCGTATGGCAAAACCAATTATTTTACAGTACGTGGCATTTACTTTTCTCTTTCAGGTGACATTAGTGTAGTTTATACATTCACTATGGTGAACAAATTTTTCCTAGTATCCTCAATAGTAAAACAAGCACTTCTGATTAGATGACCCAGGCTACCTACAGCTCTCATACACTAAGTATAAAGTGATACAGAGTGATCGCACAGAGACTGAGTAGGATTTTAATTACAAGATTGGTATATTGGTATATCTGGATTCCTTTCTTGTGTAAATCCAGTGAATTGAGTGAGGGACATGCTTCTATACGATAACAAGTTTCTATTTAGGATGCTATAAAATTCCTCCAGCATTTTTGCTCTGGAGAATCTTAAAAAAAAAAAAAAAAAAAAAAAATCACAAAAGTTTGTGATATTGTGATGAATAGATAAACACCTTTAAAATTTACATCATTACGAGTATTGCCTCTTAACAGCTATGTTTTTATGACAGAAGACATATTCAGTAAATTCAATAAATATTCATTCTTACCACAAGACTGCTGTCCAGAGAAAGTCTTTTCCCAAATTCCCTTTTCTGTAGCTGTCTTTTTCTCTCCATAGCTGAGGTTATGTGTTTTCCTTTTGATCAACTAGAGATGTCAGACTGTTTCCAGCATCACTGCAAAAAAAAATTAAATGCACATTTCAATATCTTACTTAACAGTTTCTGTCTTTCATCATTAACTTTGTAATAACCCAGCAGCTAATGACTTTGTGTCTATAGTAGGCTGTGTTCCAGGAACAAATTTTCTGTGCCAAAAAAGCTAAACTCTCCAGATAGAAATATTACCAATATGTTTGGGTCACTTCTCAAAGAATAATAATAAAAAAAAAAATCTGCTACTACTGTCTTTATCAATACAACCCATGTTTTCATAGTCTTTTTTGAACTGGGCTGGGAGCTGGATTTGCAGAGCTTAATGAACTACCTGGGGCCAGGGAGGGGGAGGCGGGGAGGGAAACAGTTCGTTTCACATTAATTGCACTCCTCAGTAAGCCCTGCTTGTTGGCACATCTGTGCTGCTACTATGATGTACAAATTTTGGACCTAATCCTGAAGAGTTCTAAAAGCTTTCAACTCCCATTATCCTTAATGAGAGACGAATGCCCTCAGCACTTTCCTTACATTTTTAAAGTCAAAGATTCTGCTGTGATAATCAGTCCCACTGCCTGTACAGAATGGCCAGGAAACTTCACCCCGTAAAGCTATCACAGATGGAATTAGTCTTTCCAGTTTTGTAGGGTTTGGTTAATCCTGGGTGGTGGTTTCTACTAAAACAAAGTCACAGCTTACAAGTAACAGCTACCAGCTCTCTCTTTTCCTAAATGTTCCTGATGATCTATGTATTTGAAAATTTTAGCTTGTATTTTAAGTTAATATTTGTCGTATGTGATTCAGCAACATGGGCAAAGGTAATGAATTTATTCAGGATTTACAGAAAGTAGTACAACAATAACAGAAATCAGAATCTAGCCTAAATTAAGGCAGGCTGGTACGCTCATAAATACAGAACCAAATACAGGAATTTTCTCCTGCATCTCATAATGACTGCATTAACTCTATCAGAGGGCAACATCCTATATCTCTTAATCTGGGCTAACTCTCATTAAGGACAAAGACCTTTCACTACAGGAATTTGTCCACATTTTTTAGTCAAGATTTGATGTGGAAGCCTATTTAAAAACATAATTCCAGCAAGGTTGAGATATTCATATAGCACTGCTTAATGCTAAACCTCAAGAAATTCACTGCATTTGACTGAAAAACAAGACTAAAGCAAAAGACAAATCTGTCTGTTTCTGATCCTTTTTACTTATTGCAAACAGCACCTTCAGTCACAAACTGAAAATGATGCATGAATACTACTGGGCTTGGCTGTAGGGTAACACAGCCGGCATTCCCAAAAGAAGCCTTGCATGTGCCCTCCAGATATATTTGCATGCCTATGGATAGACTTA
This sequence comes from Aquila spilogaster, assembly GCA_024606505.1. NCBI lineage: Eukaryota > Metazoa > Chordata > Aves > Accipitriformes > Accipitridae > Aquila > Aquila spilogaster. Next base: position 58,171,587 of record JANHGO010000071.1, read on the forward strand.
ACTTCTCATGCACCTGTAAACGATCCCATCTGTCACTGTGGCGATATCAAGCAGATAAAACCACCACAACTCTTTCCTCAAGTTATCCTCAAATGCTCTGCCAGGAGGGCACATAGGAGTCTGAACAAGGGCCAAGCGCAGGCCGCCTGCAAGGAGAGCAGGATGCCCTGGGCTAAGCCTCCGAAGCCAGCTGGAATTCAGAGGGGTCCCAGAGGCACGCAAACTGGGATCACCAGGTACAATGTGGGCATCACAACTCTTCTTGTAAAATACTTCCCAAGGGGAAACCGTAATTGGTCTGGCTACCAAGCCATCCGGTGGTAAATTCAGCCTTCTATTAAACAGCACCTGGTGTCTCCTACACTTGTTTTATACTTCTGGTTTACACTTATGCAAGACCAGAATTCAGCCCATTTTCTCCAAAATGGATAAAAATTAGCCTCTATACACATTCATCTAAAGAACACATGCAGTGAGAACATGTACACACAATGGTAGGAAAATCTCAGTTATTGCACTGTGGTCATTCCTGCCTTGTGGGTTTTCCCAGGTTTACCTGTAAGCCCTTGCTTCCTTTTTGTAGTACCAATCCTAAAGCTACACACACTATTTAATTCACCTAATACGGAATCTCAGTGGTGTGCTATCACATAATTACCATTGTTTCCTGATTAGCTATCATGTCTCAAAAGAAATACCACAATAGATTTGTACAAACACAGAGGCCATGTATTACACTGTTCTTGTGATTATGCCAGAAATTAGCAAAAGAAAGAGGTTATGTAATCTTTGTATCATTCATCATGCCTGGAGAGCATGACTTCCACCAAAGGAGTCTTTGTTGATCAGTGAGCACAGAAAACTTAGTAGTGAGCTAGTGAGAGCTACAGTTGAAGCCAGTTTTATCCCTGTAGAAGGTCAAGTGTTTAATATGAGTAAGTGCCTGAGGTTTCTGTCTGCAGGTATTTGCTGGAACCACCCCAAATTCTAGTTTAGAAGTAAAGAAGAAAGGCTTATTGTTATTCCTATGGCTTATTTGCTATGCTGCTTTGGGCACTTCAAGTAGTGGATTTACTGTAGCCCTACCTAGCACAGCACGTGGACCTACTCATGTGCAGGTGAAGCAGCCTCAGACCTGTAGACTCCACTCCTTCCCACACACACACACCGTGAAAGCTCAAATCTCCCGGCATGTTACCATTAGCAGGCTGTCACATATCTCTCCTGAAGGGTTAACAACCTAAGGCTGAAGCCAGTTAAAGTTTTGAATCAAAGGTAATTATCAGACAAGATAATACAATACATCGCCTGTACCAACATAAGCTGGTACCTCGAAGTACGCAACTCAAGAGGCCTATAAAGAAAACTGATCAGAGTGAAGTACTTAACAAAAACAGAACAAGTTTCCATCTTGGAATGGTTGTTTTTGTGCATCATACTACTTCTCACAGAGAAAAAAAATTACTCTCTCAGGTAAATCCATCTTCCTCTGAGACCAATCAATAGACACAACAATTCAAAATGGAGCTAACACATCCGCCAGGAAGCTCAACAGAGGAGAACTGTCATCCAGATGGAACAGTCTTGAAATGTAAAAGCACTGAGAATCAGTTTGCCCAATTATCAGAAATACTATTTTTGTGTTACCAAGAGAACAGAATGTAGAAATTTATCCACCTTCTCTGACTAATTTGCTTGTCAATATCTTTACAGCGGAGACACCAGTGATCAGCATTCAGATCTTGACTGTCCCATTTAGTTCAGCTGAACTGTGAACTACCACAAAGTCACTTCTGATTTATGGTGTCTTCACTGATACTACACTCACATATGTACATTGCCAAATCTTTGGGGGCACATCTTACAGTTCTTTGTGCTGCAGGAAATTTTTCCGCTGTAGGGCTCTTCTCTAAGGGACTATAGAGTTCATCTATGCTGAGCGTATTGGGGAAGGCACTGAAGTTAGAGGCACTCAGCGGTTAAGCCTGTATCCTTAAGAAGCGTATGGGGATCAGTCTAAGAGAATGCAGGTCCCAGATGTTTGCTTACTGTCTTCTCAGTTTTGCACTGAGCTCAGGCAAGAAGGTTTTGTATGGGCACAGAAAAAACTCTCAGGGGAAGACCTAAGTGGAATCTTGCTTCAATATGGTATACCCTCACTGTTCATAAAGCCAGCAAGCCAGAAGCATCAGCTTGATTATATATACTAAAGTGCAGTATTTTTAGTACTCAATACAAGAATGTTCATTACTTCAGGAGATGGCTCTAAAACTATGCCCTGGAGAAACGGTGTGATTAACATAGAAAAGCACTCTCTAAAAGCTATGCAAGAAATTTCTTGGATTATAATACCTTCTTCATTTCTAGTAGTAACAAAGGATGATTGATGTATATTGCTTTAGCTGATGAAAAAGTATAACATTATATTCCTTAGATAAGCATCCAAGATATTTTCAGACAGTTCGAAACTGCAGCTACATTTCAACTGAGCTATGCCAACATACGCCGGCTGGGAACTAGCACACAGTATATCTCTTTGGTAACCGGAAACGGACTGTATTTATTTTTCTGTCTCTTACAAATTAGTATAAATTTAGCAGTTATGACACACAACAAATGACAGCTCTGCCAACTAGCATCCTTTCATTTAAATTCAGGCTAGATATAATGCAGCCTCCCCACCCTCTGCTTTGCACACCTTAACACTGCCAGAAGCCAAAACACCCGTAGGGAAGCAAGGTATTCCCTCTCAGCAGTCTGCTTGTCTTTCTGAGGTGTTAACAAGACGACAGGTTTTGTGATGGGGACATCAAACTGTTGGGTAACAGAATAAGGCCAAAGTTATACAGTGATCACCATTAAGCACTTTTTTCTACTCTGATAGTTCTGCTTGTTCAGCAGACATAATTTAAGACTAAAAGGGAATAATCAGAACTGGTATTATCCCTCAGCAATGAAAGGAGAAGGAAAATAATATCACTAGCATAGGTCAGGAAGCAGCTATGAGAAAGTAAAGATTGTCATCAATGCAAATGTTAGTTAGAATGAACAGGTGACCTAAAGGTGAAAGATTTTGTATCTCATTACCAATCTCTGGAGTGATTCAGTTTTCTAAGAACCTAATTGAATTGAATTGAATCTGTCACTGTCCGGCTGTGTTTCTTTTGCCAGTTCTGGTGCTAACACCAATGTGCGTATGCTTGCTTTTGCTGTGGTCTTTGTAGGAAAAGGGGTAAATAAGTACAGTACGGTTTGTCTGGGCCTTTTCAGAATTGGAAAAAAAACCAAAACCATTCCAGAATTAAGGAGTTGATGTGTATTCAACAGATCAAAGATTTTTCAGTTCTCTAAAATCACTACATTTATCTTCCCAGGCATAGATCAGTCAAAAATGCTAGGTTTGCACTAAGCTTTTTGGGTATTTCCCTTGTGTGTTTTTTTTTTTGTTTTGTTTGTTTTGTTTTTTTTTTTAAGTGGTAGAGCCTTCAAATCATCAGAGCAGTAACAGCAGAAAACCCCACCCTCACAAAAGATGAGAAAATTCCACCTAGTGATTAAAAGCGATCCATGAAAATGGTTTCATTACCACACCCCTATCTCTCCCCATCATGGTATTTACCCTGGTCATGACTTTAAGCAATAAAGTGGAAAAATAATTCCAAAATTCTCTGTTGAGCTAATGTTTCAGACTTCAACACTTGGGAAATAGAAAACTACAGCGACATCGGCATTTCTGCAACCTGAAACTTAGCTAAATTGTTTTTTTGTTTTGCCCACAGTGTATTTCATAGCAATGCCGTAAGCAGGGCCTGCCTGCCTAATGCCCAGTACTCCCAGGTATTTGCTTAGGCTGGTCAGCAGTTTGTTAGTGCTAATGTATATATTGTACATTCACACCCACTGGATTAGGTTGCTATTTAGATAAGCAAGCTGCATTTTTGCAGAGAGGGAAGGAGAATGTGCCATGTGCCAGCATTAATGAGTTAATTAAATTAGAAAAATTCCAATGCAGGAACTTAAAATGCTTAGATAAGTAGAATACTAAGGGAATTACAAGGCAGCAAACACAACTGCTGTACCATTCTGCCTACATATCTAGATAGTCTGACCGACTTTGGAAAATTATATTTTAAAAAAATACATCAAGTCAGTCAGAAAATATCTAGGTAGAAAAAGATTCTTTACTAGTTCTCTTTTTTTGTTTTCCTGTGGGATAATTAATTTTGATACACCCCAAATTTTTTACGATCTCTAAATCTATTCCAAGGGATATTGGAACTGTACAGGCAGCACTCAGAGCCAGCCATGCCCTGCAAGTTATTTTGTGATCCAAAACACTCCCTAATCCAGTGGTCCTCTAGTTCTGGTTGAAAACTGTCCAGTGGTCATCCACAAGGCCATAATAAAGTAGCCCCAAGGAAGTGTGGGAAGGGCCAGAGCTAGACAAGGAACCTTCTTATCTTTGTTGTGATTTTAATTAAGTACGATGACACTGACACATGGCAGTCTACAAAGAAACTGAGGGTTGACAAATTTAAGAGCCAAATGCTGTGGATCAGTCCTGCCCTTACCCCATCCCTTAAAAAGGGAATCAGTAGAGCACGTAGGATGGTCTCATGAAATTTTTGACTGGTGACAGCTTGCCAGCAAAGAACAGACTCTTAGTACAATGTTCTAGAAACAGTATTTAAAATAAAGCATCTCAGCTACTAAATTCCACCCTGTTTCAACCACAGTTTTCAAAATACATTTATGCTTTCTTCATGCAAGATAATCTTCCATTTATTCAGCAAACTAAACAACCAGTAAAGCTTTCTATAGCATTGGTTCTAGGATTTAAACAAGTTAAGATTAAGGGCTTAAATCTAGCAGACCTATCAGTGTGCTCAAAATAATACCAGGAATTTCAATAAATGGGAAAATAAAGAATATGGCATTAAAGATGTTATTACTACGACAGCTGTCAAGATGAATTGCATGAGAAGCATTTAAAAGATTTATATCTCAGTATCTCACCAGGTTAATTAAATGGATGCATGCATTCATTTAAGAGGATAAGGTGGGTTGCAGTGACATAAAATGAGAGGGCACAAGATTACGTTCTTTCAGCATTAACAAGAACGGGTTGAACCGATATCATTTCCGTATTCTGTAATAAGTATGATTCATCCATTGCCATTTTCAGCTCTCATTTTCTTCTGGCAGAAAAAAAAAAAAAAAAAGACTATGAACATTTATAGACTAACATAATCAAAGCTTTAACCTTTTCTGCGTTTTCTGTTTGGATTGGCTGTCCATTTTTATCATGGGGTTCCAGGGCCATGCCGCAGGGAAGAGAAGAATCGCCAGTAAATTACACCAAAGAATGCTGGAAAGGTCAAAGGATTACCCTCCCCTCTTTGCTTTTATGGGACATATGAAGCATTCATATCAGGCAATAAAATTATTGAGACAAAAATGATGAAAGATAAGCAGACAGAAAGCATGAATCTGCTGTCAGGACAGCATGGAAGAAAAGGATATATTACAGTGTTATCATCAATAAAAACCAGATTATGACAATGGTGTTTGTGTATCCTTAGTTCCTACACTGAAATCAAATCCTTCTAAAAATTGTAAAATCTGTGTCTGAGAAAGAGATATCCAAGCAAGACTGAAGCTACTCAGGCTGAAGAAATCCAAAGAAGGCTGAAGATCCAAAGCTCCCATTTCTTGGGTGAGTTTCTAACCACTCGTTATTATATATTATTTATTACTATATATTAGTATAAATTATGTGATATGGGTTATTATATGGTAAAGCTTTAGCCATTGAGCCTCTTTCAGCAATGTCTTGCAATCTAGGCTGTTAATCTGCAAAAGGCATGCTCCAAACACAGCAACAGCACCAGCTACCTCTGGGGGCTTCAACACACATTTGTCTCCATTGGGAACCACAGCCAAGCTTAGGTCAGGAACGGGCAGTTCCAGGCACCTGGAAAAGCTGAACTCCAGGACCTGAGCAAATTTCACTGTTACTTTTCATAGACTTAAAGGGTTATCTGAAGATTTTGAGGTTCAGAAACAAATGTCCAGTTTATATCCCAATAAAGACTCCTCTGGCATCAAGTGGATGCAACTTCTGTAGTCTAGTACATCATCATTAGAGCTAGTTGTTTCTCATGGTAAAATGGCTGGCAGCAGAGACCCAAACCGGAATCTCATTAGATTTCAAACACTGAATTACAAATCTTCATCAGAGGCAGTGGCATCCGGTTTAGGAGGCCAATAACATACCAAATTCATATGTATTCATCTAATATGTTGCAAAGTTCAGAAAAATGCATGCAATTAAATCCAACATCTGAATCAGTCTGACAGACAACTAACTGGAGTGAAGAATTTAAAATATATGGTCAAGTTTCCCACATTTTGCTCAGTTTGATTTGTGTTTTCTTCTCATTTTTCTTTCATTGGTGTAAATCAAGGCACTACTCAAAAAAGTCCAAGAATTTCAAACCTACGTGTAAGACTTGTACCAGGGTCTCTGTTGTAAGCAGCGGTGGATTGCCAATTCAATTTTTGAAACTAGAACTAGGTGCTCGTGAAGTGTGCCTAAAGATCCCGTCTTCTCTGACACGGATATATTTCAGGCAGCATCTCTTCTGCCTGCCCATCTGTCCTACTCATAGTCCAGAGGGACCACTAAAAATCACCAGTTCTTTGTGCACACTCCGCCCCTTCCACCTGCACTGCTAAAAGGGATGATGGCTGCAACGGTCACGGGATAGCTCCGTGATCTGAACGCAAGCCCGTCAGACACCAGAGACTGAGTATACTTAGGAGCTTTTTGTCACCATCATCTCTCTTGTTTCTCAGTCACTCACTTTGCAGTCTATGCACAATGAAGTATTTTGCTACAAACATTTTTCTAGCAGTACATTTTGGTGAATGAAAGCAGTTTTGTGAGATGAAGTGTCCCATATGAATGCTACTTGGTTTGGTCCTCCCTAGCAGCAGAAATGAAAGGAATGAAGGATCATTTATTTACTGATGTATTTCAGCTCATGGATATGAGGAATTATTAAAATCATCTTAACTTAGCAATAGTGTTCAGACATCTGGTTTTGTCCCACAGAGCACTGGGTAACACTTCAAAACATTCACGTGTCTTAAAGGAGAACTCCCATTATAAAATAAGTATTGTAAAAATATTTCCTCAGTTACTAGTAGCGTCTTCAGCACCCAGCTCTGCACATCCTCCTTAGATAACCAGTCATTTGCATCAGAGGGAATATTTCAACATCTAGACTGCAGAATTTGTTTCTAATGAATCTAGGGCTTTGTGGGTTCTAACACAGTGTCTCACATTTCACCTTGCTGTACAGACACTCCCAGTGGGCCAGGGCCTATCCTTACATTTACAGGCAATAACTTTATAATGAAGGCATTAGTTCAATAACAGCCCAGAAAAGAAGCTGAATCAAACTCACAATCCCTTTCTGTCCTATGAAAAATGAGGGAATATAAGGTACAGTGAAATATATGTCATCCCTCCATGACCTGGGAAGAGGGTAACTGAGAAAGGGCTCAACTCACCTGATTTCAATCTGAAAATAGCTCCTCTGCCCCACCTTGACTAAAGTCCAGCCTGGGGAAGAACAAGAGGGGAAAGACAGCACTGATCTCTTCCAGTGCCAGCCAAACCAGAACTGAGCCCCTGGTTTGAAAGAATAGACTGTAGCATGGGAACGAAGCAAGAACATGCAGCCTCATTAGGCTGAGCAGCTCCAGGTGCTTCCCGCACAGGATACCATGCACATTTTTATCAAAAAAATTCTTCAGATATTACTCATTTTGCTGTGCCAATACCTTCACTGGGTCCTGTAAACCTGTACGGTTAGGTCAGCTGTAACTACAGCTGCAGTTCCTTGGACTCTGCGGTCACCTCTGTTCACTGCTACAGACAAGACACATAGAAGAGACGTGGTACCAGAGCTGACTCTGGAGGTGCCAGAACTAGCTTAGCTCCTGTAAGGGTGGGCACTAAAATCCTTCAGGTGGCTCCCCGGCTGTTCAGCCTTTGCAGAAGCTAGAAGAAGTCTGCTCTCATTTCAGCCAACCTAGCATCATCCAAGGATCAGACCCAAAGGAATTCAGCTCCAGCATTCCTAAACACACTTCAGCGACATCTCTCCTTCATGTTCATGCTCAGAGCAGAAAGGTGACAGGGTGCGACTCAGCTCTACCACCTTCAGTTTTGTTGTGGGATGTATTCCCTATACATCAATGAATATACATAGAGAAAAACTCCAGGGAGATTTCCCCAGCCAATTCAAATTCACTTTTTTCTTACACAACACAGCGTGTAGGACTCTGGGATATCAAGCACGTAAAATTAGAAGGAACAGATACACATTGATTAAACTCCATCTTCAGCTTATGGCCAAGAAAACTATTATGAAAACGTTAAAAATGAAAGATGTTCTGTCCTCATCCATATTTCCTTAGACGGTGACAGAACACTGAACAGTGTCGGCATACCGAACAGCCCTTCACCTTTTTTTCTCTGCAATTCTAGAGCGATCTCAGCTGAAGCACTGATTTCAGTTCTGGGCCAAAAGGATAGAGACAAACTGGATGGAATTCAGACAATAGCACCAAAGACGATTAAAGTATTGACTTGGTGGGAAACGATTAACAAGTCCCTTCATAGTAGTTTCAAACAATGACAAAGAGGAGACTAAAATGGGAAGGAATGACCACCTACGCAAGTTTGAGGGACGTATACTAACACTAGAAACAGTGAGGAATTGATTAGGTTATTGACAATAGGTTGAAAAGAAATAAAGAGGGGAAAATGATGCTGAGTATCTGAAGAAATTACCTAAAGTGAAATCCAATACAGATGGATTCCCAGGTAATCAAAGGAACACTTGTCATAAAAAAAATAAGGCATGATGAAGTACAATAAAATACACTGAAAGTGAGGATGCTGCCAGGAATGAGTTGTCTGAAGACCCTGAGAGGGAAGAAGAGAGCCCTCTCTCCCTTTCTTCGCAGTCTCTCTTTATACACTGCAGTGGTTGATCCACATTAGAGACAATTAGAGTGAAAGGCTTTTGCTTTGTGGGGGGAAGAGCCACTCCATTCTTCCCCCCATGCAGTCAGCCGCTGGCAGTACTTACTCCAGTTTCTCAGTGTGAAGACAGGCTGTCACACAACGATTTCTAATTTTTCCATCTGCCAGAACTTAATAAAAATGTAAATTAAAAAACATTCATGAATTTCCTACTTAAAAGGTTCATAACTCTCCTATGTTTTATGTCATTCTAACTCATCTGCACTCAGTCCTACCAAGTGGAATGGGAGAGAACTTATAGTGTGCCATCACAAATAATAATCCAACACTTTGGGATTATGGATACAGTAATATCCAGAAAATATTAGAAAAAGAGGAGGCATACTATTAAAATTCTCTACTCTCTCTCTCTCCAGCATCCGTCCATTTAGAATGCAAAGTAAAATCATTAAACTACCAAAAGTAGCACAAAAGAAAAAAAAATACTGACATTTCAGAATTTCATCATTCACTAGAATCCGAAAGATATTTTTGTTTGTGGAAGCAATCTGGTGGCACTGGATTATTCTTCCACTTTTTCTCATAGAATTCATGTTAATGCCTCAATTTATTTTTTTTTTCCCCTAGAATATTTCTTGGAAGTAATGCCGTGCAGGTTTAGATAAAGCTTTTAAGATTATAGTTTATGCACCTCCAGTCTTGGAATAAACAAAGTTATATTACTCTTTAGCTTGAATTTTGGCTGAAAAAAAAAAAAGTATTTTTAGTGGGGAAGGGGAAAGCACTAATACACTTGCATGTTCTAAATGATCCACTTAGAATTTTAAAGTGCATTTTGAGGCTAAATATAACCTTTTAAAGTATTTTATTCTGCATAAGGTTTATTAATTGGGGGGAGGGGGACAGGGAGAAACAGTTTCGGACATAAGCAAGGAAGAAAGCGTACTTGGTTCATTTCAGATAATCCCGAAGTGTTTGCCCATATTTTGAGTTGGATCCCTGCTCTTGAGTGGGTGGTTTAGGTTGATTCACTAACTTCTGCTGTCTCTGTTTCTCTGCTATACTGTGAAGGTAGTAATGTATAGTATATATAAACACCATTTACAGAATAATTCTTCTTTGTCAAAGACTTTAATAGTAAAACTTTCTATTAGTGCTGCTGCTCTGTGTCATTACTTTTCTCTACGTACCAGATGTGTAAATCACTATGCACCCAAACAGGGGAATGTTTCTTTCTCCAAATTCTGCACGATGCAGCAGAAGACACTCAGTTCTCATTCACCTCTTGGCTCCTCTGTCAAAATGAATCTGATTGTACAGATTGCAGCTAGGACAGAATTAAACCCAACAAAAAGGCAGAAAAGAGTCTGCCACCAACCAACTGAAAGCAGCTACATAGGCCATGAACCAGATATCCTCAACTCCCTCCACAGATTTAAACCCAGCCCCCCTGCAGAGCAAACCAGGAAGCATTAAGGCAGCTTTTTTTTTTTTTTTTTTTTTTAAATTTAGAATAGGCCCCCTTTTTTCTGTAATTGTTGGGAGTCTTAAGCAGGATGCTGCAGCCTTTAGTGCTGTTCACCTTTGGTTTTCCCTGTTGGCTCACACTGATGTTACCTGGAGCTACCGGAGAGAAGAGGACCACTGAATGGGACTCCAGGAAGGGGAAGAGGAAAGAAAGGAGGAAGCCAGGTGGGGTCTTCATAGGACTTCTTGCCTAAGGGTGTGTCCCAAACCCACAAGAAGGTGTAATATCCTTCCTGTCTTCTTGGGTGAGGATCCTTTGAGTTAAATCTTAACCTCTGCTTTGCCTCATGGCTGGGTAAGCCACCCCATCTCAGCTGAATATGATAGGAGCTAAGGGGATCTAGCCTCCTCCTGCTGCTCGTTAGGTTAGATACCTCGGGGGGGTGGGGGGGTGTCTCAAATATGCTCCCTGGAGTTATAAGCTCTTGAACTGCGCACCCAAGCTCAGAATCCCCCTGTAACGCACAGGATCCAAACCTGGAGTTCAGGCAGAGAGGAATAAGTAAAACAAGTAAAGAATAACTTGCTTCCACAACAGACAATAGCCAGTGGCTGAAAGTGAGACTTTAGTGCTTTACTAGGGAGACAGAAAGATTACCTCCCTGCCAAGAGCAAGGAAAACACTGCCTAGTGTTTGTGGTATACGCCTGCCTCTGGGTTGTCATGCTGCCCATGGCTGTGTACCTTATGAACCATTCCTTTCTCAGGGATGTGCTGAAAACTATAATCCATTCAATAAATTCTTATCAATGTCTGTTTAAAGCTTTTTCTTGTGACAGGAGATTTTTGTGGTGATCGAGAAGAAAAGCAATTCACTTGATTAAAGATTGGTAAATATAAATGACAGAAATGGTTTCCTATGAACATCGTGATGTATTCCCAATCAATAATGCCATGACAGAATTGCAGCTTAAGGGAAGGAAGTTATTAGTTTTAGGAAAGGCACATAATTAAATATAAGACAAGTCTGCAGATTCTCAAGCAGGGAGACAAGGAGAATGGCCAGCCCGAGACTTTGTAGATTGTGCTACTGCTGTCTCTTCTTTTCAGTTCATTTGGTGCTGTCTTTCATTTACTTGCGCAACCTTATAATAAAGATGAAGATCTTAGTCTCAAATGCTAGGGCTAACAGCCAGTGACAGAACAGAGAGCTGTTTATTAAAATGTTAGACCAGGATTCACTTTAATACTTTCCCTCAGTAGCAGCTACTAGTGGATGTTAAAAATCCTTAATGATTTAGCCGAACTTCTGGTAATTTCTAAATGTTTCTCATGTGTAACTGCAAAGAGCACCTAGGCTTTTTACCACCAGCATAATATGGGGATTGGATAGATCTGATTATTGGTAATTGGGATTTTAGCCTTTCACCTCTGGATCAGTGTTTCGAACTCAGACCAGGTTGGTATTGAATAAAAATCATTTCCATCAGCTGGCTGTTCAGTGACCTCTGTGAAATATTACAAGTTGGTAGTGGACAGGTGTCTATATAATTAAAATACACTTTGCAAGCACAGTTAGCACCCTGGAATTTTCTTATTATGAATCTATAACCTGCTCCCCCCAGCTCATAAATGGAAAGTATTTAGGAGCACTGAGATGTCATTTAAAAACAAGGAGGATACAGTGTTCTTTGTTAATCCCACAAACAAAGTACCTCTGTTTGTAGAGCAGTTTTGAATCCCCCGACAAACGCTTTTGTGCACTGCAAAGATTATTATTCAGGCTAATAAAACTCACGAATTAGAAGTAAAAGATCAACTTTAAAAACTGATAAAAACCTAGAGCCCTGTAGGTTATATTGCAAAATCCCACAGCCAGTGCCATGTGTGGTGTTGACTGTAAAGAGAATATATTTCCACACAGTATCAACAAAGCAGAATCACACAGGATGTCCCACATATCCATGAATCTGCAGTAATGGAGTCAATATTCCCAGACATCCATACAGAACTCGAGTATTTTTGGTAGCCAAAAATACAAAAAGGGTTTTGATAGGAGAAGGTATGCCCAATCTCAACATGAGGTGGTTTCTCTGACTAGGAATCAAGGCAACAGTTTTATGTTTGAATAGGGTTTGGGGGATGGGCAAGGGGAACAGCACAATATTTTATGGCTTTTGAATAACCAAGCCCATAATTGAAGCCTCAAGCCCTTAACCTGTTTCTCTTCTTTAAGCCGTTCAGAGGTTTTGTCAGAGAACCTGTGAGAAAATGGTCTCCATTGACTTTGCTTTCTTACACTAATTCTGAACTAAGCAAGGCAGAGCATTTCAGGCTGAGGCCCTACGACAGATGCAGCTTCGTAGAACTGTGGGATGTTCAGAGACTATCATGGAAATCTTTGTGGACTTGCCAATGACTCACATCTGTGTCAATGAAAGACGTAAGGAAAACATTATATGGAATCCAAACAACAGGCAAGGACATTTAAGTATATCCCCAGTAGTGAAAATACGTGTGCAAGATGTTTCACCTCTCTGAAAAGAGACATTGTTTGGTCTGACCTAGTTCAAGATGCTAAAAGATTTATAAGAACATAGAACAACAGTTGCTAAGCTCGGCACTGTTGTGCTGTAGGAGGACTATGGATCCACCTAAGAAAAGAGCCCTCATCTCAATGTGGGAACACAACAGAGAAGAGATTTTTTAGCTCAAGAATCAAGTAACCTTAATTTTGTGAGAAAGTGAAAAGAGAAGAGAACCACACAAAAACGCCCAAGCAAACCCAAAGTTTTCCAACAGTCCTACTAGGGTTCTACTAGGAAAGTCCTACTAGAAATTTTCTCCTACTAGGAATTTTCTTCTCAAACTGGTTTCCTCAGCCACTAATTTCCTCTGCAAGTGACAACTGAAATATAGGGACAAAACTACTGCTAAGCAAATCTCAGCATTTACCCCTTTGGTCTTCAATTTATATGCATTAAAATTAGCCTGCTTTTTACGTACATTTCAGGAGGAATGATTAAAAGGAAGAGGAAAAACAGGAATGTGTGAAATGAAAGCAAATATTCACACACCCATTTTTAACACATGTCTGTGACATTGTCCAGAAGAACATCTATAACCTGCTCAGACTTAACCACAAACCCAAAAAGTTAAAAACTGAAGACAGCCACCATTAACAAACTGCAGATGCATGAGACTCATCCAGAAAGACCTCACAAATCAGCAATGAGGGGAAGAGAGAGCAAATCATGCAGAAACTATTTAATCAATGAGTAAAGACAATTATAACATCTGTTAATCTTTTGTGTAGGTTATAATTAGATGCTGCGGAGGAGTAGCCTTTAAGGGGGGAGGCAGGGAATCCTTTAACATCTGCTAGAAGGGCAAACACTGTGCAATAAATGACTTTAAATGCAATCAGCAAAATGAGAGCTGCGCACAGTTCACAGAAGGCCTGTATAAAAGATTGAGGATAACAAAATATTTTGCCAAAGGTCAACTCCTGCAGCACTAGAGTCTGAATAATGACTGCTAGTTTAGAGGCCATATCAAAAACAAACGTGATTGTGCCTCTGAAAAACAATTCTTTTCTCATTTGTGTCATTATAGCAAAAGCACATGCTGCTGCTGTATATCACGTCAGCTTAATGACTTACTAGGGCTGTATCTATCAACCTTGAACAGTTTAGAATAAACAGGTAGGTATGATGTATTTTAAAAACCAGAATTCAGTCTAATTAGACTGACACAGAACTGTGTTGTACTGTAAAAAAGTGATGTGATTCTGATTTTAAATAATTAATCATTCAGTAGCTTCTAAAAAATCCAATTATTTACTCATTTTGCCCTTGAAAACAACCATATGCTTTAAGCTGTTACTGAAAATGTGAGACCAAGAGGGAGTTATTTTATCCAGTTTAACACGGCCCTCTACTGGCAAAATAACCCCCCAAAATCTTATCACTATGAACCATTTTGTCAGATCATTTCAGAGCAGCTGAAAAGATCCCACGTTTTACAAAGTTACATCAAATCTTAGAATACAGCAGTGCAGATCGGAGCTTTAGGAATTTGCATAAATCAAGCCATCGCTTAATCTCTCTAGAGCTCCTGCACCAAGAGCACTGCTTCCTTTTACCCAGCAGATCCAGCTCTGGACATCACCAGAGCACTGAAGAAAAAAGCCAAGTGTTCATATCTGTTGGAGTAAGTCATTTTACAAGCAAATGCAATCCTTTTACTCATGTCAAGTTGTGCTATATTCCTCAAGGAGTGCCACTGATTCCCAACAGGATCAACGCACACATGTGATTTCAGTTTGCACAATTAGGTAATACTTGGTATAAGCGAAGCAAGCACAATATAGTCCAGCTGCAAAAAGAATGCTGTTCAAAATAGAAATGCTAACTACCACCAAAAAGCAACTTCACTGCAAAAGAATTCCTGCTTCCTTCTTTTCTCCACCATTACTGAAAATCCACAGTGGTGATTCAACACAGCTTCAAAGTGAAGCAGACAATGAAATTCGCCTCTGTTGTTGCATGCAGTAATTAACTCTTCCTATCTGTATTATGTCTGAGCAACAAAGAAACAAAAGGATACGGTAAAATGTTGAATTTAACAATTTAGATAATGATGAATTACAATAATCAATTAGCACTGTCAAAGAAAATAATTTGTGACATGCATTTGATTCTGCACAGACCTATTGTGTGCACACACTATCCAAGGTTAGTTTGGCTCTGGAAAACAAATAGTGTTGTCCTGTGGAAAGCCTATCAAACATGCAGTTTAACAGTAGCATTTGTTCTTGCTGTGCGTCAATACTAATAGACCATTTTTCAGCAACATAATTTTTATCCACTGCTTTATTATCCAACCTGCTTTTCAGGGTCTGCATCATTCATAGCCCATAGACAATGCTACTGCCAGTTTCCAGAAACCACTGCTGCTGTACAAACCGCATTTATGTGATTCACCTGAATGCCAGTCAATGGAATCATAAAAGATTCCAAGTATTTTTCACATAATAGCTATCTAACTTTTCATCCCCAAAACATCATGACTAATTTATGTAACCATTAGGGAATACCTAATGTAATTCAGGTTTCTGCATGCTACATGAGCGGTATTGTTAGACAGTACAGAGCATTACAAGTGTTAATGTTCATGTTCTATTTACAT
The DNA here is from genome assembly GCA_024606505.1 of Aquila spilogaster. Classification (NCBI taxonomy): domain Eukaryota; kingdom Metazoa; phylum Chordata; class Aves; order Accipitriformes; family Accipitridae; genus Aquila; species Aquila spilogaster. Next base: position 58,187,305 of record JANHGO010000071.1, read on the forward strand.
TGTACATTTCTCCTGTTTCAGTACTAAAACTGCATATTAGATGCTATACCCTCCAAGGGTGTTCTGGCAGGTTTGGCATTGATTTTTCTTCAGCATAACTCCAATCCTGCCAGGAGCTGAACACGTGCAGAACCACACAGGAGCTGCAGAGCAGCACGCTGCATTTGGCCCTGGCTGCACTGCGCTAAGCTCCTCAGCCAACTGTGCTTCCCTTTGGCACCTTTGTTCTGTGGCTTTTATCCCAACCTCAGTCCCACTTGTCAGATGATGACAGGCTGGAGTCTGCACTTATTCCGTTTCTTTTCAGATGGCGAGAAAGCCCAAAGAATTGACATTCTGCTGGCAATTGTCCCCTTTAATGCCATCCCAGAACGTTATCAGATTATATGTGGTATCCTTGGGCAGATTTCTCAGACCCAGAGAAAATTCAACTAGGGGATCCCTCTGCTGAAAAGTGAGTTTGCTCTATATCCTAATTTGCTACACTGGAATATAAGAAAGAAAATGTAAATGTGAGAAGGGAAATGTAAGAGAGGAAAATGAAAATCAAATGCCCTTGGGCTCATCAGGTTTTGAGAGTCTGCTTCTGCTCTTAAGGTAATTAGCTGAAGATTTGCTCTTGACTGAAGTGGAAGTGGAATTGTACCCTACCACTTTACATTTACTGGGGCAGGATTTCTACTTGTTTAAATCTAAGCCTCTAAACACTTATACACAACTCATGCACAAGAACAAAAGCATAGAAGTCCGTGAAGCTTTCTTAAAAAGCAGTAAAATTCACATTTGTAAGATTAGGACTTGGACTTAAAATTAATTTAAGTGAGAAAGATAAGTGGGGCCTGAGCATTTTTTTAATCTCACTTTGTTCTAATTATTTTGAAGATTTTGTAGGCATTTGACAACATGATACCTGAATACTTTGCAAGTGTAAATACCCTTATCAGTTCACAGCTGATCATCATTATTGGCCACACGGTGACAGAGGGAAGGAAAGACTAGCCCACAGGAGTCAGCGTGGTAGGGATCAAACCACCTAACCTTAAACCCATTCCTTCTCCCCAGGGAAAGGCTCTATCATAATTCTCTGTTTTTCAGTCTTGCATTCAGTGGAAGCTTCTGAGCTACAAAAAGGTCTTTTAAAGAACATATAAACTTTTTGTTTATACTATTTCTGAAGAAGGAGGATGAACACCTAAATAAGAGCACAGAGTTTTATTCTTTAAGTGTGTATTTAAAACCACAGAAGCCTTTGCTGTTAGCATGGCATCAATGTGGAGCTAAATTTAGGGCTTCCCCCCCCTGGAGAATATGCTTCAACTCCAAAGACAGAACAACAGCTCCTAAGTTGCACAATATCATGACATGCCAAGTCACATTATAACATCAAAAGAAGACACAGACAGGTTTCGATCTGCTGTAGATACAGGGTCACTTGAGAGGGGCATCTGCAGTTGTAGCCACCCAAACCTTAATAGGAAGCCCCAAAAATCTGTTGCTGTCTAGGACTGAGAGGCCTTGTAAACAAAGTCAGTAGCAAGAAAAGCAAAACAAAATCGATAGTGCTGATAATTCAGGAGGAATCCTCCAAGTCCTATTTGATTGATTTGTACTGACTTACCCTCATATACTTGCCAGTCATAGTTTTCTGATTTCATTCGTCAGAAATGTGCTTTGTCTCCACAAAGACAGGTCATTAAATAGAGGTAAACAGTAATAAAAGAGTTCCTGATACACAGTACTGTGATCAGGTTACTCCCTGGAAAAGCCACTACAACTGAAATTGCAGTAATTTAGAACGGGCTTCTGGTGAAGGATTGAAATGAGAAGCAGGAGACCTAGGGCTTGTTACCAGCTTTTGAAGTAGGTAAACTAAGTTTTAATAAATCACATCTATGTGCCAGTTTCCCCCTCTGTAAAATGGGACTAATTCCATGACAATCACAGCTAGTTGTTCTGAAAATGAGTTAATGGGTGTTCAGAAACATAGTTCTGTCCCACAAACAGCAGGCAGTATAGAAACAGTTTTTTCACAGCAATTACCAGTGTACTAGTGCTTCTGCTCCAGTGTTTCAGGATTTGTTGGATTTCTAACATAAACACTCAAAACAAAACAAAAATTACTGTTTCTCACATAATTGACAACTTGTTTTATCCAAAAGGTGTCAGATTTCAAAGCACTGTATGACATTCTTTTAAACTTGTATACCTCCAGAACTTGAACAGGGGCTAAAAGTAAAAATAATCAAGCTTTGCTTTAAATCAATGCCTGCATAAAGAGCAAAACAATTTTTAAGGAAAACTGTACTAAAAACTGTACAGAAATTATATTAAAATTTCAAATTAATTTTGAGTATTCAAATAAATACCATGAAAAGATAAAAGAACAATCTTAAGACAGACTAGTTTTTGTTCAATTGACAACAGTACTCGTGAGATTTTAAGAATCTTAGAGTTTCATCACTTAATTTAAGAGAGAACCACTTCAGTGTAATCTCATGCAAACAAAAGCCAGAATCAAGTTTTCATTTGTCCTTTACTCTGTTGCTGAACCACACTCAGATGCATGGCTGTAATTACTCCTAACAACTACATACTTGCTGCTTTTTTAATTAAAGAAAAACTACAAATAGCAATGCTGACATACTCCTAGAGAAAGTAAGCTTTACAGAGATGATAAAAACACCAAAACAGCAAAAGTCTTACTTGCAGCAGTTCAGTCAAAACATGCCAGCCCTGGAGAACTCAGAAGCGTAAGAAGTCTTTGCAGTCCAGAAATTCTCTTGAGTTTATCCAGTATTTATTTACTAAGCTTTAAAAGTCTGTGGTTAGAAGAACAGAGTTAGCTTTCTACACCATCCACAGCACTACTGAAGTCCTCCAGTAACAGCAGACATGAAGTTTGCTGATAGTTGGGTTTGCTGCTGCTATGTAGTTGCTCAGTACTTGTAAATACAAGCTCTGTGGACAAAGTCCCAAATGACATCACAGGCAGCTGCTTATTGTTGAGTCTTTATTAACCGACTGTCAAAAAAAGAAAAGCGAAGAGGAAAGAAAAGCACAAACTATCTTCCCTGCAGCACAATTTGCATCTTAGTAGGAGTTGCAGTGCTACACATACAAATACTTCTGTTTACCCAACTGATGTTTTCTTAGAATGAATAAACAGTGTTTGCAGGGAAAGCAGAAAAGTAAGAACAACTTAAAACAGTTTCAACATGGAAAGAGTGCGGGGAGAAAAAGAAAAATTAAAAATGCCAGCAGTGCCTTTTTCAGAATTTACCCCTGAATTCTCCTAATTCTTTTGTTTATTTAAAAACATGTAACTAGGTGTGTAAATCTACATGGATTTTAAAGCACAGAGCAGAGGACTTCAGTAAGTTGAAAGGAAAGTTTCAACTCATTCCTAGTTTTAAAAGTTACAGAATTACAAACTGTGGTCCTTGCAAGGTTTAAGACAGCTCAACTTCAGTTACCGTGTGTTTTGAAGAGAGCTCTGTTAGATGAAAAATAAGAAAGCAAGAAACAGTATCACAGTTATTCATTAGGTGCTAAAGACATAAATACTGACCTTTCCTTCTCAGAGGTGGAGGTCCAAGACTAAGCAGCATTTTGGAGCTGAAACACACACCCATTTCCCAGCGAGGCACGGGGTACTCACTTGAGAACTAGTTCAGCTACTAATCTGAATCTATTCTCTGGCATTGAGAGTCCCTGCTGAAAGAGAGGGGCTGGGACTCTGTGCCTTGATTTCTCAGAAGTCAGTCCTTTCAAGTCAGAACTTCAAATGCTGGAAGGGTACCACCAAGGGTTGTGACAGACTGAGCTCTGTTATCTGTGCGCACTTCCACACGAAGAGCTTCAATATTGGGAAACACCTAGCCACTCGCATCCAAACACCCTAGACTGCACTTTCCACAAACAATAAAACAACAGAAACTTGAGCTCAGTGATGAGCTGAAGCCAAGTTTTTACTACATTTTTAATTGCTATGCATGAGAGCATCAACCCCAATTCTGCCTGTATTTACAGAGAGCAAATCAAGTTTGGGTCAGATCCTCAGCTGATGTAAATCAAGCTAGATGCAATAACACACCTGAATATCAGCAGTCAGCACTAGCTGAAGATCTTGCTTTTGCCTGAGAGAGTGTCATTAAAAAAAAAAAAAAAAAAAAAAATTGTGTGGCCTTAATGACATAGTGCCTGATTTTCTTGGTGTTTGCCCTGAGTGGCAGCAATACACTGCTGATGTAGAGCCCCCAAGCTCACTGGAACTGCTCACGTAGGCAATCGCTACCTCTGCTATTTGCTACCTCTGCCACTTGCTGCCCCTAAAACCTAAGTTTGTACTTTTGAAGGAGGTCTGTTATAAATCCCCCTCATTTATTCCTGTGGTTAATCAGCCTGTAGCACACAAGAAACACCACACTGCGTAACTATGAGTTATATTTACCACCCTGACTCAAACATACAGGGTTGCGTTCCTCTTCCATTGCAGCCAGCAAGGTTTTATATCTTGCTCATTAAGAGCTTGCTAGTTTGATCCAGGAAGTCTTCAAAATACTTTGAAGATGAAGTGTGCTATGGGAGTAATAAGTACTAACACATAATATTCAATAACATGAATTTCAAAACATACAGCTTTAGTCCCAGCATCACAAGTGCCGTAGTGCAGCTACTTGATTTAGGCACACATGAACAAGGCCATGCGCTTGCATATACAGCTCCATAAGGCTTCAGCTCATTCCAGAAGCAACAAGCCCATCCATAAGATCAGTGGAAGAGTTAGATTTTGTTTAAACCTGATGCTGATTTACAGTGTGTCCATTTCAGACCAAGGATAAGATTTATTTTTTCACCAGCCATTAGAAGTATTTACAAACATTAAATAACTGCGTAACACAGGTTACACTCCAGCTCTCTTGATAACAAAACTGGCTTGTCCCATGACACTAATGCAGACACACACATGTAGAAGAAAGGAAGAGTGTATAGATTCATAAAATAAGGAAACCACTGATTTAATTGAAAAAGCCAAATACTTAATGAAATAAAAAAGGACAAGCCTTAAGGAAAACTGCAGCCTGTTCCCAGGAAGAATTTGTATTACTTAGCAAAATTTAGCACTTATTAAACTTTCTAGAGAATGTTAATGCATGTCCAGGCTAAGAACATGTACATGACCAGGATTGGGACAGCAGACACGCTGCTCACATCTCTCTGGCCAGGCAGCACTGCAGAGGCAGTAACTTTAATTGCCTGAAAGCAATTTTTCGGAGACTTCCAATTAAGTTCTATCTCAATCCTTTTCAGAACTGGTGAATCTTGTATAAATGTGCAAAGAAACAAGTATTGAGATTTGTGGGTTTAACCAGCAAGTTATTCTTCCCAAGAGGAGAATTCCCATGTGGGTGGACAAACAGATTCTGCATTCTTCAGATTACAGCCCTTATTAAGGGAGTGGCCATTAGCTCACCCTGTCAGTGCATTTATCCATCTAATTTCTATTCTAAGTCATCATAAGATATAGCTACTGGCTGTGCAGATACAGCTTATTTTTGGCAGGAATGCCACGGCTTTTGATAGAACAAAATTCACAACAGAATTCCATCCTTGACTAGCTACAGGTTAAGCGAAAAGATAAAGAAGTTGAGGTCATGAGCTGCAGTAGTTGCTTCTGGACTGATATGCGGTAGGCTGAACTGAGTCATGCATCTGAGGAAATAATTCAGCTTCATATTGCTCCATTTTTGGTGGGCAAACAGGTAAGATGAGTCATAACGAACTGATCTAAGTACACACAGAAATTAGTAAAGTTTGTCAATTAACCTATCATAGTATAGCCAGGATCTGTTAAAGACCCCGCGTCTCATACTAACACTAAATCCATACTATCTTCAGGTTCACTGTCCACATTTGATTTTTCTTTATTATTAACATAGAAAGTTCCTCCTCACTGAAGAAGCCAATCTTCTCAGAAAACTTAACTGGATGGGATTGAGTCACCTAAACTGCACAACCTTTTCCCTGAAGCACTGCAGAAGTCCCTGCAGTCACACATGCCCGGTGTGCGTGTTCACGTCTTACCAGCACAAGAGCAGAAAATGGCTCGGACCCAGGTGCCTCTGAGTCCACTCTCTCATTACAGACCCATAAAGCTGTGGCACGAGGTGATCAGCCTCACAGCCTGGCAAGTTAAAAGGGAGGTCGTAAGAGCTAAGAGTATTTCCCCTGAGGGATGTCTAACTAACTGTGCCACGAGTGCTGTGTGGTTCAGTACAGCTTCAGATGATGAGCCTCCAGGCCACGTAAAAGCCTTGTTTTACTCTCTGATGCTACTCCTCGGGCAAGGACAGACGAGCTGACAGACTGAAGAGCAGTTTAGTCTAGAAGGACTAAATTGTAGGACATTAAAATACCAACAGATTGTAATATAATATAATATAATATAATCCCAAACTGTTACATTTTTATCCTACAGTAAGTACTCAGATCACTCAAGGGCAAGTTTAAAAAACAATAAAATAAATCGCAGGCTGCAGAATTCACCCTCCTTGGAGTTGCACATGGTTGGAAGTCTTGAGCTGGTTCCTAAAATATCATGGCAATTTCTCCTAAATGACACCAGGGTACCAAAGAGCAAAAAGCTCTTTGAAAATTACTATTATTCTCACTTCTTTTACCAACACAGCTAAGTATGTCTCACAAAACAAATACCTACAAGCATGTGGGATCGTCACAAGTTAGCACAGTAAACACTTTTCTAAGCCTGGGGTAGCTGGCAGAGAGGATAAACAATGGAACCAAGTAAAAATATGTGGAGAGAATAAAAGGAAGCATGTGGGGGCGGTGTATGAATCTCCTCAGATACTCACTGTCAAAAAAGGGCCTTCAGTTGAAGTGGTTTGATCAGGCTGGTAAGCTTTTGATCACAAAGATAGTTTGGTTTTTAACCTTACTAGGTGATTTTTCAAAGCTTTTTACCTCCCCTGCATGTCAAGAATAGGGGAAAGGTCTTTAGCAAAGGCAGGTTTTACCGCTGGAACAAACAATAGCTCTCTCCTTTGTCACATTTATGAATTTAAGCTTCAGAAAAAGCAGCAAATAACATATAACAACAACTGCCTTCTGATCGGCCATTCCACTACATATGGGGTCATGGGATATTATCAATATCTGGTCTGTCTTTTTCAGTTGTACTTGATGCCTGGCCCTGCCTTGCTTTCCCCTCCAAGAGCTCCCAGACAGCTTTCTGTAATGACCTGCATGCTCCCCGGTACCTGTCACTCCAGCAGCTAAAAAGATTATATTCTACCTCCTGGAAGAGGACATTTATATAGAAGCATTTACTCTAACTCACATCCTACACTATGGGAAGTCCTGTCCTTAAGTGTCAGGATGAAGCTTGACACCCTATTCTGACACAGAAGAAAAAGAATGGCTAAAATGAAATGTTTTATCTAACCTTTTCAGATGACCTGAGAACCAAAATGAGCATATACGATTTTTGCAGCCATAGCAGTGATTTGCAATCAATTTCTAAATCTTTTTCAGTTCCATAATTTTTGCTTCAGTAGAATTCTATGAAAAGCATTCATTGAAGAAAATTGATGGGATGTCTTTAAAGGACATTGGCTTTCACTATAAATTGCCTCATTGTAAAATACGATGTTAAGCAAATCATACAAAGTCTGTTCTGAGAGTTGCCACTTGAAACTGGAAGAGGTAGGCAGAAGCTGGATTTCTGACTTACAAGAGAACTCAGAAACGTTTTAAATGTGATTAATAAATGTAAGTACATAGAACTGTCTCTCATTAATTCCATGGGTTAAGCCATTATTCCTTCTTTGCCTTTCCTGTTGTTTCTGGAATCAAGCAATTGATTCAGCCACCAGTGACCTTATCCAGAGTTAATTGAAATCAATGGCATTAGTGGATTCTGGAGCAGGCCCAAAAACAATGTGCGTTCAAGGGCTTTTGTATATCCCTAATCACATGGGTGAGCCTCCACAAATTTAGATTCTAGTGGATCCAATCATTAAATCAGTTATGCAGTGTTTAACTTCACATATGGACAGTGGTCCCCTGCTGGTTATTGAAAGTGGTCTCTATTAAGAGGAGAAGGCTATTTCTATAATCTATTTCTGATGAAAATGTGTATTTCTACAGGTGTCAGTGTTCCAGCAAGGTTGCCACCTAAAGGGAAGGCTGACTAATTTGCGCTCTCCTCCTGCCTTTTCGGACATGTTGCTGTGTGTCAGAAAGCAGAGGTATCGGCTTGTGAAACACACATTCCTCTGATGCAAGCATCTGGCTTCTTGGCAGCCAAGTCGTGACAGGTTCTGCAGCAGCTGTGATGGCTCCATGCTCTTTCAGATGGTTAAAGAGTCTTGTTTTTCAGCCTAGCTGTTTGTTTTCTGCTGCACTCCTGGGCGAAAGCCCATTTGCCCTTTTAATCAATGAACTGGCCGTCGGATTGGAGTAATCAGTTACATTTTTGTACATGTCAGAGCAGAGATTCTTACACAGAGACTGCCAGCTATAGAGCCCTGTGCTCTTGATTTGACACTTAACCTTGTCCTGCTCCATCCTGACACCTTTGAACACCAAAAGAGGGGTCATCTTCCCAAAGTGAGAGCAAGCACTAGAATAGCTTTCTTCATCACTCAGTCATAGGATTTAATAGTTCCTGCTTTGTTACAGGAGATGGTAATCAGATCAAACAGCAAATAAGGAATACAATTTATTTATTTCAGATGGCTTTATAAACTGTCCTCCCATGTGCATGCACCAGATGGAGATAAGAATCTGGCTGGAAGCTTTAGCCTTACGCCGTGCAGCACAGAGGTAACAGCACATCAACTTATTAAGAGAAAAAATTCTTCAGAGAAGATTACATGAATTGGAATTAAATTTTATTTAAATTGCCTTTAAACATATTATTCAAATCCACAATATAACAAGCAGTTCCAAGTAGTTCCCTCAAACAAATGAGCACACGGCACTCCTAACACCGAATGTGATAACACAATATTAAAAAGGAGTTCTCACAGGGATACCACAAAGTTCAAAAGCTGCCATCTACCTCTGAGCCATTTGCAAGCCCATCTCCACCTTTTCACTCCAAATGATAATCTGTGTCTCCCTGTGATAGATATGCTTCCTCCTTTTTCCCCATGTATTACTGCTTGTGGAGGAAAAATAAGTAATGAACTGACTCGGGCAGGCTACGTTCTCCTTTGACAGGCTTTTACTCTTTGTTCTTCTTGTGCTTGCCATATGAAGCACTTTTTATGGGGTGCAACTACTGCTATTTCTACTTTCGCCAGAATAGGGAAACTGCACAAACACGCCAATTCCTGCTCCTGCCACAGAGAGATCTTGAGGAGGGAACAAACCTTCCCCAGTATCTATCTTCACGTGTTTCATCGATCCCTTGAGGACCTAGTAATAACCTGATCAGTCCTATCATCCACTGTATTTGCCAAAGCACACACACAGTTAATCAGTACCCACAAGTAGCTGTCTCTGGTCACTGGCCAAAATGACGCCTGTGTAAACAATATGTCAGTGTCACCATGGGTCCCAACCACACCAGGTCATGCATAGCCAAACAGAGTGACCAAAATTGGCACTCAGCACCATCCTTTCCCAAACGCTGTAATAAAACAACAATCCTAAAACTGTTTGAGATATATTAGTATCATTTAAAGTTCTCTTTAGGTCTTTCAATTCCATCTTCAAAGCAGCACAGGGAGGAACCACTACCAGCATATGACTTATTAAATAAGAGCTGCAACAACATGCCTCATTTTAATGCCATATAATTCCATATTGTGACATACAACGTAAGTTGATAAAAGCATCCCATTTTACTGAGTGACTATTATCAATAAGAGTCTATCTGAAATGCATTGCCAGTATTCCAGTCTCTTAACACCCCTAAGATCCACTGAAAGTTGATCCATGTCACAGGTAAAATATGCAAGGGGTAAGCTGCTTGCTTAAAGCCCAAGTGGAGCCACCAACAAATTAAAGTCTAGGAATTACTGCTCCCAATACTGTCAACAGAGCCCTGGAGAATACCATGAAGTCTTACCCCAAAGTACCTCAGTGCAAGTCCTCAGGCCTCTCTCTTCTGTCCTCTTGAAAAACACTGGGTTGTTGTAGAAAGCAGTAATAAACTGTACACACACTAAGATTTCAACAATACGCTATGATTACTTTAAATCTGTGAAATATAACAACTCCTAACAGCTAGCTAGAGACTTTCCAGGGAAGGAGACCAAAGTGTTTCTTTGCAAAAGGATGATGAAACAGCCTGAAATTATTTCTGTGAGGAGAAAGGTTTCTTAGTCTTCCTGCAAGAAAAAAACCCTCCATTCTGTTTCTCTGGATAGAAAAGGGCAGGTATATCAAACGAAGGCAGTTCTGGTTTATCACACTGCCTTCTCTACTACAGTACTGAAGATTTTATTGCATGCTATAAAGAGAGGAAAAACTCATCTTGTAATCATATAAACACAGTGAACAACACAGAATAAGTATCAATTACTTTTGCAAGTTTCAGTGATAGCCTCAACCCCTGAGGATAATTTCAAATGGTATGATAAAGACTTCAGTTAGATTAAAAGCATCAAAAGCAAACCAGCATTCAAAAACAAACAATTCCGTCTCTGCTATGTAAGTTACAATAAATTTTCTGAACTGGCAGATTTCCCTCCTAGCTGTTCAGCTGTTCCTTCCCCACAGGTAAAACAAGTCAATCTGTTTGAGAAGACAATTTGCCACCCAGCTTACTTAATGCCACACATTAAAATAAAATGACTGAATAATTTTGATGTCAAAGAGCTGTTTTAGTGGGAATCCATGGTTGAAAGAAACAACCGCAATATAGAAATGTAATCAGAGGCTGCTGACTTCCATGTGAATTAGATCTAAATAAAATAACTGTTCAACTTTTGGTCTCATATTTTACGTGGAACTCTTCTCAAGTCCTTCAACAGGTCCCTGCATATATGTCATTCGCTGTTTACTTTAATCCCACGATACAAATTTTGCTCAGTGACGTTAGTATAAGCACAAACATGACTAAGAGACAACAGTAGATCTGTGATAAATTTTTATTCCTCTGGAATTAAACATGATAAAGTCCTGTAGCATACTAGCAAGTCAATGTAGCTGCATTTTCCATTCTCTTTGTGCCAACATACGTCACTGGAAAGTGCACAGAAGTGCAGAAGACTGGTGCTAGGTGATATTCACAAAGCACAGTGCAATGACTTGCAGAGATGTTTGAAGTAGCTTTGAATAAGTTACTTTGGTTCTGGGAAGCAACTTGGCCACGTTAGCTCCCCTGCGTGGAGCACAACGCAGGAAACACCCTCAGCAGAGCGCTATGCGAGTGTGGTTACAGTCCTGCCCCAGACCAGCGAGCAGGTTCAGAGCCAACTCACTTATCTCTGCATGACACTGCCATATAACCACCAGAAGTATCAAAAGTGTCCATTTTACTTTCAGAACGAGAAAGCAGGAAAATGCTTTATCTTCACAGCATAAGTCACAAGCTAAAAAACTTTCCTAGTCGTGGTGTGAGCTCATTTGATTCATCCTAAAACACCATTCTTGGCTGAAAGAATAAAAGCAGCTCTGACGTTGGGCACCAACTTTGAAATTGTCTGTGATAAAGGGAAGCAAGACTTGCCCTTGCTTTTTGATCAAATGAAGGGCTAGGGCTCAGGCCAGTTAACTGTCTTCTTATACCTGCTAAAGATCAAGAAACTTAAGTGCCTACTGACCAGCACTGCTAGTGCCTGCTCCATGTTCCCTTCATTTCAAATACAATCTTAGCAATTCAGATGAGCAACTCCAACCTGCTTTCAAAGGTTGAGTGCCACACACTTAGCTTTTCATGGATATATGTATTAATGAAAGGGATTAGCTGTCACTAGCCAGAACCACTTGCTCACTATATTTGGTACATCCTGAAAATACAAAGCCTTTACAGTTTTAACCCAGATATTCTTAGTCTACTTTATGTTCTAGGTTGCTTTGCTGAATGACTTGGATCTTGTGTGTTGACCAAGAGGTCAGCCATCGCAAACGCCTGGAACAGCACCTCTGATGTCTCCCCTGCCCTGTTGCTGCTTCCTTTCCCTTCCAACATTACAGATACAGCAGTTCCCAGCATGCAGAAGTGTATCTTACTTTGTATGAGTGGGTATTATTAGTTATTATTGTTTATATGATGCCACAGGTACATGGACAATGTCTAAGAATTTTAAATAAGGCCCATTCTGCTCATTGTCCACAATATCAACAGCTTCCCTTCAGAGCTCTTCCAAACATCCCAAAAGCTTGGACATGAATAATTTCTACAGCGCTCTAACTTTGGCACATATCTTTAAACAGATGGAAATTATTGTTATGCAGCCTTAGGACATATCAAGATCTCTTTTTGTTTCTGTAATGAGGCCCAATTAATACCTAGGACTTTCTGCCGCTCAAAGGATTTCAAAATAATCAGGATTTCAGCCAGAACTGTAATGCTGATGCGTGCCTTCATGATATAATCTAACTATAATTACCTAAACCAATACCAACGTAAGTAATGATAGTCATTCTTATTCTATAGGAAACTTAGGTTTTCCACTATATTAAAAAAATATCTACTATAAAAGATTTTTCTCTTTCCCATTGCAGGGTCAGAATTACACCTTAGTGTGGTTTCAAATTAGAGTAGTTTTATTGAGCCAGACAGTCTTCGGGCTAGTGTCCATGAAAAGTTTTGCTGCAAAATAAGATGGGACAGTACAATTGTCACTCTGTGCAATCATACCACATAGAGGGCATTAGAAACATCTGCACAGAGAATTGGTGGAGAATAGCTATTTTGTAGTGATTTACTGCTAATTTTGCGGCAAATTTTCCATGTAGACACCCTCCCCCCCACCAGGTTTCTGTTTTTAAGGCTTGTGCATTTTAGAAGCTTTTACATAAAATGGTACCAATGAAAAACAGTGTTTATAAAACATCACAGATTAATAACTTAATTATAGCTTATTCACCTAGCAGGACCTCCAGGGTTACAACTTCCCCCTGAAAAAGTCAGTTTATGAACGCTTGAAATGCCTACAGTAATTTTTGAATTTTGTCTTGTTCATGAGAAGTTTGCTCTGATTATTTAGCAATTCTGGGCAAATGATAAGATGACACTTCCTCCCAATTAACTTTACAGTTCACCTTTTTTTTTCTCCACCTGCAGCACTAGAACCCCCAAATTAAACCTCAGCATGTTTGCTGGATCCAATAGGACTGTTCACCAACTCTGGTTTCCAGCTGCTACCTAACATACCTGAAAATTTCTGGCAAACTCAGAATCTTGGCCACCATACTCTGAAAAGATTAAGACTGGATTAGAATACCCAGATGCATTACAAAAACAGAAATTTACAACCAGGACTAAGATGAACCAAAGTTATTAAAATATAGTGGAAATGAAAGCAAGCAAGCTTGGTATCTTCTTTCCTCTCCTCCCCTCCTGCCCTCAGAAAGATTCAATGACCAGATAGTTGGCAAGATAAACAGTAAATGCCACTGTAACTTAATGGGGACTCTGTACCAGAAATGGTAAATATAATGACAGGAGTTGGTTTAATATTACATGTTATGATTTTTAAAAATACATTTAATTACTACTGTCAGAAACTGTGCTAAAAATAGGTTATTGAGTTGCATTTTTTCTAAATGACAGATAACTGTAGGAATGTAGCATTCACAAGGAACTGTTTGTACTAGGCACTGTATTTCCTCTCCACCCAGCAGAACTTCCAGAAGAACATCATATGAATTTTGCAAATGTATCAAGGAGAGAATAGACACCACAGGCTGTAAAAACTAGATCATAGACATGCAAGTATATGCAGGTGCTATAAGCAAACTACATTTTCTTCCTGCCAAAAAGGCCTCTCTAATCTCCAAGTTAGTGAGAATGTCCTCATTGCTCCAATATTTTCCCTGCAGCCACAATTTTTTAAATACATATGCAGATATTTGATTTTATCACATAGAATGACAAACTTAGAAGTGACAGTGTCCATCAAGTCCCTTGAAGGTTACATACTTTTATATACATCTTGCTAATTAGCCTATGTATTCAGGCTCTCTGTACAGTTATTAAAATACTATTACCAGTTTTCAAGAAAGAGAAGGAAGAATTTCTATTTTAGCTATTCCTGTAGCCCTGACTCAGGCATAATTCTCCCTAAATTGAGTGAAGAGTCAAACCTTATGAGGAGATTAAATGACTTCAGCTCACTGCTCCACAAGATCATCCCTACAGAGCTGGTTTTGTTCGGAAATGTTTGGTGTCAGGAGCTGAAACCACAATTGCTCATTATCCAAGCAGCTGCTTAGGATGAGATGCCCCACACTGCACGAGGCTGTGGGTAAGGCTGGGCAGTGTGCTGGAGCGGGGCTGTCTGACACCAGGCACTTATGGCCCTCTCACAAGGGAGACCTGTCTCTCAAGCCACTCAAGCCAGCACAACTTTAATTTACTCAAAATAAGGGTATGGTCATGCCTTATACACTTATAGGAATGCCCCTGCTTCCACTGGGAACAGCAGTGTTGTCTGGTGCTATGAACTAGAAAACTGGTTGCCCCAAACGATTGGACTCGATGATCTTGAAGGTCTTTTCCAACCTAAATGATTCTATGATTCTAAACAATGCCGAAGCAGAGGAGAAACAGCACAGCTCCTGTGTTGCCCCTCCTGCAGCTGCTTCTGCTTCAACAGCTCCTGGGGTGGCTGGGTAGCAGTTAGTGCCTGGCTTCTCCAGAAAATGCCAAGAAGCCACCTTGAAATAATTAATGCCACATCTTCCAACTACAAAGTATTCGTTTTCTATGAATACCTATGGAAAATAGTTGCCCTCAAGATGGCATATTCTGGAAATATTTTTGAGGAGAACAACACAGGCGTTGGGAGCAAGGCAGCAGCAGAGACACTTCTCAGAGACATGTTCACCTGGAATATCTTCCACCTGAGTACGCGTGAGCACTCGAGCAGTCTAACCAGCCACCTCAGCTGCATACTGACTTTACGGTGATCTTTTCTTTCTACCTGGGAATTACACAATGACCAAGTGTCTGCGCCTTACCACAACACTTACCCCTTGCTCTAGAATTTAAGCTTTAATTAAAAGTTTCTACACCTTATGCCTGGAAGGAAAATTTATCAAAACATGAGCAGAACATAAACCTTCAACCTATATAAAGCCTGAGACAACAGCTTGGAAATTCTGTTATTCTTTTTAGCACGATGCTGAAATGAAATAACAGCATTTCCTAGAGGCAGCTTCACTAAGAACACCAGCTTTTTAATAAACATTAAAGTGTAGTTCTTGGGGGTTTTTTGCCACCCTTCCCAAAGCAGTCTAACAGATTTTGCCTTCAACCCTACTGCTTCCTTGTCAACAACCCCAAATGGAAACCTATACTTTTTTCCTATCTAAAACATATTTAAAAACAAGATATTAGAAGACTACAATAAATTGAATTGAACAACAGTATAATGGATTTATTTACTAGGGCTTTCCTAAAGGCATGCATTTACACATTTGCTTAGGTGAAATCTCCCTCCTTTCAAAAAAACTTGAGCTGCGACCGAGAATTTCAGAAAATGCCGTGAGGGGTACAGACCTTGCTTCATTGGCATCTGTGTCACATCTGTTCAGAAACTGCCTCTTGTCCATATATTTAACACCACAATTAAAAGCCTGATCCAAAGCCCATTGATGTCAACGGAAATCCATTACCTTCCACGGGATTTGGGTGAGCGTACCACGAGCTGCACCGCGCCAAGCACCGCCAAAGGAGGAGTGCTCCACAAAGAGCATTCCCAAACAAGACCCAAAACCACAGGGGCAAGTCACACCCTGCTTGTGGCTGATCCCTATCATGCAGTCCTGTCTCAGACGGCAAATCTCCCAGCCTCCAGGGAACGACAGACAAACATTTTAGTCATGGCGCACTGCGGAGGGCATACAAAACCAGTTTTGTTTCAGGACAAAACCACAGAAACAATGAAGCACGGCAGTGGTTTCACAAATCCGCAGTCACTCATGTCACAGTTTTGCATTACACCAGGCCTGGTACTGCACGGAGAGCTGCCAGAAGCCACGATCCCTCTCCCCACACCAGGAATGCCCTCCCGCCCCCTCTCCTGTGCCCTGTCACGCAGCTGAAGGGTGACTCAGCTCAGCTCCCAGATGGAAATCATCCCTGCTGCTCAGGTACGCGAAATCTCTCTGTCCACAGAGACACACACATACTTACGCTGAGCAGAATCGCCCCGCGGCCACGCAATGACGGCACACTGTGTAAAGAAGGGGAGGAAGAGAAACCCATGGGGAATGGTGGGGTAGAGGTGGACTGGCACACACAGCCACAGCTATCCTAGATTAAAATCAAGTTACATTCAGGTGTGTTTCCAGGAAAAAGGCTGCTATGTGATCTTCCACTGCACATCATTCAGTGCAGTGTGCTGTGCTAGCACAAAATACCCCCAAACTCTTGCATATTGGTTTTATTCCCTACTGTAATGAAAGACATAAAGCTATCAAACTTTCCCCATACAAAAATCAAATTTATCATCTATACTGAGCCAGGTGTATTGACATTGCAACCCCACCAATACCCACTGAAGAGGGTTATAGTAGGCAACTCTTTTGTACAGATTGCCTTTAAATAGTCTCAGACACCTGTGCACTGTCACAAATCTATCCCATATTTACAGCTTCCAGTCACTCACCTGATTACTATACAAGTGCCTTCATGAGATTATATAGGAGAAGAGAGGAAAACAAGGGGGAACCCAAAGTACCATCCCCTCTCCTACCTTAACTGAATGCCAGATATTACCCCTTATTCCCATTTCTCTTTCTTCATTCCTGCTCAAGTATGAATGATAGCACCCAGCAGACATACTCCTGGGAAGAATGGAACTTCCTTCACCATAGAAATGCTGCTTTTTTAAAATGCTTCAAGCTGCTAAGTATCCTTAAAACACGCAGGTTCAAGGGATAGGTCCTCTGCCTCCATAGCACTCAGCAACCACAGTGGTGCTAAAAAGATGAATTAAGTTCTACCTACACACTATGCCAGAGAAAAAAGGACCAAAAAAGCCAGTGGTCCTCACTCCTTTTAGTGTAAATACATTTTCTAATCTCACGTTCCCAATCACACTTTTATAGGCTGGTTGTATGCAGGGTCTGATAAATACTGAGCCAGTTCAAGACTAACATACACTGCTAAAAGATCAGTCTACAGAAGTGAAAAGTTTGGACAAGTGGGAACAACTTCGGTTTGTTTTTAGGGCAGTGCTTTGTTGCACAATACAGACCTGAACAGCTTCAGGACCAAGGCTGGTACAAAGATGGGAATTCAGCTGAAACATGAGGAAGCTCTTCCCATTGCTACTGGCACTTACTCATGTAGCTGCAATCAAAGAATGCCTCTCACCTGAATTTTGTCAAGACACAAAAATAAATTACCGTATGAGTCACCATTTCTAAGTTTCTTACTGAACAAGAGCACATGCAAAAAATTTACAAACCACTTTGTGCAACACAATTTCCAGTACGTCGTCAAGGACCCAAATTACTAAAAAAACCACAGGCCCAGGCGACACTGCATCGCAGGGAAACTTCTGTGTTTTGAGCTCTACCAACTCTATTCACCGGGATATAACCATATACTATAACCACTGAGCACCTCAGGGGATTAAAGAGTTAATAAAAACATAAGAAAATGCACAATTACATAAAATACAATCTGTCAGTCAGATATTGGAAATGGACTATGAAGATGCCAGTATAAGTGCATGTACTTATACCCAGAGAACACTTTAAACAGTCGACTGTGATTTATACATGCTGCAGCTGTCACACACACTATTTCTGATGTTCAAGAGCCTATGCATACTGTCAGTTGAAGAAATTTCTAGTTATTTGCTATTTTGTAGATCTGTAAATCACATAAATGCTCATATTATTACCATGTGCTCTGACAGTTTGCATCAACAGACCATCTCGGAAGAACTACAGTGATGAATTATTGATAGTATCTCACATAGCTGGCAAACATTTATTTGAAATGCTGTGATACAGAACCTGCCTCTTTCCAGTCTCGAGATTGACCCTAATGTAAACTATAGTATACAACAGATCAAAAAATATATTGCCTAGCTCTCAATTCATGATCTCATTTTTATCATTCGATGGTTCCCATAAAGATTGTTTATTATTGATGTGAAATGCTGGAACCAAAATATCCTGTAGCTGGAAGCTGGAAGTCTCAGTAACTGAGTCAGTGTGACTCTTTTGGCCTCCTCTCAATATGCTTTATTTCTTCTGTTGAATAAACAAACAGTCCCATTCTGTAATGACAAAGCAAGCCAGGATTTTCCCATATTGTTTTGACAGATGTTGTCAGGGACTGATTACAAAAACCTGTATACCTAGTAGATATTTACTGCCGCGATTTTCCATAATGTAACTGAACTAGACGCAGAATAAACTAATGTCATAGGAAGCTGTGCTAATGAAAAGCCTCTGCCTATGGAAATTAAACTGCAAAATAACTTTTCCAACTGCAGCAAAATCTATCTTTAAAGGCACTGGAGGAAAAAATATGTTATTTGTCACATTGTACTAACAGGGCACGGAAGACTATGATGGAGATGAAAGGACCGATTATCAAAACACCTCAATGTCTGGTTCAGGCACCTTACAGGAAAAGATCAGATCTTTTTCCAAAGGTCTCATTACTCAAAACCTCTTAGAGAGAACAGCCAGATCAACCTTCAGCTGACTGCTACTTAGCTCAGTATATTCAGTCAGCATTTAGTCTATTAATAATGGTTTTGTGCTCTGTTTTTACAGGTAGGTGGAAAATGCATCAAAGCTGGTGGGGTTCAATTATAAAAAATTATTTTAAAGGGTTTTCTGGGTTTTGTGTTGCAGGAGGGTTGGGAGGATGCTGTTTAACTGACCACACCCATGCACTATTTTAAAAAGCAGTAAATAAAAGTAGACTAATGCCCCATTACAATTATACGCAGAACTGTGAAACAATGATTTTCTATTATCAGGTGTTCATGTGCCCTTTGTAACTGCTAAAAGGAAGACCCTAGACACTGCAACATCACAGGGCTTCCTTTTGAATATTATTTTTCAGGTCTGTAGCCCCCACTGGCTCTGACATTTACTTGCTAGATAGGAAATCACAAGTGAGTACCAAGAGGACAATACCCTTTTTAAGTTAAGGGAAAATGAGACCTACAGGATAGGGGGTATCACAGCAAGGGTATTTTCATCACAGCGAGGGTATTTGGACCAGTAGGTTTACAAAGCCAACTGGTGTTTTTGCAAGCCCAGGTGACTAATAATTCTGGAAATTAAAAACCTGTAGCTCTGCATGACTGACAAAAGAGATATTTCATTACATCATTTTGTCTGTGCAGAATGAAGCACTACACAATTCTATGTAAAAGTGTATCTCCCCAGTATTTCTCTAGATTCTGCACAGCCACAGAAATAGATCTGCATGTATGTACGCATACACACTACAGATAGGGTTGAAAGAATAAATATAAATAAAAGGACATCAACAACACATTGCACATTTACAACAACTGAATCCTTGTGTGGTTGGTTGGAGTAAGATCCTAACATGATATGAGCCAAATGGTCTAAAAAGTTTCAGTGATCAAAAGTTTTCACTACTCTCTCTAATAAAATACTTCCCCGGAGAATAAAAGAGAGAGTTTTTAAGTACCTGTGGAAATGTATCATTTGATGGCTTATGTTGTTTTTCTTCAGGTGTGTTAAACAAGCCCAAAGCTGAGAATTTTGCAATTTTTTGATTTAGAAATAACTTTAAATGAAACCTACAACTGAAAAAAAGTCTTAATTCTTCACCAGTGCAAGGGAAAGTTGAAATATATTCATGCAATTCAGTGCAGTTAGCGCCCAGGAGCTAACGTATTTAGGTGGGTATTAGGATACCTTAGTCTTTCCAAGGAGATGGGCCTAAGTGACTTAGGCTTTCCTGGATATCAAGGATAAGATCCAAAGCCCATTTTAAAATCTATAAAATTTTCCAATGATTTACATTACCATTAGACTACAGACCTGACTTGATAGAAATCTCACAGAAGTGGAAGCAGTCTTCTCAGTTATCATATCTGTTTTCTTAAAACCTTGACTTTCTTCATACTAAATATATATAAAAACCATTTGTTCAATAAACAGAGTACCACCAAGTTGAAAGCAATACAGCTGCCTGTTCAGGCCAGACTCATGCCTGTTGCCATACTCTGGCAAGGAATATAAACTGCCTATCATCCCTCTGTGCCATAAGTAGGGTCAATATGTCATTCCTTCCATGCAGAATATTATGTAAGAAATTACAAAGGGGCTCTATTTAGATGACATTCCTTTTCATTTCATATTCTAATTACCTGGGAATGGCAAGGTAGAAAGAACATGTCGTCCCAGCGGAAATTTTAGGAATAGCACTGAGCGAGATGCAATACAGTAACACTTTACACATGCACTCTGACCTCTCTTGACACTACAGATCCTTTTCCAATTTCCAAAAGTTTCCAAGAGGAAGCAAAGGGAGCCATCTCTGTCTATCTGATGTCTCGATGACATTTCACTGAGATGATAGTTCACTGGGATTTGCACATCTAAAACTCCCTCCAGGGAAGCTTGTGAAAAATATCAGTCTAACCTACTTTCAGGACTCAGTGGAGTAATTCTGTTTCAAGTGCCAATGGCCACTGATGTCGATGGGAAGATGCGAGGGAGCGCAAAGGGACCTGGTTCTGCTCAGCCCCTGGTAAGGCCTAAAAGCCACTCATAGAAATGAAAGGCCCCCGTGAAGTTATTTAAAATCGAGATCTGATTTAAGGAAAAAGGAAAATTCTTTGGGGGACAGTATTATCGAACTAAAACAAAAACAAAAACTATGGCAAATATGCCTACAGGTGAGAATCAAGCAAAACCTTTATTAAAAAAAAACCCACCCAAACTTGAAATAACACATTCATCCTCCAATAACTTTGAAATCAGTTATGCTTCCAGCTAAAAAAAAGTGTCATTGTGAGAGATACGTGATGACACTCTCAATATTTCTAGCTATAGGTTGCATGAGATATTCAGAAAACCAGAGTCAGGCTAAATCTAGCTTGCTCTTCGTTACCTGAATTCCATATCTAAGCAGTCATGGCAGAGCAGAGGGCTCTCCTGACACATTCATGGACCCCCACACTAAACTCTTTAATGATGCCCTCACAGACAGCACAAGTTGTGGGTGTTTTCTCCTCCCTCTTATTTTTTTTTCCATGTCTCACACCAGGGAGTACCCAGAACTATCTAATATACTACTTTTTAAAGCCATCATCTTACTTCATCATGCCTCCTGAACCCAATTTAAACTTCAAAGTTTATTTGATTGAAGGGGGATGATACTTAGTAGCTCTGAGGAAAAGATGAAGACTTAAATCCATCAGCAAGTGATTCAACTTTCAGATGAAATGAACACTATTAGAAAATAGTGGAATACAATAGACCCCAAAAAACAAAACAGGTATACATCATCTTTAATTTAAATACCATCATTTACACTGTTCTGGTCACCTTCAGTGACTATTACTTACTGCATGCAATGAGAGGAATGTAAACCACAACCAGTATGTGAAGGCAAGATGCCAAGGAGACAAAGTAAATCAAAAAGGAAGGAGAATTTCAGCTAGAGTGACATGCAGAAGCACTTTTCTTGAGCGATACATGACTAGAGTGAGCGATAGGATGAGCTCTGATTTCCTTGCAATTATATAAGTAAAGACAAGAGGGCATAGCATTGCTCGTTATACCACCATCTTCCCAGTGGGTTATATAAAAATGAGGACTAGCAAAGCAAAGTTGAAGTATCCTTGTAAACAGCAATTACAGCAGATACACACAAGCTGGGTCACATGCGCTTCACCCAAAGGTTGGCTGTGTAAGTGCTGATTCCAACTCAAAAGTTGTCAGCCTTGCTAATATCGGACTCTTCAGCTTTATGTTACCCAGCACAATATATTTTACACAGTAAGCCGATTTGCACCTCTCTCCCTCTCTTTACCACACTTCCCAAACCATATGAGAGGAATAGTGCCCTCAAATTCACTTCCTTTACTCCTTAACTAATAGGGCTGACCACGGGGTGCAGGAAAATGCCTTTTCCCTCTTGCTCTGGGAGCTCCTACAGCCGCATTGCCCACCAGCTATGGCTGGTATGCAGCTGAGGCATTGCACAGAAGCCACGCTCATGTATAACCACAAGTTACAACCCAAAAGATGTGCAAGTCCATGCATAAAGAGGAAGACTTCACACAGCTGCTGTTCTTATGATCTCCCTAGATAAGTGTAAGGCAGCGTGCCCTGCTGCTGCTTCTTGGCCGGTAAATTAAGGTGTGGGCTTTGCCTCACAGCAGTCTAGGAAGACTTTTCAGAAATTTGAATCCTCGTTCTGTGGGAAAACTCTTGAGGCACTACAAATACAAAGCAAAAAAGTCCCGTTGGCCACAACTACTACAATCTAATTGATCCAAATAAGAAATGCTTGTAACTAACCAAGGCTGTCAATAGCTCTAGAAAAAGTTTTGCTTCGTTGAATCTACAGTTGACACCTCTTCCATTAATATTTCCTGTGCTTTATACACAGAGCTCTGCAGTTTTATTTCATATCCATGTTATGTTACTCATGTAAATTTGTCATTTGAAATTATTTTAGGCATAATATTTACAAAATTAATTCAGTAAGAAAGCTTATTGCAGAGGGATTCCAGTTTTGACTGCTGAAACCACTTGGTCCAATCATTTATGGTAGTAAATAAATGTTATGAAACTTCATGGAGAAGCTATTATCCAAATTACTGAACAACAACAGAAAAGCATTTATTACGTTCCAGGAATGCATTTCTGGCAGAGAAAATAACATTCGTATACAATGTCTTTTTATAGATTAGTCGGGGAAAAAATGACTGCATTGACGTACTGCAAACTGTAGGGATTTTTTTCTTTCCCGAGGAATTACAAGTGACATCAGTTTTCATAATATCGGAGGAGAAGAGAATATACTTTGTTGAAAGAATTCCACCTTTTTTTATTCTGCTAAGTTGTGTTACTGAGACAAACTTTCCCATTGTTTACTGTTTGCCAAGCTGTGGCTCTGGTGTACATAAAGAAAAAGTGTTTCAAGCTCTCAAATATTTTTCCTGAATAATTATTTTATTGTTTTCTCTTGAGCAAAGCAGCAAAATGACCCTACTGAGATCTGTGACAGCATTTGCCAGGGGCTTGAAGCCTCCACCTCCAGTGCATAAAATAAAATTGTCTGTGAGGTCTCAGCAGACTGATCTCTGGATAGTTATTCCCGGATCATGTTGGTTCAAGCAATCCTCTTCGATGGTCAAAAATGCTGTTCAAAAAACTAAGCAGTAAGTACTGGGGTTCTGCAGAGGAAAATAGTTTACAAGATTTTCCCTGAAGTGGTAAGCAAAATACAAAGTGTAGAGGGAAAAAAAAGAGCCAAGATGGTAAGATTTTATGGCAAAACTCTAAGGAAGTCCACTTGTTCTTCCCTTCATCACTATATAACAGGCAGAGCTTTGGGCCACACTAGTGAAACTCTTTGATCCGTCAAACAAATCTTTGCTCTGAAATAAACCTGAAGATCTATCAGATACATGGTATATGTTGTCTATCCCAGAACAATACTCTCTATGTAACATTTCTTCCCATGTAGAAATAAGGATCAACTTCCACTTCACAAGTTAAACTTTTCATATAAATGATTCATTACACCATATTTTTGTTAGCAAGGGAATCAACAGGTTGGCCTTCGACTCAAACTTCAGCAGTTTAAGAATTGCTTCAGCTGTTCCAATGGGAAAAGGTTAAAAATCATGTGTGTGACATTGGTGAGCTACTGCAAATTGCCACATTGCCACCAGTTGCTACCATCATCCATATCTGCATCACAAAACCTTTCTTAATACAAATAGACTAATATGAAGAACGGAGAGGTTTTCCAGTCCTGTACTCTTACCACTCACTCTGCATGAAGGAAGCTACATTTTGCAGACGAGGAAATCCCAATATTCTTTATATGTAATTCTATAACAGGCCAAGAAAAATCACATTTGATAATTGCAGTCACAAAGGAAGAGTTTCTTAGCATACATACTTCATTGTGAAAAAATAGCTTTATTTTTAAACCACATCTATTAAATATATTTAATTGTCTTCAGCATGTGCTTTAAAAAAAAAAAAAAAGTAGATATATAGGTGCCATCTCCTTTTTGGTCTAAATTGGCTCTCCTGACACAAGCAGACTGCAAAAGTTTATGCCAGTATAGTTTGTCCTCTAATTCTTAACTGCATCCAGATATTTCATTCAAGAGTATTCCCCCTTTATTTTTTCCACTGATAATACCTTACCTTTCGTGTTTGCAGAATTAATTTTGGCATGGCATAGTTTCCCTCATAATGAGTGACCCTAAAAGATTTGTTGTATTGATTATTTGTAGTCCCAGTATGTCTTAGCATCTCTGTTTTGCAAAAGACATACATAGTGTGGTGCAGTGACTGTCCCACGTGTCAAAAGCAAGAGCTCTCGCACTGGTCTTGGTTCAGGGCTAGGGGAAGGAATTGGGCCAAGCACTTGGACTTACCTGGTTTTGTGCAGCCATCCTTTCAGATTGCTGTTGCTCTTTTGCTTGTAGTGGAAACCTGATCTCACAAAAGTCAACAGAAGTCTTTCTCCCCCCATCCTGGACATCCTTACTGTCATTGTCTAAAATCAAAACCACTAAAACCTTTGATGAACTTAGTCCCACTGCAGAGGGTCATTTTTAGGCCCTAAGACCAAAAGCATAACCTAAGTACTCACTGTGGAGCATCAGCAGGATTTCACAGCAGAAAGTGTTACGCAGCTGTCTGCTTAGTGAGCGATGTCACACAAAATGACTTTTTATTCCCTTTTCTTTATTAAGAAGAACACTTGACAAAAGACAAACTATGCTGTTGACTCAAACTTCAGCAGGTGTTCCACAAGCTGCTGCTCTACAGGAGGCACAGAGCAGCAGCTCCATACAATCAGCATTCATTTCTGGAAGTTCTTTTGCAAAGCAAAGATTATAATAGTTCAAAGAAAATAACCTGTGTGACTGTCAAAAGGCAACACACACTCATCTTTTGAAGAAGATCTATGACAAGGACTGTCATTGTGATGAACAAAATTAGTTAAGTGCTTCACAGTCAGAGGAAGGGTGATGTTGTGGTTATTAAAGAACAAGCACTTAATTAAGATGATTTGGATCTGCCTTTTTTTTTTTAAACTTTACCACTGTCACCTGTGTGACTTTTGGCCAACCACTTGTCTGTATTTCTGCCCCACTCTGTATCTCTCTCAATTTGAAATAGCCTTGTTTCCAACTTTGTTGATTCTGACTTAAAATCTTGGTGCAGGAAGCAGCAGGAGCAGCAGTGAGGCTGGGAAGAATTAAATGCCCTGGGGAGTAAGACATTAACCAAGCACCTGGAGTACCACCACAGGAGTTCTTAGGCTGTCCAGCACCTGCTGCATGAAGCTGCATCCTCTCAGTATTAACAAAGTCCAAATGAAGCTGCACCTGGAATCTGATGTCTTAAATCATATTGAAGAATAAGTTACTCTCTAAAGCCACTTCAATCTGTCAATAAAGCATATTCTTGGATGACACCAATTGTCACAGCTGTACTGAGGCTCAGCAAGCAAGTTCAATATAGCAGTGACAATAAATCCCATCCTAGGATCCATTCCAATGACAAAAAATAAAGCATTTCCTCATGTTTGCTCTACTCTCTTCTCCCCCGTCCCCACTCCCCGCCTCTTACTTTTTTTCTTGCATATGAAGGAAATAGCTTTGTAGGGGAAAAAAATCCCTCAAATTAAATGTCCTGGTACATAGATCAGCCTGCTGCCTTGCAGAAAGATCAACAGTTTTACCATTAAAGAAAATGTGTCTTTGCTTACAGTACAACCTATGTGAAACTCTTAGTAATCAATGAAAGAAACACCTCATTAACAGATCCTCCATGATGGAGGAGAGGTTAGCTCAGAAGAAGAGATGGAAGGCAATCTCAAAGAGCTAATACAAACTTCAGGGTTATAAATACGGTTCTGGAGAAATTGTAGTGCATGCCTCACGTTGCTAGAAAAGATCTTGTTAGAAGTACCCACATCTTGATTCAAACACAGTCTTTGTGTTGCACAACAAAGCCATGACATTCCCTAGAGAAGCCTCCATACTGTTCCCTCTATCTCCTTTAAATGAACAAAGAATCCATTTACAGATATTTAGTTTCAGAATTACTCAGTTTGGGCACTCCATCACAGTCTTCTGAGAGAACCAACAGCAGTACAGGGGACTTGCTCTCTGTTCTCATAAAGCTCTGTTGTTGAGAGCTAGTCAATAAAATATTCTTTCAGTTTTTACTGTCAATAGTGATACATCATGTTTGCATCACACACGTCAAGCCAGGCAATCACAAAGCACTTTACAATACCTTATTCACAGAACAGCTATAAATGCATATCCCACCCATACAAAGATAACCCTGCAGCACTGAGTCAGAGTGGGGCGTGCACTGTCTGACCACCATGTCCATTACCTGCACAGCCTGGGTAATCCTTCAAACCTCCCAGTCGAGTACTTACCCAGCCCAGCTGGATTTAGATTTCAGAAGAAAGCAGGATTACACTATTCTCTGCAGGATTTTGTAAACCATGAAATTTTACACTTAAATATTCCTTGTAACATGTATTCCTGTGTTACAAGAGTGCATAACAATTCATGCATTTCTGAAAAGCTAAATATACATTGCAATATTGAAAGTAAGGTGTTAGCAACAAAAATGGCAAAATAAAAAAACCAAACAGCTCTGTGTTTCTCCACAGGAGCATCAAGGAGGTATAAAATAATTTTAAAAAATTAACCTGCACTAACAAGCATAGCAATAGTTGTTCCTTGCACATTGCATGTCAGAGTGTTGCCAAAGTTAAGTGTTGCTTTGAATGTGAACATGGTTCCAGGAATTTATTTTGTCCCCCATACAATCTTTTGCAGTGAGTCAGTTTCTTTCTTAGCTGTACACAGCCTTTCTAGACTGAAAAAAGAGGAAGACTATAAATACAGGTATTATTTTGATAGTGTCTCTGCATATATCCCCTACGGGCATAGAGGGAATGGAGTGGAAAGAGTAGGAACTACACAGCTACTGTTATTTTCTCTGGAAGGGTGATTTGGAAAGAATAAAGAATTGGCTTTTCCTTTAGGACCAGCCACAAAACTGAGCCAGTGTGGGTGAGAGGCTGGAAAACAGAAGTAAATTACTTTTCTTCCAACAAATGAAGGAAATAAAGGCAGTTCCTTCCTTGGAGCAATCACGTTTACACAAATTGGTGTCTAGAGACACAGCCTAACCCTACAGAAACAAAGCTTATAGTATGAGTCCGGCTGCCTATCCAGGCAAATTTCTTCTGGGTTGATGTGACAAAGAAAACATTCATGTGGGCTACCACAGAAGAAGCCATATAAAAATTATCCTGAATTCCTGCTTAGTGGTTCCTACCACAGAAGACAGGAAGGGGACAAATTGACTTTGGACAGGAAAATAACTTTGGTCCTGTAGGCAGGGTGTAGTGTATCTGAAACAATAATTTCATAAGGCCCAGGATCCATTTTGTGAACCACAGCTACCTGCACTGATCACCAAGGCTTTAAAATCTCTTTTAAGTGCAATGTCCTCATTTATCAACTCTAGGTAACACAACAAGATTAAGGTTCCGGACTACTGCCCTGAACTGTCCAACTCTGGATAACTAAAATACTGTTTTCATTAGAATTGCTTTCTAGAGAGGAAAGGATCGTCAGCAACTTCACTGTACGCGTGATGATTTTATTGCTTAGGTGAGAGGCTGGGGAGTTGCCTGTTCTGTCACTGACAAACTGTGTAAGCAACTTTGAGAAGGTTAATCTTCTCAGTTTATCCATAGGCCCTCAGATAGATAGTGTGAGATTTGAAATGATCACTTTAAAAACTATAGATTAAGAGATAGATTCACCATTGTGGTGAAGTTCTGCAGAGAGAGGACTGCCAGAGCTCTTAGAGCTTCCAGATTTTGAAGGACAACCTGAACCAGTATTGCCAGTCCCATAATTTGGGTAATTAAAGGATAGCTCTAAGTTTATGTTTTGTCATTGACTATTGATCATTTGTCATTGACTAGTCAGTGACTATTGATCACCCCCATTATCCTTATGACATAAAACTGTAACATGAAGAATAAAGTTTACCAAAGAACTAGCTCCACAAATACTAAAAAGTGCTCACACAGCCCTGCCAATAAAAGATCTCCTGCAATATATTCTGATTTGCCCTACTTACCTTCTACTATTTCCTACTGGAAAACATTCCTACCAAAATTACACTCCTTGTGATACACATCTGGTATACATTACTCTTTCATTTAGGTTTTCCACTAACCATGTTAGAGGGTGTAACCATTTATATTACTTTAGTTTTTGTTCTCTTCCTCCATGTATTACACAACTTCTGTGTTTGGTAATAATTATCTGTCTTCCCAACAACTTGTCCCCCAACGTTCCTACATGTGATCCA
Source organism: Aquila spilogaster (assembly GCA_024606505.1). NCBI lineage: Eukaryota > Metazoa > Chordata > Aves > Accipitriformes > Accipitridae > Aquila > Aquila spilogaster. Next base: position 58,216,081 of record JANHGO010000071.1, read on the forward strand.
TAGAAAATACTAGCCAAATCAATGACTGACCAAACAAACTGGAAAAATTATTTTAAAAAATCCCACAAAACCTAAAATCCCAGAACTGAATCCCCAATGGGCTTTATTTTGTAATAGCAAATGTGCCCAAAGTGCAACAGCAGTCCATGGTGTGGCTTTATGATACCCACCAGCAAAGGACATGGAATGTTCTTTTGTTGTCCTTTTCAAGTAAATTACTAGTAAGAGAAGAATGAGGAAAGAATTGGTTACCTCGCTGAGGACCAAAACTTACTGTTTGATGAAGCTGAAGAAACATGAGTACTATTCTCGTTTCTTCCAGCAATGTGTTTATAAATACATAGTGCAGTAGTTGCACTTGCTTTCAGTTCACAGGTCACAAGATTATGAGCAAACTATCAGACACAACTTTGGTCTAAATGACAAATTTTACTTTGTAATTAACATCAGCAATTTTCACTTTTAATCTGGAAAACAACCACTATCCTTTTGGCTTTTTTTTAGATATTTTGTTCCAAGTAGTTCATGCTCTGAACATCACTCTCAACTCCCTCATAACTTTCAAATCTCAAAAGATATCTCCACCACCATGTTGCACATTGCTGGAGTGATATTTATCTGGCTAGCACTTGTCAATGGAAGACTCCTAACAATACAGGGGTTTGCATGGAACATCACCCACGACAGCCCATGCAGAACCATGCAATTACCTTTCAAGACTCTTTAGAGACTATCAGCCAACTGGTCCTACCAGAGCTTTCCAGGACCCTGGAATGGTCATGGAAATTTAATGTTCACCATGCTTATTAGAAAAGGCTGTCATCATGTTTACCAATTACTCTGAAATTATTGGAATCTGAGTGTGGTAAGACTAAGGGTAAAATGAAGAATTTATTTGCAAAATTCAAAATACAGGCAACATAATTCCAGTTAACAGAAATGAACACAAAAATCAAGCATATAGCTGCTTACTTCTTTCATTTTTTCTGACCCTGCATAATCCACCTAATGGCCTGCTAGATATTCACAGCTGAAGATCCATTTTTTACAGAAACATTTATGTTCTTACACTACATTCATGGAAAAGGATCTAGACTTGAGGATCTCACTTTCCTTTACTCTCTGCCACTCTTTGAAAGAGCCACAATCACATTTTCAACCTCTTCCCTCCTGCTTCCCTCAAGATTTCCTCATCCTTACCTGACTTGGGAGTAGGGTTTGATCCTTCCCAGGCACCAGTTCTGTCATCAGCATGGCCAGGTGTAATTATTACTTGGTTAGAGAGCAGCATGAACTCAAGAGAGTTCCAGTGTTTGGCAAATCCCTATAAAGACAATTAGACCATTGCCCATTGAGAGGCAAAATGCTAACGTTCAGATCCCAGGTCAATGCGAGCAGTACACTACTGCCTCACATTTTAGGACAGACCGAGTGCTGGTGTGATACTGAGTTTAGGAAGGAACTGTGAAAGATGCACCAAATGTACTCCAAGCTAACACACTCATCCCACAGTCTCCCATTGTATACAGCTTCTTTCTGTCCCTATGTCTCTGTGCCAGGATGGCTGTGGACCTCAGGACCAGACCCAATGATCATGAGGGAAGATAGAGCAGAGGTAGGGAAGCACGGGTCATGCAGCTCCTGTCACAGAAACCAGTGCCAAACATCAGAGTTATCAGGGCTGACACAGGGCAACAGCTCCCTTAGGCTAATACCTTCACTTGCACCTGAACATCATACATGAGTCATTATCAAGGATTTTAATGCAGCACAACATAAAAAGCAGAGGCCTCTATCCTCACAGCTACTGAAGATTACCGCACGCTTAGGAAAAATCCCTCTTCTGCCCAGGTAGAAGGAGTTTTGCTACTAGCTAGGCTTCAGGTTGGGTACGACTTTCATCTTTATCCACTAATTAGCTTGACATCCCTCTGCTGCTGTACCACTTCCCTTAATTATGGGGCCAGCTTCTGTCCTCCAGAGTTCTCTAGAGCACCAGCAAAATTACAAGAGAAGGAATAGTAAATCCTACCTAAAATTAATAGATATTTTAATGTAGAAACCAAAGAGCACTCTGCTTTCCAGGAAACCAGCAGAATAGCCGTTCTCTAGTCCTCTGGGCAGTATAAGCATTACAGACTGCATGCGAGTCTTTTAATAAAGGAGGGTATACGTTCAGACACCCAAAGATTTCAGAGTTTGACCTGCCAAAGACATGAAGTAGTAGTAGACATTTTGCTGTAGCAGAATCACTGAGTAATACCACCCAGGGGAAAACTCCAGGAAAGTTCTCATCTGTTTGCCATTATAAATTATGCCGACCCTTCAGCTGGACTTACGTAATTTTCCCTGTGGAGACACACCAAAGTTGTACAACTTTTCAGCATGTCATTCTGGGGAAAAGCCCAATAGAAACCTGCCCGCGTTTTGGCAGAATTTAAGGGCTAATATCCAAGGAAACAATCCAGAAAGCCAGCTTTCCAAAGGATATTTAACCTTGGGGACACCTAAAAATTTTTAAGTGTTCCCAAACTATTTCCTCAACACCTGTGCAGAAGTGCACTGCAGTTTGGAAAGTTTAATACGTAGCTCCGCTTAAGCTCCACCAAACTCCAGAGACCAGGCAGCAGTGTGCCCACAGATCAGTGACTTCCCTGAAGAGACTCTTGCTTACTGTTTAATTGTGCAGCAAAGGAGGCTCTGATTTGCAAACAGCTAAACGCAAGCCAAACACTGGTACAATGAGATCAAGAAGGAAATACAGAAGTGCTAATACATCCTCTTCACCTGTTTGTTTGTATACTTTCTAAGCACCTCTCTTGCTTTCCTTAAGGTAACTGGTATATTAGATGGATCACTAGACCCAGGGGATGCATCCATCATTGCACATATGCATAAAGGAAAAGTAAATGACATGAAAAATGTTATTATGCAGGAGGACCTAGATTCATCTTTTGATTTATACTGAGTGAGTCAAGCCTGTTTAAGACAGAGGCTTAGCTTGCACAAGTTTTGTCATTGTTAGCCCTGAGGTTCCATCAAAAAACAATGACTAACAGCCCGCTTTCTGGTGAGTCTACACTCAGTTACCAGCTTCCTCATTTACCAACTTTAGAAAGGGGTTATTTGGTGTTTTGTAATAAAAATTTACTTATATTGCACTGTTCATCTGCAGATCTCAAAAATACCCTAAACTGGCAGTTTATTAAAAGTCAGATAGCATACAAAAGTAATTTCTATTAGCATTAGCAAACTATCGCAGTCTTAGCCGTTTGGGTCTATCCCACTTCCTTAGGATCAGCTAACTATTCTTTGTACTCTTCTGTATGTCTACTGCCTTTGGGCTTGTATCAAAACTTTAATGCTTTTATAGACCAGGTGCTGCTAAAACTTATGTATATGTACTTTATGTTTTATTATTTTATGTATACTATGTATTTCATAAACATACAAACATACTTATTTCCACAATACTTACTGCAATTAAATACACATTGATCCTAATTTTGTAACAGTGGCTGGTGATGAGTAGGACTTACCCAAACAAAGTAGTTTCAATCTATTCGATAGATTGCCCTCTGTGAATAATTGTCAGTCAATAAGGGTATTTGAAAAAGAAAACCAGCCCCTCAATTTAGAGATTTTTAGTGTTGATTCTCTTGAATTTTCTTGGTTTTAACTGCATTACAGTTATTTTCATAGTATATGTGTACTCATGTTTATGTTTCTTGACAAATGCCTTTAAAACTTGATTTTATAATTTAATTGACATTTATTTTGGCAATAAGCTTATTTCTTATGAGCCTCCCATTGGCACGTGCTCTGTGCTACTTGCACATTAACAATTAACGAGGCACATTTAACTGAACCCCTACTGCTGCAATATGATCTGTCGCTATGAAATTTGCAGGACTCTTTACTCACAGTTAACAAGTGAAGCCAAAACAGACTGACTGACCATGATATGCTGGAATAGGAAGTAATCAGGAATGTCAAATGATTTCATATGAATTTCATAGGATAAGATATAACAACAGGTAGAAACCAATATTTGTTAGTTCTGGAAGACATTTTTCCAATTTCATTTATTACTTCCTGATACAATTAAGAAAAACCTGAGATAACACAGGAAACACTTTTCATTCACCTAATTTCAACTGTTTGTTTAATACCAAATGGGTAATGACAGTATTCTCAGATAAAATATTACATAGGAAAAAAACACTCGGAATTGTCTATAAAAATCTTTGTTTCCATTTCTAAAATCAGCACAATGATCTACTAAACAGATTAAGGTTAAATTTTACAAAAGCATGTTAAAAGCAGAAAATTTTGAAATCTCACTTCTAGGCAGATGCAGGCATGACCATAACATGTCTGGAAAGCACCAACATTCAAATATAGCTGTGTATTAAAAAGTCTGTAAATGTTTGTGCATCTATCGGACACAGTATCCGCAGTGACTGCACACAGCTACTTCCTGGGTAATGTCTTTCAACTATTTACACGGTCTGAGATTTCTCCCAAAACACGAGGTTAAATCAAAAGTGCTAATGGCATCTTTCAGTGCTACTAACTGTAAACCTCTTTCATAATAACATTTAAACTATTAAACAAAAAATCTGTCCTTACTTACAAGGCAAAGCAGAAAAGGAAGGTCATTCATTACACCCCATTCACTATTTTCTGTTTCATTCTGTAAATATTATAGTGCTACTGAGAAAAAATATAATGTCTGAGGTTCTCAGATCTTCCTTCAGAGTTTTAATCACTCGCTTCCCAAGAAGGGGTTTAACAAATATCACACTGTTCTGTCAATATTTGTATGCAGCACCACATAGGGCGAGCTGCCAAACTTGCATGGTTTAAAGAGCCAAGGGTAGAAAACTGACACCCTAACAAACACACTCCCCGCTTTGTCTCTTTTAAGGTGGTGGTAAAAGTGTCATCTTTGCTTCTGACTGCAGTTTTGGAAGCCTCTTTGTTTGATTGCTTTACTTCTCCAGAAATGCAGTATTTAATAATCACCATTCACCAAACTTCAAGGATTTGTTTCATGCCCAAACGTTTCTTACGCAATTATAAGCCTTTTGCTCTCCACCAGCTGCACTTTAAATGTATTTTAATTGGCTGGAATTTAGAAGGAATCCATTTGGCAGTCATTTACATTTGAAGCACGCCCCTAGCAGCTGAAACAGACCCCAGAAGCAGCCCGATTACTTCATCAAAAGAAACTGCTTGAATACCGTTGACTCCTACATAACTACACTGAACTCTATTATATAGGTGCAGTGATGTAATTAATAATTCTCTGCTAAATTTTTGCTTATACTGGGAGCAGAGTGTATTGCCAACTGATACATTTACTGAGCAGTCTGCAGATTTACAGTGCTCAGCATTAGTTTTCAAACATCATTGTGTTTCCAGAGAGAGGCCTTTCTTGTGCTTTTTCTTTATCTGATCTAAACAACAATGTGGCCCTAACACTGGTATTATTGTTTCTATACTTGCAGCACATCAAGAATGTTACCAGCTGGATTTTTGTATATAATATTATTTTAAAAGCTTCTAATGTGCTAGTTATTCAAGGATCAAAGTATAAACTAAGTTTAGTACATTACATTAGGAACGGCTCAGTTTTCCATTTCTCTTTATTTTTGGGTTCCTAATGTGTATTGTAAACCAACTTTGCAGCGCCTTAATTTAACGTAGTAAGTTCACCCTACTCTGCAGTTTGTAATACAGAGGTTTAAGAGTTGACAGCAGTAGGGAGAGCTACCAACAGCTGCTCAGAAAAAAAGAATGAGAAGACATTAAGGAGAGAACCACAAGAATTCACACTGTAAAATGCAATATTTAGGATGAATGTAGCGACATTAACAAGTCAGATTTAAAAACAGAGAGACATTCCAAGTGATGCTGATTGAACGCATGGTATCTGAAAAACCCAGAGCTCTGCAATCCATGAAAGCTCCTGTGAAATTGTAACTGCTTGAGAGTTCACTTATCATCAGTGTACCACGGAGGATGAAGGAGCGAAAGAAAAGGGATTATTCTCTAGCTGAAGTACAATGAGAACTGTTTTCTACATTTAAAAGGTGAATAGTTCTTGAAGTGAAGTTATGACAATACTTGCCGCCTACAGAGAAAAGCAGCATTTCAAGTGCATTGTATGAAAAGGAGAAGGATTAATGCCACAGAGAGAGACCATTATACTATAGAAGAGCTGCATATTTAATAATTTGACTCCATCCAGCTCTGGAAATTTCCATAGTTAACTGGCTTATACTCCTAAGAAGTGGAAACCCTCAGTGTACTGAGGTCTTAAGGGAACTTACTAGACATACTGCTTAAAAATAAACAAAACCAACCAGAAATGGCCAAAGCAGATGATAAATTATAAGAAGCCCAATCATTTGCTACCTTTTGACTACCTTATGATACTTCACTGAGAGAGGGCCAAGCAGCTGTCCAGACTCTGTCTGCATTGTTATGGTAACCCAGTGTATCACACTCACTTAATGTATTTTACCCTCAAATATATTCATAACATACAGAAATATTCTTGCCTTCCTCCTTTGAAAGCACAATGCCTATGACCAAACTGGGACATGAACTCAGCTCCTCAGTGCCCTCCTTCCTCCGTTAGGTCATGCATTTATAATTGTCCCACGTAGAGACACTTGCAGCTACAACCCAGATCAGAGCTGACGCAAGTTAACAGCTGAAAAGCACTAGGAAGCATCTTAGATCTTTGAAAGCCAAAGGAAACAGAAGTGGAGGCTTAAATCCAGACTTATTTCACCCTCACCCAAGCAGAAACAGAAGATTAGAGAGCCACTCACCTTTACCTCATCTGTAGCCTACCAAAACAGATGACAAAACTCCCACTGAGTTCAAAAGGTGATACGAATGGATGGGAGAAGAGAAGAAGAATTGCAGAACTATTTGTGACCTCAGCTATAAATGAAAAGAAAATCCTATATCACTACAAGCAACCAAAATACATCATATTTGAATCCCTACTCACGCACCATTGAAAACTTTACACTTCTGCCTACGTGACTTTATGTGTTTGTTTAAAAAAGTAAAAAAAATCTTCCTGATAGAAGTGCTACAATGTAAATATCTAAGGAAGTATCAATACCAACTGTGTGGTGGATGAAGAGGAGTTCTAGACAGGAGGGCAAACGGCAGCATGCATAACAGCCTGCTCCTGTCCTCCTGCCTCTGCCAAGTGGCAAGCATCAAACTTTGGAAAGAGAAAGGTCAGCGCTCTATTCATGCTGTCACTCTGGGAATCCCCTGCGTTGTCATGGACTGCGTGATGACAGCCACGAAGCCTTGATGTGCCATTGATTGTTATAGGACATTGAAGACAATTGGCCATTATTTAGCTTCAATAACTACACAATTATTTAAATGTGAGACACTGGCAAATGTTTCCAAAGAAACGGTACCGGTGTGATTTTCAAAAGAGGGGGACTGATTTATTTTCAAGCCTCATGTGAGACTCGAGTCACAGCCACAATAAGCCTCAGAAAAGCTGTACACTAAACTGATTTTCTGGTAGCAGTTCTGCAAGAAAACCCTTGCATTGACAAAACTTAAGCATATGAAACATTTACTGTTAAGACAGTTAATAGCCCTAAGCACAGTGAAAAGGAAAAGCATTACTTTGAAATTTCAGAAACTATTAAAAAAAGAAGGCAGAGAGAGAAATATGGGTGCTATCAAAGGAAAGATAATCAATCCTTCAAAAGCAGAGACATCAAGCAGTAAAGAATACTTCCACCATGCCTAATGGCAATTCTTTGCTGCCTTCCTTTCTTAACTGCTGTTGGCATTCAGCTGGACGAGACAAAAAAAAACCCCAAACATTACAGTAGTACACACAAGCAAAAACGAGCTATGGCAAAGGAGAAACCCCACAGTGAATGAAAAGCTGCTTTTCTCTTATGGAAATGCTATGCATCAATGAACCAGTTTCCAGTCTAGCAGAACCATCTTCAGGAGATATATAAGGCTATTCATGTAACTGATATCTGGTTAAACATGAAGGAGGTGAGGGGGATGAGGATGCAAGTGTGTAGGATTTATTAAAACAGCAGCCCAGCAGAGTCCTAGTGAAACATATGACAAAAGACAAGAAGAATGATGTCTCTGAAGAGGACACTAGAAAGAATAGATCATCTAGCTGGTATGCCAGAAACCGGGAGGTGGAAGTATTAAAATAAGGCTTATTGCAGGCTTTAAAAAACTAGGTGAGAACACCGATCACTCATTTTTGTTTAATCCAGAGATTGCCCATGTGAAACACTGTGAAGGCAAGTAATTGGATGATCAGACTTTCCCTGGTCCTAACTGAGGTGGGCAGGCAGAAGGAAAGCAGAGGGCAAATTGCAGCCTTTGTGCTCACAAAGTGGGATTACCTCTGTACATTTTACATCACTTTCTGCCTCCTCATCTTCCTTCTGTACATTTCAAGATTTTCAGATCTGGGCAGGCAAGTGTAGAATAACAGCAGGCTTAAGCTCCACTGGCCTATAATATTTCCCTAAGCATCACCCAAAAGGTGTCATAGCACATGCACAACTCCACCATTCTCTGGTGTATGGGAAAGGATGTGTATTTATGAAAATATACATCCTTCTCTGACCTTCTTTTGAAATCTGGTTCTGCATCCCTTGCTCTTTTCCTGGAAGGGACTACATCCAATTCAGCCCTACATACATATAGGGCATATCTTCATGAAGACTGTATAAAAAATCCCTGAAACTCACAGCATGGATACCAGGTCCTTGGCACACTTATACTCCACTACACCGTTCCTGCTGCATCACACTGCTTACTCATGTTGACGTATCCCCAGTGGAAACAGAGCTTAACAAAAGCAAGATGCCCAGTTATTAATACGTCTTATGCTTCTGAATAGCAAAGTCGAGGCCTTGTAAACAAAAGAATGTATACAAAAGATATCTGATATTTTTTCGATGGCGGTGACTTGATTACAAGACCTTGATACTGTGCAGTAGTGGAATGGGTGATGAAGACAATCATGTTCCTTGTGCATTAACACCTCACCTTCTTGAGAGCAACAGCAAGGGATTTTGGGATGTTAGAAACCAACCCCCTCCTTTGCAATAAGCACCACTCTGAGAAATGCTTCTATGTCATCAGTCTACTAGGAGTTCAGATGTCATCTGTCTGCACTTCCTTTGAAGGAGCAAAATCTCTTATACTGGAACTGGAACACAGGGCATGTTACAGAAATACCAAGAGCTGAGATGATGGACACCCATTGACAGATCAATTCCCTAAAGCTAAGATGCATGCATTGTTGGTCTATTATCTGCTACACACAGTCCTGCGACAAGGTATTTGAAGCGCTATTACATTCTTCTAAGTAGGCCCCAAACAGTGCTAAATATAGAAAATGTTTTTTAAAAAATAACAATTAGTTTGTGTCCCAGGCCAAATTCATACCCTCAGCAAATCTGGCTAGGCACAAAGTCATATTACTGAGCATTAACACCAACTTGGAAGCTTATTGGAATATCAGTGCCCACGGACTTCCTACCATCATTCTCGATTTTTCCCTGCAAAACATTATCACTTTTTGTTGCCTTGTATCACTTGAAAAGGGAAAAAATATTTTGAATATGAGTTTGTATTCAGAATTGCTGGAATCATATGCCTTGCAAATCACTGCTGTCAGAGAAAGTAGTTACCTGCTCATGAAGAGGAGAATAAGACCAAACATGGTCAGTACAAAAGACTTCAGACCATTCCTTTGCAAGGGCATGGTCTGAGAGTTCAAGTTTTCAAGGCAGAAGACAGGCGTGTGCAGAAGACACCAAAGGCTGTGGGATAATGCAACTGACTACAAACAGGTCTGGACAACATAACTGACTGGAGGGCAAAAGTAAACAGGGGTGGAGCAAAACCAATCCAAATTATGCATCCTGCGTGGATGCACATTCACCTTCAGGGAAGTCAGTCTGCTGCCCTGGAGAGATGCGTCATCTTCAAGTAAACAATATTTACTTTGATGCATTAAGACAAATGTCATTTTCAGTTGCTGCATGCTGGCTTACCTTATAACCAAGCAGATTCACATGTCAAGCTGTGACAACTTGAAAAGAAATATAAAAGAATATAGAAAAACTACATAGAAAGAAAAAGTAGCAATGTGTCACTCTTCCCTCATCGATAACATATAACACCCCATTGTAGATCTTTAAAAATATTTAAAACAGCTACTGCTATTCTAGGACTTCTCACTGAGGATTAAGTTACAGAAGTCAGGGAGACACAAAGAAGTCCATGGCTGCTCATTCTTATTACCCCAATCAGCTTAAATTTCTATTAAGCGAACAGTTAGGTGAGGAAGACTAATGGATAATCAGCATAGGAGATTAAGGACCTCTAGAAAAGCTGAATGTTTTGTTTATGCAAATTTCTATCAATCTCTTGGTCATAAGCACTCACAGCTTGTAATAAAATAATGCCTGAAAGTTCATTTCAAGGACATTATTTTCAATAAATATTAGAAACTATGACATTCTCGTTAGCTTAATTAAGATAAGACAACCTGCAAAGATTGGGTTTTTTTTAATTAAACTATGTGTTGGAACAGCACAGAATGGTAATGCACAGTGTTATCGATGAGACTGGTAAAATACCGATTTTTGTGAAATAAGGCTCTGATCCAGGACACCAGCCATACCAGCAGATCATCAGGAGCACCAGTGTTGGGAAATTTCTGTATGAACACAGAATTCTATTATTCCAGAAGAAAGTTCCAGATCATACTTTAATCACTCAGGTTTTCACCACGACTTAGCAATTATTATAACAATGCATATATTAAGAATCTTGTTTCACATATTCTTTTAATAACAGCACTTGGAACTTTATACAGTATTAGAGGATTCAGCATCTAAACCTTCCCAGAAGGCAGGCAAATAGCAAATGTCATACTCTCATAATGCATTTAGGTACTGTATAAATGGGACATAATTAAAGTAAGACTTAATTAAAGCTTTTCTTCTCCAGAGACGGACAGGTAAAACATAACTTACTGTATTCTCGAGTACAAAAGAGTCTAAAATTGTCTTCACGATTACACAACTGTAGACTCTCAGTACAGCAAAGGAGAAATACATAACAGTTGGGAGTAAGTTTTACTTCCACCTGTTCCCATTTCAGTCTGCACTAATTTCTAATTGCCTGAAACAAAGCAGTCAGGATCTATTCTGCTTAGTATAGAAAACTTGACTCTTGTAGCACACTGCTAAAAGACTGTATAGGTGATCCCTTCTGCTCATGCTTAGCTGTGCTGCTTCCAGTGGTGCACCGCAAAAATCCACCTGGGTGGAACCAGCCACTTCAAAGTGTGTCCTTGGGCAAGTTTCTTAACTTTCTTGGTTAACAACTGGGATTTCTTATGGCAGTACTCACCACTTACTATCTGTAGATATAGAAAGTACCTCCAAAAAGGGAGCATCAGCCACCACATTACTGAATACCATATAAACTTACTGTTGGTCGGTTTATGTTTGGAGTAAGATCCCCAAGACTATGGCTGGCCTCAGTGCCGAGTATGATGCATGGAGAGAGACTGAAAAGAAAAAGAACCAAAAAGCAAAAAACAAACCAGCATCACATGCTGAAGTCAGGACTTTTACATGAAGTCACATATTAAACCTTAGTCCATCTTGTACCTGAAGCACTGATTCAGGGTTGTATAGAAATCTTTCTGCCTACTTCAATTCTAATTTGTGGCTCCATCTCTTAAAGGTATTTGGCAATACCAGTTCTCTGAAAAGCCTTACACATAAAGCTACCAGAGGAAGCAACCTACTACTCTGTGTTTTCCAAAGAGCACCTAAAGGTAAAGTGTGTTAAGGAAAGGTACTACCAGTCAGTATTTTTTACGCAAGCAGCAAGCCAGCAACAGACACGTACCCCAACAGCGTGGTTCCTACCGCAGAGACCCTCACGGTTAGCTGTGATGAACGGGATATCTATGCTGCAGGCACAAGTCCCTCTTAAAGGCTAAATTTCTGGCTAGGTGCCAAGACAGAGCCCAGTGAGGTGTGAACAGAGACCCTTCTTCTGCAGACCTCCCCCTCCACTGCAGCTGGGCGAGGGAAGAGCAGTCTGCCTGCTCAGTGCCCTTGCCGGGTAAAACTGTCAACCAGCAACGGGTTTTGCCAAGGGAATATAACCAAGAAGGCTGGGCTGCGTTAATATTGAGAGCTGATTATTTTACATCCACTTTAGGGCTGCTGTAGAATTATCCCCTTGGACTAAAGAAGGGCCTAAAACAAGGTGGAAAAACTCCTTTTGAAAGCTAGCCTGTCTGTGTTAAAATATGAACTTAAATAGTGAAGTTACAGGTGGCCTTGGGCTTGGCTGCAAAGATCTCAATGGCTGTAACAAGTATTGCATGAATGTGGGTGACTGGACCTCTGTGCAGAGGACTTGTGCTCTCAGCAGCTGCCTGCATGGTTGTTGGTTTGAGTTTCAGGGTGATGCAGGGTTAAAACCCAGCTTGGAAAGGCAGAGCTGGGCCAGGAATCACAGCCATGAGGTGGAAATGAGAGAACTGACATCTGCCAGTCAGCCACAGATTTACTGTCATTGTCTCTTCTTTCAGTTCCTTGCTTTGCAGAATGGGGATAACCTTTTCCTCAAATGACTGTGGTGGCAAGAGGCAAGGAGTTTATCTATGAAATTCTCTGCTGGAAGCAGTTACAGGAGCTGAACACTGTGTTATTACATGAGAAACACCATTCTCTAAAAAATCTGTTCTAGTCTCTTCCTGAGTATAGGTGATACTTTAGCAGAATTTTATTTATAAAGGCATGGGAAAGAGAGTGGGACAAAGAGTTACAGCATGACTAGTAAACACGTCCAAATTTTCTAAGGTCATAAAAATAAAGCAGGACACAGAGCTCTGTATATTAGCTGTAAGATCTTCCAGTTGCTTCACTTTTCCTCCAAAAGCCAATGAAGCTTTCTGAACACAGCAGAGAATGATATGGTCAATTCTCCTGCACCAAGTAATTACGTGGTTGAATTCTGAACAAACTGAGAGCACTGTAGGATAGTGGTATTTACAATTACTCAAATTAGTGGACATGAGCATATATAAACACTCCAACCAGAACAAGAGCATTTTGATCAATGAACCAGCAAATGACAGAAAGCAAAAGGCAAAAGAGTTGACAAAAAAGGATGTGAATAAAACAGCCACAGTCTGGGAAGAAGCAGCAAGTTCGGCATTTCAATTTGCCAGACCTGAAATTCAGGTTTAAGGAATTTTTTCCTTCTTCACATCACCCCTGCATTTTCTGAGGCCCTTAGGTGCTATAGTATGGGCAGCTGAATTTTCTGTTCTGTTTCTATTTCCAAGGCGACAATAAGCATTCACCAGATCAAATGAGATTTGTGCCAAAACAGTTTTTGCCCTGTGCCTTCTTGACCACACAGCCCACATACAACTTCTCACAGATGGGTTTTATCTAAGTTCAAAATAATATAACGGATTACTTAAAGCATCTCCTGATGACAAAGCACTTTTAAGCATATTCATAGTGCAGGACTGAGAAAGGACAGCTGGATGTCTGCAGGAACAAATGTGGGGTTTGTTTATAGTTGAAGTTTCCAGAGCCTCAGCAGTGATGCTCTGAGTCAATGCATCCTCTAGCTACCCAGGTCAGTACCATGTATGCTGAGGTCACATTAACTCTCCTCCACTTGCAACAGAGATTCAAACACACTATGTTCCTGCAAATGATTGCTTACACCAGCTTTCTACTCCAGAAATCCTATTCAAGGGTCTTGGATACACACTGACAGTGAATCAAGACTTGAGTATTTTGACAGTAGAACAGCACTTAACTTTTAAATATACTGCCCAGCTGTGTTCTTATTCAATCTAAATAAACTGCATGTCTGAGTCAATTTTCTTCCTTGCATGACAAACCTAGGTTGCTTTTATTCTGATCCCTAAATAGACCTCTCCCATTTGTATTTAGCCAAATATTTTGCTGTAAAACTTTAACAAGGGGAATGATGATTCACCTGAATTATAGCTATACATCTGCAGTAACTGTTTGCAAGGATGCTTGGATGCTCAACACACCCATAGGATGGCTTGCAAAATAATCCACAGGAATGTACATTAGAAAAAAACAGCCATAAACATACCAAGACAAAGGTTTGATGAAGGGATGTAGTCAGTTAAAACAAATATTTTTGCATCAAGCAATTAGAATCACAATTAAAAGGTGTTCTCTTCACTATGTGGTACACGCATATGGTTCACATAAAAGAAATTGTTAGCTCTTAGGCCAGTAAGTGCATTCTTAACAATTGCAAGCAGAAGGGGCAGATAAAGAGCCCGACACCAGGTTGGCCTTGTATCACACATGAAGATTGATTGAGCCAGAGCAATTGCAATAACAAGCATTTCAATCATGCCCTAG
>JANHGO010000071.1:58230678-58245945 GCA_024606505.1 Aquila spilogaster
AGGTTGGCCTTGTATCACACATGAAGATTGATTGAGCCAGAGCAATTGCAATAACAAGCATTTCAATCATGCCCTAGGCCTCGATAGAAAAGCGCTTTTAAAAGGCAACAATAGAGACACTACTGCTGATACAGGAAAACTACAGTGTGTATCATCTGGATCTCCCAGATGCTAGGCTGTGCACTCATGATGGATTGACTTGTCTATACCACGAGAGCACGTGGGGAGCATTTCATTGTTCTGTTCTTCTGCCAGTATTCTTTGGACTTAGTCCCCACAGTAATTGGGCACTGGGCTCCATGGGGCCTCAATGGCATCACATTACTTCTTTCCTGAACTATCATTGTTACGTTCTGGTTATTACTTTTCTTCAGAAAAAAATTGTACAAGTTCTGCTTTTCATTGCACAGAAAGCAGTTGAAAGTGAAGACCCAGATGATGAGTCTTAACAACCCTAGCAAATATAACATATTTGATATCCTATGATACCCTATTTTTATTCTACTGTCATTTTGCAATTAAAAGGAAAGATTTGTCGCCTCCTTCTTCCCAATTAAAAATCTCCGGATGGAAGTTGACTGGGCATGCCAGATAGCACTCAAAAAAAAAAAAAGCTATAATGAAATGTAGAGGGAATTTATCTTGATACTGTCAACAAGTCAAGTTGTAGGGGAATAAGGAGTTACACTCATCCAGGAAAATAGCAATAGTGTTTGTACTGTTTGTCTACAGCACCAAAGCAGTAGCCTGCAGCTGCACAGTGGGAATTTACAGGGACTCAGCAACCTTTTAAATGGAAAAGGTACACATTGGATGGAAAATATAATAGAAGGAGGATACATTCATTTGGTCAATGATCAGAGAAATCCCAGGACTACAAATCACTGTACAAGTGATGCCACAGCTTTGCAGCACAGGAGCTATATTGGTCTTTTGAGGATCTCCAGGTTGTCTGAGTTGTTTCCATTCTGTGTTGTGGGATGGATTCTATCTGCCATAGAGTTTCTGTCATAATTCCTATTTATTCTGACTGTACAAGAAGAAAACACTGGAAATTTGTGGGACTCGGTGTCATTTCATAAATGAAAAAGATGCAGAAAAGCTGACCAAGCCATAGAATAGTAAAGTTGATTTGGGAGGGCAGAGAGGAGAAAAACCAATGATGTTCTATAGAAAAGATCTTGGAGCAGTGGAAGACTGCTGTAGCAAAAAACAATGACCTGAGTGGAAACTAGGCCTTTGATAGATGAACGAGAGGGAGGGTGGGCTCCTCAGAGCTGCATGATGAAGAGTTCTGCTCCTTCTGCTCCATCACCTATTCATGTCATCTCCTAGTGCAGAAAGCAGAGTCTCAGGGTCGCTACTGATTTAAAGATAGACCTGCTAATCTGTGGTTTAATAATTATAAGCAAAGACTGTACAATTTGTTAAGTTTCAGGCCAAGTTTAGTCATATTTCCCCAGCGCAGCAAATCCACCTACCCCTCTGGCAAGAAAATGAAAGATGTAAGAATCAAGAACAAACATGTACTACTGGAGGACGCACATTGCATTTTTAAGCTCAGACGCTTAGAAGCTTTCATTATAAAGCAGTTAATGATGGGCCAAAACCCCAAAGGTTTTTTATTCTCCTTCACCAGCTGTCAGCTTCAACTGCAGATAAAACAGGATCCTGATTTAAGCTTCATAGATAAATCCAGCAAAGCATGCAAAGTTTAGATCATCCCCACAAACACTGGTAAATACCTTACATACAAGACCATGGTGCTTCTCGGTGTGCCTTTTTCTTTTGTTCTGCTTTACAAATAGCACAACCATAACATTTATATTTTTGTGTCAGGGAAATTCAGTTGTCTCCATAAACCTGTGAACTTGGCTCAAGAGTCAAAGACCTTAGAGTCAAAGACCTTAAAGCAGTTGTGGCAAATTGAGACGAGCAAGTGTTGTAGTGCGTGTCTGATGGATGTAAAGCAGTCCCAAGTGCACAGAGAGGTGCCACTAGAGACTTTTCCAGTAAGTGGACTGGTATTGTTTCCTTCTATTGACTTCATTACCTGCTTGATTTCAAACAGCATGCTGTAATACAGCTCTGTAAACAAAATGCTAGTATTCAGATTGACAGAGCCTGTGAAATCTGTGGAAACAATGATTTTTACTAAAAAGCAGAAGTAAGAAAACAAAATTCCTGACTTCCTCAAATCACGAAGTTTGCACCAAAAAAAAGATGATAAAATTAATCTGCAGTTATTTTATGGGTGTCTACATAGGATCTGATAGCTGATTTACTGATTAGCACTGAGGGAGCATAGAGAAGAAAATCACTTCACAGAAATAAGAACATGAAGAGTTTCAGACAATGAAAAGTGTATCACTCATACATTTCTCTGAAATAAGTGTCGTTCATCTTAATATACCTTCCTGTCCTCTTGCTTCATTTGAGTTGGAAAAGAGACTGATAAAACTTGGTATATTTTTGATATAAACTAAGCAGTCAAAGAATTATTTGATGTGAGTATTACTTAAGCCTGAATATGTAGACATTTTTAAAAAATGTGGATTTGGATGAGGACTTTTTTTTTCATTGTGCACATACCAGATCTATAAAGGAAATATAACATAGTTTTAGATGTCCAGTGAAACCACAGTGTACTTTTTTAAATCTACGTTTACAGGAATGCTAGTGTTCTTCATATTTGAAAAAGAAACATTACCAAAAAAAAGAAAAAAAGTCAGGATATTAAGTGATTTAAATCACAGTAGAGCCTATAGAACTGACTCAACAACCAGCTGTGAAAAGAGACAGATTCTAGATGAAATCGACTGTAACATATTTACAAAAGAAAGCAAGGAACATAACCTTCGACTTTCCCTTAGGCCTCATAAAATAGATTCAGCTGTGATTTAAGAGACCTGAAGCAGGAAGGTATCACAGAGCATAGCAGATTCATTTGGAAAAAAAAAAAAAAAAACCCAAACCAAATTTAGTTACTTAAAATGTTATAGGCGACATTATTTGCAATTAACTATGTATCTTTCATCCTTTCTTCTTCTCCCATTCCAAAAACTGTAAAAATCTATTACTACATTGATGTGATTCCATGCAAAGTACTCTTAAGGAAGAAAAAAAATTTAAAAATTTGTAAGTACTCTTTACAGCACAGTGAGACTAAAGCAACAGCAGCTAAACAGGAGGAAGTCCTGCTCTATCCCTCTGCCAGTGAAATGAAGTTCAGGCCTGCATCAAAACCCTAACCTTCCCCGCAAAAGAGTTTCTCAGTACAGTCTGAAAAACTGAGGGTAAATTAGAGGGGAATTCAGAATTTATTTAATGATTATTTAACTACTTCATTTTACCATAGTATTCAAGACCTTCCTCATGCCTTACATGTATGCAGAAAGCCATTGACCCAAGGCACTAGCAGCTGAGGCTACGCTCCGGAAAGCACTAAAATGCACAGGCTTCAATCAGGTTTCACTGAAGATGAGTCTTGCAGCCTTTCCTTTACAGTAAAAAAGGTGCTTCTTGCCTTCCCATCTCACCACACAGTTTCATTTCAGGTGGACCTTTTGTAGCTCTGTTTCAGTTTATGTTAACCTAATGTCACCCACTCCTCCACTTATACAACATTTGAGCAGACATGCTACCCAAGGAATCCTCCCCCATGCTTCCAGTTTATGAGACACCAACACAAGCCTCCTGGTAAACCTGTGGTACAGTATCAGTCAGATCCATAATTAGAGGAAATATGCCCCATAAGACATTTTCATACTTAGTGAAGAGGAAAAAAGAAATTGAGAAGCAAAAAAAATCAGTCAGGTGCTCTATGAATCATGATGTGGTTTGAAGTCTGAATTCCTTAATAATAATGTTTTTGCTGACACATGTTGTTTGTATTTGCCTTCAGAACTGTCTGTGTTAATAATGAGTAATTCCACTTGGAAAATATTTACATAAAAGTATTTATTCTTATGTCACAGGCATAGATAGTGTCTTCTTTAAAGGGAAAGAGCAGCCAGGAAATGACTAATACTGCAGCCAATTTTAATGTGCTGCCCTGGGATATCCCACCAGAAATCTATACACACACAAGGTCTATGACTCCAACCTCAGTTACCACCACTTGGAAGAAGTAAGGCTGCGCTGGCCCTCAGGTTTTGGACGCTGTGCTGCATTCTGCCAGTCAGACACAAACTTAAGAAGTTCTCACCACTGTGATGGTTTTCAAGGCCACTCAGGCGTGGCCTGCAACCACAATTTAGATACATGCGTATAACATTTACAGGATGAATTAATACATCAGGTAGAGAACTATTTGTCATATTTCACTAAACCCACACCATTTTCCCATACTAATCCTAAATTCAGTCTACAGAGACATTTTCATTTGGAGATAGATAGAGGGAATGCAATGCACTGTAAAGTGGGTGGAAGGGATTAATGCTCTCTTCTGGAAAGACTGTGGAAAACAAAAAGAATAATTGACAGCGATGCTGATATAGATTTTAGATGTGAGGCAATAAGGACCACAGTGACTATGAACTCAGAACTACGAAGATAGCAAAGCTCAGGAAAAAGCTGAACTGGACATCATCAATAATTCAGCCATCATCCTCCTCCAGGAACAGTTAAGTTTGGAATCCAAAATCAAGTTTTCAGACTAACTTTTACACTCAGTAAGAAAACCACCTGAGAAAGCAGGACAATGAAGGCAAAACAGAAGGATCCTTACAGAATGCTATTCCTATGAATTATCGACTGTAATTACCACTGAACAATGAATAGCTAATCACACTTTTTAAACAACAGTTTGCATTTGCACTAAAGAGTTTGTAAATTGTGTAGTAAGGATAAGATAAGAAAGATGTTTACTGATGCTTTTGTTTTTCAAAGCATCAAAGATGTTTTCGCTTTTACTTTGCATCATTTTTAAAGATACTCAGTTGTAGGTAAGAAATATAACAGCTTGTGTTTGTGTTAGGTTTAACAGTTAAAATTTAAATGGTCTACTGTGGTTTCAAAGCTGCCAATTGCAATTGAATATATCCTTCTGAAGACAAAGGTGTTGCCTCTGTAAAAAGTCTTGCCCAGGAAAATTTGTCCACTGGGTGTTCGCTGTAAAAGGGCTGCCCAGTTCAGGCAGAAACAAGCACTTCTGAGAAGCTGGGAAATCGTAGTTAAATAACATCAAAAGTGGACTGGAAGGGAACTTCCCATTGATGAAAACAGGGAGTAAGGACAATGCAAAGTGCTGCTGAGCACCAAGGCCAAAAGGTTTCCCAAAGTTATCAAAGTAGACTATAGGTAAACCACCCCACCAGACTGAGATGCAGAATGTGGCTGTGCCTAAAATACTCATTTGAAACCAAGGACAGAGAAACAAAACTAAAAGGAATACAATAAAACACTACCCACATCATGTGTTTTTCTTCACAGCCATATCTAAAGCTGAACATCCCAGGAATTCTGCAGATGTCTCCCTTAAATTCCTAGCAGAAGATAAACATCTGCTGAGGCTGAAACAGAACCAAGTGGATAAATAACTCCAGGTTGAAAATACCCAAAGCACTTTGCATGTCTTCAATATCTTTTTGGACTCTTTGACCATGGGAGACTGTGGTGAAATACAGTGTGAAGCAAAGCCATTTAACAGACCCACAATTAAGACCCTAGTGTCTAAAAATTCTAGCTTCCAAACTCAGCAGGTTCTCTGTTTGCTTTGCATGACTGAAGGAGAAAATCCAAACATGATACATTACTTTCCCTTTTGAACTTGCACTTTTAAACATTTCCAACAGCCTGTGCAGGAGGCAATCAAGAAACTAATGAGATCACTACATATGGCCTTTGGATGTTGCAGCCATTGTAAGCCCCACAAGCCACACTGCCTGCTGTATATCATTTGTTAATGACATCTGTCTCTTCCGAGGACAATCCACCCCAGCAGCACCTATATGCGGGAGAGCCAGTTGTCTCTGTTGTGGCCGGGGACAAAAGGCTGACGCAGGCACTATTGATGCAGTTCAGTGACAGATTGTGTGACACAGCATGGCTCCTTGCACTGTCTTCTGCTCAAAGTATCATACTGAATGGAGCAGGTCATAAGCAAAGTATTTTCCAAAAAGCTATTATCATTTCTAAATTATGAATGGATAAATGGTGCAAAAGGCTTGCAAACATTTTGTTGGTGTTCCTACCCACAAGCCGTCCTAAGTTTTCCAGATTGCTTTGCAGATACAGAGCCAGCTGGTGATTGCGTGTAACCTGTACAATGGACTGTCTAATACCTTGGTTGCCTGGCAGGTTGTATATTTGATGACTCATCCATGGTTACAAATCGCATCATTATATTGTGCTACTTTTACAAACGTTTCTAGGCCAGCTTTTAAAAAATGGCCATGATTTCCAAAAGTGAGCAGTCCACAGGCCTCTTAGATGAACCAGATCTAACAAAAGTACATCTCTGGTTCTCTAAATCTCTGACAGTTTGCTTAAGAGATGCATGAATTTAGCAAAGCTGGAAAGCATTGTTTCCCAGAAAGGTGACACGAGACAGATGCTAGTCATATTCCTTATATTTTTCCCTGAGACAAATAAATATGAGATGAAATTTACCTCTGCCATGAAATAATATGCGAACTCTTGTTTCTCTGCCTTGGAAAAAAAAAAGCTATTTATTTTTCCAGGGCAAAATATACAAAGACATGCCTGAATATTGCCACAGGCATCTTTAATGAAGATTTAAAAGACATTTCAAATGAAAACCTTGGCAAACCTCCCCTCCTCCCCAAAAAATAAACTGCCAACAGCAAATATTTCTGCTGGCAAACACTTTTCTGCTCTATAAAATTCTTCCCCATTAAGAACCTCCTTCCCCAAAGGCCTGGTAAAAAGGGTTTGAGAGAGCTCCATGAGTATTGTCAAGTGGAGGCTGCACTTTGCCTTAGGGCCAGAAGGGACCATTAGATCATCTCATCTAACACCTGCATTTAAAAAAACCCAAACAACAAAACAACAAAAAACCCCCCCAGAATTTCACCCACTCACTTCTGTATACAGTCAGCAAAATGTATTTAGTTAGCAAATATCTTCCAGAAAGTCATTCCTTCACCCTTGATCATCAAGAAATGGAGAGTCCATTCAGCAGTTCCCATATTTTTATCTCTGTGGAAAAACTACATTATACATCTCAAGAAATACTTTTATGTAAAGAGTTACCCCTGTTCTGGTACTAGTACCTGCGTTTGTGTCTCTCAAATGCCTCTCTCTGAACGCAGACTCTACATCTCACTGGGATGTATTTGAACATTAGGTGAATGTTATTGTGCAATACTGAATGTATTAGTAACTTAGGAGCCAACTTGTTATAAAGTCCACAGTATGTCCATCAGTAACTGTACCGTGTTGAATGTATAAGACAGACATATGTTCTAATTGTATTGACCCTAAGAGTGACGATGGAGACAGATCTTGATTGACGCTGAACTATATAGATTTACCCTTATTTGTAAAGTAAAAGGACTCCACCTCTTAGACCTTCTGGATATGGTTTCTACGCTAGCCAGTTAATTTACCTGCTTATGCAGAAGTATTGCATTTTAATTACATAAAAAAAGTCTTAAAGTAAACAAAAAAACAGACAGAAAACATGTTTTATTAAATCTTTGTTTCAAAGTTACAAAGTATCTTAAATTTCTAATCAATTTGTATCTTACTGTATCCATGTTAAAAATCATGGCACTGGCATATAACTTTCAAAGAAAATTTATGTTAATATCTAATGTATTTAACATTATAGCACATTACTGAGCAGTTTGCTAGCAATTCACATTTATAATTCATTACATGATTTTTGCCTACCCTCACTTGCTGGAACATTTCCCATTTGGGGGAAAAAACCCAGATTGGAGTTATTAGTCCATGAGGTAGTTTAGGTCTCTATTTATCAGCATGTGATTATTTTGGCTCTGCGTTTGTGTAACTATGTTGGTTTCCTGCAGTATTAAGAAGAGAAGACATTTCTGCCTTTTTGAGAGAAAGTGTAATGATGACATCCATTGTCCTCATAAAAAGATAAAAGATAATGAAGTACAGAATGAAAGGAGAAGCAGAAGTTTAACGAGGAATAAATCCAACAAAAATGGAGGAATGTGAGCTTTTGAAATGGTAAGTATTGTGCCATAGATTTCAAAGTCAGCACAATTATGCTTGTGTTTGGGTATACACATGACATAGTACTGCATCATTGTCCAGTCAGGGTTACTGGGAATTATCATGCTCGACAGTAACCATTTGTGGGATTGACCTTCACATGGTCAGATCTGACACCTAGTAAACAGCTTTAATATGCAAAATCTGTTTTGTCTCCTGTGAGTGGTTTCACCAAGAGAAGAACTAAATGGTGACATCATCTGAAAAAAATCTTCCCAAATTACATCTTACCTGAACGATAGTCTCACTCACTGTTTTATGCTGTTTGCGTACAATAGCTGTGAGTAAGTGTTTCAAAGCAATGATTGCCAGTACTCTTAAATTTGCATCCTTGCCCATCCAAAGATAACGAAGTGCTTTGCAAACACTGGCTCTTAATCATTTGGGGAAATACATTCATCCTCAAACACCACCCTTCTGAGGCATGTATGGGAAATTGCTTTCTCCAACACTGATGCATGTAAGCTTTCTTAAGGAGAAATATAGTAGTTTTATACCACACAGCCCTCTTATCTCTGCATAGCATCATTATAAGCTTTCTCCTATGTCAAAAACTATGCTAACCATCTGCAATAGGCAGATATTTTTTCTTTGGGAGAAAAAACAAGAAAAAAAAGAAAGATTTACTGGTTTACTATAATTTATGGAAGAAACTTCATCATTACGGAAGAGACTTCATCTTTCACAGCTAGAAAAAAAGGCATCATGCTCTGTTTTCAGATGCCTCCACTGGGAGGCATCCCTCAAACACTAGATAACACTGGCAGATGTAACACTGGAACTCTGGTCTCCTCCAGGAGTGGAAGTGGAATTGAAGCTCAGACTTTAGGATTTATAAAGTTGCTTGAGGAAAGCAGCTGCAATTAGAAGGCATATGTTCAAAACAAATCTTAGAATTTGTGAAAAGCTGCAGGACTGAGGCACCTACCTAAGGCTAAATATATGCTCAAGTACTTTATTGATTTAGGACCACAGCTGGGAGGGAAGTGTTTCTCATGGAAGTCTGCTCAGGCTCGCAAATGTCTGTCAATGGGGAAATTAGAAAGCAGATAACCATTTGCCCCCATTCAGTTTCTATGCTAAGCCTGCATTGACTTGAGGTTTACAACAAATCTTGCTCAAAATCATGTGCTACCTGGGGAAAGAAAGAAGCCACTAGTATAAAATCAGGGAATCAACATTATGAACACATCTGTGAAAACCTACAGAAGGACACTGCTTTCTTATAGGACTCAAACGGATCATTTCTGTAGCTCCTACATAAGAACTCTGTACAGACAGTTCAGTGCTTTACACACAACATAATAATAATAATAATTCCCCACAAACAGCTACAAGATGAAATAGATCACACTAACTCATTTACATGCACAGCAGTTTAAATCTCAATGGATATCAAAGCATTTAATAAATTACAGCCTGTGATAAGCAGACAGAATAGATGGTGAACTGTGTTGTAGGTTCCTGGACACTGCAGAAAATCTCCCACAGCCTCTTCCAGGAAGATAAAATAGCAGGTAGGTGGTTAGAGTTAATTGCCTGTAGGACAGTATCAGCTACTTACCCAAATTAGTGAATAACTTACTCTTAAATTCAGCTGTGTTGCAAACATACATACATGGATCATCAATCTGAAATTGTTTCCAGGTTGCAGAATAGTAATCGATTATCTGATATTGTATAAAAGCAGAGTAATCTCCTCTCCTTAGCTACCTAACTTTTTCCCCTCTGGCTCGAAGTCTGTGGGTTACATGAGGTTATATTTCCTCTGAGATATAGCCACACACAGAAGGATTTCAGTATTGTTGGGGACACAAACAATGAGCACATTTTAGGATCCCAACATAGGTGGGGAAAGTGGTCTGTTCTGAAGTTCAAGTAATTACAAAAAGCCCCTATCCATGAAGGGCTGTATTCAGCTAAAGAATTAAGATCATATTGTCTTCAGTCTGTCTTAACTTGTTACATTTTCTTACACTGTCCCTTAGAAATATTATAGTTCAAGTGACATGATCAGAGCCCACTGAGCACAGATCAGCTGTGGATTAAAGATGAATTAAAGTCTTAATTTAATTAAAGGCTAATTAAAGACTGTGCATAAAGAAACCTCCAGACCAAGTGCCTGTCGTCTTTAGCTAAGTATGGCTATTAAATTAATTTCTACAGTTGTACTTGCAAATCTTTATACATAACATCAATTTTGCAATTCCTTTTCAAGTCTTTTCAAAGAGTCAATCCACTGTCTCATTTTTACTGCTTTTCTGCATTTCCAGATTTGTCAGACACAATTTATTCCTTATGAATCAGAAATAGCTATCTTTTGTCAGCTGATATTTCTCCAGATGTTCTGTGATCTCACATCTTGTTAATGTCTCCAGGATATTGCCTGCCAGTAAGGTTAGGCACATAAACCTGTAATTGTTTGTCTCTTGCCCTTCCAAATGGCTTCCATGCTGACTAACAGGTCTCGTCAGCAAGGTCAGCCAGAGAAAGCATGCGTATAGCCGTTCACAAGTCACACAGAGTGTATTTTTCATTCATCCAGTGACTATGGTATTTTCAATGCTATATATCTAAAATACATATCTACTGGCACAAAGCCTGCTAATCCAATGGTGAAATGGGAATGAAACAGTTATAAATAAAAACAGAAAAAAGAAAGAGGGGGAGATGTTTCCCACACCTATCATTCAAAATCTCATCATCGAAAGAAAATATCTCCCTGTCTTACAAATACTCTTTTGTGTCTGGTGTATTTCAAGTTGCTACTAGTCTTCGGGTTATGCCCTGAAAAGAGCCGAAACAGTAGAAAGAGCAAGATGTGACAAGAGAGCTGGCAGGAATCCAGAAGACATAATTAGCACAGTGTAGATTTGAGACAGCCTTAATATTGGGGATAACCTGCTGGGGGCTTTGAGGTTGAAATCTTAGACATTCAAATTCTATTTATGCTAAGATCTAATGAGCATTTCTGTAAGGGTGGTGTCATTGCCATCTTTACAATTGCCTTAGACCAGGTAATGTTAACAATAATGTTAACTACACAACATTTGTTAATCCTTGTGTCCTTTGAACTAAAGGACTTCAACTACATTTAGAGACAGCATGGAAGTAGCAGAAAGTTAAGTATGAATAATCACCTTATAAAAACATTGCTGGCACTAGACAGCTACACACAAAATCTCCTAGCTGCTTCTGCTGCTATTCCAAATTCAAGTTTGCCTCCATGTCATTAAATAGTTTTCTTTCAAAATCCAAGACTTTGCGTAGTTTTCGAGTACAAAACAGCATGTCTGTGCTTGTGCAGATACTTCCCTCCTCTCCTCTTCTGAATGTTTGAAAACTCCAGCCACAGATATTTCCCTATTTATACATCGATTAAACATCCTTGTTACTGGCCATGCAATTTCATCTGTTAGTTCATTCAGTATACTACAATGGAGATTGTTTAGATTATCCTAAAGGATGTCATCAACATTTTTGAAAACTATGTCAAATGGTTATTCAGAATTGGTCTTTACACAGATTACCCTTGAGGTAACTGTAGGCAACAGGCCCTCTTAGTTCTTTTGATTGTATATCTGTACTGATGTTCTCTGTGCAAGATCCAGTTCAACCAGGTTTTCAGGGCTTCTTTCTTTGCTTATTCCTAATGTCCAGCTTTAAGTTCTCACTCACTGAGAGACACTTGCCTCATTCCCCAATTCTTCCTTTTAGTCTGCCTGCACTTAAATCTTCAGACTGTGTTTGTATTTTTTGTTGGAAGTAATTCCAGGCTGTCTCTGGATTGCCATCTTTGTGCTCCTTAGTTCTGCAAACACCACTAACACCGTAAGCATCACAGCACTCAATCTCAGGTTTACGCCTACATTTTTCTGTCTCAAAACTGAACAAAACTCATTTGTGATGATTCAGTCCAGGTTGATGTCAATGGCCAGCCAAAATTGGTACTTCTTGTTGGTTCACTGACTATTCAAAGTTAAGACCTAATTCCCATCAAGTCCAGGAGCATCTCAGCCCTGCCTTTTATTATTCTAATTTAGTTCTGGGAAATTAAATTATTCCATTGTTGCGCAGCTAGTAATTTTGCATATTTTCCTTGTAATCTAATAGATTACTATACTACCTGACACCACATCCAACTCCACCACCATCTCTGGTATTTTCCACAGACACTTTATTTCAGAAATTCCCTCATTCCTTCCTCTTGTTGTCTCAGACATGCTGGCTGTTCCTTGTTGACACTCCACCACCTACTACTGGTAGCCTTTACCCCTCACATCCCATTTATCTCTGTTTTCCTGCACTAGCTGATCTCTCCATCATCCTTCCTCACATTCACATTCTTCCATTTATTAATCTCCTCAGAAAAGAGTCTGCTATTTAGATCCTCCTGGGCATTAGCTATCTGCAACTTCCAGGCTTATGACCAGTCTCATCCCCCTCAATAGTGTCTCAAAATTCAATTGGAAATCCCAGGACTTACTTTGATTGTGTTTCTACTCCATAGATTTTTCTGTCCATGAGGTTTATTAAGTGCTCATTCACACCAGCTGCATGATTCCATAAATCCTGTATCCTGTAGGCTTGTTTGCCTATGTCATGTTTTCGTATTCAGTATTTCCTAAAGCTGCCATTTCTATCTTCCTTATCCTTACCAGAGAAAAAGGGGGAGATGCCCCCTCTTACTTATACAGGCTCATATAAACTCACATACAAAAATTTGCTGGCTTGTACTACTTGCTGGACTTCCAGTGAACACAGTCTGTTGTGCTTTCTACAGTCTGTTGTGCTTTCAAAGCCCTCTCCTTCAGACAGCTTCCAAATAAATATAATCTGTGACCACAGGCAGGAAAGAGGTGCCAAGCCCGTCAGCAAAAAAGCCTCCTGTAATGTACCCTGGAGGACTCCACAGACAACAAACTGCTACAGGTTGATGGCACCATACAACATAAGAAATCTGCTCCACAGACAGCCTTTGTGCAAACCCTCCTTCCTAATGCTCTGCTCCCTGTTTTCCACTGGTCAGTTAGACTGAAACAGGTTTCTGCTCCTCCTATTAAATTGTGCTTGGGAAGGATCACGATCCAAGGTGAAATCTTGGCATCAGGCAAGCCAAGTGGCCATTAACATCAAAGGAGGCAAGACTTTGCCCAAAGGTTCCAGTGCCCAAAGGAACCAGCACAGTCATCTTGTCAAGTTTCTGCATGCAGAGCTGGATTAACTCTGTAGATTAAGGCACTCTATCATCTTCTGAGTATTTACACTTTATTTCATCTAATACCAAGTATGAATTTTGTAACTACCTATTGCATATTAGGCTGCTTCATTTTCATTATTTATGTTGCCAGTCTCTTGGCACCTACCTCAGAATATAAATCAAACCACATATAAAAATCATTGCCAAAAAGAAATAAGATTTATGCACAACTCACAGTGGTCATACAGCATCTCTAACTGTAAAAGATGTTCTCTAATCAATTTAAGATACATCATCTTTCTCATCTCATAGCTTTAAAAATATACATTATATTGAAAACCTATTCACAGTACTCAAAGGCTGCACTTTAAACCCTCAGTTTCTGCAGCCAAATAATGCAGAACTACATCTTACAGAATTACATCGTATAAATACAGACAAATGCAAACTTGAGACTCCTAGTATTAAGAGTAGAACAACTTTTGTCCTAATCTTTAGCAAAGAATTATTGCTAATGAAATTCAGTGTTCGTGAAGCACAAACGAAAGGTAACGCCTAATGATAACTATTTCCATTATCCCTTGTGTGATTCAGAATGTTTTTTTCTGTTGCTATTGTTGTCATTATGTGAATGCAATTACTTTTAGAATGACAGTTCTTAGTAAAGTCTGTAAAGACAAAGCGAGCTGTATCTATCATAGAGATTATTAAAAAAAAGTCAGTGCTGCTGCTCTCTAAAATTTTTCATGGGAGAGTTGCATATCATAAAGGGTAAACTTACCTTCACTAAGAGTTTTGAAGTGTGAAAACATTATTTTTTACATTTCCAAAATAGGTCATTACATTTTTAAATTTTTGACAAGCTTTTTTCTGTAGTTTTTCTTTTAAAGCTTCTTTAAAGGTGTTCTAAAACCAAATAAAATTCCATGTAAAATCTGTAAAAACATTACAATTCTTGAAGTTATACTCTTTTGATATTTGTGGAAATATTAAAAAAGCACATTTTTCATGCTCAGAAATTAGGATGAAGTCACAGATATACAAGATCAACATTTTTCAGCAAAATCATCTTTCTTGTAAAAAAAAATTAACCCCTACTAAAGAAATACAGCTTCAAATATTTTTGCCAGTCCTGTCAACTAATACATGCATGGAAACTCACTGCACCCCTCCTCTAGATACTTCAGTGCTGTTAAAAATCTGATTCAAGAAGCATAAAAGCCCAAGGAAAATGATCAAGACAGACCTCCCATTTATCATAATCATTAATTAAAATAAAAATAATTGCATTTATATAGATCTCTAGCTACTGGATGAAAGATACAGATTATTTGACACGATTTCCACCCAAATCATTAAGAGCCCTCTTCCAGGGCAGGAGAATGGATGATAGCCATCCCCTCTGCATAACACTTTCTCAATTTAGTAGAATGCTACTACATATAATTGTAGACCTCTTGGGGGATTTTGTCTGCATCATTTTCAGTTCACAAACCTTTTCCTATCCTAGATCAAATTATCAGAGAGATCTATCCTTCTTAGTCTTAACTGGTCTGCCTGGACCCAAACCCAGAGAGTGAGCAGCACTTCTCTGTAGGCAGAGACCAGGACAAAGCTGCACCCACAGAACAAGAGCCCCATCTAGATAGTAACTCCAGCTCCTAACACAGCAATAACCCTGACAGCACTAAGCCTAGATTGCCTACTTGGAAAAGCCAAGGAAACCCCAGTCCCTGAGTTCAGAGAGTTAATATGCCTTCACCTACACGAACAAACCTCTCCCTCACACAGGGGAGTTTAATGGCATCGGTTTCAGTCTAACCTAGACACCTTAAAAGCCCAGCTGTCCAGTTCAGCCC
>JANHGO010000071.1:58246045-58307484 GCA_024606505.1 Aquila spilogaster
TAGCTATACAAAAACTTCTAGATGCTTCCAGTGCTATCCCAAATCCAAATTTGCCTCTATGTAAGTAAGTGGTTTTATTTCAAAATCCAAGACTTCACATAGTTTTAGCATTCAAAATAACATGCCTGTGCTTGTGCAGATGGCTCGCTCCTTTTTCTCTTCTGAACGTTTGAAAACTCCAGACATAGATATCTCCCTGTTTACATATTGATGAAACATCGTTGTTTCTGGCCATGCGATTTCATCTGTTAGTTCATTCAATGGAGATTACTTAGATTATCTTAAAGGATGGAATCAACTTTTTTGAAAACTACGTAAAATGATCATTGAAAATTGGACTTGCCACAGATTTTGCTTCTGTACACCACAAGGCCTCTTAGCTCTTTTTGATGTCTCCGTACTGTGATTCTCTGTACAAGATCCAGCTCAATCAGGTGTTCAGCTCTTCCCCTTTCTTTGTTTATTCCTTTAGCTTTAAATTCTCAGTCACCAAGAGATACTTGTCCTATTTCTCAATAATTTCTTTACATCTGCCTGGAATTAAAGCTTTGGCTGTTTCTGTATTTTCAGTCTCCATACATCTTTGTGTTTCTCTGTTTTGTAAACAGCACTAAACCTTGCCTTTCTAAAATCCCTGTCTCAGTTTCACGCCTACATTTTTCTGCCTTTCAACTGAACAAAACTTTGTGATGACTCAATCCAGACTGATCTCCATGACCAATGAAAACTGTTACCTCTTGTTTCTTCACTATTTCATATCAAGGCCTAATTCCTACCAAATCCAGGAATATCTCAGCTGTCTTATTTTTCCAATCTATTTCTGGAAAATTAAATATTTTCATTATTGACCAGCTAGAAATTGAATTTATTTTCCTTGCAATCTAATACATTACTATACCGCCCAACATCCAACTTCACCAACCTTTACTCTCACTACCAATACAAGCTGTGGGATGAAAGCATCGAGCGCAGCCCTGCTGAAAAAGACCTGGGGGTACTGATGGACAGGAAACCAGACATGAGCCAGCAGGGTACCCTCGCAGCCCACAAAGCCTGTCATATTCTGGACTGCATCAAAAGAAGTAGGGTGAGAGAGGTGATTCTGCCCCTCTGCTCTGGTGAGGCCTCACCTGGAATACTGTATCCAGATGTAGAGTCCTCAGTACAGGAATGACAGACTTGCTGAAGTGCATCCAGAGGAGGACCACAAAAAATGATCAGTGAAACAGAACACCTACCCTACAAGGACAGGCTGAGAGAGCTGGGGCTGTTCAGCCTGGAGAAGAGAAGGCTTCAAGGTGACCTGATAGCAGCCTTTCAATATCTAAATGGGAGCTACAAGAAAGAATGGGGCAGACTCTTCAGCAGGGTCTGCTGTGATAGAACAAGGGGAAATGGATTCAAGCTTAAATAGGGTAAATTTAGATTGGGTATAAGGAAAAAGTCTTTTACAGTGAAGAAGGTGAGTCACAGGAACAGGCTGTCCAGTCCCTGGAGGCTTTCAAGGTAAAGCTGGATCAGGCCCTGGGCAACCTGATCTAGCTGTGTATGTCCCTGTTCATTGCAGGGGAGGTGAACTGGATGACATTTAAAAAAAGGTCCCTTTCAGCTCTAAGGATTCTATGATTCTCTTTGGTATACCATCCATGGCTGCTTTCTTTTAGGAATTCCCTCACTCTTTCCTCATTTGCCTCTGACTGGCTACTCATTGCTGACCATCTACCATCTGCTACTAGCACACTTTCCCTATCTACATGCTATTTAGCTCTATTTTCATGTACTGATTTTTCCACTCCCCTTTCTTACATTCACAACCTTCTATATATTAACCTCCACAGAAAACGGTCTCCTATTGAGAAATGATTATCCTCTTGAGCACC
Source organism: Aquila spilogaster (assembly GCA_024606505.1). Lineage (NCBI taxonomy): Eukaryota > Metazoa > Chordata > Aves > Accipitriformes > Accipitridae > Aquila > Aquila spilogaster. Next base: position 58,247,926 of record JANHGO010000071.1, read on the forward strand.
AGCTATCTGCAAAGTGCCAAACTCATGGTGAGCCTCAGCTTCCTCAATGCTCTCTCAAAATTCAATTGGAAAAATGTATTCGTGTTTCTACTCTGTAGATTTTTTTGTCCACGAGGTTTATTAAGTGCTCTTCCACACCAGCTGCACAATTTGATAAATCTTATATCCTGTAGGCTTATTTGTTTGTGATATGTTTTCATATTTAGTATTTCCTATAGCTGCCATTTCAATCTTTCTTATTGGCACTAGAAAAAGAGGGGGAGATGCCCCCTCTTTATTTATGTGGGTGCTAAGAAGCTCACATAAACACTTGCATACAAGTATTTGCTGGCTAGTATCACTTGCTGGGCTTCCAGTGAAAACAGTTTGTTGGGTTTCTAAAACTTTCTTTCTCAACCAGCTCCCTAATAAATATGATCCAGGACTATGGGCAGGAAAGATGTGATTTGCCTGCCAGCAAAAATGCCTCCTATAACTTATCCTAGAGGTGAACCCCACAGACTACCACCTGCTACAGATTAACATCACTGTCTTCTCCACAGAGAGCCACTGTGCCAACCCTAATGCTTTCCTAATGTCCTGTTCCCTGCTTTTTATGATTTGGTTCAATTGATACATCTTCCTGCTCCTCCTCTTAAGAGGCTCTGGATTTCTGGGGGAAGATCACAATCTAAGGTGAAATCTTGGCACCAGTAAAGCCCAGTGGCAGTTAACATCAAAGGAAGGAAGACTATTCCCAAGGGTTGTAGCACCCAGAAGAAACCTGTACACTCATCTTGTCAAGTTTCTGCATGCAGAGCTGGATTAATTATGAACATTAACATACTCTATCATCTTCTGAATATTTACAATTTTTTTCATCTAATACCAAGTATGAATTTTGTAACTACCTATTGCATATTAGCTTGTTCCATTTTCATGATTTATGGCGCTAGTCTCTTGGCATCCCTCTCAGAACATAAATCAACGAGCATATAAAAATCACTGCCAAAAAGAAATAAGATTTATGAACATCTCACAGTGGTCATGCAGCATCTCTAACTGTAAAAGATGTTCTCTAATCAACTTAAGACACATCATCTTTCTCATCTCGGAGCTTTAAAAATACGCAATATATTGAAAACCTATTCACAGAAGTCCTCAAAGACTGCATGTTAAAATCCTCAGTTTCTGTAGCCAAGAAACACAGTAGTATACCTTACAGGAATTCATCTTACAATCAAACACAATCTTTAGACTTCTAGTGCTAAGAGTAGGATCATTTTTGTCCTAATTTTTAGCACAAAGAATTATTACTAATGAAATTCAGAATTCCTGAGGCACAAATGGAAGTTAACACCTAATGACAACTGTTTCCATCACCCCTTACATTATTCAGAACATTTCATCTGCTGCCATTGTTGTTATTCCATAAATGCAATTACTTTCGGAATTACAGTTGTTAGTATAAGTCTGTAAAGACTAAGTGAGTTGTATCTATCATAGAGATAATAATGATAAAGTCAGTGCTGCTGCTACCCAGAATTTTCCACATGAGGACTGGCTATCATAAAAGTTAAACTTACCTTTCTAAGGATTTTGAGTTGTGAAAACATTATTTTTAAAACTTTCACAACAGACCCTTTGTCCGACAAGCATTTTCCATATAGTTTTTCTTTTAAAGTTTCTTAAATAGTGTTATAAAACCAAATAAAAATCAAAATCTTTAAAATCTTTAAATCTTTAAAAGTAACAAGTCTCAAGTATGCATGCATGTATTTGTGAAAATACTTAAAAGCTCAGAAAACGGGAGGAAGTTGCAGATACATGAGAATAACAGTTTCCAAAAATAACCATCTTTATAGAAGTTTTATCCCACCCCAAATACATAGCTACAAATGTTTTTGCCAGTCCTGTTAACTAATACATGGATGGAAACTCATTGCAACTTTCCTCTAGATACTTAAGTGCTATTAAAACTGTAAATCAAGAACCATAAAAGTCCAAGGAAAATAAGGATAAAGAAAGACCTCCCATTTATCATTACCAATAATTAGAATAAAAATAATTTCATTTATATTGCTCCCCAGCTGCCAGATGAAAAATACAGATTCTTTGACACAAATTCCACTCTTTAAAAACCCTCTTCCAGGTCAGGAGAAGAACTGACAGCCATTACCCCTGCAGAATACATTCTCCATTTAGCAGAACACTGCTACACATAATTACAGATCTCCTGGGTGCGTGCAACCCTTCACAAACCTTTTCCTACCTTAGATCAAATTAGCACAGAGACCTCTTCTCCTTAGGCTAAACTGCTCTGTCTGGACCCCAAACCAAGAGAAGAGCACTTTCTCAGCATCCTGAGGCCACTACCAAAGGTACACGCAGAGAACCAAGTGCAGACTGCAGAGCCCAGTATGGGCAATCACTCCATTCCCTGGAAGCTTTAAACCAGCAAGAACCCTGCCAACACCAACCATGGGACATCTACTCAGAAAAGATAAGGAAAACTCAGTCCCTGATCTCAGAGAGTCAGTATCCTTCACCTATCTGTACCTACTTTCTCCCGAAGCAAATTTTAATAGTGTGAGTCTCAGTCTAACTTGCAGAACTTAAGAGCCAAACTGCATAGTCCAACCCAAACGTCTTGCAGGCCTGTGCACAGCTGCTCCTCAAGCATCTCGCTGAAGGCCTCTAGTGCTGAGGACTGAAGAGCAATCTCTGCTGATTCTGACTTCACATTTTCACACAAAGTCTGGCAGTTTTAAAAATATGACACTCATGTTTTATGGCCCTGACCAGGCATTTGATTTTCACAGGGGAAATAATACAGAAATGATGATAAAGTGCCCAATAATTCCTCCAGTAGGAATCCAGGGACACATGACATTGAAGAATTTAAAACTGAAAGCAGGAGACACAATTTAACAGGACAATGGTTTTGTTTTGGAAAAATGAAGTGTTACTGCTGACTGTTTGCTTTAACTCAGAACAAATATTCTTGGTGAAATTAACTATGTGACCACAACACATGAAATTCTGTGAACACTGCTGTAGTTTTCTGTCACTCATCATGTCATGCCAATGAAAACAAAGATTGCAATCTTGCAGTATAATCACAGAAATAAACATTTTCTTATTTGGTGTAGGTCCTTCCATTGCCTCATGAATCTCAGCAGTCTGCTGCAGCAGTTGCTAAGAGTCATGCTCTGACAAATCATCATGCAAGAGGTGGAAGCAGAAGGGAAGAGTTCTCTGCATTCTGGGTATAAGAATATCCCAGCTCCTCAGCAGCTTGTTACCAACTTACGCAGGTGGTAACACTGAGCACACACATACAACAGCACATGCCTAACGCCATGTAGTCATGGCTCTTGTAAAGGAAAAACATAGGTAGACCTCAACTGAAACATCATTTTTACACTACTAAACTCTACTAGCACCGAACTCTCTTAGCTGACATCTGACTGCCTCATGACATTTAAGTATAATGAGAAGAGCAGTCAGAAAACCCCACGTGAAAATCTTGAATATATTGTTGTCAATGCCAAAATCCGTGTTTGAATTTAAAAGAATTTTAGTTTGAATCTCACAGAGATGTTCACACACAATGTCATATCCCCCAAAAAATCACAGATAACAAAAACCACAGTATTCAGAATGAATACAATCAACGCCCTCCAGACAAAGCAGAATGATTCATACTAAAGCATCCAATAAGGACAGGTCACACGTCAGGAAAGCTTCCGAAAAGTTGAGCAATAATCTCTACAGTGCTGCTCTTCATTTCAGTTGTGCTGCTTAAGGGTACATAGAGGCTCATTACATTATAGTTGCAAAACACATCTCAATTCCTTCATTCATAACCAGCTTGAAACGCATCCCAGTGGCAGTTATTTTCCAGGGCCCTGCATACTGCTGCAAAAAGAGAGCTAATTGAAGGAAATACTGCAAATAACTTAACTCACCCCAGTGATGTAGATGTTAAATTCATCCCATGGTATATGCACATGAACAGCCTCAAAGCAGATAAAATTCAGATAAAAACTATATAGACTGGGGACATTATGCATCCACAAGACAGGACTCATTTCGGCACAGGAGTGAGGGACTTGCAGAGTTAGGAAAAGGATTGTTCATCATTTTAAGTCACCCAAACATTTAATTCCTTACACTCTCACCCACCCTAGCAGAAGGCACAGATCAGATGCATATTATAACACTTCTGCACATTCCTCCTCCTTGAACATTGAATGCTCCCTCACTGAAACATAAGCTTGTACTTGCATATTCATATAAGGAAATGGAGCTGGGATACTTGCATCTTATTGAAGCTGAAGAAATTGAGGGTGTGAATAGCCTGTGTGAGCCTCTTGTGAAAGACATCTTCTGAGCTTTCATACTTTTGTGTTTATGCAAATTCTCCAGAAATATTCTAAATTGTTACTCAAGTTTAATATCTTAATGCAATTTAACAACAAATACACCCTCTTAGAAATTTAGAGCCCATAGTTCATCACTGAATGGTATTTACGTCAGAGGTAAAGACCCTGCAGTGACTTACAATCCAGAGTGAACTTTTCTGCAAGCACTTACCTGCTCAAAAGAAAGCAGACATTAGTGCCCCTGGTCTGAATCACTCACACATCATAGTTTAGAGGCTTTTGTCGGTGGACAGCAATGCCTCTGTGCCATGTGGCATATACATATTTATAAGAGAACCACTAGAGTAACACCGTGACAACAGGTGTAAGAAACTGCTACTGACACTTTAACTCTTACTTGTGTCTTGGGCCAAAAAGATATTACTCTCATCTCTGACATTTCATGTTCACAGTGTGAAGTGATGAATCAGTTCTTCGATATTCAGCCATTAACACACCATATCTACTTGTTATATATTACAAGTATAGAAGAGAACAAAATGAAGCTGCTGCTAGAAATACCTATTAAATGATTTATGTTCTTGCTGTTTCTTCGGGTCCATTGTCTGCTGTTTTGGTGCACTGCAGCACAGTCATTTCTAACTCAAAAGCTCTGTGCAGGGGATTTTGGGAGATAGGACAGACCGTAAATGGTCTAAAAAACCCTGAGAAATTTGGGACAACTTCATTGCAAACTTCTATTCATCCACCGAGTGTAATACAGTGAGTGACAGCTCATACAGAACTTGGCAGGCTTCACAGAATGAGAAATAAAAGCAAACTTTTAGCCTGCGATAAGCTTTATGACAGGGCAGTAAAATCTTAATTGAGATACACTGAACCATACAAAGAAGTTTCTATAATACAATACAGGTTTAAATGAATAGACATAGTCAGAATAAGATGAAAGAGACTTCATTAAATAAAAGATCCTCTGATATTATTTTAGAGTATTATTTTTCTAATTCTTGCATTTGTGATTTTCTTACCTGTTCTTGGCATTTATATTATGCATAAGCAGATATATTCTCATATTTCCTATAATTCTTGTAATTATTTTGACCCCAAAGAAGTATTTTTAATTTTTCTTTTCAGAAGAACACATTGCACATATCCTTCAAGTTTGAATCATCTTGCCCTAAAAATTCTGTCACCTCAAACAAAATTCTAAACCTAGTGAAATCCAGTAGATATTTAGTTCATTATATCATGTGAGGTGTTGGAATAGCTTTTACCACAGTTCAATTTCGCTGCACTCTCACTGCAGGATTTGGTATAACAGGACGATTTTTGCAGAAATTAAGTCAGCTGTAACTACAGATCTAGAGATATTTGAGCCGAAATGAATAGACTTCAGGGCAGCTCAGATGTTCCTGCAGACATGTCACCTGAACCAGTCACGTTGCAATTAAAGGATTCATAAAGGAAATAGAAATAAATATCTGATGGCAGAGATTTTTTTAATATCCTCTTTTGCACCATCATGACAAAGCAGTCGAGAAGACATGAATGATCTGTTGAACTTTAGCCTCTCTCAAAAGGCACCAAATGATTTGGACTACATGAAATATTGCCCACATAATAGACTGCATGAGCTGAAGATTTTTAACTTAAACTAGCAGTATTTCCGTACCTAGTAAAAACCCTACCTCCAATCCCAAACCAAGCCCAGGCTTTACATGTCTACCCAATAATTCTTTATAACCAACTGATTCAGCCAACCACATAAACCTAAACAATACTTGAAGGCATCTGCCCTCTATCTATCCCAGCAGTCCCTAGTCACTCAGCACTTTTGACCTTCAGCTCTGCCCCCTAAACTTAAATCATTTCTTCTTCTATGTATACTCCAGAATGTGCTCCATAATGTGGCCTATTTGTATCAGATACTCAATATTAACGGTGCCTGAATTCAGAAAATTCTTTCTGAAATAAAATTAAATTCAGTTAAGGCTACTTACAGTGACTCCACTTTCCACAAGTCACATTAATAGTTGCTAAGCCACGTTAATAGCTGAACAGAGTACTATTTTAGAATCATGTTGATACAGTACCTGGCCACTATTAGATCAGTTTGAAACAAACAAAGCAACCACTGTATTCTAAAAACTACCTACCCTGCCACCATCATCTGATCAGCAAACACAAGGGAAGGATGTCTGCCCTCTTGGGACTGACTGCCAACTGAACCAATGCCCATCATTTTGCAGTTGGTTACCTTGACTACAGTTCTTCCTCAAACAGTCCTTGCAGTTAGGAGTTCACTTTGCAGGCACATAATCCCAACCTTTTGTTGGAGTACTGATGAACCTCTTTCAGCAGAGACTGATAAAAGTTCACCTAAAATATAAAGAACCACATGAATAGAAGCTTTCTTAATTCTTTCATTTTAGGTCCTATTTCACCATTGAAATCTGAGATTTAAGGATAAGACAAGCCACTTTCCCCCTCGCTGTGTTTTGGTTTACACGGTTGCTTTGATGTCTACACAATATAAACTCATATTTCTGGTACATTTTTCAATTCAGTGAGTGATCTTCGTATCTGCTTGCCATAAGGAGTGCATGTACATATGCCAGTACTTAAATGCTGTACAAGTGGAACACCTTTCTCTTGAAGGCTTCACTGGAAACTCTTCAGAATTTAAAATCATTAATACCTTCTGTCAGTTACATTTTTGTAAATCATCACCATTGCCCGAGGACAGTGATAAGGTGACAAAGATCTACCCACCATAACTGAAAAAAAAGCCTGTTCTTCGCCTGAAAAACTTTTGCCTTACAGATACCTAACTTTGACCTCAAAGTACTTTTATATTTAATTTTGGAGAAAAAGAGAAGAGGAAGGGATTAAAAATCCAGGGACACAGTCTCACCTTTCCATTTGACACTGTTTCACTGATTTCAACAAATTTATTCCATGCAGTATCAACCAGTGAATTAACTCTTGGTATATAATTATTAGGGTTTTACTTCCATTTTAGCACGGCCACAGTGTTAAAGAGACATATCCTGCCTCAGAGAAACAGACTGGAAAGGAAGGAGAGTAATACTGTTTCCATGGCAACTCCTTGGATAACAGTAACAGCCTACCTGGCCTAGAGGGATAGGTAAGTGAGACTAAAATACGTATGTAAAATAAATACAGTCAATGTTCTATTTCAGTTTAAATGCATAAATTTGAATTTAGGTACTGCCTGAAAATTACTGATATTACAAATCCTACATGTTCCATTTAAACAGTAAAAGAACATCTGTTTTACACTGTACAGAATGATATAGGTGAGAAAAGCCTGACATCTTTCCTTGGGGGGGGGGGGTGTGGAAAAAATCAAGCCATTACTATATCTTCCCTAGGTAAGTTACACAGGCTTTGTGTAATTCAGAATTCCCACCAAGGCATTAATGAAATGGATCTCTATATATTCTGTATTTTGTTTCATCACACAAATGATCGCCTTAAAAGCCCTAAATAATTATTTTGCCATTTATGATGAGAAAAGAGTTGCTGGCCTCACACACCAACACCCTTTGCCCTAGTACCAGGAAAAAAGCCCTATGGATGCCAGAGTGTGCAAGGAAGGGCCTGTGGCATGGCTAGCAGAATCAGAACAAGAAATAATCTTGAAAAACATAGAGGAAAAAGGTATCAGTGGAGCGGGTCTGATGGCATTAGAAAGGTATTAAAAAAAAAAATAGGGAACACACGGAGGGAAAAAGCTCAGAATACTTGGTGATTAACGTTGAGAGATAACATTCTCATTCCAGTCTGTTTAGGCAACTAACACCAATCACTATTTTCTTAAAAGCAAGTTACCCCCTGAGTATTTGATCCACTCTGCAGGGAGCCTGTTGCCTGCACCTCTACCACCTAACCTCTGCCTAAAAACTTCTCTGTTCAGACAACAAATAGAAACCCTATGCCAAAGTTTCCCTGAAAATCTTTGCTACAACATAAGTGATTCCTTTTTTTCTTTGAGGGGGAAGAAATTATCATCATTTATCTCCTAGCTCATGTCATCTAAACTACCTGCTGTTCTCATTACTCTTCCCTCATCTCCTTCAAACTCATTCCTAAGTGTGGCGCCTAGAGCTGAAAGCAGGAATAGAGCTGAGCCTTCACTAGCAACAAGGTATGCAAAATAATTACACCTGACATCCCTCCTACACCTTTCTGGAATGATGATTGCCTTTCTGCAACTGTGCCATGCAGTTGGCACACACCTGAGTAGCCGAAGACTTAAGGTATATATGCATTTGGTTTCCAAAAGTAAGAGTTTAACTTTATTTTCAGCTTAGCCTCTGTTCTGATGCCATCCTTCAGAGTGTTTGATTCCTCTTTTCCTCATTTTGAGTCATAACAAAGTCATTAAAGGAAAATGCTGTCCAGAACGGAGTACACAGCAAATTTGCTCTGCTCCAACCCCAGATGTCCTCCCAGTTTCATTGCAAGCCACTGTGCGCCACTCAGACTGCTGAACAACTGTCTTTAAAATAAGTAAATAAGCTGTTCTGTTATGGCAGTGAGCTCTAGAGTGACTCATATAGCTGGTTTATGGCATTTGGGCCTTTCAGAAAAAGCTTTACCTAGGAAGTATTTAAAAGCACTCAGATATACTAAAGATACTGCTTCTGCCCTGCTGGTAGTTCAGATCTACCGCAATTGCATTATTTGTCAAGATAAGACTCTTGATTGTCTCAGGTCAAAATCCTTAAGGAATCAAAATTGGACTGCCTGCTCAACTAGCCACTAGATCTTCCACTGTAAAGGTAATTGTTATGTTTCTTCTTCTCCTCTCCTTTGGGACATCATTCCTGAAATATTGCAGATAGCCTCTAATAGCTGAGAAATCACTTCAGTTTACTCCTTATGTAGCCTAGATCAAGCCTGAAGTTCATCAAGCCTTTTAACTAAAGAACACAAAACTTATTATTTCCCTGCATTAGCCTGCATGCCTATTCCCTTATTAAAATTAATTTAATTAAGCATCTGATCACAATTAACTGTTCAGTGAAGACAGAAACAAAGAAGGCATTGACTACTCCAGTCCTGTCTGCCTCAATCTTTATTTTCTCCCCCCTATCTAGCAGGGAAGATTGCTTGGTTACTTTTTTTCCTTATTCCTAATAAATTCACAAAACCCACTTTAGTTGTCTTTTACATCTCTTGCCAAGCAAAGCGTACAGACTCAGCTCACTAAATAAGACTAACATGGCAAACTAGCAACTGAGTAGTTCTCATTTTAATCCCTAAAACACTTTTTGAGACACACCCCAAACAAACGCTCATTCTCTCTCACGCTATTGATATCACCCAAGGACCAGCTCGATTCAAGAAGAGTCCAAAGGAAGAGTAGTTAACCAGCCACCAAACATAACTCCCCTCACACAGAATCCACAGAGCTGTCAAAAGAGACATCTACATGTCATGCTAAGTGGCACTCTAACCTGCACCTCGTTGGTAAAAAGTAAAAGCTCAGACTTACTTCCATGCTGCACCCTCTTCATAAATTGCCAAATAATCACTTAAACAACTTTAAAAAAATTAGTAAATTCTCCATAGAGTTTTCACTTACCATTGACAGATATCTAAAAACTAACCTATGCATCTACTCAAGAGGTAAAGAAAAGTAACGTTTTACAGACTGCTGAAGAAAGGCTGGCAATACTAAAGTGAGAGCTGTTAATAGTAATAAAGGGGGAAAAATAAATAAATTCTCTTTTCCTCCCTCTTTCATCCCCTTACTCTCCTGGTGATTTAGTATAGTTGCTAGCAGCCCATCTTCTCCAGCCTGGCTGCAGAATCAGCCAACAATCTCATTTGAATCACCTTACAGTACCAGACATGACAAACGTGAAGTAGTGGAACTCTAACAGCATTTATCAGCACTTACAACTTCCTCTGTAAACTTCTGTAATCTATATTCTGCATTCTGTGTCCGTTCAAACAGAGGACCCAGAACAGTTATGCTATTACTCCTAAAAAAAAAACCCACCCATGCATACTGGTAGAACCTGCAGATAAAATTAAAAGTCTGTGAATGTGGTCTCATTTAAAAGGTGAATATACTCAAGATTACTCCCTGTTACTCTCTCTTGAAGTAGGTTTTAAAAAGGTACTTAAATTTATACAGTTTTGATGGGTTTATCATACAAAGGTATACTTGGAAATTCTTTAGCAATTAAACATCGCACACTCAAGAATACAAACAGCTATTTTTTTCAGAGGCCTCATTTTGTCTCCATTTGTGCCTCACTCACTCCTGATTCTTCCATACTTAACGAGTAGTACCTGCTAAACTACAGAGGAACTACATTTGAAAGCTTTATTCTATTACAATTAAGCCTGATTCAGCATCACAGAACCAGAAACCAACCTCAAAATGAACAAAATAAGAAGGTAGAACATTTTTGCACTAGTAAGTAGTAACCAAATGTAAAGTATTATGAGAAGTATTATGAGGAAGTCTTGTGCCATGAAATGCAGTGCTATATCAGTTCACAGTCCTGAACTACCTCTGAATCATCTCACATAAGTTTGAGTTGGCAACACAGTTATGTTAGCATGATGCCCTGCCCGTGTTATTTATCTCAAGCCAAGTGATCCTAACCAACTGCAGCCAACACAGCTATATTGCAGCTGGGATCAAGCTAGCTCAAAAACTACACAGTGCCATGTAGATGTACACAAAGCAGGGGCAACAGTGTGGTTTGAATGGATAAACTGTGCCATTTTTCAATTAAGTGACTTAATGGATGCAGTACTTCAAATCTGTTCCCATGGCAATGTAGAAAGAGCAGTGGAAATACGAGCAGTTTCCTCTTATGCTCACAGTACAAGGAGCAGAACAAAAACCTTTTCTCCATTTGAATGAACAAAAGCAGGAGCATTTTCCAGTGCAAACATGTAAAGCCAAAATCTTTCCCATGTCCTGACCACAGTAAAATTCATGAATAAACAGAAAAGACTTTCCAGAAAGGTCAAAAAACTTGGGTTTTGCTTTGTCAGACCAACAGAGGTTAGGGTTGACTCACAGAGAACATCCTGCCCCCATTTCTCCTGAGCTAAAAATCAAAGCACTTTTGGAAGAAGAGCCCCAGATGTTCTTTCAGGACTGTGAATAAAGGCACAGGCAGTCTGCAAGGTAGCCTCAGCTTTGCTGATTAGTCATCATTTTCCACTGTGTTTGGAAACACTACTGCAAGGCAGGAAACAAAGAGATACACCACATGAAAAAGAAGTTACCCTGAATATCTTCATGGCATACATCAAAACAAAAAAAAATATTAAAAAAAAAGCAAATTTACAGGCAGACAAATTTTCAAACTACTTCTAGTTGCCTCTGCTACATTACAAGTCTGCACCCTTCCATCACTCCCGAACAGAAAATATCTCGAGTTGCTGGCTTCACAGAAAACTGGACATCCATTTCACAGCATCACCTCAGCCTAGAATGACACAGTTCAGAAAAAACTTGTTTTCAGCACCTGATTTAGGGGCTTGCCTGAAAAGGTGCCATGACTGAGCCATGTCACTGTCTGAAACAAACACTGAATCGGTGGTCTATTGTAGCAGTCTATTATCAATATTTGCATTTAAGTTGTACCTAAACATCAGCAGCAAGAACTCCATTCCGTCAGATGTATTTAAATCTAACTATAGCTGTATCATGTACACATAGTGCACACACAGTAGTATAACAAGCATACTGCATGCTGAAGAACTAAACTGAAAAGCAATCTTTTTGCTCACTTTCTAAGCCTTAACACTTGAAAAACTACCGCAAAGATTATCGTGCTAAAGTTCTGTAACAGTAGTTACAAGTTTGTAGAAATACTCCTTAACCTCTTCCACTGAAAGTCCAGTACCCTTCTTCAGATTCTGAGTTTATCAGAAACCTGACCAAAGAACACAGACGTTTTACTGAAGGAAATACAGAGATTCAAAATGAAGCATATGAACTCTGAGGATAGACATCCTGACCTTTAGTGCCATGTGAAACATTGTTATCATGTCATCCAGCATTTATTGCCTATCCTAAGCAGCCTATGTAAATTTCTCCTGTTTTCCTTATAGAGTTCAGGTAACCAATTTATTTTCCATATGGTCCCACTGGATTTGTCATGAAGAGCTGAGTTTAGGTGCTGCTGCGGCCTGCACTTCAGACAAAGGGGATCCAAAGCTGGTAGTAAATCTGGTAGGTACAGTGTAGGTCTAGAAAAGGAAAGAGAGAGTACAGACGTATGAAAGCAGCCCTCCAGTATAAATACCATCCTGATTACATTGTCTGTCCACTTATTGAAAAGTCCTTTTCCTGTCTTCTCTCTTTCCTCCTCCTGAGCATCAGTAATGAAGCAGCAATATGCCATAATATAGATGCTTTCAGTGAGCACACAGTAGTGTCGCTATGCTCTGAAATCCAGGACACTGCTTGGACAGCTGCTTTCCACCTCATACAAACCTCACGATACAGAGCCTAGCGCTAAAAAGTGAAGGGCTCCAGCAGAGGAGATGAAGGTCTCCCGCTACTCTGCCTTTTAATTAAACAATAAACAGGATCAAATGGAACTTAATTTAATTCCATGGGAAATTCACACCCACTCCATGGGAGTGCATCACTTGCCAGCAGTCAGCACTGTATGCATGTCTCTTTTTATTAATAAAAGTGCTCCTCCATTCCAGACACCATACTTCTGTGGCTGTCTCCTTGTCACTCTCAACACGTGGCTTTTCTAATCTCTTGTCTATGAGTGCTCAAAAACCTATCACGGGGGTACTCTGAAAGAATTAGCATAGGATGTCTTTGCACATGTAAGCTGCAGTACATTCAAGCATTCACAATACGTTCTTGAATTTAACCTGATGAACGTGACTGAGTATTTTTTGTTAATATTAATGAGAATTGTTTTTTCTCTACAAAAGACACAGAGACAGCTTCTTTCTCATTGCTTACTGCACTATCACAGTTCATATTCCTCAGCCACAAGGAATACTCTTCATCCCCATGGTGTACCCTAAGCAAGAAGGAATTTGGGATGTTCAGTTTTGCATCTCATACACCTCTGTATGAGATGGACATAGTCTGAAGACACATTTATTCGGCTTCTCACAGCAAGCACCCATAACTTGTGCCACTTCATCCCCAGTGTGATGTTAGCTGAGTCAGTGGAACTTAGCTGGCCCAGATATGATTTATATATACGCTGCACAGACTACTGCAGTCATTGCAGAACAAGAATATCACAGTGACCTTGGCATGCCTTCCGTTCCCTGTTGCTTTTAGCAATTTTAATGAATACATCTTTCTTGAGCAAAGGATCAAGATATGGTTCCTTAGATTACCCACATGGATGATGGCTTCTAAATTTGTTTTGAAATTGCAGTGAAAGGATTTAAAAGTTATTATGAACAATTTAGAGATGGTGCCTGCTGAAAGTCTGATTGGCTTCCAGCCACATCATTTTTCAGACACAGGGAAATCTGTTAAAGTAAGTCTCCAATTAGGATGCTTGTGTTTTTTTAAATTAATGTTTCATTTCAATTTTGTTGCTTAGTTCCTCCTGCCTTTTCCTAAAGAATACTTGTACTGAAATCATCCTTTTGATGAGGCTTAGACAAGAAGCTTAGTGTTCTTTGATGTAGAAAAAGAAAACAAGCCCTCTTTTTTCCTACAGAACCAGCCTGAAAATCAACTTGCTATAGGTAGTTAATGCAGGGTGAATTCCATTTTTTTTTTTTCAACAAATGAAGGCAGAAAGAAGCAGCTTATTCAAACATTAGTGAGCAATGAGGTAAGGACAAGACCTTCCACTGTCATCCAAGCTTCCATTACTCTTTCTATCCTTCAGAGCGTCCTGGAGCAGTGGGGGAAACCACATTTAAAGTAGGAAATTCACAGGGCAAAGCTGTGCCACGCAGATACCAAAGCACTACACACCTCTAGCATCTATCACGCGGTGTATGGGCAAATCTGTGTCTCTTAGCCAGCAAGCAGCAGGATTGAATCACAGCAAGAAATCCATATTTGGTTTTATTTGCTATTCTCACTTCCCTATTCCCCACAAGAAAAAAAGAAAGGACTGAAAATATTCAGAGGCACTCATGCTTGACATATCTCAACCATGCAGCCAGAAAGAGCTGAGTCTGACCACAGACTAGATGCAGTTACATGAAGCTGTAAATGTACTTTGGTCTGTAAACAGAAGAGGTCAGTAATACTGTAATGCTATAATGTGATAGAAAGTACAGCAGTAACAGCAGAGTGGCACAATCCTAGGCTACAGCAAATGAGAACAAGCCCAAATGCAGCAGCCATAGATGCAGAAACAAAGGAAGAAAAACTATTTACCTTTGGTAAGCCACAGGTAGGCAGGGATCTCCAGCGAGATACCCTCACCTCCAGTGCCAACCCTTAAATGAGGTCTGGGAAGGGGTGGATCCTGGCTCCACCCCTTCCAGTCACTCAGGTGTATTGCTTGCACCTGAGCTCCCCTGGGGGTGGCCCTGCCTTCCCACCAGGTTCTCAATCACTGGAATGGCCATGACTTAGCATTTCCACTACAAGGTCCACAGCCACAATCTTCTCCCATAAATACATGTCCCCTCATTTCATCTTTGGAAGAATTGATCAAAATTGCCCCAGCAAAGCCAAGAATAAAAGTCCTGCTGATGTGATTGATGTGATGAGATTGTCCAATCTCCGCTGATGGGGAAGACAGCCTGCTTCTGCAAATTGGAAATGTGAATATTTTAAACTACCTTAACCAACTGAAAACTATGAAACAAATTTGTCTACCTTGTTAACTTCCATAGCTGGCAATTGAGAGTAAAAGTAGGTAGTGGCTATGAGATGCATAGCTTTCTAAATTCTGACCTCACTGCATCTAAAACATTACCAATAACATCACACCACTGTA
The DNA here is from genome assembly GCA_024606505.1 of Aquila spilogaster. Classification (NCBI taxonomy): domain Eukaryota; kingdom Metazoa; phylum Chordata; class Aves; order Accipitriformes; family Accipitridae; genus Aquila; species Aquila spilogaster. Next base: position 58,263,248 of record JANHGO010000071.1, read on the forward strand.
TCTGATTTTCCTATAGAGCAGGATGCTTCAAAACAAAAGTCACATTAAAAATGGATTAGATTAGATGTGCTAAGTGCTTCATGCAAAGTGAAGCGTGCCTTCAACTCTCACGGATTTCTGTAAAAGTACCAAGCACTTTGCAAGAGTTGGTCAGTTACAGCACACGTGTCTCCTCTTCATTCATTTCAGCACTTTCCCATATGCACACTGTACCAGTAAAAGGGATGACATCTCTTGTAGCCATTATCTGCTAAATCATACATAACACATGAAAGGTTTTTTTTACACTGTTAATTTTAAAATGAGAAATACCCAGCTCTGCTAAGTTTGATGGCTCCCTTGGAATAAATGGCATGCAGCAGAGTGAAGGATGAAATCTGTTTTATACTTTTAGGGAATTTTTTGATACTCTTTCAAAAAAGTTTCTTGTAGGTCAGTTCCATGCATGAAGTGGGCTGAGAATTAATAACGTTGATAAAAATGCGCATTAATCAGCCAATTCACTATTAAAAGTTGCTCTTAGTCAGCAAAAAGTGTCATAATGAGTGATACACTGTCATACTGATTTCACAAGCCACCTGCAGCTCATCGTGAAGCTATAAGATGAACTCTTCAAAGAGAAACAGGCAATCTTCAGAACCAAAAATATCAACAGAACAAAAATATCATTTTTTCCATTGTAAATCAGTACTGCTGCAAAAAAAATAAGAAACCTGAAGCAGTTACATTTTGGGAGATGTCATGTTCCTACTTCTATATTCCTTTCCATTTCTTTGATCTAAAATATCTCAGCCACTGGGGTCTAAACCAATCCAGGAGATTTACATGGCTTCTCTGTTCACTCTTGGGTACTTATCACCGTATTTTTCTACTACACGCACTTTTTAACAATTCATTTTAATTTCTATTTGGAAAATACAGATGCTATTATGGAACATTAGCAGGGAGACTGTCTCTCTTAAACCCCCTCAGACCTCAAGCTGAGGAAAGAGAGATTCTACTCCCAACTGTATGTACCATAGATTCACACAAATCGCTTGGGTAATACATACCTTTCTTATACCAGTGAACATCATTTTTATGCTGTGCTTCATTGCTGAAAAGAGTTCAGACTTTGAGTGGCCAAACTTTCTTTTTCTTAAACACAATTCCTTTTCTATAGTGTCATCACTACTAGCCAAAGAGTGACATGCTGTCACTGCAATGCCCACAGTTCCTCTACTGCAGGAAGGATTCAGTGACCTATGGAAAAAAAGAGCCTACACCACTAATAGAGGACTAACATTTGAGCTCTTTGCTCCCCATTAAATATTGCTTCCTGGGAAGACACTCCTAGGCCAAGTAGCATGGCAGGAGCTGTTGCTGGCAGCCGCACAGGAACCTCAGCCCCACAGCCATACCCTGTCCTTCCTTGCTAAGCAACCTGTGAAGGAGCATCTTAATTCCCAGAGAAACAAACGGAAGGCATGATGTGATAATCATTTATGTGCAGATAGATGCATAATGCAGAGACATGCAAGAGAGAGGTGTTAATAGGAGTAAGCTTAAGAGTACATGCTGGAAAAGAAGAAAACATGTATTTTTCTTATCTGGAATCTAAAAATCCATGCCAAAACACTATCACAAACTTCTGAGAGTGACAAATGGGTTCTGATACAAATTTAACTCCCATTTTGCTGCCTCCTACTTGTACACAGAGACCCCTAGCTGCAGTTCAGCTTAGGACAAGTATTTGCCTAAGAGCACCATTGAATATCGCTTTAATTGAATAGTCATGTTTCATTTTTAGTAACAATCACACTAAGTTGCACAACTGTACAATGTCATTATCTCATACAGCATACCTGGCAAGCCCTCACAAATTTCCAGTAACAAAAGTTTATTTATGATTTCTGCAGTTTTCCACTGAAACTTCTTGGCTGAAGGATAGATACAACATGCATTATTCTATACAGAAGTAATCAGAACAGTCTCTGTCTGAGCACCACAAAACCTACCTCAAAATCCCGTGAAAGCTCATGAATCACCTGACATGACCTGATTCAATGAGGGACACATTAGGAAGCCCTTTAAAAGCTGCTAAGAGGACCTCTTCTGCTTAGACAGAGCCCTGTTGCCCCCCTGCTTTCAAGTTACTTAGCTTGGAAGGTCTCAAGGGCAGACATAACCCTGGAAGCATAGAGTCCAGTTCTGAGGCTGTGCCAGGTGAGGTCCCCAGCAGTTGCCAGTACATCTGCCCTCAGAGCCAGCCTACTGTGTACAGACTGCCAGCCAAGCCTGGCTGTGCAGGAGCCTAGCTGCATGTGCCTGATGCCAGCTCAAGTGCCAGATGTCCTCGGGCACACAGGTCCCTGCAAGCTCTGAGTGCCCTCCTCCTGAGGGGTGCCCTGAGACCAGGCTCAAAAGATGCCAGATGTGGCCAGAGATAGGCATAAGCTGGGTCAAGTCAGGTTTGGGGGCAGTTCTCTTGTCCACTTTTCCAGCTTCTCTGCAATCATACTTCACTGTACCACAAAAATTTCCACATTTCTCTGTTCTGTTGGAATAATATTTGCTGCTTTTTCTCTTCCCTCGACACAAACAGGTACTGTTACTGATCCAACTAGGAAGCAAAGCTTGTATTTGTTTCTACACCTTCATTTACATAAACTGATTTGTGTGAATTTCAAGAAATACATGATCCCACAGAAGTAATAAAGGCTTATTTTCCCAGATAAAATTAGAGATGTAAAATCACTTAATGCTTCCCAAGATCAGCATGTTTTGCAGGAAAGTGGCTTATATCAGTTGACTCATGTAACAGTAGTGGGCTCCGCCAGGTGATAGAATATGCTGAACCTTACGAGATAGATGCAAAAAAGAAAAGGGTTTCCTTACTTGAGCATTCCATCCTCTAAATATACAACAGCAAGATGCCAAGACAATCCACATACATTCTACAAAGGGAAAATAAACTATTTCTATATTACAGTGCCTCTTCCTATCTACCCTACTTTCTCTCTTACTCTCAAGCCATTAGGATAAATAAACAAAACCCGAGGAGAAGGAAAAAGGCTGAGATGGCTGAAACCTCATTACAGCTTGCTTCCAAAAATTCTGCCAGTTCAGTTATTAAATTCAATCAACTTGAATGAGTAAAATAGTCTTTTGGAGAAGAACAAACAAACGATCAGCTGTAGTTGTAACCCCCTGTATGAATGCAAACATCAATAAGAAAAGTTTTTAATCAAAAAATATCAAAAAACTTGTGTAAAAGGTACATGGGATTGTGCTCAAGTGTGCTACTGAAGTGGAAGAGACGAAGAAAACAGACAGGGGAATGGGAAGCTACTGTCCTGTACCCACTCCATACAGATGGCCGTAGTCTTTTTTGATCTAATGTGAGATTAACACAAAAAATCCCAACGTCAAAGTAGCCTGTGCCACATTTCCCACAGCAAACAATGCCTGTAGGCAGTACATCACCTGCTCTGCACCTCTGGTAGCCACAACAGAGCTCTTGGAACAACCTCCCATTTGGAGAGGCACAGTTCTCTGCCACCCATAGCTGGGCAAACAAGAAGAGAACAGGAGTACCTTATAATAGATGGATTCTTCCCTATTGCTCCAGATAAGGGAAGGAGACATATCTGCCTCTCACAGGTCAGCCTTGAGTTAAACCTCAATAAAGAAGTGCTAGAACTACACAGCTGCAGCCAGATTGTGCTCAGGCTAAGGAGCACAGCTGAGAGCTCGTCAGCCCCACACTCCTGCAGTCACAGAGCCTCCTTAGCTCTGCCTGTTAACTGTACAGAAACCAGCTGGGCTGGGTAGCCATGACAAAGTATTCAATAGGCATATCTGATAAGCTCTTGCCATGTACTACTTCACAAAAACATTTGGAAATAGGTTGCAGTACAATACAATACCAATAAACTCTGGTTTGGACACTCTTGGCTGGGAAATACTCTTTTGAAAACAAATAAATGCCACAGTAAAGATTGACTCACATGGGTCAAGTGCATCCTAAAGCAATTTTTCTGACCCACATTTGTTATATAATGCAGGAAGCTGATTAATAACTCTATTCACATAAGAACAAATTGACCCAATCATCGCCAATGAAGGCCACTAATTGCATCAGTGAGCAAACAGCTAACTTCTCCTGCTGCTCACTGAAAAGAGTTTTACTTACGGGAGCAAATTTGAAGAAGAAATGTCCAACTAAAGGCAACAGTAAGATGCATTTTCATTTCAAAGGAGATAAATTTGGTGTCCTAAACTCTAGAGTATCAGGATGGGGATTTCCTACCAGCTCTGGCAGTCATTAACAAGAAGTAACTCACCTGGAACAGGTGTCCATAAAAGAGAAGGATCATGGAAGCACCTGGGTCACTGAAAACCAACCATTTTCACACCTGTAATCTGTAAGTACTGTAGCACAAAAGCAGATATTCAGGATAGTGTTATTCATCATCCTGATCTGCTAATAAGACAGCTCCCTAGACACTTAGGCAATTTCTGAAAATAGTTTCAACAATTTTCATTAATAGCTACCAGCATTATTACTTTTACTGCTTTTGAAAAAAAAGTACCTTTTAAAATCATTTGTGATTGAGATGTGCATTAAAGCAGCTCTTTAAACAAAGCATTTCTTAGTTTCAACCCAGCCTCCAAAAAATGCTCTCGGCAGATCAAAGTGAATGGGCACATTTAGGCTAACACATAACTTTCCATGCAACTTCAAAAAAAGCATGGACTGATAAATAAGGATTGAGAGGGCTGGGAGACAGCACATCTTCACCCACTGTTAACAGACAGAGACTTAGAACACTACAATCCTTTAATGCAGAAGTTAAGTATAAAAATCGTGTGTAAGCAGTGTGACATGAGGTCTTGGGAAGCAGGAGACTATTGCTAGAAATTCATTGAAAAGCATACAGATTTTGATCTTCCCTTAACAGCAAATCAAGTCATCAGCAAAAGCCAAGCATTTGTCATTCTGTTTTTTTCCCTTTAGGTTACAAATCTGAGCGTTAACTCAGTATGCTAGGAATAAGCAGGGAGGCAAACAAAGAACAGCCACTTTTAAGACACTGCTGTGTTTCTTACATAGTTTCTTACAAATTTCAGAGCTCACCTACAGTGAGTATAAATGAGTTGCGATGGCTGAAGTCACTCCAGAAATGCAACCTATTAACACCTGATCTTTGCAGTGTTAATGAAAATCATCTGAAGAATTAAAAAAAAAAAAAAAAAAAAAAGGAAAATAAGTTCCAAAAAAAGTCTGTCTTGCCATCATTTGTGTGGTTTGGCAGCGGTTCTGGGCTCCCTTCCGCTCCCCGGCCCTTTGCTGCCACCTCCCGGGCTGCGGCTCTCAGGCGGGGTCTGCCTGCCCCGCGCTGCCCTGCAGGAACACAAGCAGCAGCAGGAAAATAGTGCCGAGGTCTTACATAAATCGTATTGTAAGTGCTACATGATACAGATCGTGTTATATCACAATATGAGTCATATCACCACTCCCACACAGTGGGTCTCAGTAATTAAGAGAAAGCCTGTTGTGACTATTACATTCTGCAATTTTATTCAGAGAGAGTGCTTGTTTGAGGAGAGGGTGTCCTTTAATATCTGAGACACAACAGCATTAAAGCAGGCCTATCTTGCATTTCCTGCCTCAGACTCACTTTAAGTACAGCACGAAGGCATGCACAGCATGTACAACTACACAGGGAGCACAACCAAATGCTGGCCAATAGCAGACATCCCCACATTCTGGGTTGGCCAGTGCTGCCCAAGGCCATAAGCAAAGCTGGAACAGTTTAGACACAAGAAAACATGGGGCCTAATTCAGCTGAAAGAGCAGCACCAAAATCACTCTAGTAGAAGTACACTGACAATGAATTGCTTTCTTATTCTCTGTCTGGATTATTTAACAAGTGAAGAATGGGCACTATAGGCTATTTTTCACGCAGCCAATGCCTTTTCTCATGCATGCAAATCAGCACATAGGAGATTTTATACCCATTTTTCACTTAGAAGGGAGCTAGAGGGATATAAATTCATCTTGGTCCTTCATGCTTCCCCTGTTCACAACTGGTCATAATTTTCATTTACTGTTTGTGCTATCTTTTAAAACTTATCACACTTGCTTTTCTATCTTGCCACTCCAGCATCTCCCGTTAATGCATGAGGAATAGCAGCACTTTTCCAAGTGACTCCCAAAGCAGCTCAGTGGAACAATGCCACAGGTACCCTCAGATGGTCTTGGTCTTATAGACCCTGCACCTGGCGTACCTCTACATTAGCCCTATGTGATAAACAGGAGCTCCAAAATCATCAGGGTAGGGGATGGGAGACTTGGCCTCAGTTTCTATTGCCTTCATGTGTATCCCAATCAAAGAAGCAAAGCATTTTCCTCAGCACCAAAAGAATAGGAAAGTATAAAAAAAATCGACTGTCATGAGTTTGGTACTGAAAGGTCTAAACTAAAAGAAGGAAAAAAATACTACAAAGGGCAGCAGCATGCTGAGAATTTTCCACTGGACTAATTTTCTAGTTTCAAACAGAAGACATTTATTATAATGAAACCACTATTTTTTCTTTAAGTATTTCTGATCAGACGACATCAGACAAAAGTAGCAGCAGTGCTCCCATCGTGCCACTTTTCCACGAGGAGTACTTCCAGCTGCAACCCACTTCTCCAATGGAACTGCCGCTCCCCCCATTTGCCTGAGAGAGATCTCCTGGATAAATCAGCTCTGAGATGGCAGGAAAACAAAAATTCTGAGAAGGTGCACAAAAGAAAAAGAGACAAACAAGGAATTCCCACTTTTTACATTAATTTTATAGAAGAATGCATTAAAATAAGAGGCTCTTTTCCATGCACCTCATTGGTAAAAGAGGAATTCAGAACGAAGTGAATGATCTCTAGAAACAATTTAAAAGGCATTTTCTGTCAAAAGAAAGGTCTAATGTGTTCCATCTTCAGTTGCTGTCAGGTCACACATGAAGAGTATGGATACAGTTGTGTCAAAATAGCAACCCTGGGACAAAGGAAGGGCTCTGAGAGGAAGAAGTAAATAGCACCTGCATTAGTAGATAAGTCACTTATCTAAACCTGGTGCTTCTGCTGTGGAGCAGCCAGCCAGCCTGGAATGTGCATCGTATCATTACAGATGGAGCAACAACTGACCTTCATGAGATGACTCAGCTCAGCTTCCCAGCCATCATGATGTGAGCTCAAGTGGCTTTTGGACCCAAGAAACAAAACAGTGATGGTAGCCCACATGCAGGAGAGGACTGTAGTTATGAGAGCTGCCACACAAGGTCTGTGTCCTTCTCACTCTTTTCACTGTTGTGAAAATTCTTAACATGCAAAGAAATCAATACAGAAGCACTGTAACAGAAGTGCTAGATGGCTGAGAAGAGTAAAGAGAGAAACTCAAGGATATATGAGCTCCTCCTGTAGTTTTCATTCTATCAGCTTTCTTTGAGATATCCAGAGAGGACAAGTGCAAAGTCTGAAGATTCATGATTTCCCTACCAAAGGAAGCAGAATTCACTGTGATTACATTACAAAAATAAATAAATAAATAAAAATGTGACTGTTTCAAATGCCAGAATTTTTCAAACAGGTAATCTCTGAAACCTCATCTGAAAGGAATAACTAGAGCTGAGCCAGATCGTGATCAGAGGATCCCAGTAATTTGCCATAAGAAACAGCATGCATTACAATTAATTTATTTCCTACAGATTCATCTGCTAGCAGAAAATTAAGCATAAACACATCTGTAAGGAATGGATCTTTTTACTTACATTGCCCATATTGCCCCTTTACTGCATCTCAGCTCTCTGCATACAAAACAACACCCTCAGAAGTCAGCACAGAGAGCAAGACTTGTCTTAAAACCTGTCCAAAAGGTAGGAAACCTAGACCAGTTAACTTCCTTCTGAAATACTGGCTCTTCTTGCACTTCATTTAGCTGGAAGAAAACCAGATACGATGAAATGAAAAGGTTTTTGAACAACCGAAGAAGTTCTGAAATTACTGTTCAAAGGCTATATGGTACCTCACAGTTTAAATCAAGATTGACCAGGGTTGATCCTGCTATGAATTAAACACTGAAGTTTAAGTATAGTTCCAATTAAGCCTAGTCCAGTACATGCAAAAAGGAGGCACTGCTCTTATCCATGCTGTCTTCAAGCTACACAGCAAATGGCTCCAAGCCTCTTCTAGAACTCCCTAACCTTGGATGGAGGCTCCTGAGAAGGAGGAGTGAAATGTCTTTAGGCACTGTTGTGACTTCATAGCATTTATGCTGAAACACTGCAGCAAGCAAGATCAGGAAGAGTTAGATTGATACCTCATTGGGAAAGGCACCCAGAAAATCCCCAGTGATTGCTCTCATAGATGAACTCTACAGGGAAAGACAATCAGCTGGCAAGAGGCACAAGGTGATAGCAAGAAGATTATAACTGATGTAACAGACAGCAGACACAGCATACATAGAACTCAGAAGGTCTCCAGGTTTCCAGGGTATAACTTGAAAATTTTTTTTAGAAAGCAGAGAGGTACTGAGGGCTAGAATAAGTATGTTTGTACTGATAACATACCTGCACAATTCTTGCCTCCATCCAAAAATTGACCATTTTTGATAGTCGTAAGCAAGTCTACAAGATTCTTCTCAGATACTGACAACGCATTTGTCATATATTCCCATCGCAGGACAAGTGATTACTCCTCCTGGCAGAAGACCCTTCCTCTCTTCTGTTTTAGCACAAACTACAAATGGTTAAAAGCAACCAGCTTCTCTTTGAACTGGAGAAGAACAGAGCAGTTCATAGATCCAGAAACAACTGAAGGGCATTTAAAGAAATGATAGACTTTGATCCAGGACCACTTCCTAACTAATACTGCAGACACATTATCAACACACCTATGTGTTTGATGATAAATGTGTGACTGAGCTTGCAATCACTACATCTTTTGTGTAAAAAAGCAAGCATACCCTACTGCTATTCTAGAGTTAAATCTTAAATGGAGGAAACACAGACTACCAATATATGTTTGGCATAAAGAGAGGCTAGATCAAAGATGGGTGTCAAAGCTGAAGTTTTTTCATGACTGGAGGGTGGAAACATCAGGACAGCCTGAACAGACCACAATTTTTAGTCATCTACATCCTCCTGCTCTGAGCCCAGATAGACAATAGTAAGTCCTTCTGGTGAGAGCAGGTAAAATTGAGCGTCTTGCTCCAAAACAAATCTGACATCAAAAGCCACTCAAAACAGTGTTTCACAAAGCCCTGAGATGCACAGCAGCATTACAGATAACTGAGGCCCACAAAGGTCACAGCCAAGCCTGGACTGGGACAGGAAGAGACAGATATTCTCTGGGCTGGTTTTCTCACTGGCAGTGTGATGTTATCTAGATTTATAGGGAAGCTCTGACTTCAAAGCTCAGTATTTGTAGAGACATTTGGACATTTTAGGATGCAATTTCATCCCATTCTGGTTAATCAGAAATTTCAGAATTCTCTGCTAAATGTTTGATTTTTATCTGAGATAAATATTTTAGCATTCCCAATATTCCATAGAAAGTATTTGTATTCCAGTAGTTGAATAACTATTTTTACATGCTTCCAGTCCTATCAAAATGCACAACCTTAGAGAAATTTCACAAACAAGTTTGCAACGAGAGTCATACCTTGACCATTCAAATCAATGTTTTTAAGTAGCAAAAGGTTGCAATGGGATGAATGTTCAACATGCCTAGGTCACAGCATTAGGGCTGATATCAAATTATGGTAAGATTACTAGAGAAACAAATTCTCCAAGATGCCACAGATGCTAGAAAATATTCATGCATTTGTTGCCTTCCTTGGCAATTCGGGAAACACATCCAAATCATGCATATGCACACTTTCTCACATTTGTTTCCTCTGAAGCAGCAACATGCTTTACATGTCCCTGCACATTACAGCTCATTCTTCTAGCACAAAACAGTGTCAGTGCAGCAGACTGCAGAAAACTCACAGTGAAAGCTGTGTGATCGTAGCTAATCTCTTGATTCATTGCACTTCTCAGCCCTTTATTACCAGAGAAAAAGACAAATGGGAAAACATGTAGCTACCCTTCTGTCTCTATAGACTGTTGCAAGTAGTGGCAGATGGAGTCCAGAAGAAGGTTCTCCTTCAGCGCAAATCAGTACATTGTTGGCAACTCACACTCTGCACTTGAACCTCAGTTTGAAGCAATGAGTTACCTGATTTGAATCAGCATAGTTACAGAGGTACTATTCTTCTGTGTGTGCCTACACCAGAAGCTCTTGTGTGAGCTATCTACAGGATGTTTTCCTTCCAGAGAGGTAGCACAGGGCACCAGTTAGACCCTTAGCCTGGAACACAGGAAAGTTAGGCTTAAATCCCTATCCAATCACAACTTCCTGTATAATCTTGTAAAATTCATTTAGTTTTTCAGCATCTTGGTTCTGCTACCAGGCAACATCCTGTGGTAGGAGAGGTATTTATGTATTCAAAACATGTGTGTGTTGGAATGAGACAGATGTCACAGGCATCCAGGTCAAGGAATGTTATCCCCTCTGACATGCATTTCTGCATAACACAGTCTGTTGTGTTTTTTTTCTCTTCAGATTTTACCAGCAGTAAAGCCTTCTATGTCATCCAGCAATTCATAGTATATAAAGCAGGGTGAAACAAGCCCCCCTTGCAAGGCAGCCCATCCTTCATTCACCCTGCAGAGGCATCCAATCCTATCTACAAATATATTTTCCTGGTGAGCAACTACAGGGTAAAGAAAGGTTTCCCCTCCATTAGCTTTCACCCCCACACACACTGTTCTGACCCAATACAATTGCCACACAAATGGGAAATAAATGGAAATGCCTTTTTTAAAGCCAACCATGACTGCTGCAATGTATCACCAGAACCTTAGTCAAGCGAGGTTCAATTTCTGAATCCTATTTGCCATACAGCTCTGTGCATAAACTCAAACACTGCACATACTTCCAAGGTGAAGCAACCAAGTGCCCACAGAGCCTTTTTGACTGGATTTGCTCTTGGTCTATTGCTACAGTCACAACAGGACTGAAACGGTAAGGTTTGACCTGGCCACCACCTGTCTGTGTGCAAAGGTTTCAACGTTTTAGATGAATAAGATGTCAAAAAGTGGCAGATATTGTATATTAAATCAACTGGGGGATATACTACAGTTTCTTCTCTCATTATCTAATGCACCAAGGATTTTAGTTTGATTCTGGCGCACTGAAGTATAAGAATAACAGGTATTAGATTTTTATTATTATTAGTGGAGTAATATGCCCTACAAAATATTTTGAAGTATATGAATGGAAAACAAATGTGAATCTTTTTCTCCTCAGAAAGAAAGATTTACAGCAACACTGTTAGAAAGAAGGATGCTCAAAAGAGTTCATTTCCTCCCTCCCACTCTTCCTAAATGGTTCCTCAAACTGATTTTCCTTCCCACAAACAATATGGAGATTTAATGAAAGATACCTGAACAGAAGGTAACACTTTCATTCACACATTTCTGGGAAATTGTAAACCCAGGACACCTTTGCAATATGTCCCAAATGTCACCTAGCCACCTTAGAAAGAGCAAAACAGAGATATCAAACAGCAGTCTGTTCAATCATCCAAAAGCAAACAGATGTTGTGTACAACATCTAGCATATTCTACTCCTAACAACTAAACTGTTAGTTTTTACTGTTATAAAACAGAAAGCTTCCAAATACCATATTTAAGTGCTTGTTTAAGAACGAAATACATCCACCAGTATACACAGATCTCTCTAATGGGTTACAGAGACAAAACTTCTGTTTTTCAAAATCTTGATCTAAAGAATCCATCTGGAAAGTCTCTCATTTCCATGGCTCTGAATTTGACCGGTCAGTTCCAAAAGAAATGGCTGAAAGAAAAATCTCAATGCTGTAAGAAATTCCCAACTCTGGAGCACAACCTGCTGGTTCAAAAATGCCCAAATTGCAATAATGAGTTGAGCACACACCATAAGCTTATATACATACTAAAGTTTTAGAGGTATTTCAACAAAGACCACATTCCATTCTCTTGCATGATAAGTAGCATCTTCCTTTTAATCTTCTTTAACTAATAACCTACAGCTAATTTTTAATTTGCCTGTGCATTATGACCAATGGGCAGATGATTCATGAACTGATGCAGCATTCCAAAAACTCTTTCATCACTAGTCTGCATTCTTAATTATTTTGAAATTTCTATGTTTGTCAAAACCCACAGCGCATTATCTTAATTTGTATTGCGCCTCAAGGTTTCAGTGAACTGAGAGTCTATAGAAAGTAAATGAAGTTTTGATGGAGCCTGAGAAATTGTGAATACAATCTTCTGCTTCGCTTGTTTTGATAGAATTGATATATACCTTTTATATACCTTAAATAAGGCAAGATTTTAGTTAACTGACAAGGGATTTTGCTGGCTGAAATGCAAAAAAAAAACATAACAAAACAAAAACCACCAACCCACACAATACGGAACACCTTTCTCAACAATCAGGAGCAAAAAAATGTCTTTTTTTCAAGTAATACTTTATGGAATGCCTAGGGTTCTGTGTAAAGCAAACAGCTGGGACTGCCCTGCCCTATGCAGATCAGTACTGAACTTGTGCAACAGAGCCAGGGGCAAGCAGAAGGAACAGAACTTTCATTTGATTCTAGTCCCAGCTCTCAATTTTGTGCACACAATTTACATTAAACAAGCATTAGATAAACAAAAACAAATAAACCTCAAAGCAAACACCAGACACAGGAGCTTCCCATTCCAGCCAAGCACCTTGAACACCAGACACTGCAATTATTTTCATCTCTATTTGATCTGCTCTTAGCCTCAGGAACACTACACAATGACCCACTTTTAAACTGGCCACAAGAGATTTCTTCCTCCATTTACACTCTAATTCTGGGAGGCTCCTTGGTGAGAAAGAAATGGGAATTCACAGCCATTTGGGTCTCTAGCAGTTGTACTCAGAGCAGTTATGGAGTTGAGTGCATCAGTTCTCAAAGCGTCTGCCTCAGATGCCATAATCTCCCTAAGCAAGAGTAAAGATCTTATATATAGATAGCACTTGGCTAAGTAGACACCCCAATGTAAAATATGACTAAATACAGAGTCTGTAAAGGGCACTCATTTGCAAAGAGCATTCATCAGAATTGAAAAGTAGAAAAATTCATCCAGAAGATTTTAGCTGGACCTTAAAAAGAAAACCGAACAGCTTCTAAGTAGAAAAAGGTGAAAGAAGTGAGTCCTTTAGCCACTCAAAATACATTAGAGCCTAAAGATAATTTAGACCTGGTCTAGCAATTAAGTACAGCTTTTCTTCTGTCTTCAACAGGGATGAATTACATTTATGAGGATAACTGTGGAATGTCTGATAGCACTGAAATGTTTTCCACATCCTAGGAATTACCAAAATTTGTACAGTTGAAATAAAACTGAAAATAAAGGGGTAAATAGTCTCCACCCAATGGGGTACAAAAAATCACCATTCCAGGAAATAGCGTATAACTTGACAGAGCAAAAAAAAAAACAGACAGACAGACAAACAAAAGTATTTTCAAGAGAAGGAAACAGGGAGAAAGAGCTGACATTTTGCAAGACTTTAGTACCACTACTGGAGAAAGAAGTAAATCTAGTAGAGAGAAGAGGTAAATGGAAACTTTGATAAAACACCTCGCAGTTTTATCAAGCTAGATGGTGGCAGCCCATAGTATCTCTCTTCAAGAAGATAAATATTTTCTTAAACACATTCAGTGATTGGAACTAACCTCTATAGACTTAATCAGGCATTTCTCTCACTGCCTCAAGGGAGATTATTAAAGTGGAAAAAATGGAGTTTAAGAGAATAACTATTTAAGTAGGTAAGAAGCAGAGATTGCTATTGTTTACACAATTGAGATGAAAAAGACATATTTTTGAAATTAGTTCTGGGCTTAGTTCTGCTTATATTTTAATAACAATCTTGATCCAAGAAGATGTGCGGTACTTCAGGTAACACAGACTAGGCAGGCAATACCAATTACTTAAAAAAAGCCTTCATGTAAAAAGTATTGCACGACTCCTTGGGACGCAGTCTCAGAGAAGGGCAGAATTTCAACAACAAAATGGCTGCATTTATAAAGACGCATTCTATTTCTGTCTGGCTCCCTTTACATGTAGATGCCGGTAAATAAATTTTTAAGAGCTATAGATGTACAATTCATGGTAAAAAAACCAACGTGCTGCCCATCCAATTACCTCCAGGGCTGCTCATGAGTAACACTCATTTGCTTATTTAGTTCTAGAAAACAGTCAAAATGCATGCCAAGTTGCTGTGTTTCAGCCCTATCCCTGTTAAAGGGCAATAAACAGTAACAAACAAAAATGGACAAGCGTGGACTAAAATCTTGATATGAAAAATACATTCATTTTCATATCAGGATGAATTCAGACAGTTTACTTGATCTCACAAATCACAAAGCAACACAAAGTAGCCCACAAAGGACATGCTGCTCTGTCCCTGCTGCGCACTGCAGTTTGCCGTGGTGATCGGGCTGACAGGAAGGCATTCCTGAGCATAAGGCAAAATGAGAGCAGGAGTGGGCAAGGCAGCTCCTGGAGTAGTTCTGCCCCAGTCTGCTACATCCAAGCTGAGGGCAGTGAGAAAAGGAAGAAGGCGCTCAGAGTCCAGAAATGGGGAAATTACAATGGAGGTAATGTAGAGCTAACAATGACTGAAATGAGGCCTGAAGTACACACCTGCATTTAACGCAACTCGTCACTAGATGTCACTGTATAATGGGTCAAATACAGCAAAGGGAAAAAATAGCTGTCAGTAAACATGACCCACACCACACAGGATCTTTCAGCCACAGCAGTGAGTACTTCATGTCGAGTGCTGGGACACCTCGAAGCCTTAGTCAAACGGTAAATAAATTCTGGTATCAGAGAGTCATTGACAAGTGTGGCTATCAAATGTCACAGACACCAATTGCAGATCTTAGACTTGCTGAAATTTCAGCATTCTCTATACTGAATGTTAGTGGGAAACCAAACAGTCAATGGTGTTGTGCCATGTGCTTGAGTTTCACTCTGCACTTACAGCAGTTTCACCTTGGCACTTCCGCCCTCTCTCTATGCCAAACAAAAGCCACTCTTGGAATTGGGTCATTTTAAATGAGTCAACAAGAGTTGACCCAGCAAGAGTACTTGTCTGCATTTCAGGTTCTCACATTTGTGTCATATGCCCAGCAGGGGAAGCTACAGCATTTCTTCCCCCCTCCCCCCAACCCCCCGTCCAGGAGACAGCATTCTGGATAACACCCACGCACATGTGCACACACACACGCTCCAACAATCAGAAAATACAGCTTTGTTGCTGCCATGTTTACAGTTCTATCTCCTGTGTTTCATTCTGAATTGCTAGCCAGAAATTTTAGTTTCTGTCTTGATTCTGAATGGGATTCCCATGCTATCCCCTATAAAAGAAATATATATCTTCATTATTATAATGTAGAACCAGTCCAATGGGAGAAGGCAGTAATTTGTTTTTTATTCATTCAAATAAGGCAAAAAGGAGATTTCTGGTGGTTTTGGTTTCCAGTTGCAGTGGTGTTGGCTGGTTTGGTGTTCTGGGTTTGTTTGGTTGTTGCTGGTTGTTTTTTTTTTTGATTAAGAATAAAAAATAAAACCAGCCCTTGACTTTTTTTTCCTTTTCAATGAATCCTTGATGGACTGCTATTATAAATCTATAACAGAGAGAAATTACATCTTCCACAGCTCTAGTCCCCACAGAACTAATCATTTACCACTGCCTAGTTAGCACTGGACCTGTTTTTCTGCCTTTTTATCCTTCCAATGAATTTATAATATGCCTTCCTGTACCACACTCTCCACACTTCAACTTATCCCCTTTCTGTAGAGGCCATGAGTTACTGTTTATTCTTCCTCACAAACCTTTCTATGCTTTCACCTAGAGAGGAAGAGGCTCATTTCTGATAAAAATGCATATGTTTCTTCATCCCATCTCATGCATCCATTCACAGAATGTAACAGATGCTGGCTTCTCTGCCAGTCCTTCCTCTTTGCTGAGTGCTCTCATCCAGCTACTCAGTGTTCACAAAAATCCTCCAGCAGCTGCTGTCAGGCAGCTCCAATCTCTGGACTCACTGCCACTGATATTCCTTTTTCAGCAGCAAGAAGCAGGGGCAAATTCACACCCTTACTGCAACCAACAGTGAAATTCCCACCGGTCTCAAGAAGATTGAAATTTCTCCCAGACTTATATTAATGCAGACAAGAGAAACTAGGGATCCTATTTCTGGATCTAGCTATCTGTATTATTATAAAAAAATTCAAAATTAACTAATCAAAATTTGGTGATTCTTGCACCATGGTTATATTTTAGGCAAGTCTCACGATGTTACAAAGCCCACAGCCTATTTTCATGATAAGAGATTCTCATTCTCTGTATAAATTCAAATATAACTTTCAATCATATGAACATTAATTACTTTTACATTACTTTAAAATTTAAAGTACATTTTTTCGATGTTCTTTCCTAGCTCACTTCAAAATATCATTAAAAGTCACATGAGCTTGCAGGAGCTGTATTGAGCAGAACAGTGGGAAAGGTGACATTATGTCTCAAAAATAATTATATTTGTATTGGAGAAGCATTTTATCTTCAGAGAAATTGAATTCCACCCTATGAACAGAAACTACTGGAAGTCTGTCTGCGTATGGACTTCAGGGCTGATACCAGAACTTGAAAAAATAAAGGACAACTCTTACAGCATTTCTTTGCTCCTCTCTCTGTATTACATATACGAAAATAATAATAAAAGTTTGAATACTAGAGTTTAGAAGACTTTAGAAGACTTCACAAACAGTCTAAACTACAAATCTTTTACCAGGTTGTGTCCTTGCAATTCATAGGCGTAAAGAGGTACAGACTCCAAAATACAAATAAAATCTACAATAAGTATATTTGTATCTACTTCATAAAGAGAGAGCTCAGCTATGAGATTGGAGTGCCTAATTTGAGCAGCATGGTTGGCTTGCTTAGTTTTGATGTCAGGACTATTTCTCACCACAGATTGCATAGGAAGTCTGACTCTGACAGCTGAGGAAAAAGACAGACTAAATCACTTGTTCTTTTGAACTACATGTCACAGCACCCAATGCAGGACTGTACATGAAGCAGACACTTTCACTCCTTAGCTCTGTACCTCCACAGAAGCCTATGAGCAGTTAGACAAGAACCCTACCTTTTTGCTAGTAACCTTTGTCAGACCCTCCAGGCTACATTCTGTTTTGCTTTATGTATTTTCAGTAGAATCACTAATGATACATGAGATAGGAAAGAAAAAAAAAAAAAAGCTGACAGTATTAGATCCCAAACTAAGAAGTACATATTTCTAAGGGGAGGGTGGAGAAGAAACACAGAACTGTCCACAGGAGAAAACTACAGATTTTATACAGAGGGATCATAGGGGACTGCTTTCATGAGGTCACTGGTGCATTTAGTCCCCTGATACTAAATCAAACATATTCTTTAAATGTAAGCATTTCAAGCTTAAGATACTGAAAAAAATTAATAACCATTTAATTAAATATGTGAAGAAAAATGTCCAGTGTGGATGATGCAATTGATTTAGTAATGGGAGATTTTAGACTTAAGCAGCACAGCTATATTTCCTTCCAAAGCAGAAAACAGAGCAGATTGAAAAAGAATGATTCTGTTACATGCAAAATCTTCGGTTGAGTTTGTTTTCTGAAGAAAACAAAAATTTGGTCCACTGGGACCAAATACGGGAATTTTCAAGGATATATATTTGACAGTAATTTTGTTTAAGAAATCATATAATATACATTTTGAAACACACATGAAATGTGCTATCTGCTGCCAGTAACATTACGTTACTGGTTACTTAGAACTGGGCTCTCAAGCTTCCCAATGCAAATCCAGAGATGTCTGGAAAAACTGTCTGCTCAGATTCTCAGCGTTGCCAAGCGTGAAGTAGTTTGGCTGGCAAGTTTGCCTTAGAGTTAACAATCCTGGAAAATTTAGGTTTCGCTGTCATTATGCCAGTGAATGGCATGTATTAAGTAGGAGAAAAGAAACAGCAATCCTTAAGTGTGCATGACTTGTGGTGTCAAAGCATTCGAAAGTGAATACTATGAAATTATTCTGTATAACATTTAAGCCTGATGGCCATATAAATGTTACAGAGACCGTTCACATGATTACAGTTAATTCCTTGGTGACCAAGATCTAAAAAGAAGATGTATTAATTATATCTAAATCATCACATCAAGCTTTCCTTTTTGAATATATGGGCTAAATCACTATCTTTGAACCCTAGAATAATGTGACAAGGTTATGTGTATCTTTATTATGTAAAAAAAATTATACTGTCTACATAATCTAAAATAGGTTTTTGTCATAGACACAGAAGGTTTAATTTCTGTTAAGAAAACAGTAATTCTTTTCTGTCATTGCTATATAAACAACTTCGGCATACATTACAAGAAGCTTCCAGTATTACTCTATGTCAAAACTCTTTACAAGTAGAAGAGGGAGTTTTTTTGGTTAAGAATGACTAACACAGCTAAACTTTTAAAAAATATTCCCAAAGGCAATTTAAAGAGATTTTGTTGTTTGCAGAAGGCACTGTTACTGTTTAAAAGTTAATATAAAGATTTCTAAATTACTTAATAAGGTAGGGAATAATCACTTGTCTGCTTTGTTAGTGGTATGAATTATACAGAAGGATTTAAACATTCTGGTTTGGAAAAAGAAACAACTATAACATTTGGTTTAGACCAAAAACACAGCAAAATTCATGGCATAACTTAATGCAAGCACTTTTTCTCAGGCTTTTGTGAGTTGCCACTGTCTAGGGGGCAGGGTAATCTGAGGGCAGAAAGAAGCCATCAGTTATGGTTCCAATCTGAATATGAACCCTTGGAAATAGGTAGACAGAAGAGAGGGAGAGAAGAAAAAAGATCTTTTTAATTTCTTCCGTTCCCTGTCTGAAGACCAAGCCTTTCCAATTTTTCACATTACCCTTTAAAAAAAGATTGAAGCTGCTACAAGAAGCAGAGTATATCATTGTGGGTTCAGCCATGCTCAAATGAAAGGTGATAAGGTGTAATATCACACAATCTGTGTACATACAGATTATCTGTGCAGATAAAAGCGTACAGCAGAGGATTAGGGCTGATACGTAAAACTATACGAACATATCAGTGGGCTTAGTATTTTTCATGTGACCACTGCCCAAGCTTGTTATTTGTAACAATCAGAGCCCTTACTGAAACTTACCTGCAACAAAACCCTTTGCTGAAAGGCTTAGAAATATCTAGAGAATTTTAATAAATATAAAATCTAAATAATTAATTGCATCAAATAAGAATCTAGTATTAAAACAAACAAGAATAAATTATTTTGTCCTGTTGGTAAGTGGAAAACAAATAATATCTTCTCTTTCATTTGTATTTTTAGCTTTCCAGTCAGGATTGCAAATGGAAGAAGAGAAATATTTGTGTCTTGGATTCACATTTTTTAATTAATAACTCTTATTATCTACCACAGTCTGTAGCTTCAGGAGATGCATGGCTTCCATAAGAACTTGTTAAATCCACAATGAATCATCTAAATTCAGGTCTTAGTGTAGCAGCCTCCTCTAACAGTCCAGCATTTAGCAATTACAAATGTAGCAAAGCAGAAAAACAAAAAATAGGATTCTCAGAAGGCAAGGGAGAGATTTCTAATGACATGTAGATTTTTCCTTCTAAAAGCCATTGTAGCCGCTGATTCTTCCCGCCTAGCCACATTATTGGAAAAAAAAAGCAGAAAGGCAAATCTTTTTTTCCCACTGCTTTATGAAGATTGTGCACTTGAGGGCTGGGTCCACAGCCTTTATTTAACTAGTGGTCATGTGAAGTCAAAGTTCTTTCCAGACTTACCTCCCAGAGCTACTTCTTACTATTATGGACTGTTGGTCCTGCATGCCCATGTGATGTGAGAAGAGGACAGTGAGTGTCCCCTCAGGCACACTTGGCAGGATAACGCAGAGAGGAGTTTAGCCTTCAAAGCTAGTGTGGCCCAACTCAGGCTTTGGGAAGGATGACTCTTCTCTTACCACCTTAGCCACAGACATGCCTGTCTGAGCCCCACCAAATCCACTCCCTCCCTCAATCCACCACACCTCCCCAGTGCTCTTTGTAGCAAATGCCAAATGAACTGTTCTGTCTCTGCCATGGTGTTTGGCACTCAATAGCCTTTAGAAGCAGTTGCAGACACTACTGCCCATCTCTGTGGCAGGCACAGGATGGCTGATTCAGCCATGTGGGCTACCTTCAGTCCTGGAATAGTTGCTCCATTTCTCCAGGGAAGCAGTCGTATGTCAGATGAAAGCATCACACCAGCCACAAGCTGAGTCACACTCACCTAAGAGCATTCCAAGGGCCTTAGCTCTGCTCACAGCCCACTCCCAACAATTACTGCTGTATGGTTTTATAGATAAGTACATACTGGGGCCAACCTCAGCCTGTTCCTTCCCTCCAAGCCCCGTTGGTACACAGTACCAAAGGGGCTGTTAATGGCTTGTAGATATAAGGTAGAACTGAATCAAAAATCCTAATTCACATATTCTTTCTTCCCAGTCTATCCTTTCTTGCTTCAGTTAATCCTTTTGTCAGTCACTGCAGCAAACTGCCTATGTTGTCTGCAACAGAAACTGCTACATACCTCTGGCTGAGCTGCTATTATGATTGTTGTTGATGTGTCAGTGCAAAAAAAAAAAGTATATAATCTTATGCCAAAATTTTTATTTATAAAAGATAATAATAATAAACAGCCGCCATCCAAATTATGCATATGGAAAGGGCTGGAAAGTCCTGAGTCACACACAATTTGCTTGTCATTATAGGGGAGTGGATATCACTTAATTTCTATTCCCCACAGCACATACATCCTCACTCACAAATACTCTTACCTCACTCCTCTTACTATTAAGAACTTTCTTCTAAAGGTTACGTTTGGCTGACTTACAATACCAACTTCAGAGATCAGTGTGATATACATGAGAGCTAAGGATTGATCACCATTAGTCAGAAGAATCAAGCTTTGGATACTGTAGGGGAGATTAGTTGAATTAGAGTCCAGGCAGCCTTAGAGAAGGCAAGCACCCCTTTAAATAAGTCCATCCATGACAAGAACTGCTCACAATACTGACCATTCCCTGTTTCCGAGACATAAATACTTCCACAGCGAGGGGCAACTAAGCAGGGACTGAGGTGGAAAAGAAACAAACTTCTTGTGGAAACCAAGCATTGTAGTGAAGCCCGTATACAAAAATAAAATTATTAAAAACTCAATGTAAAATCTTATCCTGTATTAATTTCCCAAGCAGAACTTTGCCCCTCCACTCCCCAAAAAAGGGAGAAAGATACCACACAGTTCATTTAGAGACATCTGGTGCTGTGTATAGTACAAGACATTATTCAGAGACTACCTGGAACACCAAGGTGTACAGCCAGGTATTACTTACCCTGACTTATTCAGAAGATGTAGCATTGTAAGTACACAGTTTTCTGTCAAGTAGAGCCACAGGCATCATTGTATTTGGATGTGTGTGTACTAATTTTAGGCACAAAGATGTTCCCCAAGGACTTCTGACACGTCATTTATCATCAGTGAACGTTGTGAAGATATTCTGAATCAATTCCTGTTTTGGAGTCTTGAAAAGTTAACTGATAAAAGCATTTTGTACTAATGCTTTCTAGTAACTGGTTCTCAAAGCTTACTTTTTTCCAGACAGCTCCTTTGATAGTCTGTAATGCCACAGACTGTCTTTGAAAAGTGAGTAATAATGGAGAGCTTAAAAGAGACCGGTAAAATTTATGAAGTCATAAAACTGTATTTGATTCCTCCTTCCGTCTGTTTTCTGGAAGTATGCTGAATTTTAATAGCGAAGACATCTTAAGGCTTTGAATGAAAGATTCTTTATCCTCTCAAGCCACAGTTTCTCAATCCTCATTGATATTTCATAGCCTTCAGGATGACAGGATGCCTTAAATTTTTCCCAAGACTCTTATCAACAGTGTTCAGTGACATTCGACCCAAAAAACATGTACCTACTCTCCAGAGTTTCCTTTTCAAATGTATTGGGGAAATCAATTCTATATGGAGCTACAGTCATTGCGATCCAGAAGGTAAACTAAGACATTTTTGCAAATAGAGGTTCCATTCTTTTTCCGTTCATTTCCTGTTCATGGTAGTAGCATACAGAAACTTCCCATAAATTGAGTCCATTTCTCTTCCTCTTTTCACGAGGTATGACAAAGTTGTAATTGATGCCTCTGAAAAGAAAAATATTTTTCGTAATTATGATGGACAGTTTCAGATACCACCAGCCCATTAACTCAGAATAAAGTACTGTGCATTCTAACTGTCTTCTCAGTGTCTGTGTAAGGCAGATAAGAAATAGAGAATAGAGATTTTTACAAACCAGAGTGGTGACGCTAATTTCATTCTTCCTTCCCCATCCCCACAGTCCACTTTTCCAGACTCTATGTCCTTTTCTAGACACAGCCATAAGGACTCTCAGAAGTGACCTTTTACACGTATTCAAAATGAAAATACAGGTATTAGAATTCACTTGAGATTTTAAATAATAAATAAGATGAAAAGAAAAAAAAAAGAAATTTAAGCATTCGCTTAGGATGCTGTTATGTCATATGTTATGTCAGGAGACATAACAGAAAAAACATCACTCTTACTAAGCTAGTTTCTGTAGACAACAGATGGTCTTGCTACATTTAGAGCACTTGGAAATTGTTTGCCCTGTTTTTTGTTTGTTACAAGGGAAAAACAAACAAACTTGAAATAGTTGCAAAAGACTGCATTCAAAAGGCTTTATGCCAATCCTACATAAACCAGCACGTCTGATATAACTGAAAACAACTTCTATAGTTGTGAGAAGGTATAAACATTACAGGACATGTGCAAGTATACATGAGCTCTGCTTCCAAATTAGAAGCAACAAGAAAAGGTCTGACGTTATGACCCCAGTGTATTTCATGACGCCAATCAGTGACAGTCCACAGGTGCTGAGGCCACAGATGCTTCGATAAGTCAGAAAAAATTGCAGCACTATGTGAGTCATCAGCACAGCAAAAAAAACTTTTTGGAGGCATGTGGTTATGCCTCTTCTTCAAAAAAACAGTGAATAACCACAAAATAACTTATCTGATTAACAACAGCTAGTTAAATATGTAGCTATGTAAACTGAAGCAAGAGCTCTTTAAGTGGGAAGTTAGAGGTGCTATGGCCATTTGAGTAGCTAATGTTATGCTCTTGTATCAACTATGCTTGTGTCCTGCTTTAGGAAAAAAATCTTTATATAATCATGGTCTCAAACTGTCAAACACTTGATAGCCAGGTGATCAGTGTTTAACATCACTTCCCACCCTGGTCCAATCCAGGCATCTTTGGTAATTGCTGACACATTCATAGTAGCTCCTTGAAATTATCACTACAAGAATTTGGAAAAAAAATAGGCATAAATGGCACTAAAACAAAGCATTTCAGCTGTCCCTCCTCCATTTGCTGCCTCCGTTTATGGATAATAGTGCAATTTGCAGACAATAGTAGCAGAAGTTTTCTCTGAGGATTTATTTATATCCCTGTATGTCCTGGATTACGGCTTGTACTTTCTAGTGTAATAAGTGCCTCAGAGAAACACTAAGTGCAGCAATTAAAAGAGGAGCTTATTTTCCTGCCCAAGTAGTCTCTGCCTCCTAAGCCATCAATGGAAGGAATGCCTTAATACCAAACTGTACTGTGAACTGAACCTATCCTTCCCAAGCCACTACTACTAGTAACAGGACAGCAGAACCACAGTCTTGTTTACTCAGAAATATTACAGCAACTCACATATTTGCCTACAGACTAGGCAGACTACTGTGTTTTAGGAGGATTGACAATTTCAAATTATGTCCCAAGTCCTCTAAAAGAAACAGAAAGTGAATTGAAAGATCAAGTTATTGACATGCCTTTCCTGTAAAAAACTTGAGGCAAAACTGAGACAGTATTCTGTTTCTTTGTAAATTTTTCCCTGTATTAATCAATACAGACAGAATATGCACTTGGTGATGGCCTGTGCTTCTTGTAGATTATCAATCTTTCATTGTCATGTACCCTAAATTACAAGTCCCTGCTGCCTAGGCAGGTAGGTACTTAGGTACTTACTTAAGGTACTTAGAGCAGCAGCTGAAAGGAATAAAAACAACCAACCAGAACTGACACAAGAGCTTTCATCTCCTTTCATTCTTATATTTCCCTGTGCTTTTAACATCCAGCAGGCCACAAAATGAGTGACAAGAATTAAATTATTTGGCTGCCAGATTATGTCAGTGGCAGTTTTTAGCCACTCAAGTCAAGAGATCACAACATGAGCAAGGGATTCAGACTATGCAGGGCCACTGCACATCTCTCTGCATTACCTGCTCTCAGATATAAGAAAGATTCAAACAGACAGAAAACTCATCTAAGTGACAGCTAGATGTTGAATGAAAACAAAGGCAATACATGGGAACTTAGATTGTCTAACAAACCCAACCTAAAAGGAATTCTACAGACAATCTATTTGAAAACTCTCATCATGTTTGCACCTGCCCATCCCTTGAGATACATTTTGTTTAGTTCCTGTGAAATAAAGATATGTTATTGACATATGATATCCTGAAGTATAGAAATCAAAATTTCAATGCTACCACATTGCCTTCAGAAACCTTAAGCTATGATTTCAGTTTGCTCATTGTTACAGTGAAATCCCATTGTTTCTTTGTTGCACATGTTTTCTCATTGGATTAAAAGGTGATTGAGAAACAGAATCTGTGCAGAGCTTAGCACAATGAAATATTTATCCCCAAATGGAGATTCCAGGCTTTATTATGATATGAATAATATATGTAACTTGAGTTTTGACCTCCCAGAGACCTGTTTACAAGTCAATTTTCCTGTCTAGCAGTGTGTTTCATGACTACAGCCACTGTTTGTATTTTCTTACTTTACAATAAAGCTTGTATTTTAAATAACTTCACCTGTCTATATGTGTTCTTTCACCCCTTGCGCCACTTTCTTAAACTAAACTAATTGTTAAAAATATATATGTTAGGAAATATATGTTAGGAAAACTTCTCTTGAGTCAAGCAAATTAGCCATTAGCAACTTAACCTAATGAGCAAGTTACCCCAGCGGGTGATGAGTCACTAACATCCATAAGTCCAACTTAAATAAAGAGCAAAAGAACTTGCTCTCATCATACACGATAGCCTGACAAAGAAAAACAGCAAATGAAGAACTGGAGATTCTTATGACAAGGACCTGCAAAGACACCTTCTATATTCCTTAGACATAAACCCATGAAAACTTTTATAAGGATCTTAATAAAAGAGAAAACATTTACAGTAAAATTTGCCTAGCTAACTAAAGTTACGGAGAAAAAAAAGAGACAACAAACAGCTGATTTTAATAGTGAGCAGAAAGAACTGACATCAACAACAAACATCATTTGTTTGCCTAGTCACTCCTAAGCTTTCCCTGATTCCTCTGTGTAACTGAGGGTAATTTCTAAAGATATTCAAAGTGCTACTTAACTAAGACCTTCGTCCAGACATGCTATCAGTTCTGCAACCCTCCTTCTCTTGCCAAAGATGTCTTAAAGGCATACAGCAAAAAGAACTGAACTAAGTAAACAGATGTAAGACAGTAAGCCAAAATCATTTTAATTTAGTCATCTTGGAGTTTTAAGTATTTTTAGGTTAATGCCTCTATTTAAGTATATGTTTCTTTTGGAACATTACTAAGTAGTGATGCTACAGGAAAGAGACTTCTACATAAAAAGATTAAAAGTTCTTTGTGTACAATGCATTTACGTTGTGCTTTTTAAGGCAGACTTCCAAGGAAAATGGTGACTAAATGGAAAAGCTGCAGTTAACTTCTCAGTAATATGGACTTGCAACTTCCACTGTGCATCTCTGACTCTTTTAGAGTGAAAATGTCAAAATGGACAGAAGAAAAAAAAAAAAAAGGAAAAATGAAAAAAGAAATGACATAGTATTTAAACCTCATTGTTTAGGCTAAAAGTTTCCATAGAGCACACTTCCCAGCAGTGGAAAACTGAATATTGAAACTGCCATTTCTAAGACTCCTGAGTGATGAGTGGTTTCATTACAGATAAACGTTGACAGCGTGACAGTGTCCTGTGAGACAGTAAAAATGCTTTCCCTACAACTGGTAGTGTGCATACCTGCTCCTGGTCATCAGAAGATCCTATTGAATGGACTTCTTAAATTAATGAATTCATTCCCTGCTTTCAGCTAGCTATGTCACACAACCCCTTCATAGCCTGATTAAAGAACATCCCCAAAACCAGCAGGGGAGAAAGGAATTTTACTCCTGTTATTTTTTCTGGAAGAACATTGCAGAACCTCAAACCTCTAACGTTCAGAAGTTTCTGATCTCCTGCCTAAAGGCAATTGTGAACCAATTTATTCTCACATCAAATTATTTGGGGTAGTTGTTCTCCCTCCCTGTTATTTTTCAACAGAAACATCTGTATTAACTTTACTTCCTCTAAGATTTTGCTTTGTTAGGCTAAACAAACAAAGTTATACTATTCCTTCTTTCTTAGGATAAAAAGACTTAATCCTAGACTGCTCATCTTTGTAGTTTTTTCTGGCTTATATTCCAGTGTTAATTCGCCTTTCTTAAACAAGAGCAATTGTACATAGAGAGAACAGTATACAATATCTGGATCTTGTAGGACAAATCCATGAATCCTCATCTCTACCCACTCAACTCAAAGATATTTCTTTAGATGACTGCTTCATACCGTCAGCTCAGTCGTTTTGTTACTAGTAATTGAGTCTTTCCTGTTACTGTCATTTTGAACAGGTAATCTCTCAGTTTATAGAAGACATTCTTGTTTTATCTGATACAGATATTGTGTTCTATATCACTAAATCGACAATTTTTACCAGTAAGGTAGATTAGCTCTTTTCATACATTCATAAGTCCCTTAGGGGAGTGTAATCTCTTCTATCTTTGGGGCATCATTTTACCATTCAGTTATTAGCAAGAATATGAAACAAAATTTGTTAACATCCCAACCGAGGAGTTTTTGTTATTATTCCTTCTCCAGAAGCATAACCTCCCAATAATAATGATAGTGGTCCTTTAGGCCGTTTCCCAAGTATGTTTATAATTCCCACAGTAATATCAATCTTAAAATTATCTAACAGGTAAGTTTATATTAAAGCTAACATGCTCTTTCTCAAGCTCCGTCCAGGTCTGCAGCAATGGCATTCATACTCTTTTCTTATGATATGGTAATATTGCTTTTCTCATTGCCAGAACCCAAACCACAAAAATGCCAGCTTTCTTCACATTAAGAGGATCGCTGAAAATGACTGTAAGATGAGAATTCTCCATCTGTATTGAGAAGAAAGCAGAGTTGAGGTCTGCTCTTCTCAGCACTGCAGATTTCTTTGAAGCTGTGACGGTTTCCTGGAAGCCACTTCCTTTCTCCTTGGTAACCACACATCCTGCCCCAAAGAGAGAACCACAGGAAAACAGAGTAATTCTGGCCCAGCAAATGCTGTCACTAAGCTCTTCTTGTAAATATAGCGATTGAGTAGAGAATTTCTAATATCTTATAAAGGTATACTATTCCTATAAATGTATGTACTGCGTTCAGTTTTGGCCCCTCACTGCAAGAAAGACATCCAGGACCTGGAACACGTCCAGAGAAGGGCAGCTAAGTTGGTGAGGGGTCTGGGGCACCAGTCTTATGAGGAATGGCTGAGGGAGCTGGGATTGTTCAGTCTGGAGAAGAGGAGGCTCAGGGTAGACCTTACTGCTCTCTATAAGTACCTGAACAGAGGTTGTAGTGAGCTGGGGGTTGGTCTCCTCTCTCTTGTAACTAGTGATAGGACTAGAGGGAATGGCCTCAAGTTGCGCCATGGGAGATTTAGGCTGGATGTTAGGAAATACTACTTTTCTGAAAGAGTGGTCAGGCACTGGAATGGGCTCCCCAGGGAAGTGGTGGAGTCACCAATCCTGCAGGTGTTCAAGAAGCATTTAGATGTTGTGTTGAGGGACATGGTTTAGAGAGAACTATTGGTGACAGGTGGACAGTTGGACTGGGTGATCTTATAGGTCTTTTCCAACCTTAGCGATACTATGATTCTATGTTTATGCACAGTAGACAGCAGTAAAAGAAGGGAGGCTTTTTGTAAAAGTACTTTAAAAAATTGAAGCCATAAACCGAATTCAAATCTGTAAACGTGAATTGTCAACGCTTCAGTGACAGTTTGGACCATCTCTCTTCTTAACAAAGCTGAAAACAGGTTTGCACTGGTTGATTTTTCTCTTTTCTTTCACTTTTATAAAAAATACTTCATAGCATAAATACCTGCAATTTTTTTATGGTATATATTCAAACATATTCATTCTTTAATATTGATATCTTGAGGTTTATGATGGTCTGAACTGCACATACACCCTTAACACAAAAAAGGACTAAAACAATGTATTTGTTGAGATAATTAAGCAGGAACACAAGACACTACTGCTTGAGATGTCAGTTAATTAGATGTCTTTTGGCAAGTTATTTATACAATTCTTAAGCCAATAGAGAACTCAAGGAATTGTTCTATGTGGCTTCTAATAGAATTCTACATGTCAATATTTGACTTCTATTGTCATTGGCTGCATCAGATACCTGGGATAAAAAAGTTAAAGTCAACAACAAAAAAGAAGTTCTTTGTCACTGAAGTCAGGGAAGAAAAAGCTACACTGAGGGAGCAAACCTACCATAATGAAGAAGGCATACCCAGAAAGAAAGGAGGCACCACTCATTTTTCCCAGGGCAGTATCATTTTCCTATGTGAACACACATACAAAGCTCAATTATTCATGCAAACATTCACATTAAGGTCAATGGCGGTACAATGAGCAGGATGTGTAATAGAACTTCCTTGAAGCCAACAGGGACAAGAAATTCTACTGCATTAGATAGTTCATACACGTTGAAAGATCTTCTGGTTTTCACTGTCTAACCTATGAAAAACTAAGGTAAGAGGAAGACAGGAACAAAGGCATCGTGCAGGTAAAATCTGTGTGAGAAGGACGCCTAAAAGACAGGCCTTCAAGTACATGAAGTTTCTCACTGCATGAATAAGTATGCTTTTTTTGCTGCACCAGGGTCAAACTGATTTAACAAAGGTCACATATATAGCTTCAGGTCAAGAGGTAAGCATCACATTCCATTATTCTAGAGTCCAAGCTACATCAGTTTTCAGCCCCATATAAGCAATCCTGTTATCCCAAATCCAAGCGAAAATACACTATAAACGTTTACTTCTGTAACAGTGGTTTTACTATATTGAGATAAAGTGATAAAAAAAATAAGAAGAGATCTAATAATACACAAAAAGACTTTTTCTGTATGTAAAAACCTAGAAAGAATAAAAGCAATCAGGTCAGATTCCTTGATAGTATCTGTTAGATATTATTCAAACACCTACATCATTTACAATACGTACAAACATTCATTTTAAAGTAAATATTGTAGAACTGCCTCATTTAGTATAATTTTAAATGTACACACTTGTAAGAAAAATCATAATATTCTTCATGTCAGAATAGAGCTATCTTTTTTTTTTTTTTTTTTTTAGCTTAATCACGCCAAATTCCTGCCAGAACAAGTTGAAATCAAATCCTCCTTCTTAAGCATTATTTCTGGCACATAAGCTTTCCCAGAACAGGCAATGGCATGTTCTGTTTATGAAGTCAGTGAAGCTGTGGTTGGACATGACAGGACAAAGCGTGAACTATTTGACTGAAGCAACTGAAGTGCAAAAGGAAACGATGAACTGTCACATCAACAGGGGGTATCTGGTGGAAAGCTCTTGTGATAAATTAGAACATTCTTGGCTTTCTGAAAAGTGAGTAACACTAAAGTGCTAAATAAGAATCACTTTTCATCAGTCTTCGTATTTACAGTATTTTTTTCAGGCATTCATTCTTGTTGTTGAAGACTCCATTTTTTCTTCAAATCAGGGAGACAGCACAAGTTGCAAGTCCTTCAGAAATGTGGTATCTGATGTAGTACCTGATGCTAGATTAATTCTGCTCCATTTACAGTTAAAATTGATTACTTCAAAAGTTAAAAGCACATCATTGCTATGCCTGATTTTGTTTGTTTAATTTGCTTAATTTGAAATGCTGGTACTGGATTTGACTCCGCACTATCAGGTAGTGTGAATAAGAAATAACACACCCAAGAAAGGTATGGAGCCTTTTGCTTTTGTTGGGAGAGGGAGGCTCACACAAAATACATATTTTTATCCAGATGGTACAATACAGATGATACAAATCCTATGAAGTCCTTGCTGAACTCTGTTCTGAGAGCTGGCAGGACCTTACAGCATTCAGTATCTCACAGAGCTGAGCTCTTCAAAAAGGGAAGTCATCTATGTGTAAGTTAATGCAATCATATTCCATTTACAGTGACCTATCACATTTCTTATCCAGAGATAAGCATCCGTGTCCACTAGACTCTACCAACACGAGCAGTTTCCATACTTAGCTAAATGCATTTTTCTCAAGAAATGCACTATTAAGACCTGTCAAACATTTTTTTTTCTGTATTCTAGAAGTGTTTTCAATGAAGTACAGAAAATTGTTATCAATTGTATAACTACAGCTCATCAGTGAATTACTTCAAACCCAAACAGTTTCTTAGTTGAAGTTGTGTCTCCCTAAAATAGCTGTCTTATATTTATTTCATATAGTGGGGCTCTTCATATTGTTAAGTAAATAAACATAAATAACCCAGTTCCAGTAGTTCATGTAAATTGTTCCCAATAACTGGTTGTCACATACTGCTTCATTTCCACAATGGTTGCTCCCTGCATACTGACAACAGAAAACTGTTCCTTTAGAAATCTCTTTCCACATGCCTTAGCCTTCACTCACCAATAGCTTCATTTCTTGTCTTCTCAGTATAGACACTGACAGGTCACATGTACCAGAACAGAAAGAGCTGTCATGGCAGATCAGACTCCTGGTCCATCAAGCCTGATATTCTGTCTTTACTGTATCTCAAAGAAAAGTGCAAGTCTGCCTAATGCAATAAGCAATTATTCCGTGATACCCACAAGGTCAACGTTTCTTTTCCACTTTGGCAATCAAATAATACCCAGAAGTAAAAGAAGCTATTATCCTTCAAATAGTTTCCTATGTTGTGTATAACAGACTCTTTTTCCTTAAGATTGATACTCAACAAGACACTGCCACAATTAGACTCAAAATTTAATTTGGCCAAAAAAAGAATAAGACGAAAATGCAAGATTAGCAGTAAAACAGCTTTCAAAATTTAGACTGAAACAGAGAAGAAGCTGGGTCCTATGGTATTAACTTTAAAACTTCAAGTTCTCATGCACTCAGCCCAATGATTTTAGATTCACATATGACTCATGAGAAAGACAAAAGTTTTAGTGTCATATGTCAAGAGTCATTCAGAATTGCCGTGGAGTTTGTGACCCAGATTTATTTGCTGTCCTGCAGTAAACTCTGAATGCTAGCCTTTAATGACAATTACCATTCATACAGATATATTGCTTTTATTCACATTTCCTAATGGTATCTCGCATGTCAGTAATTGCTCCCCTGAGGAGGACTGTCCAAAAGAGTAGCAGTAATGTATTACTGAAATGAATCAAAACCTATAATCCCATTATTCTATGATCCCAGCATTTTTGGCTCTGCTACTCAACAATCTGCTAAGCTTGGAAAAACTCTCTTTATGCAGTTTCCAGTCTACTTTGTAATTACTCTTCATAATTTCTAATAGATTATGCCTATGTCCTGCAGAGATCAGCAAAACATCTGTACTCTGTAACTCCGACAAAAATAATTGAGATGTGAGTCAGATGACTGTGAGTTCAGATTTCATTTCTATTAATGGGTTGTCGTATTTCCATTCTTTGGGAACCTTATTTTTATCCAAAATCTGACGTCTTTTCCTGTGAGGAGAATCAGCCGTTACCCCTAGCTGCATTTGGATGTAATCAGTGGAAAAGAAGAGCAGCAGAATTAGAAAAAAAGAATATCCAGAGAAGGAATAGAAAAAAAAGTAAATTGTATATACTGAGAAATTAAAAAACAAGTATTTTTCAGGGACAAATTAGCAGCCTATTGAAGGCTTTTAGCTTTGTTATTTATACTAAAGCATGTTATTTCCCAAAACATTTGGAAGACAGAAAAATACAGCAGATGAATTGCTTTGAGTTTTGTGAATGGGAACAAATGAAATCACATGAAACTGGAAAATAAAAATTAAAAAAGAAAGAATTCATGAAAATAGAGCTGTTAGATATGATATGCCAAGCTCATTAAACTGTAGGAATTCGGAAAATTTTTAAAAACGGATAAAAACAAAACATCAGTACTATGTGGGAGAAGGTGATTCCACATTCATAACAGGACAGACACACCCTGACTGTTCTTCTCTATCTAAGTTTTAAGACTGTACATGTGAGTAATAGAATAGGAGAATAAAAAAAGATTGACATTTTGAATATAAATACATATAAATGAATACATCTATGAGTAGGTGCATAAATTAATTCATAAAACTCCCAGGAAAGCAAATAAAAAACATTTTAAACATGATGATCATTGTGTTCTCTGTGGCACGTATGTATCTCTAAAACAAAAATGCCGTTTAAAAGGGAAACATCCACAGACTCCTGTACTTACAAGAGTGGATTGTTTGTCTACAGTTTGCTGTTAAATTAGTCTGTTTTAGCAGCTGTTTTCATTCTTTGTTGTGTGGGACATACTCCGCGATATTAAAATCTAGGAATGTTGATACATACACAACTAAGAGTTGTGCGTATGGTGTCAGAAGGAACTGGTTTTAAGCATCTTTACCACAAAGCAGCAATATAGAGTTTCCCAGAAAATTGTCAAGAATGTAAGCCTATGGGCTAGATCTGTGGTTGCTCTCTACATTCTTTATGAAGGAAGAGCAGTGTAGGCCTGGCTTCATGCCTTCCACAGTCATCTGCAGCTACCCCTGCCTTAGCTGATAGGGGAGGTTTGGTAACCACCACACTATTGATACCATCCTTACTTTTCAGCCCGAGCTTCAGCAGCCAAGACCAGATTTACTGACATAAATGTTTCATCGACCTGATCTGACATACTGATGTAACTCAAACTGTACTACTTTTTAGCTGATGACTGATAGTAAATTGCCAGCATGTGCAAGATCTTCTTTCATGCTAGTATCTTATGCCTCATTGATATATCTCCCTGTCATTTGTTTATAAATATTACATTTCTTCAAACTTCATCTCTCCTGATTGAATATTCACCTCTGTCACTTGCTAACAACCCTAACTTTTAATGACTTAAAAAAACAACATCTTCAAACAAGAAGATTTTGTATTATTTAGCCAGATGTATTTAAACTACAGGAATGTTGTAAATCACTTGCCACTGTCCTAAACTACATAGGTAACCTAAATGTATAAAATTTGACTACAAACAGGGGATTAACAGTGATTCATAGACAGACACACTTCCCTGCTTGCTAAGACTGAAATGATTTCCTCTTGATCGCAAGTCTGCTAAGGGCCAGTGGGTGATAACCCAAAACTTCCAGTCATCTTTTCCCAGCTTTTCTGATGTAATCTATATTAAAAGCCCAGTGATCTTTCTCTAGTAACAAATAAAAGATTTTTAAGAATTGTGTGTTGAAACATTATCCCAACTATAAATCTAGCTGTTATTCAGTCCTATTCTTTTGGATGAAGCTTTTTTCCTTGCATCTCATACTCGTTAGGTACCTTGTGCCTATGAGAATTATGTTCTAGAATGCCTAAGGAAACCAGAAAGCAGAGTCATTTGAAGCCAGGGACCTAACTGATCAGGAATACATTAAAATTCCAGGCACTTGGCCATGCTAGAAAACTCATAAGCTTGATCTGATCAACATTTGGATCTATCTCCAGGGATAACCAAGTATGTCTAAATGCTTTCTATCCATGGGAATTGGTATGTGTCAAAAGACCAGAGTAACGTGAGAACTAAAATCCTCTTCAATTTTGTTTGTCACTGTTGATCTCTGTGTAATGGTGAAGAATAAGGAAATGAAGAAAAAAAGATACAAGCCTATTTCTGCATTTTCTATTTCACATAATACTTGAATTATAGAAAAACAGAAATAGTTGCCCATTTTCTAGTATATTTTTCATATAGAAATAATGCCCATTAAAGTAGACAAGCTGCAGTAAGCTTGTTGCATCACCTTCCCAGCTTCTTTCTGATTGCAGGTGTTTTCTTATCACATTTACAAAGTCTTGAATGGTCTTGGATGTTATTACATTAAAAAGTTAAGGTACACTGTAAATTCCTCCACTGAGGACTGGATTTATTGGCCAACTACAGCACAAAATTTCTTCTGAAGGTGGCAATTTCCAGCAACAGCAAAAGTGAAGGCTGAAGACAGAACACAGAAGAAACTTAGTTTTTGGAATGACTTGATGAAGTTAGAAGATAAAGTCAAAGATTTTAAGAAGAGTTAGAAAATTGAAACTTTTTTGATATTGAGTTTTTTTGCTTGTAAGATGAAGTCAGAACTAGTTACTTAAATGATTTTTCCCTACTTCTTGTGTGTTGATTAATATCCACACCAGAAGCCTTTACTACTTATTTGATAAGAGATATGTAATTAACTCTCTTTATTGATCCAAAAAAAACAGAACTGATTCAGTTTTGAGTTTTAAACAATTTCACAATACCTGTACACTGCCAGAGAGCAGATTCATGTAAAATAATATGATGTATTGTTATTTTTCACTTTTCTTTTTATAGAGGGAATGCATTTCTGAATAAGTAAAAACTCCCCCAGGTTCCAGTTAGATTGCTCTGAAGAAGC
The DNA here is from genome assembly GCA_024606505.1 of Aquila spilogaster. Taxonomy (NCBI): domain Eukaryota; kingdom Metazoa; phylum Chordata; class Aves; order Accipitriformes; family Accipitridae; genus Aquila; species Aquila spilogaster. The sequence goes on from JANHGO010000071.1 coordinate 58,298,302, forward strand.
ACCGTTTTCCCTTAGTGGATGGAACCTATGCTTTTCAACTCATAAGTGCAAGACTTCTCTCAGGTTGGCATATACATAAAGTCAAGCGACTTAGTTCATGTCCAGGAGCTGCATCTAACATTATGTAGTTTATTATTTTAAGAGACCTTGTACAGAATTCTTCCTTCTCTGTAAGACTAGCACTTGTTGTTGTGCATGAAATGTTCCTGGTTCAAAAAAAGCATCTCAGAGAAAGCAGTCTGCCTGGTAAATTTAAGATGCTTTACAGTCAGCATAGCCCATTTCCATAAAGTACACTTACTATGTATCTGCAAAAAAGAAAAAAAATGATCCTTTCATATAAGATTTTCAGCCTCAGTGAAGTAAAAATACATTAAAATAACAAGATTTGGAAGCAGTAGTTGGACAGAGGAGATGTGATATTTCTTCTAATAAGTAGAAGAGACATTTTTAATTTAATAAATTCTTGCAAGAACCAATTTAGGAACTCCATTGTATTTTTTCAATTCTAAGTACGTTAAGCAAATATTGACGTTAGGCTAAACTTTACACAGTCAAGTACCACTTTGAGAAATCCATAAAAAATATAGGTGCTTTTTCTCTTTTTATAGTGGGAATCCTATTCATAGGCTCTCAATTTCCAGAACTATTCAGTAACCAAACGAGGGGAGACAAAGGTCACTGATATTCCAGGTGGATGACCATTCTTCCAAGACTACTGCAATGCTCAAAAGATTGCACCTATATTCTCTGTTGCACAAACTTAGTAGGACTTTGGATTGCAAAACATCAGTATTCCACAGAAATGCAAGCATCTAAAAGATTCTCACCAATATCAGATTAACATTTTCAAGCTGAGACATTAAATGACTGCTAAGGGTTACTCAGGGTAATCTACAAAACTCAACTCTGAAAATGCTTTCATTTACCACCAAACAACACAAGCATATCAGCATTGCCCAGACTTTAAAGAACTTGAATATTTTCATTATTAATTATGCAAAATAAAAATATAAATATAACCTCAGCCTGGAATAAGTCAACTACAGGACTCCCAACCTTTTAGACTTTTAAATTAAATGAACAGCATGTACAAGATCACTAACTAGAAGAAGTTCTGCAGGTAAACTCTCACACATGGCAGTTCTCCAGTCAAGAATCCTGACTTTATTGCCCATTTCATAATTAACAGACAGGATCTACTGTAAATAACCACCCAGAGCTTAGAAATACTCCAGGATTTTGGCCAAAGGCTGCATTACAGTAAATTGGGATCCTACAAAAAACGTCTTTCTTTTGGAGGGTTGATAAGAAAAGAGTGTTGAAACCTGTTGATCTAAATCTCACAGTCCGTTTCTAATAATAACAGAAGTTGCATCTATCTCCACTTGAGTGTTGAAAGCATTTTCCTTTTTATGAAGTTTAGGAATCAGCCCTTTTTTAAGCTTTATAAAGCAGACTCCAGCTTAGCATCTTCTATAAATCAAATGCCTCCCACTTTCCAACTTTTAATTAATAAAACAGTGACAACAGTTCCCTTTCAAGAAGATAGAAAGTAAACTAAATCTATTTTTAACACCCAGATTTCACAGCTCCTATACATGAAATGTCACCTGAATACTTGAGAGAGAGGAGATGCTAACTACAGTAATTGCCTACACGATGTGCTTTTTTCACTCTTGTGCAGTAATGTATTTACCATAAGCTAAGTGTGAACCTTTAGAAAACACTTCTGAATCTGTATATACTTTTTGAGTTTTAAATGAACAATAAAATATTATAAAGAACAACATCTCTTTAAAAGAATTAAAGTAATGTACAACAGTACTATTGAGAAACAGTACTTTTGTGAAATCTGCCTAAAATTCTGGAAATGTATAGGAAGTAAGGTGTTTACTGTACACATTACCTTTTAATGTACTAGACCTGAAGCTGAAATCTCAATTAGTACCATAACAATGAAAACAGACTGAAAATTAATTTGGCTTCTAATATTTGCTTTGAGTGTGAAATAACAATAGAAATACAAATAAAATTTAACTAGATTAAAGCTGAAGAACAATCAACTTCAAGATTTCATTTTGGTAATGACCCAGAGAATCGGTTACACCAGAAATAATGCAGAAAGGATCCAGTTAGACTGTGTATGCCAATTCATCTCCCCATTGCACCATTTGCAACCACACACAGCACCAAGGGTGAGCATTAGTTTAGTACATGAGACGGTTCTCAGAGATGCAGCATATTAGCAGCAATATATTAGCAGCAAATTATTGGAGTTATATTGGCAAGAGAGAGCATGTCAAGTTAATCCGTGACAAAGCACGGTAACAATTTTCAAACACATTTTACAATCATTGTTTTGAAGTCATTCCAAGTTGTTCTTCCAAATAAACCAGGCATTATATAGGAACCCATGAAAGAGACAACAAATTTGTAAGTTGTTAGGCCTCAGGGAATTAGAGCTAATCTGCACCTTGCGGAGGTTGAATGTCACTGTAAGTGAAGGGCATTCTGCCCTGTTCAGATTATTTCTTCCGAGGTGAGGCAGCCAGACCACAGCAAAGAAGCACTTCCCTGGAAGAGTCTGCAAATAAGAACATAATAGCAGCTGCGCTGAGCCAAAGGAAGGTCTGTCTGCTCAGTATCTCAAAGAAAGAACACGAGAAGACACTTCGATGAGCAGCATAAGAAACAGAGTGATTCCTCCCTGGGAATATCTCCCAGTTTACTAGCAGTCAGAGTTACAGGCTTCTTTGAAGTTGTTAGCTAATTAGCAGCAATTAAAGGACCTCTTATTCTTGAACTATTCAACCCTTTTTTGAAGTCATTTATATTTTTGGCATCCAGAAAATCCTGCAGAGTCTAAAATGTAGGTTCTATTTTGCATGGACAATAATTTTATTTCATTTGCTTGAAATCCACTGTTCAAAATTAGCTGGGTATCACAGATCCTTATGCAGTGAAAAATACTGAACAATCCTGCTTCATTCATGTTTGTGTGATTTGTGATTTCATTGTCTTGTTTAATATCTATCACCTCTTTCCCAAGTTCTCCTCTTCCCTAGTTTCTAGTCAGCTTAATTCTCTTCTCATATGATGCAACTCAAAGTATCTGGCCACTCTCAACATCCTTTCCTGTGGCTTTCTTGAGGCTGAGAAAGAAAACTACTGGGGGAATCAAATCAGTTTTGCCGTGGATCTGTACAGATATAGGAATGTTTCAATTTTTTTTTCCACAGATCTTTTCTTATTATTTCTAAATCATTCCCAACATTGTTTTTTTTTTTTAAATCACTTGAATATTGAGTTGATATCTTGAAGAGTCTATGAACACAGTCTCATAATCTCATTCCTGATTAGTAACATCAAATGTCCATTTGGTTATATAGGTTGTCACTCTGTAATGTTTCATTTATCATCCAAAGCAGTTATCAACACTAAATTATATATCCTCCTCTATTTTCTTGTCACATAGTATCACTGTATCCTTCTGCAACATTTTGCTATCAGCTTTTGGTTTTACTATCCTGAACAATTTCATATTATCTTCAGTTGTCACCTCAGTATTCTTTCCCTCTTCAGATCATTTACAAATATGCTGAAAAGCAAGGTAACAATCCTAACAGATTCCAAAGATAAGCTCCCTCCATAGCAAAAAAAATGATCCCATATTCACTATTCTACTTTTGTTTTCTGCTGTTTTTTTTTTTGTCCTACTGCAATCTTATAAGCCTCAAATGATACATCTGATGGTGATTACATTTCTTTAAGTCACTAAGAATTTGGTTCAAGATTATGTTAAAACGTTAACTTATACCTGAACAGAGAGCATTATTCAGATCAGAGAAATAGTTACAGACTTCTTCAAAAAGCCAACAAACCTGTGAGCTTATTGTTTACCTCCAGAGAGAACTAATTTTAATTTATTACATATACATACACACACAATGTTTATATATTGCCAACCCATTCATCAAAGACAGAAGTCAGACTAAGCCATTCATTTTCAATTTTCAGAGTTACAACAACTCTCTATGAAATCAGAGCCTCTGTTAATTAAGAAAGGAGACTGAATAGGCAATGTACCAGAGATAATTGCTCAGAAATTCCCTACCTCAATTCCTTTAAAACACCATCTAGCTCTGGTACTATTAACTTTATTAATTCCATCTAAAAACTATTTATTTTTCAGTTTGAGACAATTGCTCCACAATAATTATACTGGATCAGAAACTTCCAAAATGACATCTTCAGTAGTGAATGCCAATACAAATAACCCATCCAAATCTTCTATTATGTTTTTACTGCCTTTTTTCTTTCTGGGTCTTACTCATTCCGTGCCTTGATTATATACATATCACACAGTCTCTCTAGTAGATCTCTTTGAATGGCCAGTAACTTATTTCCTTAGTAAAATCTTTAATTCCTCCAGGTCCAATGAAATATCTAGAATAACTCATGCAGTTTGCCTTCAAATGAGAACACAGAGTATCACTTGCACCTTGAGAAGACATTCAAACCTGTGTGAGGTGGATGTAAAATACGATCATTCTTTAATTACCATAAAGGGAACAAGACACTGGAGAATCAGATCTATCAAATTTAGACTGTACCTATGAATTTTTTCAATTAGATGTCACTTGGCACTGAAGTGCCAACATGATCTCTGAGAAAAAAAAACAAAACCCTCCAATAATTATCCTGCAGAAAGTGAGCTGTTTAGTATACTAATTACACACATAAATACCTACTGGAAATCACTATTTTGGTACCAAAAAGCAATGGTTTAATTCCTGTGTGATATCTTAATGCAAAGTTAATGGAAATATTTGCACATATACAATTTATAGTTATAATGTCTCCGGTAATGGGAAGATCTGTTAAAATATTATCAGTATTTTTTGGTGACAGAAAATTGTATAACCAAGTTGTTACACTTATGAAGAAGGAACAAATAAATCCTCAAAGGCAAGAGTCAAATAGTAATTAATGAGTTTGATCTTTTGTGCTGAGCACAGTTTATAACATCTTTTAAAATAGTCATGTCCAATATTCAAAAAATATCCTGAGACACAGAGGAGGTACTGAGAAAACTGCACTCAGACAAAGAAAAAGCAAGATATATTCTTTGAATAAGACCACATATGTTTTCTGTTCATAGAGGTTAGAGTTTGCTATCATTTTATGGTAAATTCCTTTGTATCAGTCAAGCTGAGGAAAACCTCAAACGAAGTTTTAAAAGCATACGTTGTGGCTTGTGGCTACAAGACACAGTTGTTGTGTATGACAATAAAGAGACAAATACACTTTTCAGGAAGGTCTCTTTCATTTTCTTTGTTTCAAATAGTTTTTCCTTCTTTCTCCTCTTATTCTTTTTCACACTGCTGAGGTCACATTGAACAGAGTACTTGGCCTAGCAGCAAAGGATCCCCTTAATGTCTGCAAAGCTAACTACTAACCCTCTATTCAGACTCTGGGAGGTTTATAAAAGAGGATAAGAAGCCCTGCAGAGAAGGTACGGAGAACTTCTAGAGATCAGGCAACAGGAAATCAGAGATGCAGATCATAACACAGATTTTCGATAGCTCCCATCCCAAGTGCTTCATTACTTTGTTCATCCCAGAAGCATAAAACGATGTAACATCATGTCAATCTACCTGAGACAACTGGAAACTTTCAACAAGAGCAAAGGCAGAAATTTTGATGCCAACTTCAGAAGAGAAAGATTTCTATACAGAAAGATTTTATATGCGCATTTTTGCTAATAACATGTATTTAATAATAGATTTTGCTGTTAGAAAAGGCAAACTAAATGTTAGTATAACATACATATGCTGTAATTTTGTTGTACGCTGTACAAGTTAAATCAAAACACACCTTACGCATACTCCCTAAAGAAAGGGCTACGTAAGTGTTACCTGTGAATAATCACAAACTCTTGTAACATGTATTCTTTTCTTTTCTAGACATATTTACCCATATTAGAGTAATGCATTATTCAAACAAGCAGGACTGGAAAATAGGACAGATAAGCTAGAGGTGACAACATAATTCTAGGCATGGCTGTACCTCCAACTTTTGGACACATAATCAAGCGGAAAAACATTATCACTGAGTACTTGTTAACAGCCTGTGGGCAGGAATCATAAAACCATGCCAGTACTACACAAATTATCTGAACCAGAGCAAAACATTTTCTTCAGTAATATGACAGACCTCAGAGTAAAATGAAAGACCTCCATTAACAACAACTATGTCTTACACAACATTTGGGCATTCTCACATATCCAACAGACCTACCAGTACTTTCTTCAGTTGCCAAAGGTTGGCTCATAGGATGCATTTGTCTGCACATACTGCAAATAAACCCAGGAAGCAAACGCAGCATCACATGATGGAAGGTGGCTACCTCTAGGAAGCACATTTCCCAGCAGCTTGCTGATCAGCTAGGTGCCCTTGGGAGGCTCCTGCACTGCACTTCTACCAAATTCTTCCCTGTACCCAAAGGGAACAGGATTAGCATGCAGCATCCTAAAGCTAAAGAGAACTTGTGACTCCACAATGCAAACAGGCAAGAAGAGATGCCAGCATCAGAGCCCTGATTGCATTAATTGCTTGTAATGGTTCTAATCAGCCTCACCTGGTGATTTCACCTCCCACACTCTTTTACGCAGAGAATGAGTAAGCATATGAGTGAAGACTTCACTGTAAGTTTTACACTGAGTGTGGAATAGGTCTGAAAAAGTTGTATCTTAATAATTGCTGGCTCACTTATTACACACAGAAGTGAAGAACAAATGGGTAAGTATCAGCTTATTCTGAGGTTCTCTAAATATTTTCTCAATGTTCTTTTTTTCTCTTGGTCTCTTGCTTCCTGTGCTCCAAGAACCCCTTCTTTCACCAGGGAAGGAACAAGGAGCCCCCTACGTTATGTTGTTCTTACGTACCAAGGCAGTTGTTTCGCTCACCTATGCCAGGTTTTTTATTCAACTGTGTCAGACATATGCACTATAAAATACAGTGTAACTTCCTAATCCTGTGTAGAGGATCTGGTTGACATGCTTTGGTTAGAAAACTATTATCTAGCAAGATCTATTGTTGCCTTGGAGAAGAGCTCTGCTGTTGTTTTCTATTTCAATAATAGATCATATCAAATTTCAAAGTGACTACAAGGTTAGATTAGCTGCTTTGTATGAACATCCTAAATTATAAGCCTAATATCAATGGAAAAGAATCAAAGTGCAGACACCACTATTTCACCTACTTTGTTTCTATATGACAAGAGCCTGTTCCACAAACACTGCAAATCACAGTGGATCTTTCAAAAAATTACTCATTTTACACAGAAAGAGGCCCAAGACTTTGATCACAGGAAGCCTTGCAAAATGTTCAAATCCACAGCCTCTCACTAAGTGACAGCAAGAGGCTGCAGCCAGGAACACAGCATAATGCTGGGTGAAAAGTGAGACTCTGACCTGCACAGCCCCGTTGCAGGATGTTTGTGGGAGCAAACAAGTGTCCTTCAGCACATACTGAAATGTGCATGATAAACTTTTGCCTTGGAGAGAATCCCAAATGAATAGCACTAAACACTGGCAAAGATATACTAGATGACCTTTAAGGTTCCTTTCAACCCAAGCCAAAAATCTGGGGGAACTGTTGCCAAAACCATACCTACTTACTAGATTACTATTTTTTTTTTAGTATGTGTGTGTAACCATTTTATGACGATTCTAAGCCAGCAGTGCGTGCTTGCAGCATGGAAGACCAACTGCATCCTGGGCTGCATCACAAGAGGGGTGGCTACAGGGCAAGGGAGGGGATCGTCCCCCTCTGCTTGGACCTTGTGAGGCCCCATCTGGAGCGCTGCATCCAGGCCTGGGGCCCCCAGCACAAGAGAAATGTGGAGCTGCTGGAGTGGGTCCAGGGGAGGCCATGAAAACACTCAGAGGGCTGGAGCACTTCTACGAAGGCGGGCTGAGAGGGCAGGGCTTGTTCAGCCTGGAAAAGAAAAAGCTCCAGGGAGACCTCACTGGGGCCTTCCAATACTAGAGGGAAGCTTACAAGCAGGACAGAGACCAACTTTACTCAGGTAGACAGCAATGGAACAAAGGGGAACGAACAGCTTTAAACTATATCAGCAGAGATTTAGGTCAGACGTTAGGAGGAAATTATTTACTCTGGGTGTGGTGAGGCCGTGGCACAGGCTGCCCCATCCCTAGAGGTGCTCCAGGCCAGTCTGGATGGGGCCTCGGGCAGTCTGAGCTGTTGGGCGGCAACCGGCCAGCGGCAGGAGGGGTGTGGAACTGCATGATCTCTAGGGCTCCTTCCAACGCAAACCGTTGTAGGATTCCATGGCACGTGAAGAACACTGTAAGGAACACTGTAAAGAACGCAGATCTGGGCTCTGCGGCTTATTGCAGTCTATACCTATCCCTCCTTTTCCTTACCGGGGTTGCAGTTAACCACAAACGAGCTCGCTCGCAGCCGCTGGCGGGAGGCGCTGCCGCCAGGTGTCGCCCTTCTCCCGCTGCAGCGCCGCAGACATCCCGTCTCGCCACTCGCGCGGCGCGGGCGTCTTCTGACAAAAATACATCGGCGTCCTCAGCCCCGGTGGCTCCCTAACTCCGCTTCTGCTGTAGCTTTTAGAGCGCGCTTTAAAGACACGCGCTGCGATTCGCGGTACCGCGTGCAACGCTTAGAAAAGCCTGAGCTGAAGTAACGAGCCCACCTCGGGCCGCCCCGCACCGTGAGGGCCGCCCGGCGGGGCCGGCTGAGGGGCGGCGCGAGGCGGGCGCGGCCGTTACGACCTTTACGGTGCCTCACAGCGCCGCGCGCTCGGCGGGCGGGCACTTTGCACACGCTCCCTGGCTCTGCCTCAGCCTCTCGCAAGCGCTTCCGGCCCGGCGGGCGGCGCGCCTGCTCCTTCCCGCCCCTCCCTTTGCGCGGTTGCCGCTTCCCTCGGGCTCGCGGCCGGCAGTTTGCAGACGCTCCCTGCGCCCGCCCGCCTTCAGGTGGCCCGGCCCCCACGGCGGCCGCACCTCGGCGAGGCACAGCCCAGCCCAGCTCGCGCCGGCCTCCGCTGAGGGACCATGGGCGATGCGCTCCTCCCGGCGCTGGGGGCTGCGCACAGGCGGCGTCGGAGGAGGTGAGGCGGAGCAGGAGTCGCGCGGCTCGGGG
>JANHGO010000071.1:58307584-58371085 GCA_024606505.1 Aquila spilogaster
CTCACACAGGGGAGTTTAATGGCATCGGTTTCAGTCTAACCTAGACACCTTAAAAGCCCAGCTGTCCAGTTCAGCCCAAATAGCTTGCAAGTCTGTGCGTGGTTTCCCATATATTTCTTGTGCAGCTCAGTGAAGGCCTGCAGTGTTGAGGACTAAATAGGGATCTCCCTCCAGCTGATTTCCAGCTCTCGTTCCTAAGCAAATGGCTGGTGGTTTTAAAAATAAGACACTCTTGTTTTATGGCCCTGACCAGGCATTTGATTTTCACAAGGGAAATAATACAGAAATGATGATAACTTGTCTGATAATTCCTCCAGTAGGAATCCAGAGAAAGAAGACGCTGAAGAATTTTAAACCAAAAGTAGGAGATGCAATTTAACAGCACAATGGTTTTGTTTTGGAAAAGTGCATGTGAAATGTTACTGTTGACTGTTTTTCTTAACTAGGTTACTTCTGCTGAGAATATTTGTTTAAAGTGACCACGACTAGTGAAACTCCTTCTGCAAACATGGCTGTAGTTCTCTGTAGCTCAGTGTGGCATGCCTCCTGAAAGCACGGATTACAGTCTTGCAGTGCAAGCAAGGATTACAATCTTGCAGTGCAACTGCAGAAATAAACATTTGCTTATTTAGGATGTCCTTTAACCACCATGTGAATCTGTGCTGGTTTTGGCTGGGGTACAGTTAATTTTCTTCATAGTAGCTAGTATGGCACTATGTTTTGGATTTGTGCTGGAAACAGTGGTGATAACACAGGGATGTTTTAGCTATTGCTGAGCAGTGCTTACCCAGAGCCAAGGCCTTTTCTGCTTCTCACCCCACCCCACCAGCGAGGAGGCTGGGGGGGCACAAGAATTTGGGAGGGGACACAGCCGGGACAGCTGACCCCAACTGACCCAAGGGATATCCCAGACCATATGATGTCATGCTCAGCATATAAGGCTGGGGGAAGAAGAAGGAAGGGGGGACGTTCAGAGTGATGGCGTTTATCTTCCCAAGTCACCGTTAGGTGTGATTGGAGCCCTGCTTTCCTGGAGATGGCTGAACAGCTGCCTGCCCATGGGAAGTGGTGAATGAATTCCTTGGCTTGCTTTGCTCGCGTGCACGGCTTTTGCTTTCCCTATTAAACTGTCTTTATCTCAGCCCACAAGTTTTCTCACTTTTACCCTTCCGATTCCCTCCCCCATCCTACTGGGGGGGAGTGAGCGAGCAGCTGCGTGGTGTTTAGTTGCCGGCTGAGGTTAAACCACGACAGAATCTCAGCAGTCTGCTGCAGTACTTGCCAAGAGTCATACTCTGACAACTCATCATGCAAGTGATGGGAGAAGAAGGAAAAAGGTGTACCCTCTTCTATTTTCTCATTCAGGGTACAAGAATTACCCCAGCTCAGGGAGACCTTGTTAACAATTTACAAAGATGGTAAAGCTGTCTGTGTGTATGCATACAGCAGCACATGCATAGTACTGTATACTCATGTCCTTCCTTGTAAAGGAAAAGAATAGGTAACCCTCACAGCTCAAACATTATCATCCTCTTGATTTGAAAATCATACCACTAAACTCCAGTAGAATTGAACTATCTTTGCTGAGATCTAGCTGTGCCTCATGACATTTAAGTATAATGAGAGAAGGACAATCACAAAACACCATGTGAAAATCTTGGTTATACTGACATCAATGCTAAACCTCCTGTTTAACTTCAGAAGGGCCGGAATTTTAGCTTGAATCTCACCGAGATGCTGACACAAAGCGAAGGTCAACCCCCCCCAAAATTACAGATAACTAAAAGTAGTTGATTTACAGCATTAAAAATGAATATGATCAATGCCCTCCAGATGAAAGCAGAATGAATCATACCAAAATATCTAATCCAGACAAGACACCGATATCAGGAAAGCTTCAGAAAAGTTTAGCAATGATCTTTGCAGCACTCCTTTTCATTCCTGTTACTTTGTAATTGTAAAACACATTTCAGTTCATTCATTCATAGCCAGCTTGAAACACATTCCAGTAACAGCTCTTTGCCATGGTTCTGCATAATGCTGGGAGAAGAGAACTAATTAAAAGGAATACTGTAAATGGCTTAACTTACTTAGAAAATATGGGCATTAATTTCGCCCCATGGTATATGTGCACTCAAGAAAGCAAAACCAACTAAAACTCAAAAACCTAAAGAGTTCAGAGACATTATTTGTCTGCAAGACAAGACTTGTTTCAAGATACAGGGAGTAAGGTACTGTAGCATTAGGGGAAAGACCATTTGTCCTTTTCAGTCACCCAAACATTTAATTCCTTACATTCTCATCCACCTTAACAGAAGGCACAGAACAGATGCAGATGAGACTTTCACAAATTCTCCCTCTTTGAATGTAGAACGCTCCCTCACTGAAATACTATTTTGTTTTAAACATTTTTCCATCTTCATGTAAGGCAATGGGACTGGGGCACTTGCATTCCTTTGTAGCTGAAGAGAAATGTGAGTACCCTTTGTGAGCCTTTTGTCAAAAACTCCCTCTGATCTTTTATATTTTTATATCGATGCAAATTCTCTAGGAATACTCTAAATTGTTACTCATGCTTAATGTCTTCATGCAATTCAGCACCAAATATACCTCCATTATGCATTCAGAGCCCATCGTTGATTACTGAATGGTATTTACCTCAGAAATAAAGACACTAGAAAGACTTATTACCTGGTGTGAGCTTTTCTGCAAGGTACTTATCTATGTTCATGTAAGCAAGCAGACATTTTTCAGTGTCCCTTATCTGTATCACTGACACTGCGTAGTCTATTTAGGCTTTTACAGGCGGAGGGCTATGCCTCTGTGCCAGGTTTCACGTGCATATTATAACAGTAACCACTGCAGTGATGTCAGGACGACAGGTAGAAGAAACTATTACTGATTTCTTAACTCTTGCTTTTGTCTTGGGTTGAAGAGATGGGACTCTCAGTAACAATCCTAACATTTCATATTTACAGTCTAAAGTAGTGAATTGGTTTTTCCATATTCAGTGATTAACATACATACCATATCTTTTGTTCATAAATTACATGTATAAAAGACACCAAAATGAAGCCACTGCTAGAAATACCTATTAAATGATAGATGTTCTTGCTGGCTTTTCAGGTCCATTGTATGACGTTTTGGTGCACTGCAGTGATACAATTTCTGACTCAAAAGCTCTGTGCAGGGGATTTAGGAAGATAGGATAGACTGTAAATGGTCTAAAAAAGCCCTGAGAAATTTGGGACAACTTCATTGTGAACAAACTTCCATCCATCCACTGAGTGTAATACAGTGAGTGACAGCTTATAGAGAACTTAGTATGCTTAACAAAAAGAGAAATAAAAGAAAACTTTTAGCCTGTGATAAGCTTTATGACAGGGCAGTAAAATCTTAATTGAGATACACTGAACCATACAAAGAAGTTTGTGTAATACAACACAGGTTTAAATGAATAGACATAGTCAGAAGAAGTTGAAAGAAACCTCCTTTAATGATAGATCCTCTGATTTTTTGAGAGTATTAATTTTTATAATTCTCACATTTGCTGATTTTCTTACCTGTTCTTGTCATTTATATTATGCATAAGCAGATAATTTCTCATATTTCCTATCATTATTGTAATTATTTTGACAAGCTTTAATTGCACTAGTCATTTTTAATTCTCCTTTTTATAGGAATACATAGCATGGCCTCAAAACTTGTATCATCTTGCCTTAAAAATTGTGTTACCCCAAACACAATTCTAAACCTGCTAAAATCCAACAGATGTTTAGTTCATTACTACGTATAGAGTGTGGGAATAGCTTTTGCCACAGTTCTATTTCAATGCACTCTCACTACAGGATTTGGTATGGCAGGATGATTTTTATAGAAATTAAGTCAGCTGTAACTATAGAACTGGAGATATTCAAGCTGAAATCAATAGACTTCAGCACAGCTCAGATGCTTGTGCAGACTTACCACCTGAAACAGTCACATTGCAATTAAAGGATTCATAAAGGAAAGAAAAATAAATATGTGATGTCAGAGATTTGTTTTATACCCTCTTTTGCAACATCATGACAAGGCAGCTGTGAGGACACGAACGATCTGTTGAACTTTAGTCTCTCTCAAAAAGTGCCACATGATTTGGTCTGCATGAAATAATGCCCACATAAAAGGCTGCATGAGCTGAAGATTTTTAACTCAGACTAGCAGCCTTTCTGAACCTAGTAACAACCCTAGCTCCAATCCCAAACCCAGCCCAAGCTTTGCCTTTATCTACCCCAGTAATTCTTTCTAACCCAGATCTAAACCTGTGGTCCAGATGGACAAGCAACAGCCCTAAAATCAGACTAGATGCCCATCCATGAGCTCCAGCAATGCATGCCACAAGTCAAGAACCCTAGAAATCCTAGGTCCCTTTTAGAGCCATCAATAAATTTATCTCATCAGACTCTGCCAGTTCATATTCTGTCCTTAATGCTATCCCAACTCTAACTGGTAATTCTTGAAGGCATCTGCCCTGTATCCCAACAACCCCTAGTTCATCAGCCCTTTTGACCTTCAGGTCTGCCCCCGACTCTTAATTCAGATTTGTTCTATGCATACTTTAGATCATGTTCTGTACTCTGAGCCCATATTTGTATCAACCACTCATCTTTAAAGGTGCTAGAAAATTATTTCTGAAATAAAAGGAAATTCAGTCGAGGTTGTTTGCGGTGTCTCCACTTTCTGTTAAGCCACGTAGTAGCTACATGGAGTACTATTTTGGAATCATGCTGATACAGTACCCGGCCGCTACTAGATAAATTTGAAACAAACAGGGTAACCACTATATTCCAAAAACTAACTACCATGCCACCACTGCCTGATCAGAAAACATGAGACAAGGATATCCGTCCTCCTGAGACTTGGTACAGCGTGAACTAATGGCCGTCATTTTCTGTTTGGTTACCTTGACTACAGTTCCTTTCTGTCAAATAGTCCTTCAAGTTAGGAGTCCACTTTGCAAACATATAATCCTAACCTTTTGTTGGGGTATTGCTGAGCTTCTTTCATCAGACATTGATAAAAGTTACCCTCCAAGATAAAGGATCACATGAATACAGGCTTTCTTGATTCTTTCATTTTAGCTCCAATTTCCCTATTGAAATCTGAGCTTTAAGGATGAGACAAGCCACTTCCCCTTCAATGTGTTTTGTTCTGTATGATTGCTTTGATGTCTACAAATTATAAACCCACATTTCTGACACATTTTTCAATTTAGTGGGTGACCTTCATACCTGGTTGCCATGTGGAGTTCATACACGTATGCCAGTACTTAAATGCTATCCAAGTGGAACATCTTCCTTTTGAAAACTCTTCAAAATTTAAAATCATTAACACCTTCTGTCAATTATGTTTGCATAAACCATTGCCATTGCCCAGGAACAGCAAAGGATGAAGAAGATGCACACCACAGTTGAAAAAAGGCCATTCATCACTTGAAAAACTTATACCTTACAAATACCTGGCTTTGACCTCAAGGCAGTTTTATATTTAATTTTGGAGAAAAAGAGAAGTGGAAGGGTTGAAAATCCAGAGACAGATTCTCACCTTGTCATTTGACACTGCTTCACTGATTTCAACAAATTTATTCGCTCAATATCAGCTGGTGAAGTAACACTTGGTATTTAATTATTAGGGGTTTACTTGCATTTTAGCATGGCCACAGTTTTAGAGAGACAGATACTGTCTGAGAGGAACAGACTGAAAAGGAAGGAGAGTGTAAAACTGTTTCCATGGCAACTCTTGAGATAACAGTAACAGCCTACCTAGCCTAGAGGGATAGGTAAATGAGACTAAAATATGTATGTAAGAGAAATACTTTCAAGGTCCTTTTTCAGTTTAAATACATACATTTGAATTTAGGTACTGCCTGAAAACCCTAGATATTATGAATCCTGTATGTTCAATATAAACAGTAAAAGAACATCTGTTTTGCACTGTACTGAACGATTTAGGTGAGAAAATGTTTTCTGAGAAAAGCCTAGGATCTCTCCATGGAAAAAAATCAAGACATGACTATATCTTCCCTAGGTAGGTTGCACAGGCTTTGTGTCATTTAAAAGTCCCACCAAAGTGGCAATGAAATGCACCTCCATATTATCTTGCATTTTGTTTCAGCATGTAAGTGGTTGACTTACAAGGTCTAAACAATTATTTTGTCATCGTTAGTGAGAAAACAGTTTCTGGCTTCCCACACCAAAACCATTTGGACTAGCACCAGAAGAAAGCCCTGTGGTTGCAAGAATTTGAACAGCAAGGAAAGGGCAGTGACATGGCTGGCAAAATCAGAGCAACCAAAAATGCTTGAAAAATACAGAGGAAAGAAAGGTATTAGTGGAGAGAGTCAGACGGTGTTAGAAGAGTATTAAAAAAATAGAGAACGCTTAGGGGGAAAAAGCTCATAACAGATCATTGATAACACTGAGATAATCCCATTCCCATTCCCAAGGGGAATGTGCTCAATGTCTCACACTCAGAGGCAGGAACTGTGGTGGTGAGGCCAGTTGAGGTGATTGCCCCAGTCACACTGCAGGATGGCTTAGGAAGCAGACTCTGGACTGCAGAAACTTTAGCCCAGTGAATTTAGACAAACTAATACCAATCACAATTTTCTCAAAAGCATGTTGAAAGTTACTCCATGAGGGGTTTATCTGTTCTGCAGTGAGGCTGTGGCTACACCTCCACCACCTCACCTCTGCCTAAAAACTCCTCTCTCCTCAGACAGCAATTAGAAATCCAGTTAGAAACCTCAAATCCTGTGCAAATCTTTGCTGCAACTTAAGTGATTCCTTTTTTCTTTGAGGGGGAAGAAATAATCATCGTTTATCTCCAATCTCATGTCTTCTAAACCACCTGCTGTTCTCATTACTCTCCTCTCAGTTCTAAGTCTTTCTGGAAGTGTGGTGCCCAGAGCTGAAGGCAGGATTCCAGCTGAGCCTTCACCAGCATGGAGGTGAGCAGAGTAATTACATCTGACACTCCTCCTACGACATTTTGGAATGATATTTGCCTTTTCCAACTGCATCATGTAGTTGGCACTCAGCTGAGTAGCCGAAGCCTTGTGGTATGTATGTATCTGATTTCCAAAAATAGAACTTCACTTTATTTCCAGTTTAGCTTCTGTTCTGATGCCATCCTTCGGAGTGTTTCATTCCCTTCCTCTTCTTCATTTTGAGTTATAACAAATTTTGTAACTGCATCTGCTGCTGCTTCATTATCTAAGTTGTTAAAGGAAAATGCTGACCAGAACTGAGTATACAACAGATCTGGTCCACCCCAACTCCAGAAGCCCTCCCAGTTCCATACTAAGCCACTTCTCACCACTCAGACAGGTGAACAATTGGCTTTAAAAATTTTTTAAAAAGCTATTGTGGTAGGCAATGACTAGCTGGCTTATGAGAAATGGCATTTAGGACTGTCAAAAAAATCTTTACCTAAAAAGTACTTAAAGACTCTCAGTTACATCAAAGATACTGCTTCCACCCTGTCAGTAGTTCAGTTATTCTACTACAATTACATTATTTGTCAAGATAAAAGTCTTGATTGTCTTAGATCAGAATCCGAAAATTGACTGACTGCTTTAGTATCCACTAGATCTTCCACATTTTTTCACTACACTATGCTCGTTTTTCTCCTCTCCCTTGGGATATAATTCGTGAAATGTTACAGATAGCCACTAATAGTTGAGAAATCACTCCAGCGAACTCCTTAGGTACTCTAGACCAAGCCTAAGGTTCATTGAGACCTTTAACTAGAAAACACAACTTATTTTTTCCTTGCATTGGCCTGCATGTCTATCCCCTTATTAAAATTAATTTCATTAAGCATCTGATCACAATTAACTGTTTGGTGAAGACTAAAACAAAGAAAGCATTGACTACTCCAGTCCTGTCTGCTTCACCCTTTATTTCCTCTCTTCCTTTGTTTTTTTCTTTTTTCTTTATTCCTAATATATTCATAGAACCCACTGGTTATCTTTTACACCTTTTTCAAGCAAAACATTCAGAACTCATCTCACTAAATAAGACTAACATGACTGAGACTCAGGTAACATGGTAGCTCACATTTTAATCCATAAAACCTTTTTTGAGACATGTCCCAAATGAATGCTCACTCGCTCTCGTGCTACTGATAAATATCAGCTGTGGATCAGCTCGATTCAAGTAGGTTCCAGAGGAAGAACACTTCATCAGCTACCAAATATAATTCCCCTCACACAGAACCCACTGCAGAAAACTCAAAGGAGACATTTGCACTGTGCATCAAGTGTCACTCTAACCAGCACCTTGTTGTTAAAAGGTTGAAGCTCAGACTTAACCATTCCCTTCCTCGCACTTCAAAATGCACCATGTTCTCTAGAATCAGTGTGATGAGTGATTTCTACCACAGACCTGTAGGGAGTGTAAAAGTATTTCAACCATTATTTCAGGGTTAGTCTTTTTTAAGTTCTTGCCTTCTAGGACCATTATGAATTTCCTTCAATTTTTTCCAATACTCAACTACTACCATAGAGCTTCTCACCTGTACCCAGCTCCATCTTCATAAATCATCAAGTAACTGCTTAAACAGTTTTTAAAAAATCATAAATTCTCTGCAAAGTTTTAAATTATTTATCATCAGCAGGTATCTGGAAATTAGCCTACATATATCTGTCCAAGAGATAAAGAGACATAACATTTTACTGACTGCTAAGGAAAGGCTGGCAGTACTAAAGGGGGAGCTGTCAATAGTAATGCAGAGGAAAAAAAAAAAAATCTGCTCGCTCGCTCCTTCCTTCCTTCCTTCTTTCCTTCCCCTTACTCATCTGGTGACTTTAGTATGATTTGCTAGCAGCCCATCTTCTCCAACCCAATTGCAGATTCACTGCCCTTTTGAACCAGACAACAATCTTACTTGAAGCACCTGCAGCACCAAGCATGACAAACACAAAGTAGCAGAATGCTAACAGCATTTATCAAGTACTTACAACTCCCTCTGTAAACTTCTGTAATCGATATTCTACATTCTGTGTCTGTTCAAATGGAGAACCCGAAACAGTAATGCTATTCCTCATAGAAAAATGCTCGTACCAGCAGATCCTGCAGACGAGGTTAAAGGGCTATGAATTGGGTCTCATTTGAAATATGAATGTACTCAAAGATTACTCCTCTATTCTTCACTCTTGAGGTAGGTTTTAAAAGGGAAAAGAAAAAAAAAAACCACTACTAGGTAAGAATACATAAATTCATAGTTTTGATAGATTTTATCATACTAACATACACTTAGAAATTCCTTAGCAATTAAGTATTGTGCAGTCAAGAGTACAAGCACTGTAGTTTCTTGAGGATGCCTCATTTTGCCTCAGTTTGTGCCTCACTCCTGATTCTGCCATGCTTAACAAGCATTAATTACTATACTACAGAAGAATTACATTTGAAAGCTTTGTTCTAGTAAGACGAAGTCTGATTTAGCATTCCAAAACCAGAAACCAACCTCAAAATGAATAAAAAAGTAGGTAGGACATTAAATTTTTGCACCACTAAATAGTAACTGAATGCAAAGTGTTACGAGAAGTCTTAAGAGAAAGTCCTGTGCACTGAAATGCAGTGTTATATTGGGTTACACTAAATCAGTGTATATACCTGCACTACCTCTGAATCATCTCACACAAGCCTGAGTTGCAGGATAGCTATGTCAGCACAATGCCCTGCCTATGCTATTTATCCCAACCCAAACCATCATACCCAACTGCAGTTAATGCAGCTATGCTGCTTCTGGGACGGAGCTAGCTCAAAAACTACATTGTGACAAGTAGACGTACACAGAGCAGTGGCAAAAGTGCAGTTTGAATGGATAAACTGTGCCGTTTTTCAATTAAGTGACTTAATGGATGCAGCACTTCAAATCTGTTCCCATGGCAATGTAGAAACAGCAATGGAAATACAGGCAGTTTCCTCTTATATTCGCAGTACAAGGAGGAGAACAAAACCCTTTTCTCCATTTGAATGAACAAAAGCAGAAGCATTTTCCAGTGCAAACATGTAAAGCCAAAATCTTTCCCATGTCCTGACCACAGTAAAATTCATGAATAAACAGAAAAGACTTGCCAACAAGGTCAAAAAGCTTGGGTTTTGCTTTGTCAGACCAACAGGGGTTGGGACTGATTCACAGAGAACATCCTGCTCCCATTCCTCCTGAGCTAAAAATCAAAGCACTATTGGAAGAAGAGTCCCAGATGTTCTTTCAAGAGGGTGAATAAAGGGAGAGACAGCCTGCAAGGTAGCCTCAGCTTCACTGATTAGTCATCATTTTCCATTGTGTTTGGAAACAGACAGCTAGTCCAGCAGCAGAAGAAAAGAGATGCACCACGCAAAAAGTGGTCACCCAGAATATCTTCAATCCTGATATCAAACGAAACACAGGCAGCTGTCACATGGTCTGCATCAAAAAAAAAGAAAAAAAAGCAAATTCCAAGACCAACAAAATTCAATTATTCTAGTTGCCTCTGCTGCCTTAGGACTCTTTACCCTCCCATCACTCCCAAGCAGAAAATATCTCTTAAGCTGCTAACCTCATTAACCGAGGGGATTTCCTCTGGAAAAAGATATCCCTTCCACCACATTGTCCTACTGTCTTGTGTCATCTCAGTCTAGTTTGACTTAATCTTTGGAAAAGCTTGCTTTTAGGCAGGCCCCTAAATCAGTGCTGAGAAAGCAGCAAGACTGCACCATTGTGCTGTGATTGAAGTGAATGGTATGGATCAGCGTACCCACCTGTCCAGATACATATCTCATTGTCTATTGTAGCAGCCTGTTATTAATATTTGCATTCT
The DNA here is from genome assembly GCA_024606505.1 of Aquila spilogaster. Classification (NCBI taxonomy): domain Eukaryota; kingdom Metazoa; phylum Chordata; class Aves; order Accipitriformes; family Accipitridae; genus Aquila; species Aquila spilogaster. The sequence goes on from JANHGO010000071.1 coordinate 58,318,431, forward strand.
GGTTGTACCTAAAAACACCAGTCAGCAGCAAGAACTCCACTCTGCCAGACTTCTTGTACTTACATCTCTCTACAACTGTCTCATGCACACATAGTGCACACACTAAAGTAGTACAACAGGCTGTCCTGCATACTGAAGGACTAAACTAGAAGGTAATCCTTTTGCTATCTTTCTAAGCTGAAACACCTGAAAAACTAATGCAAAGATTACCTTGCTAAGGTACTTGTAGCAGTAGTGGTAATTTCATAGGAAGATTGCTTAACTGCTTCAAATGAAACTGCAGATCCTGAATTTAAACAGAAACCTGACCAAAGAACACAAACATTTTATAGCATTTTCCTTAAGGAAATATAGAGATTCAAAAGGAAACAGATGAAGTCTCAGAATAAGCATCCTGACTTCTAATGCTATATAAAACATTGGTATCATGTCAAATGCCATCCATCACCTATTGTCTATCTTCACAAGCCTAGGTCAAGTTACCCTGTTTCTCTTGTAGAGTCCAGGTAACCAGTTTCCTTTTTTTTTTTTCCTAATGGATTTGTCATTAAGAGCTTAATTTAGGCCTTGCTGCAGCCATCATTTCAGATCTAGAGCTGGCAGTAAATCTTGAGCAAGGCATAGCCTAAGTCTAGAAAAGGAAAGTGAGAGCAGAGATTTCTGATAGCGGCCCCCCCAGTACAAATACCACCCTGATCACATTGCCTGCCCACCTTATCAAAAAGTCCTTTGTCTGCCTTCCTTAATTTCTTCTCCTGAGCATTAGTCATGAAGCAACAAGATGCAATAATACACATCCTTTCAATGAACACACAGTAGTGTCACTGTGCCCTGAAATCCAGGACACTGCTTGGGCAGCTGCTTTCCACCTCATACTGCATGACACAAAGCTGAGCACTAAAACATGAAGGGCTCCAACAGAGGAGATGCAGGTCTCCCACTACCCTGCCTTTTAATTAAATAATAAACAGGATTAAATGGAACTTAATTTAATTCCATGGGAAACTCACACCCACTCCATGGGACTGCATCATTTGCTAGCACTCAGCACTGTTTGGACGTCTCTTTTTATTAATAAACGCTCCTCCATCCCAGACGCTGTGTTTGTGTGTCTGTCTCCTTGTCAGTCTCGACATGTGGCTTTTCTAATCTCTTGCCTAGAAACCCTCAAAAATCCATCATCAGGGCACTCTGAAAGAATTAGGACTGTATGTCTTTGCACATGTAAGCCACAATATATTCAAACATTCACAATACATTCTTGAATTTAACCCGATGAATATGGCTGGGTATTTTTGTTAATATTAATGAGACAACTATTTTCTTATAAAGGACACAGAGCCAGCTTCTCTTTGCTGACTGTACTGTGACAGCCCATACTCCTCAGCCACAAGGAACAGTCTTTATACCCACCATGAACCCTGAGTGATGAGAATTTGGGATGTTCACTTTTGCAATGGTTTTCTAACTGTATGAGATAAACGTGGTTTGGAGACACATTGTATTTGGTTTCTCACAGAAAGCACTGATACCTTATGCCACTTCATCCCTGGTGTAACGTTAGCTGAGTCAGTGGAACTTAGCTGGCCCAGATATGATTTATATATATGCTGTACAGACTACTGCAGTAATTTCAGAACAAGAATATCACAGTGACCTTGACATGCCTTCTGTTCTCTGTTGTTTTTAGCAGTTTTAATGAATACATCTTTCTTGAGCAAAGGATCAAGATGTGGTCACTTAGAGTACCCGCACAGATGATGGCTTCTAAATTCATTCTAAAATCACAGCGAACAGATTTAAGAGTTATTATGAACAATCCAGAGATGGTGCCTGCCGAAAGCCTGATTATGCTCCCAGCCATCATTTTTCAGACATGGGGAAATCTGTTAAAGTAAATCTCCAATTAGGATGCTTGTGTTATTTTAAATTAATGTTTCATTTCAATTTTGTTTCCTAGTTCCTCCTGTCATTTTCTGAGGAATACATGTGCTGAGATCATTCCTTTGATGAGGCACAGACAAGAAGCTTAGTGTGCTTTGATGTGGAAAAGGAAAATGGGCCCTCTTTGTTTCTATGGAACCAGCTTGCAAATCAAGGAATGATCACAATTGCTGTAGTTAATGCAGGGTAAGCCCAAATTTTTTTTCAACCAATAAAGAAGGCTGGAAGAAGCAGCTTATTCAAAGAGTTATGAGCAACCAAGTAAAGATGAGACCTTCCCTAATTACCCAAGCTTCCATTCTGCTTTTCTTTAAAGCATCATGAAGCAGTGGACTGGGAAACCAAACTATGTTTGGACAGGGAACTCCACAGGACAAAGCCATGCCAGCTAGACATCAAAGAGCTACAAACCTCTAGCATATCACTCCATACATGTGCAACCTTTGCATCTCTTAACGAGTAAGCAGCAGGACTGAATCACAGTGAGAAGTCCATCTTTGACTGTAGTTGTTATTCTATCTTCCCCATATCCCGCAAAGACAGGAGGAAATGACCGAGGACATCCAGAGCACTCGCAATTGAGATATCCCAACTATGCAGACAGAGGGAGCAGACTTTGGCTACAGATGAAATACAGTTACATAAGGCTGTAAATATACTTTGGTGTGTGAACAGAAGAGGTCCAACTGTACAGCCACAATCTTCCCCTATAAATACACGTCCCTTGATTTCATCTTTTAGAAAAATCAGAGGCAAGGCTCAAAATTGCCCCAGCAAAGTCAAGAACAAAAGTATTTTTTATGTCAGTGTAAGAAGGGTCAAGTCTACTCTCTGCTGATGGGGAAGACACCCTGCTATTGCAAACTGAAGATGTGAATATTTCAAACAACATTAACATGCTGAAAATTATGAAAGAACTTTGTCTACCTTGCTAACTTCTATAGCTGTCATTCTAGAGTCAAAGGAGGTAGTTGCTATAAGACTTTGTACTTTCTGTCCTCTCTGAACCTAGAAACATTAGCAATAACATAATATTGCTGTATATGGTTTTCTTATACAGTATGATGCTTCAAAGTGAAAGTCACATTAAATATGGATTAGACTAGATGTGCTAAGTGCCAACTGCAAAGTGCAGCATGCCTTCAACTCCCATGGACTTCTGTGAGAAAGGAAAGTACCAAGCACTTTGCAAGAGCTGGTCAGCTATGACAGGCATGTCTCCTTTTATTGTTTCAGCACTTTCCCACACGCATTCTGTATCAGTAAAAGGGATAACTTCTCCTGCAGTTATTATGAGCTAGATCATATATAACACATAAAACGTTTATTCCTCACATACCTTGTTCAGTAAAAACTACACTGTTAATTTTAGAATTAAAAATACCCAGTTCTTCTAAGTTTTACCATTCCTTTGCACTGATTGCACGCAGCAGAGAGAAGGCTGCTACTTCACTTTATGTTACTAGGGAAGTTTTGATGCTTTTTTGAGCAAGTTTCTTCCAGGTCAGTTCCATGTACAAAGTAGGCTGAGAATTAATAATATTAATAAAAATGCGCATTAATCAACCAATTCATTTTTAAAAGACACTCTTAGTCAGCAAAAGGTGTCATAATGAATGATATATTGTCACCCTGATTCCACAAGCCACCTGCAGCTCATCATGAAGCTATAAAGTAAACTCTTCAAAGAGAAACTAACAATCTTCAGATCCAAAAATACAGAAAGAATGAAAGGAAAAAACACATTCCCTCCATTGTGAGTCAGCTCCCCTGCAAAAAAGAAACCTGGAGCAGTTACATTTGGGGAGCTGTCATGTTCCTACTTCTACATTCTTTTCTATTTCTTTGATCTAAAAAATCTCAGCCACTGGGGGCTAAACCAATCCAGGAGATTTACATGGCTTCTCTGTTCACTCTTGAGTACTTACCACATTCTCTACTGCAGACACTTTTTAACAATTCATTTTAATTTCAATCTGGAAATGGAACAGACATTAGCAGGGGAGACTGCCTCTCTTAAACCCCCACTGACCTCCAGATTAAGAAACTGAGATTCTGTTCCTGGCTGTGCCACAGATCCACGCAAATGACTTCAGTGCTGGGCTCTCACTCTTACACAGGTGCACACCATTTTTTTACACAATGTTTCATTGCTGAAAAGGGTCCAAATTAGTAATACTGCGCTTTGATCAGCCAAACTTTTTTTCTGAAGACAATTCCTTTTCTGAGAGGAAGTGCCACTACCTCTAGCCAAAGACGGATACACTGTCATTGTAACGCCCATAAATCCTCTGCAGCGGGAAGGATATGGAGACCTGCAGAAAGAAAAAGCTTATGCCACTAACAGAGGGCTAAAATCTGAGCTCTTTGCCTCACCTGAAATGACACTTTCTGGTAAAACACTCCTAGGCAAAGTAGCAACAGAGGGTAGTTGGCAGCCATACAGCAAACTCAGCTACACAGACATACCCTGTCCTTCCTTGCCACGGAACCTTAAATCCCAGAGAAACCAATGAACGACATGCTTGCGACAATCATTTTTGTGCTGGTAGATGCATAATGCAGAGCCACACAAAGGAAAGGTGTTAGCAGGAGTAAGCCTAAGTGTACATGCCACGGAAACATAAAGCCTGTATTTTACCTATCTGGAATCAGAAAATCCTTCCAATATACTATAAGACAAACTTCTTAGAGTGACAAACGAGTTCTGATACACATTTTAGCCTACCATTTTGCTGCCTCCTACATGTACACAGAGACCCCTAGCTGCAATTTTGCTTAGGACAAGCATTTGCCCGAGAATACCATTTAATATCATTTTAATTGAATAGTCAGGTTTCATTTTTAGCAACCACCACATGAGGCTGCAAGATTGTTTAACGCCATTGCCCTATACAGAATGCGTGGCAAGGTCTCACAAATTTCCAGTGGCACAAGTTTGTCAATCATCTATGCAGTTTTCCACTGAAACTTCTTGGCGGAAGGGTAGCTAAAATGTACGTTATTCCCTACAGAAGTAATCAGAACAGTCTGTCTCTGAGCAGTATGCTATCTACCACAAAACCCTGTGAAAAATGATGTATGATCAGGCATTATTTGATTCTTATGAGAGACGCTCTGGGAAGCCCTTTAAAAGTCAGTTACACGACCTTTTATGCTTAGACAAAGTGCTGACTCCCCATTGCTTTCAAGTTACTCAGCTCACAGGCAGTCCCAAAGATGGGATGTACGTAGCTCTGGAAGCACAACAGGAACATATCTGAGACTGACTGCACAAAGCAGACGGCAGAACAGCTGTAGGCATGCCTGCCCTCAGAGCCAACCTCCTGTGTATAGAGTTGCCAGACAAGCCTAACTGTGCTGGAGTCTAACTACACGTGCCAGATGCCTACTACTATGCCAGATGTGCCTGGGCATACAGGTCCCTATATGTTCTGACCACCTTCCTCCTGAGGGCTGCTCTGAGGCCAGACACAACAAATGACAGGTGTGGCCAGAGCCAGGCACAAGCTGGGCCAGGTCTGTTTTGGGGGCAGTTTACTTATCCCCTTGTTGTTCCCACTTAACTCTCTGTTCACTCCTCACAGTACCACTACTAAGATTCCTACTTTTCTCTGTGCTCTTGGAACAGTATTTGCTGTTGTTCTCCTCCTCCCTTGACACAAACAGGTACTGTTACTGATGCAGTAAGGAAGTGAAGGCCATACTTGTCCTTACACTTTAATTTGTAAATTGATTTGTGTGAACCCCAAGAAACACATGATCCCACAGAAGTGATATATGCTTCCTTATTTCTCTGGCTAAAACAAAAAAAGATTTAAAATCACTTATAGCTTCATAGGATCAGCACATTCAGCAGAACTGCTTATATCAGCTGACTTGCTTAACACAGTAATGAGCTTTTGGCCAGGTGATAGGTTACGTTGAACCCTACTGGATCAATGTGAAGGGGAAAAAGCTCAGCTTATTTGAGTACTCCATCCTCTAAATGTACACAGCAAGATGCCAAGATGGCCCACATATGCTATATGAAGGAAATTCAAACTAATTCTACAATATTATATTGCCTTTTCCTATCCATCTTGCTTTCTCTCACTTATGCTCAAGGTATTAGCATTTCAGCAAATAAAACCTGAGGGGGAGGAAAAAGGCTGAGACCTCATTACATCTTGTTTCCAAATCTTCTGCCACTTCAGCTAAATTCAATCAATTTTCACTGGTAAAATATCTTTTGGAGAAGATCAATAGAACGATCAGCTGAAGTACTAACTCTCTGTTTGAATGCAAATATTGATGAGCAAAGCTCTTAAGCAAAAATACTGAAAAATATGTACAAAAGGAAAATGAGATTGTGCTTGAGTGTGCTACTGAAGTGGAAGAGATAGGGACGCTAGACAGGGGAATGGGAGACTACAGTCCTGTTCCTGTTGCTCACATAAAGATGATCATACTCTTTTTTTGCCCTAATTTAAGGCAAAATCTCAATATCAAAGCAACCTCTGACATGTTCCCCACAGAAAACAAGCTCTGCAGGGAGAACAGGAGCACCTGGACAAGGGCAGCACATCAGCTGCTCTACATTTATCCCAGGTGCCTGCTTTCACCTGCGGTAATCACAGAGGAGCTCTCCAAACAACTTTCCATTTAGAGACACACAGCTGTGTACCACACTGCAATGTATTGACCTATATATGAAGATAACTGGGCAAGCAGGAAAAGAAGAGCAATGCATTGTAAGGCCCAAGAGCTGTGCTGGATTCTTCCCCATCGCTCTAAGTCAGGGTAAGCAGAATACCTACCTGTCACAAGTCAGCTGTGAGCTAATCCTAAATGAACTAGTACTGGGACCTGAAGAGCTGCAGCTGCAGCTGGTTTGTGCTTAGGCTGATGAGCACAGCTGAAAGCATCAGCACCGTGCTCCTGCAGCCACACAGCCTCCAGGTGCCTACCCAGTCACTCTGTACAGAAACCAGCTGGGCTATGTAGATGTGCCAACCCATTCCAACTCATATTTGTTTTACAGGCATATCCGATATAGTCTTGCCATATATTGCTTCACCAAAATATTTAGAAACACATTACAATACAATACCAAAGAGTGCTGGTTTGGACATTCATGGCTGGGAAATGCTCTCTTGAAAATAAACAAGTCAACACCATAGAGAAGACTGACTCACTTGGTTCACCTGCCTCCCAAAGTAATTTTTCTGGCCCAGCATTTGTCATACAGTACTTCAGGCTGAAAAACAACCCTATGCACATAGAACAACCTGATCCAATGATCTCCAGTAAAGGTTTCTATGTCAGTGAGCAAGCAGCTAAGTCATCCCTCTGCTCATTGAAAAGAAATTAATCTACTATATGTGAACACATTCAAAGAAGAAATGTCCCATTAAGGACAACGGTAAGACGCATCTTCATTTCAAAGGAGATAAATTTGTCTTCCTAAACTCTAGAGTATCATGAGGGGGATTTCCTACTAGCTCTGCCAGTCATTAACAAGAAGTCACTCATCTGACACAACTGCCTAGAAAAGAGACAGATCATGAAAGCGCCTGAGTCGCTGAAAAGAAAGCATTTTGAGATCTGCGAATGAAAAGTGCTATGGCACAGAAGTCGATATGCAGGACAGTGGTTATTCATCATCCTTGCCTTCTAATAAGACAGCTTTCCAGACACCTAAGCAATCTCTGAAAATAGTTTCAACAGTTTTGATTAATATCTACGGGGTGGCATTATTGCTTTCCTTGTTAAAAAAAAAAAGGTGCATTTTAAAACCATCTATAAATGCGTGATCGAGGTCTATGTTAGAACAGCTCTTAAAACAAAGCATTTCTTAGTTTCAGTCCAGCCTCCAAAAAACGCTCTCATCAAATCGGAGAAAGTGAATAGGCACATTTAGGTTAATACATAACTATCTATGCAACTTTTGAAAAGCATGGACTGATATAAAAGGATGAAAGGGCTGTGAGACAGCACATCTTCACCCATGGTTAACAGAGGGAGATTTAGAACTCTCATAAATTCTTTGATGTAGAAGTTAAGTATAAAAATCACGTGTAAGTAGAGTGACATAAGGTCTTGGGAAGCAGCTGACAGTTGCTAGAAATTCATTGTGAAGTATATGAATTTTGACCTTCCCTTTACAACCAACCGAGTTATCAGCAAAGGCCAAATATTTGCCATTCTACTTTTTCCTGCTTTAGGCTACAAATCTTAATGTTATCTCAATATGCATTATGAATTCATGCGCTTCATTAGGAATAACTAGGCAGGGAAACATGAAATAGGCACTTTAAAGACTTTACAGAATTTCTTACACTGTGAGGAAGAATGCCAGGGAATTTGAGAGAGCTTATTTACAGTGGGTATACACGAGCTCTGACGTAAGGGTCGCTCCAGAAATGCAACTTATTAACACCTGATCTGTAGAATACCAAAACGTATCTGAAGAAATGTTTTCAAAAAATAAAGATTACAATTACTTGTGCCACTGCAATTATTCCGTGTCACACTCGTTCTGCGCTCCTTTTTAACTGCAGCGGAACCAGACAGAGCTCATCAAAGAAAGATCAGCCGCACGCATGCCTCTGCAAGCCACTCAGAGCTTCCACAGTCGCAGCAGACGGGTACTTTTGTCCCGCAGAACGCCGGCACGTTGCCGCCCGCGGGCTCCGTCCCCCCCGCGCCGGCAGCCACGGGCCCCCGCGCAACGCCCACGGCGGGCGCTGGGCCGGCGGCGTTCCCGGCCCTTTGCTGCCACCTGGTGGGCAGCGGCCGCCACGGCCGGCACGGCCCGGCCCCGGCCCCCTTGTTTGGGGAAGCGGCGGCGGGGGGGGTCCTTTCATAGCTGTGAAACAATGGCCTCCAACCGGCCCTATCTTGCCTTTGCAGATTGCCTCCGTGTGACTGCGAGCAGAGCTGGGAGGAGTGCACAAAGCTGGAACAGTTTACAGCCGAGAAGCCACGGGGCCTAATCCAGCTGGGAGAACGGCACTCAAATCACTCAGGTACAAACGCACCGACGATGAATCTCTCTTATCCTTTGTCTAGATTATTTAACAAGTGAAGGATGGGCACTATAGGCTATTTTTCACCCAGCCAGCCCCTTTTCTCATGCATGCAAATCAGCACACAGGGGATTTTATGCCCATTTTTCATTTAGAAGGGAGCTAGAAGAGTATAAATTCGTCGCAGTCCTTCACGCTTCTCCTGTTCACAACTGGTCATAATTTTCATTTATTGTTTGTGCTATCCTTTAAAACTAATCACACTTTGCTCTTCTAGCTTTCCATTCCGCTGTCTTCTGTTATTGCATGAGAAATGGCAGCACTTTTCCAAGAAGTGACTCAGGAAAGCAACTCAAAGGCATAGTGTGGGGAGTACCCTCCGGCCGCCTGCAGCCCCAGCGCCTGGTGTGCCTCTTCATGAACCCCACGTAAGCAAATAGCAGCTCTGACAGCGTCAGGGCAAGGAAAAGGAGTTTTGACTTCCTTTTCTGTTATCTTTAAGTGTGTAAACCAAACCAAAGTAGTAAAGGATTTTCCTAAACACTGAAAGAATAAGAAAGAAATGTCATAATCTGCTATTGTGGGCTTGGTATTGAAAGGGTTAAAATAGTTGAAATCAGTAAAAGGTGGCAAATTTATTAGTAACACCAGCAAAACACTGAGAATTTTCTACTGCACTAATTTTCTGGTTTCTAACAGAAGATTTTTATTATATTAAAATAAAACTGCTCCAAACCATTTTTTTTTTTTTTTTTTTTTTTTTTTTTTTCCCAGATTATCCCTAACTGCATTGTTTCAGATCAGGCTGACATCATAGGAAGCTGCCACAGCACTGCCAACACGCTGCTCTCTGGGATCAGTTCTTTCCGCCTCCCCCCTCCTCTCTGGGCCAGATTCCTGCAAAACTGCAACTGTCACAGTTTGCCCGAGGAAAAAAGAAAAAAAAAAAAAAATCTCATGGATACAGTGGCTAGGAGTTTGGTGGGAAGAGAAATCCACCATCTCTTTCTGGGAACCCCAAATTCGGTGGGTACGCAGAGAGTGATGCCAGACCACTGCCCTGGTCGGTCTGTCCTTGCGCTCCTGCCACTTTGCTAATGTACTCCAGCTGTCCTACAGCCTGGGGGACGCCACGACTGATACCCTCATCTAAGGCATCTTTAATTTTACGGGAATCTGCTGAGTAATTTTTTTGCACACTGACCCTCTAGGACAAAAGGCAGCAGTAGGCTCTTAATGGCAATTTTGCTAAGGCAAGGCACAGATCAGGGCTGAAATGAAACATTTTGCAACATTCAAAACAGAAAAAAAACCCCCAAACATATTACTTTCAAGAAAAATCCAGTGATGTGCGGGTGCACAAGATAAAAGGGACAAACAAGGAGTTTCATTTTACAGAAGAGAAGAATGGGTTAAAATAAGAGGTTCTTCCCATGCATCTCATTGGGGGAAAAGGGATTTGGAACAAAGTGAATGCTCTCTGGAAAGATTTTAAAAGGCATTTTCTGTCAAAAGAGAGGTTTGATGTGTTCCATCTTCTATTGCTGCTAATGCACACATACAGGAAGTGCTTGGATAAAATTGTGTCAAAACAGCAATGCCAGAACAAAAGAAGGGCTCTCTGCAGAAGACATAAATAGCACCTGCAGTGTTAGATAAGTCTCTTATCTAAACCTATTACTTAACTGGTGCTTCTACTATGGAGCAAGTGGCCAATCAGCCTGGAAGGTGGCATCATATCATTACCCAAGACGGCAATGCTTGACCTCAATTAAATGACTCAGCTGAGATTTCCACTGAGAGGTGAAAACAGCCATCTTGGTTTGAGGTCAGGTGGCTCTGTAACCAAGAAACAAAAAGGTGATGAGAGTCCCCCTGTAGCAAAGTCTGTGTTCATTTTTGGCACTTCATCAGAGACACCTTCAAACATAGTCAAAACACACGTATGAACAATCACCAGACTCATATGGCTGGGCCAGCTGGTCATGTTTCATTATGAAGTGTATTGCTCATTTTAGGACTCTACTTACCACTGCTGCCACATAAATTTTGTACCCTTCTTACCATTGTGAAAATTCTTAACATTAAAAAAAAAAAAAAAAAGGATACAGAAGTGCTGGAACAGAAGTACAAGACAGCTGCTAAGAGCAAAGAGACATATTCAACGGGACATGAGCTTCCGTGTGTTAGCATTCTGTGAATCTTGTTTTAGATATTCAGAAAAGCCAACTGCAAAGTCTGAAGTTACACGCTGATTCCACTGTCAGAGAACGTGGCATTCACTGTGAAGACAGTACACACACAAAAAAAAAGCAAAAAAGAAAAAAAAGAAGTGATTGTTTCAAATGCCAGATTTGTCAAATAATAGGTAATTTCTGAAACCTCATCTGAAAGGAATAACTAGAGCTGAGCTGGATCGTGCTCAGAGGATCCCAGTAATTCACCATAAGGAACAGCATGCATCACAATCATTTTAGTTCCTGTAATTCCATGGGTTAGCAGAAAATTAAGTAGGAAGACCTCTGCACTTAACTGATCTTTCCTACTTACTTTGCCCATACTGCCCTTTGCTGCATCTCAGCTCTCTACATACTTGAAGAGTACAATGTGTCCAAGTGGTACAGCGCAGAGCAGAACAATACCTTCTCCAGAAGTCGGCACACTCTTGGAGACAGAGGACCAAGGGAATTCTAAAACTGGACTACCCATTATAATGCAGCACCTCACTTACAGCCTTTAAGAGGTGCACACACCCTCGCTGGAGCACAGAGAAACAATCTTTGTCACAGGCCTTAGATAGCTTCACAGTTTGATATGGCTTGCACAAAGAGGCACCTGGTTCTACAATCTGTCCCTGGGGGCTGACCATAGTTCACTTTTATTTTAGAGCTTCTTTGCAGAAAAGATCTTAGACGAAAGTTGCAGTCCACTAAAGTTATCTTTAAGTTTTGCTATGGATGTTAGTCGGCCAAAAAAATTCTCCCTTTTTTGCAACACTTCTGTACTGGGACTAGTCCCTTCTGCTGAGCAAACAGGCTTACTTGTGAGTGAACAGGCTGGTGAGCCTAAGAAAGGAAGGGAACCTTGTAGCTACAGGTAATAAAAGGGTTTGCAGTTAAGGCAGGAACCTCAGCCTGCTTTGGAACAGAATGCCTATTTTTTTTAATGCAAAACCACCTGCATGGTGTCATCTAGCAAGGTTTTTCTGATGCGGAGTGATTGCACAGAGACCTATCTTAGAACCTATTCACTAGGTAAGAAACCTAGGCCAGCTAATTTCTCTCTGGAATATCAGCACTCCTTACACTTCATTTAGATAGAAGAAAACCAGATATGATGAGAAAAGATTTCAGAATAACTGAAGAAACCCTAAAATCATCATTCAGAGGCTAAATGGAGCCTCACATTATTTTAAATGAGGAGTGACTGGGGTTGATCCTGCTAAGAGTTAAGCATTCAAATCTAAGAAGTATAGTTTTAATTAAGCCTAGCCCAGTCCATGAGTGAACAGAAGCCACTGTTCTTATACATGCTTCTTTCAAGCTAGATAGCAAATGGCTCCAAGCTTCTAAAACTCCTTAATCTTGGATGGAGTCTCCTGAGAGTGAGGAAGCACATTTCAAAAGCAGCAAAGCATTTTGGGAAGAGAAGGCTCTTTAGGCATTCGTGTGGCTTCATAACATTTATACTGATCACTACAGGGAGAGAGACAAGGGTGAGTTAGATTGACACCTTGTTGGGAAAGGCACTCACAAACTGCCTGTTGATTGCTCTCCCAGCTGAACTATACAGAGAAAGACAATCAATTGGCGAGAGACACAAGGTGACAGCAAGAAGATCATGACTAATGCAGCAGACAGTACATACAGCAGCTCTAGAGCTCAGAAGGGCTCCAGCTTTCCAGATAATATAGTGAAAAACTGTTTAGAAAGCACAGAGGTACTAAGCACTGGAATGAGACTGTTTGTACTGATGAGATGCCTCTACAACACCTGCCTCCATCCAAAAAAATCATCCATTTTTAATAAGCACAAGCAACAGTCACCTTGTATGATTTGTGTTCTCCTCTTCTGTTTTAGTACAAACTACAAATGGTTAAAAGCAACCAGCTTTTCTTTGAACTGGAAGAGAACAGAGTGGCTCATAGATGCAGAAGCAACTGAAAGGTATTTAAAGAAATGACAGACTTTGATCTGAGACCACTTCCTGACTACTACTGCAGACAGACTAATACACATTATCATCAAACACATAGGTATGCTGATAAGTATGTGTGATGGAGCTTCCAATCACTGCATCTTTTGTGTAATCATGCCAGCATACCCTAGTGATATTCTAGAGATAAATTTTAAAGGTAGGTAACACAGACTAATGATATATGTTTGGCATAAAGAGAAGCTAGATCAAAGCTGGGTGTCAAAGCTGAAGGCTTTTCATGATCGGAGGGAGGAAATGTCAGGACAGCCTGAGCAGTGCAGAATTTTGTCATGTACATCCTCCTACTCTGAAGCCAGATAGGCAGTAAGTCCTTCTGGTGAGACAAGGTAAAATGAAGTTTCTTGCCGCAAAACAAACTTGACATCCAAAAACTTTCAAATTAGTGTTTCACAAAGCTCTGAGAAGCCCATCAACACAGCAGCATTACAGACAACCAAGGCCCACAGAGGTCATGGCCAAGCCTGGACTAGGATGGGAAGAGTCTGATATTCTCTGTGCTCCTTTTCTTACTAGAGAGTTGACAGAGTGATGTCATCTAGACTTACAGGGAAGCTCTAAGTGCAGAACTTAACATCTGTGGAGAAATTTTGACATTGCAGGATATAATTTCATTGCACACAAGTTAAGCAACAATTTGAGAATTCTGTGCTAAACGTTTTGTTTGTGTTTCATTGAGACAAATATTTTTAGCATTCCCAATATTCCATAGAAAGTATCTGTATTCAAATAGGTGAATAATTTTATTTTTGCATGTTTCCAATCTTACCAAAATGAGTAACCTCAAAAGAACTTCATAGACAAGCAGAGTTACACCTTGACTATTGAAATCAACATTTTTCAGTAGCAAAACATTACAATGGGATGAATGTTCAACCAGCTCTAGGTCACAGCAATTATAAGAACATTACAGAAGATGAATTCTCCAAGGTGCTATAAGTGTTTTAGAAAAGATTTCCTTCACTGCTCACTTGTTGCCTTCCTCAGCAATCCAGGAAACGTGTCCAAATCAAGCGTATGCACACTTTCTAGCATTCATTTACTCTGAAGCAACAACATGCTTTACCTGTCCCTGCACATCACAACTCATTCTTCCAACACAAAGCAATGCCAGTGCAGCAGGATGCAGAACAGTTTGCTGTGACAGCTGGGTGATTGTAGCTAATCTTTTGATTCACATCACTTCTCAGCCCTTTATTACCAGAGAAAAAGACAAATGGGAAAACCTGTAGGTATTCTGTTGTCTCTATAGATTGTTGCAGGTAAGAGCTGCAGGAGTCCAGAAAACAGTGCTTCTTCAGTGCAAATCAGTACATTGCTGGCAACTCACACTCTGCAACGGATGCTCGATTTGAGGAAATGAGTTCTCTGATTTGAATCAGCACCAGTTACAGAGGTGCTAATCTTCTGGGTGCACCTTCCCCAGAAGCTATTGAGGGAGATACCTACAGGATGTTTTCTTTCCATCGAAGTAGCATGGGGCACCAGTTAGACCACTAGCCTAACACAAGAAATTTAGGCTCAACTACCTGTTTAATCACAAGTTCTCGTATGACCTTGTACGACTCCCGCAGTTTCTCAGCACTTTGGTTCCTTTACTGGAAAATGTCACTCTTGTGGTACAAGAGGTGTTTAGGTACCCAGAACACACGCATGTTGGAATAGAAATGGATGAGACAGACATGCAGTGCAAGGAGTGATAACTCTCTGACATCCATTTCTGCATAATACAGTCTGTTGTTTCTTTTCCTCTCAGATTTTACCAGCAACAAAACCTTCTGCCACATCCGGCACTTCCCAGTATTGCATGTAAAGTAGGTCACATAGCAGTGAAACAAGCACCCCTTGCCTGGCAGCCCATCCTTCATCCACACTGCAGTGGTATCCAGCCTGTCTGCAAACACAGTTTGCCCAGTGAACAGCTGCAGGCTGATATGGCTTAGCAAAGAAATGGTTCTCCTCCATTAGCTTTCACCCCCATGCACTGTTGTGTTCTGATACTATTGTAAGTGGGAAATAAACAGGTCTTTTTCAAGCCAGCCATGTCTGCTGCAATGTGTTACCAATAGCCTCAGTCAAACCAGCTTCAATTTCTGAATCACGTTTGCTGTCCAACTCTCCATACACTCCCAACACTCCAGCTCTGCACACAGTCCAGCACAGACTAGTAAGGGCAGCCTTCTTGACTGGCTTTTCCATTGGTCTCGTGCCACAGTCACAACAGTACCAAAGCTATAAGGCTTGACCTGGCCACCACCTATCTGTGTATACTGGTTTGAATATTTTAGATGAAAAAGATGTCAAGAAGTGCCAGATACTGGGTAGAAAATTAGTTTTGGAGGTATTTAACAGCTTCTCCTCCTGTTACCTAATTCACCTAAGAATAGGTATTAGATTTTGTTAGTAGGGGTAATTTACTCCTCCAATCATTTTAAAGTATATGAATGGAAAGCAAACGGGCATCTTTCTCTCCTCACAAAGAAAAGTTTACAGCAACACTGTTAGAAGGAGGGGTACCCAAGAGAGCTCATTTCTTCCTTTCTCCCACTCACAAGTGGTTCCTAAAATAGACTTTCCTTCCTGTAAACTATCTGGAGCTTAATGAAAGTTGCTTTAACAGAAGGCAGCACTTTCATTTGTGCATTACAGGGAGATTGTAAACCCAGAACACCTTTGCTACATGCTCCAAATACTACCATCCCACTTTAGAAAATGGAAAACAGAAACAGGTCAAATGCTTGTCTGTTTGACCACCCAAAATCATATAGGTACTTACCCACAACGTCTAGGATTTCCTACTCCTAGACACTAAACAACAGTTAGTTTTTGCTATTATAAAACAGAAGGCTTCCAAATACAATAATATTTAAGAGCTCATCTAGAAACAAAATAACCCCACCATTATGGACAGATCTCTCTAAAGGACTACAAATAAAGACAGAACTTCTGTTTTTCAAAATTTTGAGCTAAAGAATCCATGTGGAAAGTCCAGCTTGTCTTTGGCTCTGAATTTGGCCACTTCAAAAAGCAGTGGCTGACAGAAGAATCTCAATCCTGTAAGAAACTGCCAATTCTGGAGCACATTCTGCTTGTTTCAAATTCCACATACTGCAGTTATGAGTGAAACACACATCATAAGCTTATATACACATTAAAGTGTTAGAGGTTCGCTTCAACAATGAGCACATTCCATTCTCTTGCATGATAAGTAGCATTTTTCTTTTAATCTTCTTTAATTAATATCCTTCAGCTAATTTTTCATTCGCCTGTATATTATGACCAATGGGCAGATGATTCATAAACTGATACAGCATTTCAAAAACTCTTTAATCAGTAGTCTGCATTCTTAATTATTTTGAAACTTCTATATTTGTCAAAATGCACAGTGCATTATCTTAATTTGTATTATGCCTGAAGGTTTCAGTGAAGAGTCCATAGTAAGTAAATGAAGTTTTGATGGAGCCTGAGAAGTTGTGAATACGTGCTTTTTCTTTGCTTGCTTTGTAATTTTATGTTTCACAAACATAGCTGTCTAAAGAAACATGGATTTGACATGATGCCTATGGATTGAACTGCTGTGGATAACCCTAGGTGGTTAAAAATGTAACCGAATAGAATCTATATATATACCTTTTATCTACCTTAAATAAAGCAAGTGGTGAGATTTTAGACTATAAAAGAGGAATTTTACCTGCTCAAATGAAAAACTCCAATACAGAACAGCTTACTCAAGAATCAGAAACACAAAATACCTTTTTTCAAGCAACAATTTGTTGACTGTCTAGGGTTCTTTACAAAGCAAATGGTCAGGACTGACCTGCCCTATGCGTCTCAGCATTGAGCTTGCAGGACTGAGCAAAGAGCAAGGCAGGAGGAAACAACTTCCATTTGATTCTCATCTCAGTTCTCAATACTGCACACAAAATTTACGTTAAGCAATCATTAGACAAAAAAACAAATAAGCCTCAGAGCAGAGTCTAGACACAGGAGCTTCCCATTCCAGCCAAGCACCTTGAACACTAGACGCCACAATGATTTTCATCTTTCTTTGATCTCCTCTTGGCCCCAGGAATACTACCCAGTCACCCACTATTAAAACGTAGAAAATCAGACTGGGCATAAGATTTCTCCCTCCATTTATAGCCTAATGCTGAGAGACTCTTTGGTGAAAAAGAAATGGGAAATTACAGCCATTCAAGTCACGGGCAGCTACATTTGGGAGCAGGTTGTGAACTTTAGAGCATCAGCTCTCTTCAGATGCCATAATCTCCCTAAACAAGGGGAAAGATCTCAGATGTGGATAGCACTTAGCACTTCCTATGGGCTACTTCAAGTCTCTCTGCATTCGGCACACATAGAATCATAGAATCATTTAGGTTGGAAAAGACCTTGAAGATCATGGAGTCCAACTGTCAACCATGCCCACTAAACCACGTCCTGAAGTCCCTTGTCTACATGCTTTTTGAATACCTCCAGGGATGGTGACTCAACCGCTTCCCTGGGCAGCCTGTTCCAATGCCTGACAACCCTTTCAGTAAAGAAATTTTTCCTAATATCCAATCTAACATCTGTGATACCATACTGAATTATACTTTTATTTTGTTTTGGCCGTTGTCTCTAACTCCCTTTTTCTTTCATAACACTTCTCACTCCTAAACACGCAGTATGCCTTGTGATCACTACACTGCTTCCATCACTTTGGAAGTTTGTAAGCCAGTCCTTGTGAGCTGTGTTATCCACAGTGCATGACATCCAAGGGCAAAAGGCCTGAGCAGATCTGTATGTTGCCCCTGACCTGAAAATCCAAACTGTAAAATCTAGTTCTAATAAGGAATTAATTCTCAATGCACAATTGAAAAGCAGTTCCAGGACAATGGTTCTGTTTTCAGGTGCATCCACATTCCTTTAAAATAGAGCAATCATGAGCTGCTTCAATTCATCTTAAAATTTCAATATAGGCAAAAATAGATCTATTATTACATTTTTGCCTCTGAAATGCAAACTTTGAGAAACTGAGGAAAGTAGTTAGCAAGGTTGTCCAGAGTAACTCAAGTGTGTAAATAACAAAAAAACCTGAAATTAAATCTCAAAAGAAAGAAAAAGTTGTCAAAATAGACACCTCAATGTAAAATACGGCTAAGTAGAGAGCTTGTACAGGAATGGAAAGGGCATTCATTGGCAAAAACCATTCTTCAGATCTGAAAGGTACAGAAATACACCCAGAAGGGCTTAGATGGACTTACAAAGAAAACAGAACCCTGGCTCTTAAGTTCATAAGTAGCAAAAGGCTAAAGAGGGAAGAAGCAAGGCCTTTACCCAGTCACAATGCGGTAGAGTCAAAGGATAATTTAGGTTTGGCCTAGCAATTAAACACAGCTTTTCTTCTGTTTCCAGTAGGGATGATTACATTCATGAGAATAAGAGTAGGGCACTTCAGGGGACTGAAACATTTACCATATCTTATGAATTACCAAAATTTCGACAATCGCAACAAAACTGAAAATAAAGGGGTAAATAGTCTCGACC
This sequence comes from Aquila spilogaster, assembly GCA_024606505.1. Lineage (NCBI taxonomy): Eukaryota > Metazoa > Chordata > Aves > Accipitriformes > Accipitridae > Aquila > Aquila spilogaster. The sequence continues at coordinate 58,337,126 of JANHGO010000071.1, forward strand.
CAAAGGTGAAAAAAAATCACTGGTACAGCAGATATTTGTTCCTATAATTTGACAGCAAGACCCTATGATCCAGAGCAAAACAACATGCCATGTGTATTTTTAAAAGGAGCAAGTGAGGAGATAGAACTGACATTTTGAAAGACTTTAGTACCATTACTGTAGAATGAGTAAACCTAGGACAGAGAGGTAAATGAAAACTGTGATAAAATGCCACAGGGTTTTATCAAGCTAGATTGTGGCAGTCTATAGTATCTCTCTTCAGTAAGATAACTGTTTTTTTAGACAAGCTCAATGCATTGGAACTAATCTCTATAGACTTAAACCAAGAATTGCTTTCACTGCCTCAAGGGATATTAATTATTAAAGTGGAAAAAATGGAGTTAAAAGAATAACTATTAGGTAGGTAAGAAGAAGAGATTACAACTATTTATACTATTGGGAAGAAAAGGGGTGTCTTTCTGAAATCAGCGCCAGTCCCAGTTCTGCTTAGCATTTTAATAAAAATACTGGTCCAAGGAGAAGATGGTCCAAGAAGGTGCATAGTACTGAAGCTTCAGGTAACACAGAGTAGGAAAGTAATGCCAATTACTGAGAACAAGTTTTCATGCAAAAAGAATTGCCCAGCCCTGTGGTGTAGAATCACAGAGACAGAAAGAAATTCAACAATGCAAAGGCCTGCATTTAAAAGCAAGCATTTTGTTGCTGGAGTCTGGGCCTTATTACATGAATGTGACAGTAAAGAAAAAAAGCAAAAGCTGCATGGTTAATGGTAAGATAACAATATTGCGCCAAACCAGTTACCACCAGGGCTGCTCATGGGTAACACTCTTCTTTTTATTTGCTTCTAGAAAAGAGTCAAAATATATGCAAAGTTGCTGGGTTTAAGCCCACAGCCCTATCCCTGTTAAAGTGCATAAGGGATAAACAATATCAAATTAGAAGTTTGCAAACTAGAGTACCAGTTGACAAGAACAGACATGGACTAAAATCTTGATTTGAAAAATAAACTCATGTTCATATTGGGATGAATTCAAACTTTAGGAATGCCTCAGTTTAAGCCCAGATCTCAAACTCAGGAACATTCAGATTTGATGCTGGAGTCAAGGCTTGTATCTCTGACACTGTTTGTTTCATCTCATAAAATAAGAAGCAACATAAAGCAGGCCATAAAGGACATGCTGCTCCATTCCTGCAGTGCGTGAACTGTTTACTTTATTGATTAGGCTTAGAGAAGGGCAAGATTCCTCTCCTACCCTTACCTGAGGAATAGGCAAGATGAGTCAGTGAGCAGGAGAGGGGTCTAGGCAGCTACTGCATGCAGGCTCTGAACAGCCTGGAAAGCAATGTCCACTCCTCATTGAATGAGAAAAGTTGCTTATAACCTAGGTGTGTCTTGATCCACATTCTCCCTGTCCTGTGAAAAACCTTTCTGGAAGAAACATCTGAATATCAGATAGTAATGTTGGGATACTGATCTCCCAGTCTACTCACTCTAATTTTCTTCATCCCTTTCACGAGATTTGTTTTTGAGTTTAGAATTAGGAATAGTTATCTCTGGCATGCTTACCAGAACAAGAGATGAGCAGGATCCTACTTCCAAGCATCCCAGTGTTAAAAAAAGGAAGCAGGAGGATTACTGCAAATGCTCAGGGATTTTCCTCTGCTCCTTAAATATATTAACACTAGACAGATATTACAAATGATGAAAGTAGAGCGTAGAGACTTCAGTCAAGACTATGAAAAACCTGAAGCAGCTCTAGCACAATTAGCTACGTCCATTCTGCAAGGCACCCAGCTGGGGACAGTGAGAGGAGGAAGAAGGTACTGAGACTCCAGAAATGGAGAAACTACAGTGCCTTTGCCAAATCCTTGGCTTCAGATTATGGACTTTTTACCACATTGGGGGTAAAGTAGAGCTAACAATGACGGAAACGAGATCTGAAGTACATACCTGCATTTAACTAAACTAGTCACTAGATGTCACTGTAAAATGCGTCGAACACAACAGAGGAAAAAATATACCTGTCAGTAAACATGGTCACCACCACTCAGGATCTCCCAGCTACAAGAGTGCATTCTTCATAGAGAACTAGGAAATCTCAAAGCCTTAGTTGAAACGGTAAAAAACTTGCAGAATCAGATATACATTAAAAAGTTTGGGCATTGAATGTCCCGGGCGCTGAATGCAGATCTTGGGCTTGCTGGAATTTCAGCATTCTTGATGCTGAGCATTAATGGAAACTAAACAGTCAGTCAAAGGTGGCTTATATGTGTCGTACTAACATGTTTGAGTTTCACTCTACAGCTATAAAATGTCTGCCTTGGAGCTTTTGCCAAGGTTATCTCATTCTAAGCACCATAAAAGCCACTGTTGAAACTGGATCTTTTTAAACGATTAAACTGGAATGCTCAGTAGCAGCTACAACATAACCATTTGGGTCATATGCACTTCATGGGAAGTTGTAGCAATTAAATATCCTTCCTGTCTGAGAGAGCATTCTGAACAACAACCCTCTTGCAAAAGTGGAAATTTAATGCCATCATATTTACAGTTCTAGTTACTGCTTTTTACTCTGCATTATTAGCTGGAAATTTTAGTTTCTTGATTATGAATGTATGAATGTAATTCCCATGGCACTCCCTTTCTAGCAACAAATTTCTTGTGGGCCTGATCCAACTGGAAAAAGTAGTAATTTGGGGTTTTTCACTTTAATAAACCAAACAGGAAGCTTCTTGTGGTTTGGGTTTTATTTCCTAATAGAAGAAAGAGCAAATCTTTGTTTCTTATTTTATATGAAACATTCTTTGATGACTTGCTGATATAAATACATAACAGACAGAAATTCAGCCTTCCATAGCTCTGTTCCCCACAGAACATTTAACCACTGTCTACATAACACTGGAGCTCCTTTTCTGTCTTTTTTTTTTTTTACTTCTAATGAATTTATAATATACTATCCCTTCCTCTACTTATCTCTCCACACTTTCACTTCTCCCGTTTCCATAGAGGCTGTGAATTACTCTTTGCTCTTCTTTCTCACAAACCTGTTCTTCCTATTTTCCCACCTACAGTGAAGAGGCGCAGTTCTTGTGAAAATGCATTTGTTTCTCCATCCCATGTCAGGCATGTCCTCTACTCAATGTAACAGCTGCTAGTTTCTATGCCTGTCTTTCCTTCTTGTTGACTGCTTATCCAACTACGCAGTTTCCAGTAATTCTCTAACAGTCGCTGCTGTCTGGGCAGTTCCAGCATCTGGACTCACTAGTACTGATATTCCTTTCACAGCAGCAAGAATCAGTGATAAATCCATAACCTTGCCACAATCAACAGTAAAACTCCCACTGGTCTTAAGAAAATTAGGATTTTTTTATAGACTTATACCACTAGAGAAGAAAGAAGTAGGGCTTCAATTTCCGGATTCATCCATCTAATTATTAAACAAAATAATCTGCAATAATTTGGGGTTAGTTGTGATTTAGCAGCTCATTCATAGTGGATTTGATGAATGAATGATTTTGTGATTCCTGCTCCATGGCTGTATTTTTGACAGGTCTCATGATGTTACAAAACCCACACTACTTATTTCCATGATTAGAGATCATCATTCTCTATATAAATTTGAATATATCTTGTAATGATTTGTACTTTAAGTACTTTTATGTGATTTTAAATTTTAATGTACATTTAAATTTTGTTTTTCCCTGCCTTTCCTAAGTCACTTCAGAATACCATTAGAAGTCACTTGAGCTTGCAGGAACTGTACCAAGCAGAACAGTGGGAACGGTGGCATTATTTCCCTCAGAAAAATGAATTAAATTTATACTGTAGGACCATTTTACCTTTGGTGAACTGGAATTCCCGCCTATGAGCAAAAAATACTAGAACTCTGTGTGCATGAGGGCTTCAGGACTGATCCCAGAACTTGGAAAAAATAAATGACAACTCACAGTATTTCTTAGTTTTTATCTCTATATCATACATGCAAAAAATGTTTTAAAACTAGATTTTGGAAGACTTCATAAATAATCTGATTGCAGACCTTTCAAATGAGTTCAGCAAGTTGTGCCTTTGCAATTCATATGCATTGAGGGATACAGTCTCCAAAATACAAATAAAATCTACAGGAAGTATATTTGTCTCCATAACTAGGGAGCTCAGATACAAGATTGCTGGAGTGCCTAATTTAAGCACCATGGCTGGCTGGCTTAGTTTTGGTGTCAGGACTATTTCTCACCACAGACTGTATGGGAAGTCTGACTCTGACAGCTGAGGAAAACTGGCAGACTAAATCACTTGTTGCTCTTTTGAACTATGTATCATAACACCAATGCAGCCTTGCGTATTAAGCAGACAGAATTCCACTTTTCAGCATTGTACCTCCACAGAAGCCTAAGAACAGCCAGCTTCAAGACCCTAACTTGTTACCAATAACCTTTGTCAGACCTTCAGGGCTAGTGCAGCAACCTATACTCAGTTTTGGGTTACATATTTTCAGTAGAATCACTGATGATGCATGAGTTAGGAAACAAAAAAAGGCTGGCAGTTTTGGATCCCAGGGCAACTATGCAGTCCATATTGTCAAGGAGGAGGGTAGAGAAGAAAGACATAATTGCCCACAACAGAAAGCTACAGATTTTAAAACAAAGGGATCATAAAGCAACCACTTTCATGAGGTCACTGATCAGCATTTAGCTCTCTGGTACTAAATTAAATAGATTGTTTAAATATAAGCATTCCGAGCTTAAGGCACTGAAAAAAAAAACCAAAACCAAAAAAACACTAAGCATTTAATGAAAAATCCAAACAAAGAAATGTCTAGCTTGGATGATGCAAGCAATTTAGCGACAGGAGATTTTAGACTTAGGCAGCACAGCTGTATTTCCTTCCAGAGCAGAAACAGAGCAGGTTGAAAAGGAAAGTTTCTGTTACACACAAAGTTTTAGGAAGAGTTTGGTTTCTGCAACAAGATTTCAGTCCACTGGGACCAAATCCAGGAATCTTCAAGGATAGAAATTTGGCAGTAATTTTGTTTCAGAAATAATATAAAACACATTTCAGATATGAAATAAGCTATCTGCCCCCAGTTGCATTATGTTACTGGCTACTTAGAACTAGGGTCTTAAACTTCCCAGTGCAAATCCCGTGATCTCTGGAAAAACTGCCTGCTTGGATTCTCAGGGTTGCCAAGCCTGAAGCAGTTTAGCTGGCAGGTCTGCCTTAGAGCTACTGATGTAGGAAAATTTAGGTTTCACTGCCAGAGTTCCAGTAAACTTTGTTCGATTTGGTGGAATGAAAAATCTTGCCATATAATGCTGCAGCAGCAGAAGAGACAAACAACAATCCTTAAATACGTGTTAAATACACTGTTAATGCATAGGAAAATGAATACTGTGAAATAACTCCGTAAGACAATTAAGTCTGTTGTGCATATAAAAGTTACAGGGACTATTCAAATGCTTACTCTTAATGCCTTGGTGACCAAGATCTTAAAAGAAGACACATTACTTCTATTTAAATAATCAGATAAAGCTTTCCCTTTGGAAATATGAGAGATTACTATCTTTGAATCCTAGAACAATGTGACATGGTCATGTATATCTTTATTATGTAAAAAAAAAAAAATATATATATATATATATATATGGCCTACATGATCTAAAATAGGTTTTTGACATAGACACAAAAGGATTGATTTCTTTTCAGTCATTGGTATATAAACAATCTTGGGAAATGTTAGAAGAAGCTTTCAGTATTTTTCTCTGTGGCAGCTAGTTACAAGTAAAAGACCATTTTTTGTTATGGAATGACAAACACAGATAAAGTTTTAGGAAATATTCACAAAGGCAATTTAAAGAGATTTTGCTATTTATGGAAGGCACTGTTACTGTTTAATTTATAAAGTTAATAAAATGATTTCTAAATTATTTAATAAGGTAGGGAGTAATCACAAAGTTAATATTTGTCTGCTTTGTTAGTGGTATGAACCATACACCAGATTAAAACATTCTGGTCATGAAATAAACAACTATAACAATTTCAGTTTAAATAAAAAATAATGACAAAGCAAAAGACTTAGCTTTACTGGTGGGTGTTGTGCCAGGGCAATGGTTTTTGTTAGATCTAAGAACTTTTTACTATTGTTTTTCTTTTAACACATGCATTTTTACATCCCTTATTCTTTATTAACATAATGTGTCACTAATTTATAGCACTACTGAATGCAAGCACTTTATCTCAGGCTTTTGTGAGTTGCCACAGTATTTCTAGGGCAGGGTGATCTGAGGGCAAAAAGAAACCACTTATGATTCCAATCTGAATGTAAATCCTTGGAAGGAGGCAGACAGAAGAGAGGGAAAAAAAGAGGGGAGAAACAAAAGATAATTTTAATTACTTCCTTTCTAAGTCTAACAATCAAGCCTTTCAAATCCCTTATAATACACTTTTTAAAAGATTGAAGTTGCTACAAGGAGCAGAGCATCTCATTGTGGGTTCAGCCCTGCTCTGATGCTAGTTGATAGATGTAGCATCATACAATCTGTGTACATATAGTGTGTCTGTGTGTGCACACAGTGAAGGATTAGGACCGACCATGTAAATAAGACTGTGTAAGTCTAAAATAGATGGAGAGCTTTGTATTTTTCATATGACTAGTGCCTGATGCTGCTGTTTGTAATGTGCAGAGCTATTATTGAAACTTACCTGCAATCAAACCCCTTGTTCAAAGATTTAGAAATATCTGGGGAATATTAAGAAAAAAACCCCAAATAATTGTGTCAAATAGCCAAGTCCTGCATTTAAAAAAAAAAAAAATAATAATTTTGTCCTGTTGTTAAGTAGAAAACAATGAATATCTCCTCTTTTTCAGCATTCTTAGTTTCCCAGTCAAGACTGCAAATGGAAGAGGGGAAGTTTTCATTTATGTCTTAGATTCATATTTTTAATTAACAATAAATGTTATTATCTACCTCCATCTATAGCTTCAGGATGTGCATGGCTTCCACAAGAACTTCTTAGTAAATCCACAGTGAATCACTCAAATTCATGTCTCAGTGTAACAGCCTCCTATTACGATTACAGTCTAGCATTTAGCAAGTATAAGTGGAGCAAAGCAGAACAAAAAAGACTCTCAGAAACCAAGGGAGAGATGTCTCTAAGTGGTGTAGGCTCTTCCTTCCAGAAACCATTCTGGCAGCTGAGTCCCCTAGCCTGGCCACATTGTCGTGAAGTAATAAGCATGGAAAATCAATCATGCAGAGTCAAATCCTTGATTCCCAGTGACTTCATATAGGTTGTGCACAGAGGGGCAGTGTCCATTGACTTTACTTAAGCAGTGGTCATATGAACTCAAAGTTCATTCAAGACTTACCTCCTGGAGCTTCCTTTTACTTGTGAGGATTGTTGGTCTGGCAGGCCCATGTGATGCAAGAAGAGGAGGAAAATGACACCGCCTCCTCAGGCACATTTGGCAGGATACTGAAGAAAGCATTCCAGCCTTCAGCTCTACTGTGGCCAGATTAAGGCTTTGGAAAGGAAGACTCTCCTCTTCCCACCTACCTATCGGCAGACATCTGTCTCTGAGCTCCACCAAACCCACTCACACCCCCAATCCACTACCTCCCCAGCCCTCCTAGCAGCAATCTCCAAATGCACCCTCCTGTTCCTGTCACAGCCTCACCCAGAGAGTCAGGGTTAAATTTGGCAGTCCCCCACCTTTAGCAACAACAACAGCAGCCACTGCCTGTCTCTGTGGCAGGCGCCGGAGGGCTCATTCAGCCATGTGGACTACCTTCATCCCTTGAACAGCTGCTCCCTGTCTCCTCCAGGGAAGCAGTGGTAAGCCAGATGAAAGCATCGCACAGGCCACAAGCTGAGCCACACTCACCTAGAAGCATTCCAAGGGCCTTAGCTCTGATCCTAGGGACAAAACTCAGGGAGCTTATATCCCACAGCCCAGTAACTGGCTTTGCTACCAGTACACATTGGGGCCAATCTCATCTTGTTCCTTCCCTTCCTGCCCCGCTGGCACACACCAGAACAGTGGATGTTAATGGCTTGCAGACATAAAGGTCTATGTCACATATTCTTTCTTCCCAACCTGTTTTTTCTTGCTTCAGTCAATCCATTTGTCAGTCACTACAGCAAACTGTATATACCAACTCTGCAACAAAGACTTCTACATATCCCTGACAAAGGTGCTACTATGATTGTTGTTAAATGTGTTAGTGCTAAAAAAAATATAACCTTATGCCAATGTTTGTTTTCATAAAAGAACTGTAATATGAAGCTGCCATTCTAACTAGGAATGTGGAAAGGGCTGAAAGGTAGCTCCTGAGTCATGCAGAGCTTGCTTTTCATGATAGAGGACTGGATATCACTTAATTCCTCTGATCCATGTCTCCCACAACACATACATGCACATGCATACATACTCTTACCTTGCTCCTCTTACTATGAAAAACTTTCCTTTAAAGGTATTACACTTGGCTGACTTATAATACAGATTTTAGAGGTCAGGGTGACATACGTGAGAGCTAAGGATAGACCATGGTTAGTCAGAAGGATCCAGCTATGAATGTTGCAGAGGAAATTAGATGATTTCAGAGTCCAGGCTTCTTTAGAGAAGATGGCAAGACAAGTTTTCTTTAAATAAGTCCACCCATGACAAGAACGACTCCCACAATATTGACCAATCCATGCTTCCCAGACACAAACACATCTATAGCAAGAAAGTAAAATCATATCCCACATTAATTTCTCAAGCAGAGCTTTGGTCCCAAAAAGGGGAGAAATAGGAAGAGATCATGTAGTCCTCTTAGGGACTTCTTGTGCTGGGTAAATTACAAGTTATTATTCAGACACTACAGTGTTCAGGGGCAACCTGGAACTCTAGGGTATGCAGACAGGTATTACTTACCCTGACTTATTCTGAAGAAGTAGCAATGGAAGTACACTGTTTTCCGCCAACTTTAGCCATAGACATCATCTGTACTAAGATGCGTGTACTAATTTTAGTTACACGTATGTTCCCCAGGGACTTCTGACAGGTGATTTATCATCAGTGAATGTCGTGAAGGCATGCTTCTCCTCTCTGATTCAATCCTTGTATCAGAGTCTTGATAAGCTAACCGATAAATGCGTTTTGTACTATCGCTTTCTAGTAATTGGTTCTCAAAGCTTGCTTTTTTCAGACCGATCCTTTGATATTTTGTAATGCCATAGACTGTCTTTGAAGAGTGAATAATAATGGCGAGCTTTAAAGAGACTTGTAAAAGTTATGAAGTCATAAAACTCTATTTGATTCCTCCTTCAGTCTGTTTTCTGAAAGTGTGCTGAATTTTAATAGTGAAGAGATCTTATGGGCTTTGAATGAAAGATTCTTTTTCCTCTCAAGCCACAGTTTCTACTGCACTATCCTCATTGATATTTCATTGCCTTCAGGATGACGGGATGTATATAGGATTTTTTTTCCAAGTCTCTTATCAACAGTGTTTTGGGACATTTGGCCAAAAAAATCTATGCCTACTCTCTAGGGTTTCGTTTTCCAATGTATGGTGTAAATCAATTCTGTATGGAGGTACAGTCATTGTGATACAGAAGGTATTCCAAAACACACTTTTGCAAAAGGGGTTGTACTTGTTTTCCTTTCCTTCCTTGTTCCTGGCAACTGTGTATAAGAGCTTCCCATAATTGAGTCCATTTCTCTTCCTCTTTTCCTAAAGGTGGGACTATGCTGTGAATAATTGATGCTTCTGCAAAGAAAAATAGCTTTCTCAATCATGTTGCACAGTTTCAACTTCCACCAGCCCATTAACTCAAAATAAACTACTAAGCATTCTAACTGTCTGCTCAGTGTCTGCACAGTGACATTTACCAGGAGAGCGGCAGACAAGAAATAGTGACTGGAGATTTTTACAGACCAGAATAGTGACACCGTAATTTTGCTCTTTCCCCCCCTATATGCCTCACCCCCTTTTCCAATCTCTCTGTCCTTTTCTAGACACAGCTAAAATGACCGTTAGAAGTGCCCCTTGACATGTGTTCAAATCCAAAATACAGGTATTAGAATTCACTTGAAATTTAAAAAAAAAAAAAAGAAAACAAAAAAGGAAAAGAAATTTAAGAATTCTCTGTTTGCAGGACATACAGCAGAAAAGACATTACCATTACTAAGCTCATTTCTGAAGTCAACAGATGGTCTTGCTACATTTAGAGCACTTGGAAGTTGTTTGCTCTGTGCTTTGTTTGTTACAGGAAAAACCTTGGAAGTAGTTTCAAAAGACTATATCCAGAAGGCTTTATGCCAATCCTACTTAAACCAGCATTTCTGATATAGGTGAAAACAACTTTTACAGTTGTGAGTAGGTATAGATGTCACAGGACATTTGTAAGCACACATGAGCCAAATTAGAAACAATGAAAGAAAGTCTGATGTTATCACCGCAGTATATTTCATGCAGCCCATTAGTGACAGCAGCCCACAGGTGCTGAGGCCAGGGATGCTTTGATAAGTAGAACAATTTGCAGCATTGTATGAGCCATCAGCATAGCAAAATAAACTTCTTGGAGGCATGTGATTATGCCTCTTCCTGAAAAAAAAAGTGAAAAGCACAAAATAACTTCTTATCTGCGAGAGCTGATTAAAAACTGCCAGCTATGTATCATACAGGTGGAAGCAAGAGCTCTTTAAATGGGAACTTACAAAGGTACTATGGCACTTGAGTAATTAATACCATGCCCTTGTGTTGACTATCTTTATGTCTTGTTTTAAGGAAAAAAACCCACACCTTTTTCTTGTCATGGTCTTATACTGCCATCAAACACCTGATACACAAATGATCAATATTTAACATTGCTCCCTACCCTGGTCACATCCAGTCATACCTAGTAATCGACGAGTCATTCACAGTAACTCAATGCAATTGTCATGGCAAAGATTGGGATTAGATAGGCATATCTGAACCATGCCCACAGACTGGTGAAAGGGAGGATATATCTTCTGTGTTTTAGTAGTGTTTATATTTTCAAATTATGACCTAAAGCTATTGTTAAAGTCCACTAACAGAAAGAGATGGTAAGTAAAAGATTGGGTTATTGACATGCCTTTCCTGTGAAAAACTTGAGGTAAAGCTGAGCTAGTGGTCTACTTCTTTGTAATTTTTCCCGTATTAATTAGTACAGATACAATGTACTTGCGGTCATGTCCTATGCTTCTGATGTAGATTATCTATTGTCCATTGTCATGTGTCCTAAAATACAAGTCCCTACTGCCTAGGCTGAATAATAAGGTACTTGTAACAGCAGTTGAAAGGACTAAAACAAGCAACCAAAACCAGAGCTTTTACCTCCTTTCATTCTTATTTTTCCCTGTCCTTTTAACATCCAGCAGGCCACAAAATGAATGACAAGGATTAAATTATTTGGCTGCCAGATTATCTCAGTGGCTGTTCTTAGCAGAATATCCATGCAAATCATTGAGAGAGCAGGATATGAGCAGGTGAATCAGACTCTGCAGGGTCACTGTACATCTGACTCTCACTGTACATCTGACTCTCACTGTATTAGCTGTTCCCTGGCATTAGAAAGACTCAGTAAAAAAAAGATAATCCATCTAAATGAATGCTAAATATTGAACTAAATCAAAGCCAATAGATGTGGACTTTGATTGTCTAACAAATCTGACCTAAAAGGAATTCTGAAGATGACCTACCTGAAAACTCCCATCATGCTTGCACCTGCCCATCCTTTGACATACATTTTGTTTAGTTACTGTAAAATAAAGACATGCCTCACTAACAGGACATGTGAAATGCTGAAGTGTAGAAACTAAAATTCCAAAGCTAGCATTGAGTCTTCAGAAACCTTAAACTATGATTTCAAAATGCTCATTGTTATGGTGCAGTCCCATTGTTTCTTTGTTGCATACATTTTCTCATTAGATTGAAAGGTGCTTGGGAAAGAGGACATCCCCCCCTTGTATTTTACCTGTGCAGTGCCTTGCACAATGAAATATTTATCTCCAAATGGAGATTCCAGGCTTTATTACTACATGAATAATACATGTAACTTGAGTTATAACCTCCCAAAGTCCTATTTACAAGTCAATTTTTCAGTCTGTTCAGCATTGTGCTTCCTGACTACAGCCACTAATAATATTTTCTTACTTTACCATATAGCTTGTATTTTAAATAACCTCATTAGTCTATGTATCTGTTAACTGTTCTTTCTCCCCTTATCTAAAGTACACCACTTATTTAAATTAAACTATTTAAAAAAAAAAAATTTCTCTCCCTTGACTCAAGAAAAGTTGCCATTGGCAACTTAACCTAATGAGCAAGTTACCCCAGTGGATGAGACATCCAAATGCTCAACTTAAATAAAGAGCAAAAGAATTTTCTCTGATCATAGGAGATTGCTTGGTGGGGAAAAACAGCAGATGAAAAATTTGTAGATTCTCATGTCCTTAAACAAGCACCTACAAAGACAATGCCTTCTATATTCCTCAGCTACACGCTCCACCTTTTATAAACCACTTTAGGATGGTGGACTGTGCTTCCACTCAGAACAACTCAATAGAAGAGGAAAACATTCTATTAAAAATCTGCCTTGCTAATTTTTTATAGAGAGGAGAAAGAACTGAGAGAACACAATTTGCTTGCCTAGTCACTCATAAGTTTTCCCTGATTCCTCTACATAACTGAAGAGAAGATAATTTCTAAGGATATTCAGAGCACTACTTGACTAAGACCTTAGCCCAGACATAGTGTCAGTTCTGGAACACTCTCTCTCATGCTAAAGATGCCTAGCATCAGCTGCCTTCTAAAAGGCATTCAGTAAAAATAACTGAACTTAGTAAAGAGATGTAATAGAGTAAGTCAAGAGCATTTGTGTTTAATCACCTTGGATTTTTAGATATTTTTAGGTAAATCCCTTTATATTTAAGAGGATGTTGCTTTGTGAACATTACTAAGCAGTGGTGCCACAAGGAAGAGTCTACTACATAAAAAGGGGAAAAAAAAATGTTTTTCAGCCATTGTGCACTTATCTTGGGCTTTCTAAGATAGACTGCACCTTCCAAGGAAAAGTCTGACTAAAACACTAAATGGAAAAGCTGCAGTTACCTTCTTGGTTATATGGGCTTCACATCTACCATTGTGTCTCTCAGGCTCTTTTAGAGTCGAAATGTCCAATGGGCCAGAAAAAAGGAAAAACTGAAAAAGAAATGACACTTTACTTAAGCCTGTTGATTAGGCTAAAAGCTTCCAAATGCTAAGTATTAAAGATAAGGCACACTTCCCAGCAGTAGAAAATTGACTACTGAGTTATAACAATGACAATTGCCATTTCTGAGCCTTCTAAGTGATGAGTGGTTTCATTACAGATAAAGTTGACAGCATGACAGCTCTCTGCGAGACAGTATAAATACCTGCCATACAGCTAATACAGTGTGCTTACCTGCTTCTGGCAGCCAGAAGAAACTATCAACACATATGACAAGATACTAGAATGGACTTCCTAAATTAACAAATTCAGTCCCCGCTATCAGCCAGCTATGTCACACAATCCCTTTCATAAGCTGATTAAAGAACATCCCCAAAACTAGCTGGGGAAAGAGGGATTTTTATTCCCATTACTTTTCCTGCAGGGACATTGCAGAACCTCAAACTTCTGACATTTAGAAACTTCTGATTTCCTGCCTAAATGTAATTATGACCCAATTTGTTCTTAGGCCAAATTTTCCTTTTGGGTAAATGGTTGTTTTCCCTCTCTTGTGTTTTTTCAACAAATACATCTGATGCAGTAACTGCATTTCTTCTAAGCCTTTGCTTTGTTAAGCTAAAGAAACCACACTATCTTTTTCTTTCGTTCTTAGGACAAAAAGACTTCATCCTAGACTATTTGCTTTTGTAGGTTTTTTGGGGCTTATATTCCAGTATTAATTAATCCTTCTCAAACAAGAGCACCTGTACATAGTGAGAACAGTATATAGTATTGTATCTAGACCTTATAGCGTGGATCCATGCCTCCTCATCTCTACCCACCCAGCTCATCAAAGATTTTTTTTTCATGGCTGCATCATACAGTCAGGTCTGTCATATTGTTACTAATATTTGAGTCTTCTTTGCTACTGGCATTGGTAATCTCCCAGTTGATAGCAAACATTCTTGTTTTTATCTACCTAAATTAGGACTTTGCATTTTATATCACTAAATTGAAATCCATTTCTACAAGCGAGGTAGTTTAGCTCTTCTCATACATTTGCAAGTCCCTTTGGCGAATTCAATCTTTTCTATCTTTGGGGCATCATTTTATCCCTTAGTTCTTAGCAAAAATACTAAATAAAACTGGTTACTACCTCCACTGAGTAGCTTCATTATTATTCCTTCTCCAGTATTATATTTCTCCTTTCAGCATAACCTCCTTTTAATTGTGGCACTTTAGGCCATTCCTCAAGTCTGTTTATAATTCTTACACTAATACCAATTTTTAAATTATCTAAAAGGTAAGTTTATGTAAACATAACATGCTCTATCTCAAGCCTCTTCCTGGTCTGCAACTATAGTGTTCATATACTTTCCTTACTATAAGATACTATTGCTTTTTGCAGGAGACACTGCCAGAACCCAAACCACAAAATGTGTGGTTTCCTGCACATTAAGAAGATTTCTCAAGAAGTTCTTCTGGTAAATAATACCATAATAGAGCCAAGAGCTTCTAATGTTTTGTGATGGTTGACTATCCATACAGATATTTCCACACAGTAGACAGAGTCTAAAATTTTGTAACAATGAGGGCCCTCCGTTTCTTCCCTAGTCCTTTTCTTCCCCAGTCCTTTTCTTCCCCACTCTCATTCCTTCCTTTTTGTAGTGGGTTGACCCCAGCCAGCAGCTGTACCACACAGCCGCTTGCTCACTCGCTCCAGCAGCAGGATGGGGAAGAGATTAGGAAGAACAGAAGTGAGAAAACTCACAGGTCCAGATAAAGTCTGTTTAATAAGTGAAAGAAAGTGGAAGAAAAAACCCATAACAAATGATACAAAGGCCATCACTCACCACCTCCCTCAAAAACACCAATGCCCAGCCAGTCTCCGAGCAACGGCCACCTCCTCAAAACGCCCCTTCCCATAGTTTTTATTGCTGAGCATGACATTACCTGGCATGGAATATCCCTTTGGTCATTTTGGGTCAGCTGTCCAGGTTGTGTCCCCTCCCAGCTTCTTGCCCGCACCCAGCCTACTTGCTGAGGGAGCAGAGCGGGAAAAAGAGAAAGCCTTGCCACTGTGCAAGGACTGCTCAGCAATAGCCAAACACTGGTGTGTTATCAACACTACTTTAGTCACAGATCCAAAATACAGCACCATATGGGCTCCTATGAAGAAAATTAACTCTGTCCCAGCCAGACCCAGTACACCTCCAAAGCTGTAGCCAAAGCTTTCAAGCTGCAGACAAAGAAGAGAAGGAGCCACATGTACTTTCAGTTGACTGAAAGAATCTTGCTTTTCAGAGAAGTTGCCATACTAAGTTAGGTGTTGTGTACATTTTCAAGGACAGCACATCAGTGCTGCCAGCATATGAAGGAAAAACATGAAAGTTGTCAGGGTTTGATTAATTGAAGGATTTTTATAAATCAAAAGCACATTTTGGAAAATTCACAATGTTGAGGATTAGCCTCAGAAACATAGAAAGCAAAAGAAATTGGGGCTGTCAAGCAAAATTTAATCTTCTGTATTTGAAAGAGACATTCCTTGGTTTAAAAAAAGACAGACAATGACTAGTAGGGACATGGTACTCCACAGATGCAGGGCCTAATTGAACTATTAATATCTATGGAATAGCACCATGCTGAACCAGCAGCACTTCCTAGATTGACCATGTCTTGGGGGAATCTTTCACAAGACAAAGAATACCTTTTTTTTGTATGGCCAAAAAGGCTACTCAGTTAGAAGGCACTAATGACAATAATATGATTTTAGAGCACCCCTAGAATCTCAGGATGTTGTTTCATATCTTAGTTTATGCCAATGGGCTGGGTAGTAGGAGAACAAAGTAGGGATACCAAATAAACAGCAATTAAGGATTTGGTCCAAACTGTATGACTGAAGATATAACTTGCATCAGTGCTATCTTTAAGTATAACTGATTCATTAGCAGAAACCCAGAACTAGATTAATTTTTAAAATAAAATTACCATAGTAAGTAATATTCCAGCACATTCATCTTTATATGTAGACCCTAGAAGATACAGAGGCAGGGGGCTTGCTGCTGTCATCTCTGACCAAGGAATCTATTCATACAGTACAGTTTGAGAGAATGATGCAATCTTCCTGGAACTTCATTCTTTCCCCATTTTTATACTCTTCTTTTATACTCTTTCCCATTATTTTACTCTTTCTTGAATGATTCGTTTCTATGAATTGCTCAGTTCAGGCACTTAACTTTCTCCACTGGCACTACTGGTTTATGTTTAAAGGGAAGCAGTGTACAGCAGTAGTTCTTGGAGGAGTATTCACACTGTGCTCTACAAACCCTGTTGGAGGAACACTCACTCACCTTCTTCCCCATCTTTCCCTGAAAGTATACTTCTGACCACATGTCCCACCCAGAAGCACTCCCTTGTCTCTCACCCCTTGGCACAGTGATTTACCTGCCTCAGGGAGCCAATGAAACAATTTATGCAAGGGAACTGGGCTCCGCAGAAGGCAGACTGCTATTTCAACAAAGTATCTGTCCTATTACAGAATGTGTTACAAAGAGGTCCAAGAGAAAGGCATGAAACTGGAGGGCTGGTGCACAAAGGCAAATTACTTGCTGAGGTGTAAAGAATGTGTTTCTTGTTCTCACCTAGTCTAATTTCATACATTTATTTTGCCTCACTATTGTTCCAAAGGCATAAATATATATAAATGAACAGGGGTTTGCATGTGTGTAAGTGTATAAATGATTTTTACTAATGGGCACTTCTAACTGGGATAAGCTCTTGCTATAGAAACTGACTGCACCACATTCAGGAATGTTCTTAGAGATGCTTTTAGTATAAGTAGTTTAAAAATACAGAAATAGTTCACAGAATTCAGATTTGTAAACATGAATTGTGAAAATTTCATTGACAATTTGGACCACCTCTCTTTTTAACTGAGCTTTAAACTGGTTTGTACTTCTTGATTTTTCCCCTAGTTTTATATTATATAAAAATACTTCATAGCATATCTACACTTTATGGTACATACTCAAACAGTATACTCACTCATTCTTTAATAACTGGTACTTTAAGGTTTACAGAGGTCTGAACTGCACATACATCCATAATACAAGAAAGCACTAAAACAATGTATTTGTTGAGATAATGAGGCAGGAAAAAACAAACAAAAAAGACACCACTGCTGTAGCTGATTTTACTTTTAAAACAGTCCATTAGATGTCTTTTGTTAAATTACTTACACAGTTATTTAAGCCAATGGACAGCTCAGAGAATTGTTTCTGTGGCTTCTAATAGAATTCTAAATTTCTTTATCTGACTGCCTTTATTGTCATTGGTTGCATCAGGCATCTGGGAACAAGTTAAAGAAAACCCAACAACAAAAAAGAAGCTTTTTGACACTGAGGTCAGAGAATAAAAAGCTACACTGAGAGATCAAACCTACCACAATGAAGAAGGCGTATCCGGCAAGGAAAGGAGGACCCATTCCTTTTTCCCAGGGCAATACCATTTTCCTATGTGAATATATACAAAGAGCTCAAATTATTCATGCAAACATTTCCATTAGGGTCAACGGGAGTGCAATGAGCAGGATGTCTAACAGCATTTCCTTGAAATCAGCAGGGACCAGGAACTCTGTTGTGCTAGATATAGTTTATACACACTGAAAGGTCTTTTGGGCTTTTACTGTCTAAACTACAAAAAACTGAGAGGAAGAGAGAAATAGAGGCACAGTGCAATTAACACCTTGATGTACCTTCAAGTATATAAACGTTAGTTTCTCATTGCATAAATGTTTTAATTTTTTGCTGGACCAGGGTCAGACTGACTTGACAAAGGTCACACACATAATTTCTGTGGAAGAGTTAAGGACTGAGTTCCATTATTCTACAATCCAAGGTACATCAGTATTCAGTCCCAGACAATTAATTCTTTTATGCCAAATCCGGGCAATAACATGCCATGCACATTTACTTCTGTAACAGCAGTTTTACTGTATCTTTGTAAAGTGATAAAAAAGATTAATTAAAAAGAACCAACAATACATGAAAAGATTTTTTTCTTAATTTAAATGATAGAAAAAATCTAGAAAGAATAAAAGCAATCAGGTCAGATTCCTCAACAGCACCTGCTATATATTATTCATGTACCTAAAGCATTTATAATGTGTAAACCCATTCATTTTAAAATAAATATTGTAAAACTGCCTCATTTATGATCATTTTAAATGTACCTGCCTGTAAGGAATATGACAATATTCTCTATGGCAGAAGAGAGCTATCTTTTTTTTTAATTAATCAAGTGGAGTATCTGCTAGAACAAGTTAAAATCAAATCATCCTCTTAAGCAGTATTTTCAGTACATAGTCTTTCCAGAACAGGCAGCTGCATGTTGCATTTATGAAGTCTCTGAAGTCATGGTTGGACAACATGACAGGACATAGTATGAACTGTTTGACTGAGGCAACTATAATGCAAAAGAAAATAACAGACTGCCACATCAAACAGGAGGTATCTGATGGAAACCTCTTGTGACAAATTAGAACCTCTTTGGTCTCTGAAAAGTGGATAGCAAAGCAATGCCCTAAATAAGATTCACTATTCATCAGTCCTTGTATCTGCAATGTTTGTCAGGTATTTATTTTTGTTGTTTCTTCATTTGTCCTCAAATCATGTAGTTAGCAGGAGCTGCCAGTCCTTAAGGAATGTGGTATCTGATGCAGTAACCAATGCTGGATTTATTTTGTTTCGTTTATAACAAAAATGGATCACTTCAAAAGTAAAATCAGCTACAACAGTGATGTCTTTTATTTTATTTAACATTTAGAGCCCTTGTACAACTCAGTTCTAAGAGCTGACAGGACCTTACAGCACTCAGCGTCTCACAGAGCTGAGCCCTTCAAATAGACAAGTCATCTATGCATACATTTATGCAATTACATTCCAATTACAAAGACACTTAACAGTTCTTAAACAGAGAAAAAGCACCATGTCCACCAGACACCACCTACATGATCAGCTTCCATACATATCTATATGCATTTGCCTCAGGAAATGCATTATTAAGGACCTACCAATCAATTCTTCTGGATTCTAAATATTTTTCTATGAACTACTGAGAAATTTTTACCAATTGTGTAACTGCAGCTAATCTGTGAATTATTCCAACCCCAAACAGTTCCCCAGTTTAAGTTTTGCCTCCCTAGAAGAGCTGCCTTATCTTTGTTTCATATAGCAGTGCTTTTTCATATAAGAAAATAAAAATAAATAACTGAACTCTAGTGGTTATGGTAAATTGTTCTACGTAGATTGCTGCCATATATTGCTTCATTTTCACAATGGTGGTTCACTGCATACTGACAACTGAAAACTGTTCCTTTAGAAATCTCTTTCCACATGCCTTAGTCTTCACTCACCAATAGCTTAATTTTTTATCTTTTAAGTATAGACACGGACAGGTCACATGTATCAGAACATAAAGAGTTGTCATGGCAGATCAAACTACTGGCCCATCAAGCCTGGTAGTCTGTATTTACTATATCTCAGAGGAAGGTGCAAATCCTCACAATGCGATAAGCAATTACGCAATGGTACCCATATGGGCAACATTTCTTTTCCACTTTGACAATCAGCTTATATCCAGAAGGAAAAAATGCTATTATCCTTTAAATAGTTTCCTATGCTGTGCATGACAGACTCCCTTCCCCATGATTGATACTCAACAGGACACTGTCGTAGCTAATAGGCTCAAAATCCAATTTGGCCAAAGAAGAACAAGACTAAAAAGCAAGGCTAGCAGTAAAACTGTTTCTCAAAATGAAGACTGAAACATAGAGAAAAAGCTGGATTCTGTGGCATTAACTTTGTTAAAGTTTTATGTGCAAGCTGTCTGATGATTTCAGATTCACACGACTAATGAGGAAGACAAAACAAATTTTAAGAACACATGTTAAGAGCCTTTTGGAGCAGTCATGGAGTCCATGACCTGGATTTACCTGCTTTCCTATAGTAAACTCTGAATACTAGCCTTTAACAGCAACAATCACTCATATAAAGATACTGCTTTAATTCCTGTTTCCTGGTGGTATTTTGCATGTCAGCTCCCCTGAAAAGGACTGTCCAAAAGAGTAGTAGTGATGTTTTACTCAAATTAATCAAAGCCTATAATCTCATTATCCTGCAATTCTAGCACTGCTCAACAATCTGCTGAGCTTGGAATAACTCAATTTACATAATTTCCAGTCTACTTTGTAATTATTTTCCATAATTTACAGCAGATTATGCAGAATGTCCCACAGAGATCAGCAAACCATCTGAACTCTCTCTAGCTCTGACAAAAATCATTGAGATGTCAGATGGCTGTGAGATCAGATTTCCTTTCTATTCATGGGTAGTCATATTTCTGTTCTTTGGAACCCTTATTTTTATCCAAAATCTGGCATCTTCTCCCTTGAAAGGAGTCAGCTATTAATCCCTGCTGGCGTTTGAACTTAATCAGTGGGAAGAAAGAGCAGAAGTAGAAAAATGAGAAAGAATATCCAGACAACATTTAGGAAAAAGTAAGTTGTATAGAAATTTGTAACAGAAAGAAAAAACAACTAAGTTTTCAGGGACAAATTAGCAACTTATTGAAGGTTATTAGCTTTGTGTTTTATACATTCTAGTATAAAATATTTCCCAAAACATTTGAAAGATCAAAAAATACAGGAGAGGAATTTTTCTGAGTTCTGTAACTGGAAACAACTGGAAGTAATTACCTGAAACTGAAAATGAAAGAATTAATGAGATAAGAGCAAAGAGAGTGCTGTTAGTTTCCAGAATATCAGTTAAATATAAGTCAAGCTCAATAAAGTGTAAGAAATTGGAAAGTTCTTAAAAACAGATAAAACAACATCAGCAAATACACTGTGTGAGAGGAGATTCTACATTTGTAGCAGCACAGACATGCCCTGACTGGTCTCTTCTATTTATAACTGTTGTAAGTCTGTGCATCTAAGTAACAGAACAGGAGAATGAAAAAGTTTCTGAATTTTTTGAATAAGTACATATAAATGAGTACATTCATGATTAATTTCCATGAAAGCAAATGTAAAATAAACATTTTAAATACAATGTGCATTGGGTTATCTGCAGTATGTATATATTTCTAAAACAAATATGCCATCTAAAAGAGAAATGCCCACAGGCTTCTAAGTTTACAGGAGTCAATATTTGTCCAGAGTTTGCTGTTAAATTAGTCTCTATTTCAGCAGCTGTTTTCATATAGGACATTTTCACCAGAGAGGGTTGTTTGTGGGATTTTCAGTGATATGAAAATCTAGGAATGTTGATATAAAATAGACAACTAAAATTTGTGTGCATGTTTTCAGAAGGGACTTCACTGTTTTAAAGCACCTTTACAAGAAAAGACCAATCTAGAGCTCTCCAGAAAATTGTCAGACACCCACCAATGCATCACAGAGCATCTAAGATTATGGGCTAGAACTGTAGTCACTTTACAAGTTGTTTCTGAAGGAAGAGCAGTTTGAACCTGCTTTATATCTGCTGCAATTATTTGCGGTTACACCTATCTGAGCTGATAGGATGGGTCTGGTAATTACTACACTATTGGTACCATCTTTGCTTTTCAACCCCAGCTCCAGCAGGCAAGGGCAAGATTAGATTTGCTAAAGTAAACATTTCATCTACCTGTTCTGACAGACTGATGTAACTCAACCTGCAGTATTTTTAGGTAATGATTAATTGTAAATTAGCTAGCATATGAAAAATACTTTCTTTCCTGCTAGCATCCTATATCTCGTTGATCTACCTCCCTGTACTACACATAAAAAGATGACATTTCTTTAAACACTGGCTCTCCTGATTGAATATTTGCCTTTGTCACTTGTCAATAACCCTAGCTCCTGATGACTTTAAAAAAACAAGTCTTCAAACCACTAACTTATATGTTATTTAGCCAGATTTACTTAAACTGCAGGAATGTCCTAAATCACCTGCTACTCTCCTAAACTACATAGGTAACCTAAAAATATATAATATGATTACACACAGTAAACTAATGGTAATCCATTGCCACCCCTAGAAAGACACATTTTCTATCTTGCTAAGATCTACATGATTTCCTCTAGGGCCTCTACCATGTGCAAATGTGAGGCTGCTAAGGGTCAGTGGGTTATAACCTGAAACTCTCAGTCACACCTCTCCAACCTGGACTGATGGAGTCTATATTAAAAGGTTTTGTCCAGTGATCCTTCTCTAGCAACAAATAAGAAAAGATACTTAGAAGTTTGATGCTGAAATAGTATCTCAGCTATAAATCTGGTCAATATGCAGTTTCACATTTGGATGAAGCCACCCAATCTTTCCTTGTATCTCATGCTTGTGAGGCATATATGTCTAAGGAGATACAGTTGCCTATGAGAAATATATTCTAGAATGTCTAAGGAAACCAGAGAGGAGAGTAATTTGAAGCCAGGGACCTAATTAGGAATACATTAAAATTCCAGGCTCTCAGCTGTACTAGGAAACTCAAAAGCTTGACTACATCTGCTTAACATAGGGATGTATCTCCAGGGATAACCAAGTATGTCTAAATTCTTCCTATCCACAGGGACTGGTATGGGTCAAAGACTGGAGTGACATGAGAACTGGATTTGGAGACTGTCCTCTTGAATATTGCTTAAGATTTTTAATTTTTTTTATAATGATGACAAAGAGCAATTAAAAAAAAAAAAAGATACAGGCTTATTTCAGTGTTTGGAAAATCCACAGAACACCTGAATTCCAGAAGAAAAAGTATCTGCCCATTTTCTAGCAGACTTTTCATGTAGAAATAACATTGATTAAACTGGACAAGCTGCTGTAAGTTCATTGCATCATATTCCACATTTGGTCCCAATTCCTTTCTGGCTGCAGTTCAAGTTGGGTTTTGTCACATTTACAAAGCCTTGGATAGCCTGGGATCTTAGTATCTTAGAAGGTGATTTCCTTAAGCTTCACTGTAGAATCTTCCACTGCTGAGTGGTTTTATCGGCCATCTACAATATAGAACTTCTTCCAAAGGTGGCAGATCCTGGTAACAGCAGAAGTGATGGCAGAAGACAGAGCATAGATGGAAACTGAGTTTTTGAAATGACTTACTAAAGTTTGAGGGTAAAGACAGAGAAAATAACAATTTTAGAAAGCTTGAATTTATTTCATATCAAGTCTAGTTCTTGGAAGAAGAAGTCAGTATTCATTACTTAAACAAAAACTTCCCTGAATTCATTTGTGTTGACCGATACTCCCTCCTGAGACCTTTTCTGTTAATACTTCTTATTTGATAAGAGAGATATGCAATTCACTCTCTTTTGTGATCCTGAAGAATTTGAATTTTACAGTTGCAGAAAGCAAATATAACTGACCCAGCTTTGACTTTTCAGCTGTGTCTCACAATGTCTATACATTGCCAGAGAGCAGACCTGGGTGAAGTGATAAAAATGCATTGTTATTTTTCACATTTGCAGGTTTAGGTTGTTTGGATTTTTTTGTAAAAGGACTACATTTCTCA
This sequence comes from Aquila spilogaster, assembly GCA_024606505.1. Classification (NCBI taxonomy): domain Eukaryota; kingdom Metazoa; phylum Chordata; class Aves; order Accipitriformes; family Accipitridae; genus Aquila; species Aquila spilogaster. The sequence continues at coordinate 58,360,869 of JANHGO010000071.1, forward strand.
CTAAGGAAAAACTTTCCCATGTTCCAGTTAGACTACTTTCCATTTAAATGGGCTGTCTGACAAAGAAAATATTTTCCCTTCAGGAAGCCTACCCTTTCTGACTTCCCAGTGCAAGACTTCTCTTGTAGCACATGTAAATGCTTCTACTATGTCTTTTGCTCCAGTATTGTAGGTTGGCATATGTATAACGTCAAATGACTCGGTGCATGTCCAGTGGCTGCATTTACCATTATGTAGCTTATTATTTTAAGAGACCTTGTACAGAATTCTTCCTTTCTTGTAAGAATTTATCTTCAAACATTTTTTTGTCATGTATAACATGCCCCTGTTCAAGAAAAGCATCTCAGAGAAAGCAGTCTGTCTCGTAAGTTTAAGATACTTTACAGTCAGTGTAGTCCATTTCCATAAAGCCCATTGTATTATGTATCAGCAAAAAGAAACAGTCCTTTTTTAAAAGATCTTCAGTCCCATAGAGAGAAGATGTGATAATTCTTCTAGTAAGTAATGAAGACATTTAATTTGATAAATTCTTGTAAGAGTCAATTTAGGAACTCCATTGTATTTTGTCAATTCTAATTATGTTAAGTGAATATTGACTTTGGGCTAAGCTTTGCATAGTCAAGCACCAAAATAAAAAAAAAAAACAAACAAACATAAAAGTAAAGGTGCTTTTCCTCTTTTTGCAATAGGAATCCTATTCACTGACAGTCTATTTCCAGAAGTGTCTAGTAACAAGATGAGAAGACTTAGAGGTCACTGAAATTCCAGCTGGATGAGCATTCCTCTGAGACTTTTGCAGTGCTTGAAAGATTGCACATATAGTCTTTGTTGTAGAAACTTCGTGGGACTACAGATTGCAAAATGTCAGCAGTTCCAGACAACTGCAAGCACCTCAAAGATTCTCACCAAAGTCAGATTAAAATTTTCCAGATGATACTTTAAATCACTTTAAAGAAGACATCATTTAGGGTAACCTACAAAATTCAGTTATTATTTAGCAACTAAAATTCCACTAAAACTTTCATTTACCACCAAACAATGCAAACACATGCTCAGTATTGTCCAGACCTTAGCCAACCTGATTTTTTCTTTATTAATAACACATAATAACCATATAAATACACATCAGCCTGGAATTCATTGACCACTGAACTCTCAACCTTTTAGATTTTTGAATTAGACCAAAGGGGACCTACTAGATCTGCTTAACCAGCAGAAAGCCTACAGGTGAGCTCTCATATGTGGTAATTCTACAGTCAAGAAGCTGTCTTTATTGCCCATCTTATAAAAAACAGAGAAGACCTACCATAAATAATTTATAAGTGCTGGAAAATATTCCAGGATTTTAGAGATGGGGTACACTACAGTGAATCAGTACCCTACATAAAATTTCCTTCATTTGAGGGGCTGAGGGGAAAAGAGTGTTCAAAGTTGATGATATAATTCTCACAGTTTGAGCTTGTTTCTAATAATAACAGAAGCTTCACCTACTTCCTGTTGAAGCAAGAGACTGTTTTGTCACAGTTCATAAATTGCTGAAAACAGTTTCCTTTTTGTGAAGTTTTATAATCAGTCCTTTTTAGCTTTATAAAGCAGTCTCCAGTTAAGTGTCTTCTATAAATCAAATGCCTCCCACTTTCAAACTTTAATTGCCAAAATAGTGACAACAGCTCTCTTTTAAGTAGATAGAAAGTAAACTAAATCTGTTTTTAACACCCTGGTTTAACGGTTCCCATAAGTGAAATGTCACCTGGCTACCTGAGAGAGAAAAGATGCCAATTTCAGTGACTGCCTACATGACGTGTTTTCTTGACCCTTGTGTGATAATGCATTTACCATTAATGAAGAGTAAACTTGATAAGGTATATTTCTGAGTCTGTATATCCTTTTGGGTTTCAAATGAACAAGTTAATAAAATATTTTAAAGAAAAAAGAACAATTAAGGGTCACTTAAGAACAATTACAGGTACATACAACAGTACTATTCAGATTGTGAAGTCTATCAAAAGTTCTGGAGATTTACAGGAAATAGGGTATTTGCTAGATGTGTTGTCACTTAAAGCAGTAGGCCTGATGATGAAATCACAATTGATATCCTAACTCAAACTGTAAAACCAGATTAAAAAATAAGGATTATTTGGCTCCTAGCATTTGTTTTGGCTATCAAATAACAATAGAAATACAGATATATTTGACTAAGTTAAGGCTGAAAAAGAATTAACTTCCATGATTTCATTTTAGCATTGACCTGGAGTCCTTTGTTATGCTAGTGATAATGTAGCAGAGATCCAACCAGTTACTCTGTATTCCAAATTCATTTCTCTGTTACACTGGCCACAACCACACTGTAAAATTAAGGGTGCACACTAGTTAAAAATTAGGAAATTGACTCTTTACTACCAAGGTTTTCCAGATTTTGTCTGAGAGACACAGTTCCATGAGATGCAGTACAACAGCAGCAAATGACTGGGGCTATATTGAGGGTAAAGAAGTGTAGAGATGTATATAAAGTTCATCTGGGACACAGCAGAGTAACATTTCCAGGATATTTTTTAAAACTGTCATTTTGAAGTCATTCCAGTTCACTGTTCAAAATATGCCAGGAGCTGCATGGGAACGTGTGAAAGCTAGAAAGAGGAATTGAGTCTACAAGTTGTTGGGCCTTGTTGAATTGGAGCTATTCTGAGCCTTGAAGAGGCATTATGTCCTCCTGTTCAGGTAATTTCTGTTAAAGCAAGGGAGTCGGACCTTAGACAAGAAGCACATCCCCAGATGAGTTAGCAAATAAAAGGAAGGAATAAGGACATACTAACAGCTGCACTGAGTCAGATGAAGGACCAGCTGCTCAGTATCTCAGAGAAAGAACATGAGGAGACACTTTGGTGAGCAGTGTCAGAAACAGGACAAATAATACAGAATGATGCCTCCCAGGGAGTATTTTCCCAGCTTCCTAACAGTCAGAGACTTAGAGACTTCTTTAAAGCTGTTACCTATTTAACAGCCACTAAAGGACCTCTTATCCTTCAACTATGTAACTCTTTTTTGAATCCATTTATATTTGTGGCCTCCAGAAAATCCTGCAGATTCTACAATTTAACTTAGATTTTACCTGGACAAGTATCTAATTTTATGTGTTTGAAATCCACTATTCAAAATTTCATTCTCTGCCACAGGTTTTTTTGCTGTGACAAGTACTGAACAATTCTGCCCCATTCATCCTTGTGTGATGTGTGATTTTACAATCTTGTTTTAGCCAATCTTTAACATGTTTCCCAAGTTCTCCTCTTCTCTAATTTCTACTCAGCTTCATCTCTTCTCATATGATGTAATTCAAAGTCTCTGATCACTCTTATCATCCTTTATTGCTTTACTATATCTTTTTTTGAAGTAAGGAAAGAACTGCCAGGTTCAAATTTGAGTGTACCATGGATGTATACAGACATAGGGATGTTTTGTTTTGTTCACAAATCCTTTCTTAATAATTCCCAACATTCTGTCTTTTTGATCACTGTTGAACATTGAGCTGATATTTTCGGAGACTTTTCAAAGTAATTTCACAACCTCATTCCTGCTTAGTAATATCAAAAGTCCATTTGGTTATACAGGCAGTCACTTTTCATTTTTTAATGTAATTTTGCATTTATCATGCAAAGTAATATCAACACAAAATTATATCTGCTGTCTTATTTGCCTGTCACGCAGTATCACAGTATCCTTCTGCAACATTTTGCAATCAGATTTAGATTTTATTATCCTCAGCAATTTTATATCATCTGCAATTGTCACCTCAATATTCCTTCCCTTTCCAGATCATTTACAAATATGCTGAAAACCAAGGTCACAAAACAAGGTCCTGAGAGATTCCAAAGATAAACTCCCTCCATAGTGACAAATGATCCCACATCCCTATTCCTATTTTTGTTTTCTTTTTCTACTCCTATCTTGTAAGCATCTTATGATGTATTCCATGATGATCTCATTTCTTTAATGACAGTAAGCATTTGGCTCAAGATTTGGTGGAAAAGTTTATGGATATCTGAATAGAGACTACTATCCAGATCAGACAGATAGTTACTGACTCCTTCAAATAACAAACCAACCTGTGAGCTTACTGTTTACCTCTATAAAAGAGGATCATGTATACATATTAACCTATTATACATATGCTATCTATATATATCTTAAGTATATTTCCTGCCAACTCATCATGGGAAAAGTCAGACTAAGCTGTCCACTTCCAATTTTCAGAGTTACCGCTACAGACCTCCTGAAATTGGTGCTTCTGATAATTATGAAAAGAGGCTGATTGGACAATGTGGCAGAGACAACCACTCAGAAATTTCCTACCTAAGTTCCTTCAAAAATCTTGGACAAATATCATCAAGCCCTGGTACTGTTAATTTGATTGATTCAGTCTAAAAACTCTTCTATTGATTCTTCAGTTTGAGACAATAGCTCCATAAAGATTACACTGGAGGGGAAACTTACAAAATTACTACCTCAACAGTGAACACCAATACAAATAACCCATCCAGATTTTCTACTATGTCCTTACCGCACTTTGTTCTTTCTCAGTCTTTCTCCTTTTATCCCTTAATCATTTATCTGCCGCACAGTCTCTTTGGCAAATCTCCATGAGTGGCCAGTGACTTGTTTCCTCAGGAAAGTCTTTAACTCCCCCAGGTCCAATGAAATCTCTAAAATAAATCATGATGCAATTTCAGTTTGCATTCAAATGAGAACACAGAGTATCACTTGCACCTTGAGCAGTTATTCAAACTTGTGCAAGGTGGATGTAAAATATGATCATTCTTACTAACTTCTACAAAGGGAAGAAGACAGTGGAGAATCAGCTCTACCACATTTATACTGTGCCTATGAAATTTTACAATTACATGCCACTTTGCTCTGAAAAGCTACTGTGATGTCTGAAAAGAAATCTCAAATAATTTCCTGCAAATGGGGAGCTCCTTAGTACACTTATTGCACACATTAAATACCTATTAGAAACGTCTGGTTTGGTACCTAAAAACAAGGGGTTATTTCCTGTTTGATAACTCAGTGCAAAGTTAATGAAAATGTTTGTACAATTTATGTTTACAATGTCTGTGGTAATGGGAAGATCTGTTGGAATATAGATCAATGTTTTCTGGCAATGGAAAATTTTATAGCCCAGTTGTTACATTTATGAACAGGGGACAGAATAAAACTTTCAAAGGCAGGAGTCAAATAATAATTTATGGGTTTGCTCTTTTGTACTGGGCAGAGGTTACAATACCTTTTAAAAATCTGACTTTTTCATATCCATAAAAACTTGGTGGGAAGGATACAGTTAAAGCCTAACTGCAAAGTCTTACTCATGTTAAAAAACAGGGGGTTTACCTGAACATGGGGAAAGGACAGGAACATTTTCTATTTCCTACCCTTCTGATATTTAATCAGAGTTAAACCAAGGTTATCCTACAGCAACTTCGAATTGTGAATAATGAGCAAAAGAGAGGGAGAGGGTGACTCTTCAAGGTTTCACTTTGTGATCGGAATATTATTAGGGTTGAATATGACAGTTCTTCAGAATTATATTGTAGTGTACTTCAAACAACATGGATGAGGTCCTGAGAAATCAGAGCAATCAAACAAAAAAGCAAGATACATTCCTGAACAAGAATGCAGAAGTTTTCTGATCTCCAGCACAGAGGTTGGAGTCAGTTATCATTTTGCAGCAAATTCATTTGTATCAATAAAGCTGAGGGAGACATCAAACAGAAAGCTTTAAAAGCATATGTTGGAAGCCTCAAGACACAGTTACTGTGTTTGGCAATGAAGTGACAAAGATACTTTTCAGGAAGGTCTTTTTTATCTTATCTCTGGTTCAAATTTCAGTTTTTCCTTCTTCTTTTTCCTTTTCTCATTTTTCATTTTACTGAAGTCATGTTCAACATTAATAATACAATACCCAGCCTTTTGGACCACCAAAGTGTCCACTTAGTATCTGCAAAGGTAACAACTAACCCTTTATTCAGAGGAGTGTATGGGGGGTTTATAAAAGAAGGTAAGAAACCCTGTGCAGAGGGATGGAGACCTTCCAGTGAGCACGCAACAGGGCTTTGAAGGAGATGAAGATCATAAAGCAGATGTTGTCTAGTTCCTATCCCAAGTGCTTTATTGCTGCAGTGATCCAAGAAGTATAACATGATGTAACACTATCTACCTGAGACAAGAGCGGGGCTATCAACTGGAAGAAAGGCAGGAATGGTGGATGTAGTCCACCTCAGAAGAAAGAGATTTCTATATTCAAAATATTTTCTATACCTATATTCTCTAACAATATATGTAATAATAACAGATTTTGCTATTAGGAAAGGCAAACTAAATTTGGTATGTATGCTGTAATTTTTTTCTACAGTGTTACAAGCCAAAAGGAAACACAGCTTACACTTATGTCCATAAGGAAAGGTTTACGTAGGTTTTGTCCGTGAATAATCACAGAATTCTTCTATGTTCTAGACAAGTTTCTCGATGTTACAGTAGTTTATTCTTTGAACAAACAGAGAGGGAAAATTCAACAAGTACACTACTTTAAAGATGTCATTAAGCAATTCTGGAGTTAGCACTGGTGACTTCTGTGTATTTACATTTTAGGTTATCCTCCACTGCTGGTCCGTAATCAGAATTCTCCAAAACTCAGTATAGAGAAGTGTAAAAGAATTGGTCTCACAACATAAACATTCCTTAAACAGTCCCACTGCATTCAATGTCTTCTAGGGATTACTTCGGTCCTTCTATGTTGAGTTTACAGTAAGCAAACAGAAGTTAGTATAATGTGACTTCTTAATCTAGTCTGCCTGAGTTCTCTACTAATCCGAAGCTGTGACTGGCACACCATAATCACTCGAGGGAGTTTTTGTTATCCACTCAGGGCAGGGCTGTACCCACAACTTCTGGACACAAAAGTCAAGAAGGAAAACGGTATCAGTAGGTGATATATTGAAAGTGTCTACCAGAATATAACTGTTTTACTCATTAATAAGACAGACATCAGAGTAACCCAAAAGTTCTCCATCAACAACAGGTATAGCCAAGACCCTCAGCCCTAGCCTTATAGAATGTTTAGGTGCTTTCACACATCCAACAGACCTACCAACTTACCTTCTTTAATCACTGAATGTTGGCTCACAGGATGTGTTTGTTTGTATGTAGGGCAGCTATACATGTAGCGTCACATGGTGGAGTGTGACTACCTCTGGGAAGTATGCTTCCTGGCAGATGCTTGAACAGATAGGGCACCCTAAATTGCAGTGTAGCACTTCCACACCATCCCTCCCTGTACCCAAGGGTGATGGGATCAGTAGGCAGAATCCTGGAGCTAGAGAGAGCCTGTAGCTCTGAGATGCAAACAAGCAAGATGGGATGCCAGCATCATGGGCCTGATTGCATTAACAGGCCTTAATGGTCCTCATCAGCCTCACATGGGGCCTCCACCCGCACTCTCTTCCCATGGGCACAGAATGAGCAAGCAGATGGGTGAAGCTTTAACTGTGTGACCTTCATGCTGAATGTGGGACAGGCCTGAGATGGCTAAATCTAGATAATTGGTGGCCTACTTATTCCTCACTAAAATGAGAAATAAACATTTAAGTGACAGGTTGCTCTCAGATTCTCCTAATACTTTAATGCCGCAGGGGTTTATGTTCTCTCTTCTTTCAGTCTCTTGCTCCCTATGCTCCAAGAACCCAACCTTTCCTCAGGGAATGCTCCTTCAGCAGGGAGCTCACTCTCCTATGCCATTCTCACTTCCTTCATCAATGCACGCAGTTTCCTCACCTCTGCCATATTTTTTTCATTCAGCTATGTCAGACCTACATACTGTAAAATATGTAGTGTAACTTCCTGTTCCTGAATGGAGGATCTGGTTGGTACGCTTCAGTTTGAAAACTGTTAGCTAGTCAGATCTGCTGTTCCCTTCAGTAAGAGCTCTGCTAGGAGACCACTGTTGTTATGTTCTGATATATAATATTTATATAACAGAATATACATATCAAACTCAAAAGTGACCGCCATGGTAGGTCAGCTCCTTCATATGAGCTTCCTAAATTAAAAGCATAATAAATGGAAAAGAATGAAAGCATTGTAGATGCTGTTATTTCACCTGCTTTGTTTCTCTGTGACAATAGCCTGTTCCACAAATCACAGCAGATCTTAAAAGTTACCCATCTTACACAGAAAGAGGTCCAAGGCTTTGATCATTCAACACCTTGTAAAATTTTCAAATCCCTAACCTCTCATTTAATGCCAGTGAGAATTTCTAACTGGGAACACAACATAATGGTGGGTGAAAAGTGAAACTCCAAATTGCACAGCATTATTGCAGATGATCATGGCTACAAACAAATGTCCTTCAGCACGCATTGTCTGCATCACAGTTTTCTGTCCTCTGTGGAGAAACCCAAAATGAATTGCACTGAACACTAGCAGAGATTTTTTTTTTAATTGTCACCAAAACCATACCCATTTACTTGATTTTGTTTTGTTTTGTTTTTCTGTAACCATTTGCTGATGATTCATGGCATGTGAAGAATATTGTAACAGATATCGATCTAAGTTCTGCAGCTTATTACAAGCTATACCTATTCTTCCTTTAACTTATATTAGGTTGTAGAGGTAAGCAGAAGGGTACTTTTTTACTTTGATCTTCAAAGAAGCCTCTATCAAGACCAGAGAGTAGGACTGGCCACCAGATGTCACCCATCTTCTACTAGCTACCCCTAAGTCTGTATATGCAGGGTTGGGAAAACATACCATTCTCCAGAAGCTGTGCTAAATAGAGACTGTCTCGCCACTACAAAATATAGTCATCTTCTCACTACAAAAATACATTATCTTCCTTTGCTCTAATGGCTCCCAAACACTGAAGCTCTAGTAGCTTGTAAAGCATGTTTTAAAGACAACCTAAGAAGTAGACGAATATCCTACAACTCCTGGCACAAATACCTGCGTGTGCCTAATGCCTAGAAAAATGTTAGCTGATGTAATGCGTCCACTTAGTGCAGCCAAAACCTCAACTGCTACCAAAGACAAGATCCGTGCCTAACCTTATGTGTTTGTCGAGGCTGTGAAGGTTTTGGTGGACAAGCCTGGGGAAGGCAGAAGAGGGCTCTTAGGAAGCCGCTTCGAGGCGCGCGGTCAGCCTTCCAGCCACGTCCATCTTCTGTCCTTGCTTTCCTGACCTCGGGCTGACAGACTGCCCAGCACCCCGAGGCGACAGCGGCGCTCTCCCGGGCCGTTCCTCCCCGGACGGCCTCCGCTAGGCCTGAGCCCGGCCCGCCGCTCCGCGGGGCCACCGGCAGGTGTGAGGGGAAAAGGGCCCGCTCAAAGGCAGGCGAAGCCGGGGCTGCGGCGGGAAGCGGGGCGGCCCCTCAGGGGCGCCGGGCTGAGGGGGGCGCCGAGGCGTCGCCTCACCGGCGGGCTCGTGGGCGTTTCCCGCCGGAGCCACGCCCGCACACTTACCACAGCGTGCAGCGGCCGCTTTGCTCCCCTCGCCCGCCCGCTCTCCCGCCCGCTCTCCTCAGCGTCCGCGCGCCCCGCCGCCCGCTTCCCGCCCTTGCGGGCGCCGCGCGCGCGCGCGCGCGCTCCGCAGCCGGGCAGGCACTTTGCACACGCTCCCTCGCTCTGCCTCGGCCTGTCACAAGCGCTTCCGGCTGGGCAGGCCGTTTGCGCGCCCTCCCCTCCCGCGCGCCCGGCGGCCGTGCCGCCTTGCACAACGGGCGGGCGCTGCCGTACCGTGCCGTGCCGCGCCCTCGCTCCCTGCGAGCTGGCAGTTTGCAGACGCTCCCTTGCGCCCGCCCGCCTCCAGGTGGCCCGGCCCCCACGGCGGGCGCGGCGGCCGCCCCTCAGCCCGCGCCGGCCTCCGCCGAGGACCATGGGCGATGCGCTCCTCCCGGCGCGGGGGGCTGCGCACAGGCGGCGCCGGAGGAGGTGAGGCGGCGCCGGGGTTGGAGGCGGCGGCGGCGGTGGTGGTGGTGGAGGAGGAGGGGGGGGGGAGACGACGACGACGACCGTTGCCGCGCCCAGCCCCGCCGCCGTTGCCCCCCTCAGGCCGCTGCGGCTCCGCGGCCCGGGGCGAACTTTTGGCTCCTGCTCTCTCAAGGAAGGGCCTAACCCTGAAAGCTGTTGCTGCTCTTCACCTTCCCTTGGCGCCCTATCTACAGGCACAACAGCAG
>JANHGO010000071.1:58371185-58409360 GCA_024606505.1 Aquila spilogaster
TTCCCTCTTGAGCAACGCTCATTTCCTTCTAAGAAACCGCCCCGGGTCAGGCAGTCCACGCAGGGCCCAGGCGCGGCCGCCGCAGCCGTGCGGGGCGGGGGCCGCCCCCCGGCCACATCTTCCCCCCCGCGGGGGAGCCGCCTGCCCGGCTGCTGCGGGGCGGGGCGGGGCCGGCGGTGGGTGCGGGTGCGGAACGGGAGCGGAGCGGGGAAGGGGGGGGGGGGAGATCGGTGAGGCAGCCGCTTCGGTGCGGCGGGGCCCGTCCTTTGCCGCGGCCCGGCCGCCCCCGTCACCTTGCGTAACGACCTTCCGCGCCCGGCGCGGCGCGGAGCACCTCCGCGGGCGGCGGGTGCCGCCCCCCCCCACCCCCGAGCGGAGCAGGGGCCCGGGAGGTGTCTGGGGGAGGAGGGGGGCGGCCCCGGGGAGCCCGCCGGCGGCTCCGGGGAGCCCGCCGTGTGCCTGGGCGGCGGGGGCAGCCTCTGAGGGACGGAGGAGCGCTGGCGGAGGTTTTACCCGAGCGCGGGTGGCAAGCTTTGCCGCGGGTGGGAGGATGAATCTTGGGCGAAAGTCTGTTGAAATCTGCCCCTTGCGATCCTATTTACAAGCTGCCGGTTCCACCCGATGCTGGTTTTGTTTCCTCTTCAGACTTCGTAGCCCTCGAGGAAGCGAATTTGAGAAAAAGGTTCCTGAAAGCTGTCCCCTCTGTGCCAACTGTGCTTTCTGGTCTGCCATTTCTACTACTTTTCCGCCCAGAGGTGCATTGAGCTTTAGGTTGGAAATAACAACGCTCTTCATTTGTCAGGTTCAGCATTTCTTGCACATCAGCATCAGGTCATGGGGATTTATCTTTCATGGAAAGCCGTGGCTGACCTGATGTGATCACATAGGTGTGCAGACCTACAGTAAACAAGAATTTGGGGGCCCGTTTAATTGCCTCCCTTGAGTTTTAGCAACTATTTTAGGTAAACCTGCTTTTTTAGTATATTTAGGGGAAAAATAAATGTCACTCAGTTTTGAGCAACGAAATCTTGGTAGAGGCTTTCCTCGCTGTTAACATAGGGAGTGCAGGTTCCATCTTTTCCATATACGGTATAATACAAATCTCGTCTTTGGAGTGCGTACTGCTCTTTCTGGCATTGTGGTCAGTAAACTTGGGAGAATGAATTCTTAGTTCGTGCATTAGGTCTTGATACATCAATCTCTCTTGATTACTGCAGCAAGAATAGAATACTCTTTAAATGAAGGCTCACTCTTGAGATTCATGTTATTCTAGTATACAGTCTTATTTGTCACCTTGTCCCCATGAAATAGTATGATAGCTTTTTCAACAGCATGACTCATAATCCTAAATAGAGGAATGAATTTTTACTTAGTGCTGTGCAAGTGCTTTATCTCAGCAAACAGCCTTGTGTGTAGGGTGGATGGAATGTCTGCTACTGTATCTGTTAATCTGTGTCCTCAGGAGGACAGCATTTGAAGTCGTTTGCAGGCTAGGGCTATGTCTTTACTCTCAAGTCAGTGTGGTGATCTTGGTTCTTTCAAAATACTTTTGCCATTTCATAGAAGACTGAAAAGCTTTCAGAAAAGAAGGAACCAGTTAGTTCTTGTTATTTATTATTGAAACCATTTTGCCTGGGGACACCGAGTCCAATTTAGTCTGAATGGGTGATTTACCTTTTTCCTTCTTCATCTCTGTGTAATGACTCTGACTGTTCTTCATGAGAAACTCTGCTTACTGCAACACCCACAGTTCACATAATTACTGGTGGCTGTAGCAAGCCTAATAGTAGGAAAAAAAGCCTTCACCTTTATTTCTGGTGGTTTTGTTACATATAAGGTAACTTCCACTACTGCTTCCCGCTCTTTACCTGTATGAGATGATGTAGGGAATAGTTTACTCTTAAAATGGCCCATGGAGCAGTATGTTTAGCGAAAGGAATGTTTATTCTTCATAACTTAACTTATGCAGGCTGTTTTGCGTTGCTCTTATATAGAATATGGATTTATTTTGTACGAGCAGAATAAGGATTAAGTAAGAACATATGCTTCCTCTTTTCTGGGTGGTAAATCCATCTTGCTGTCCAGGAGGAAGCAGCTTATACAGCCTGGACTGAAAAGATGCTGAAAGACAAAGTGACTGAATATAAGAAGATCAGGTTGTTTAAGCTCCCAAAACTAAATTGCCTAAACTTAGGAAGCAGCCAGCAGCACTGGGTGCAAATCATCTCAAATCCTTAATCTGCTTCATGAAATAGAATATGGTAAAGTAATGAAGTGTTCTGAATTCCTAAAATGACTTAACTTAAAATTGGAGAGCAATTGTCTTTATTCTATCTCCCTCCAACCAGATTTGCTTCCTTTCCCTTGTTTAAAAAAGAAAAAGAAAGCTTTATACCATTAACTTCTATGCTTGAGATAATATGTAGAATTTTATTAGCACTACTCATTTCCCTTCAAGTTGAAGCCCCCCCCCCCCAACTTGCAAGGTTATGTTTTTGGCATTGTATGCCACTGTCATCTAACAAGTTTACTCTGCTTTTGCTTCTGTTTAATAAAATAGCTTAGTATGCAGTTTTCTTCCTCATCTCGGCTCTAAAATTTTAATAGAACTCGAGGTAGTTGGCATTAACTGCCCTTCACTGATACAGTAACTTGATTATTAGCTATGTGGTAGCTGTTTTGAAGGCTTGTGTGAATGCAGTGTTCATGTTTTGAGCAGATTGAGATCTAAAGAAGACTGAGTGTTTCATGAAAGGATGGGAGAATTTGTTCAGTTTTATTGATGGGAAAAGCTGATAAGTGAGATTCGGTGGCAAACATTACTTTATGGTTATTTGCCAACAGATTGTCTGACTTAGTCTATGCTTAGTCTCTTAAATAGATGGTGGAAAGAAATACAATATGATGAATATAAAAAAGGCCAGGTTCTGATAGTATTTTCATTTATGTCACGTTATTCCCAAAGCATCTGCAGAACTCTTCTGCTTAGCCCTGTTTGGAACCAGAGCGGTATTCCAGCAGCAACTCTTGGTAACAAACATCGGAAGCATCTGCTGAAGGAAATGAACATGCTGCACAGTGCTAATCAGCTGGGAATCTGATGAGTGGAAACTTTCAGGAATCAAGCAGTTTTGCTATTACTGCATCTTCAATTTAAAAAAATTCTTAACTGATTGGAGTGGAATAAGGTCATCCTTCATTCCTCTCTACTTTTGCCGAGTTAGTATTCATGCATTTCTGCATTTCATATACTACGTATGCATGTGCACTTAAACAAACAAAAAACCCCTAACACCAAAACCTAAAAAATCCTTTGTCTTCCATACTTCAGAAGAAAATGTGGAATTTTGTGTTTGCCTCTGTGTGTATGTGTGCACACTCAAACCCCTCTTGTTTTCCTCTTTCAGCCTCCTGTTATTGGCATACATTATTGAAGTTGTAAAGGCTTCATTATCTGTTTTGCTTTCATTTCTTGAAGAGCCCAGAGCCGTGGTCGTGGTTTAAGCCCAGCCGGCAACAAAGCACCATGAGGCCGCTTGCTTACTGCTCCCCCCTCCCCGGTGGGATGGGGAGGAGAAAATACAACAAAAAGCTGCTGGGTGGAGCCAAGGACAGGGAGGGATCACTCACCAATTATGGTCACGGGCAAAAACCAGACTCAACTTGGGGAAAAAAATCAATTTAATTTGTTGCCAATCAAATCAGAGTAGGATAATGAGAAATAAAACCAAATCTTAAAAAAAAAAACTTCCCCCCACCCTTCTTCCAGAGCACAGCTCCACTCTCAATTTTCTCTACCTTCTCCCCACCAGCGATGCAGGGCAACGGGGAATGGGGGTTAGGGTCAGTTCATCACGTGTTGTCTCTGCTGCCCCGTCCTCTTCAGGGGTGGGACTTGCCACACTCTTCTCCTGCTCCAGCGTGGGATCCCTCCCACGGGAGACAGTCCTCCACGAACTTCTCCAATGTGGGTCCTTCCCCGGGCCTGCAGTTCTTCATGAACTGCTCCAGCGTGGGTCCCTTCCATGGGCTGCAGTCCTTTAGGCACAGGCTGCTCCAGTGCAGACTTTCCCATGGAGTCGTGGTCTTCTTTGGGTGCAGCCACCTGCTCTGACGTGGGGTCCTCCCTGGGCTGCAGGTGGAGATCTGCTCCACCATGGACCTCCCTGGGCTGCAGGGGGACAGCCTGCCTCACCATGGTCTTCCCCACGGGCTGCAGGGGAATCTCTGCTCTGGCACCTGGAGCACCTCCTCCCCCTCCCTCTCACTGACCTTGGTGTCTGCATAGATGTTTCTCTCACATATTCTCACTCCCCTCTCCGCTGCAGGTTTTCCCTTAAACATGTTATTGCAGAGGCGCTACCACCGTCGCTGATGGGCTTGGCCTTGGCCAGAGGCAGGTCCAACTTGGAGGCAGGGAAGCTTCTAGCAGCTTCTTACAGAAGCTATCCCTGTAGCCCCTCCCCTGCTACCAAAACCCTGCCACACAAACCCAATACACCTATGATATAACGAAGTATAACTTCTGCGAGGAATAAGTCACAGGTTGTGTTTTGATAGTGGCTTGATTTCCCTCACTTCTGATACCATCTTTTTGATTATTTGTTTGTTCATGTGCGTTGATAACTCGCGTACTGTAACTCATGGCTACAAAGAGAAGGCGACTAGAGTTTTATACAAACTTATGTTACTTCAGTGAAGGGTTTTGGATATTGACATAGGCTATCTTAATTGGATGGTATTTGAGGAGGAGCCACCATAAGGGTGGAGAATTGGTGACACAAGTGCTGACACAGCCTCCCAGATGTGAGGCAGCAGCTTTTTGTGACAATGCAAACTTTTATCAGGGTGGCTAGTCTTACTCTTCTATTCAAGCTGGAATAGTTCAGCTGTCTTAAGATGAATTTGTGGGGTTTTGTTCTTGCCTTCCAACAAGGAAAATTCTTGTCTGCTTTAATCAGGTGAATCTTTCAATCCCAAGGTCTATGCATGCACTCAGGCCAGGATGTAGGTCCTTTGAGGAACTTCTGCTAAAATTATGGCATTTTCGTATGTCTGGCATTTGCGTACTAGGGAGACACTGCAGTGAAAGAATAGAGAAGATTAGTTTGGGGCACAGGGATTCCCTCTTAGAGTAGCAAAGTCCTTTTCATGAGGAAAGCTTAAGTCAATGCTGCGATCCGTTTGATTTATTATTTATGGTTTGTATGAGTTAAGAATCCTGTGATCCTGGCCCTTTGAGTCTCACAAGGTCCTCTTATTCCTGCTAGCTAACTGTATTTCTTCATACATCCCACAGGCATTCCAAACTGTTTAACCTTGATGATTAGTCTAACCTACTGACGTTTGTCTTGCTGATTTTTATATCCCGATGAAAGCCTGTAATCTTTGAAAGGCATCAACCACCTCTTTTGCCTTTGTTGTCCTTTAGACAAAGGGATTTTTGTTGGTTACAAGTAGCAGGCAGAACCTGATTTTACTTTTATCAGTTGTTGCTCATGGGTCATGTAGTTTGTTGCATTTCTTTGTATATAAATTTTTGCCATATAATGTATTCCTTGTGGTTTCATTTCCCTAGAATAGTTTTATAACTAAAACCTTTTCTTCACTCTTGTTAGAGTTAGGTAATGAAGTTTATTGCTGCTTCTTTTCCATTGCCTGTTCCATTGCATTCCTCCCTTCCCTAGGAAACAGACAAGTCATACATGTACCGTGACTGGTACAGCATTTTATATAACCTGTATTGAGATCCTAGCAAAGCATTTTCAGATAGCTACTAATCAAGTAGTAGATTGGATATTAGGAAAAATTCCTTCACTGAAAGGGTTGTCAAGCACTGGAACAGGCTGCCCAGGGAAGTGGTTGAGTTGTCATCCCCGGAGGTATTTAAAAGATGCATAGATGTGGCACTTAGGGACATGGTTTAGTGGTGGACTTGGCACTGTTAGGTTTACAGATGGACTCAATGGTCTTAAAGCTCTTTTCCAACCTAAATGATTCTATGTTTCTCAGTTGTCGTAAAAGGTACAAGCTGCAGTGAATTATCATTCCTGCCTAAGGTTACGTTTTGTGATCTGGATATTTTTTGGACGTGTGACGTCTCAAGATACTGAACCTTTGGATGCTACCACATTATGTGATAGCCCTCTTGTCTGCAATATGTATGAGTAAAGTGGATTAACACATTCTTACAGAAAATCCTTTGTTAGTACAAAGGTATCTGCATATATTCATTCAGGCAGTAGTTCTCTTGGGTTTAAAATGCTGTGTCTTATCCCTTTCCTCTTTTTTTTTCTTTTTGGTCCCCTCCCTTGCTCTCTCTGTGTGTTTGTTCCTTTTCTGCAGAGAACTAATGCAGTTCAATGCAGCTTCAATGCAGTTTTTGGAAATTTCCCTTGAACTCTGCAGAGCATGACTATAGTATGCATGTCATATACCTGGAAGATTATTTCAAATATTAAAGAACCACATAACTGAACTTGTATTTTCTCTGCTATTATGATCTTTTTTTGTAGAATGAAATGTAAAATGTGTTTTGATTGAAGATAGTCTATCTGAAATGTTTCATTAGTTACATAAAACTTGTCTACATAGGATACACAAGTTAAGAAAAATATACCTAACTCCTTCATTCAGTGAATTTGAACATTGATACGGTATTCATAGCAAAAATCGTTGAACAAATCATCTACCTCCTTACAAGTTTTTAGCTTCCACGAGTCTTTCTTGATAGGTCCAGTTCAAGTACAGTTTGTGCAACAATTTCTTTTTCTATACTGTAGATTAAGAAGACTGAAAATACTAGCTTTAAGTTGCTATTGAGAAATTTTTATGCTGTACTGTTAGAACTTGGTATCAGACATACCAATTAATTACTTTTTCTGAAAAGCTTGTTTAAAACAAAAACAGAAACACCCAACAAAAACAAAAAAAGAAACCTAGAACAAGTGTGACAAAAGTTTCTAACCTGTAGTTATCCAGGTTTGATGTTGTTTATTCATTCTATACCAAGACATTGTAACCTGATTGTATTAAATGCTGAATGAAACCGTTTGCATGACCTAACTGTAGAATGAAAAGTCCCACACTGTTTCCATGCACTGTAGTATGGAGGCTATTTCTGCCTAAAAGAAATGCTTCCAGTACTAATGCCTCTAAAATACTACTTCAGGTAACATGAACCATGAAATAGTGAGCTTCTTCTGATGTTGGTTTGCATTGCCCATTTCTATCTAGATGTAATTAAAGCTTGCTATTTTTAATAATTAAAATAGTAATAAATATGGAAAACATAGAATCTGTCTAGAAGTATTCAGCAAAGAGCAGCAACCAGATCTTCATCATATTCAGATTCTCAGGATGAGTTTTCTTTCTGTCTTGCTTTTGGCATGAATTATACATTACAATGGGCCCCCTTTTCCTAAAAGGAATATAGAGTATTATCTTGTGGTGTCTTTGTTTGTTTGTTTGCTTGCTTGTTTGTTTACCTGATCTTGGAATTTCTGAGCCACCTGGCAAAGCAGCTTTCTCCCTGAGAGAAAGAGAAACTAAGCAGATGGATGTATTTCATGCCTAGGAAAAACCTGAAATATTCTTAACATAGAAGCTTTCACACCTATTTGGCAAACTCCTGCAGTAAAGTTAAAGGAGCTTGACAACAGCTTCTCTGTAGGTACTAATACACTGTATGTGGATACAAACTTTCCTACCTACTTCACACACAGCACAGGCGCACACCGTTCCACCCCCCCCCCGCCCCCCAAAAAAAAAAAAAAAAAAAAAAAAGAAATCAAGACACACCTCCAAAACCCTCTAGCATCTTGGCTTTTGAAACACTCTAACAATGCGGACAAAAATGCACTTGGCTAATGGTAGACATATAGTGGATTCAGAGATGATTTGGGTGGGAAGGAGGCCTGCAAAATGAATGGCTGTTCCTTGGATAGCAGTAAGGTGCTTAAAAAACAAGTGGGCAACCAGTCCAAGTAAGGCACCAATTTGATACTTGGGTTCTGAAGGTCTTAGAGGCATACTTGCAAGTGGTGAGTAAGAGCAGAAAAATGACTATTTCTCAGTCTCTGTGTGTTGATGGAATTTAAGGTAGGAAATGTTAAAATATATAACTCTATTGCAGGGACTGTGGAAAAAAGTTCCAGAGAGCTCAGGAAAAAATCTGAAAAAATATTTGGTGGACTGAACAAAATGAATTGTTTGAGAGGCTTTTGAAGAACTCAGACTGTTTATCTGGAAGTCAAAGTAAATTTAGAAATTGGGCATTAAATTTGAATAGACATATAGCCAAATTAGAATATGGCTTTCTTTCTCCTTAGATTTAATTAAGAATTGTCACTCCTGTATTTTGGTACGATTTTGTCAGTGAAATCAGTATTTGTGTTTCCTGATTAGACAGAACAGGAAAAGGATGTGGAACACTCTGTATAGGGGAAAAAAAGACACAAAGATTTCTCAATCTTTACCACTCAGACTTCAACCTAGGTTGTACAGGATATTTGACCAGATTATTAAAGCTATATTATTCCAATCAGTTCCTTAGCACATTGATTTGTTTTTGTAAGTTCTTGTAAAAATGAACAGTTTCCTTCTCTGTATTTCTCTTCCTGAAATGCAGTTTCTCAATCAGTACTATTGATCCTCCAAGAACATGGTGAAATGCAGTATCATTCTGTTTACGCTTAATGTGTATTTGTGTTATGCAGCTAGTTTTCTTTTAGTAGACTGGAAAAAAGCATGCAGGAGGAGAATGCTGCAAATGTTTCCAGTGGTTTTTCTACTCAAGCCAACAGCTATTTTACTATAGATAAAATCAACCAGTTCTGAATACTTATGCTAATTTTAAGAGACTGTAATCAAGTTAAATGAATATGGTTATACTTCAAAATAAAATATTGGGTTGTTATTTCTAATATATATTTTCTTAGATACCACTTGAGTTTATTTATAAATCAGTTCTAGAAAAAAATATTGTTCTTTGTTTTGATACCATAACTTCTCTTGAAAGAGAAATATAAACTGTACTCCTTATAGGTAAGATAGTAATCTGTATTTCTTGTTGGAAAACTTACCCAGATTTTTTCAGTAGCTTGGCAGTCATATATTCAAGAAATTGGATCATCAGTAAAATAAAAACTTCTTACTTTTTTAATGACGTGAGAAATGAAACTGAGTTGCATAAGTGTTTGATAAAGTGATTTGACATAAGGCTGAATCTAGATCTCAGTGGTTTGAGACTTCTGGGGAAGTTTATCCATCTCACTTTGTGGCCCCAGTTGTTAATCTTTGTGAAATATTATTTTGAGTCTGTTAAGTGACTCCCCTTGGGTTCAGGATTGATAACCTTATAGGACTATGCATGATTCCTTTGAGAGAAAGGTTACAGTAACTTTCACCTAACCTGTGTTACCAAAATTCTCACCAAGGTAAGTTAAAGAATATTTGAGGGAGCAAGGAAGAACTTCAGGCTGGAAGATGATTAAGGTTTTCTTCTTTCTGCTGGAGTCCATTACAAATTGCTGCTTTCTAGCAGCTGAGATGAAGTTCTGTGAAAATAGTACTTGCCCACTGGAAGTTTGGAATTTCAGTTCACTGGTTGATCCATGCTGGCTGCTGAATGTCCAGTGAGGGAGCAGTTGTTGCAACGCTGTATGTTACCAGCAGTGATTCAGCGTGCCACCAGCCTATAGTGGAAGGAATGGATTTTTGTAATGATGTAGCGAGAGTTTAACTGCAGTGGGTAAAGTTCTGTACTGATGTAGAAGGCATATTGCAGTTTACTTAAGCTCTTTTTGAGTTGATGCTATTTAAACCTCTGGCTCTGTATATTGCAACTAGTACAATGAGGCCCAAGTGTGCACTTAAACTTCCCTTTGAGGGCTGTACTGGCTGATACAGAGCAAAAGCTTGTAACAGGTTTAGCTTCTGTTCAGCTTCTATTAAAGTCCTTGTACCTTGATTCATTTCCTGACATAGTAGTTTCCATATGTACCAGTTGCATAGCTTGTGCACTGTGTAATGTTACAGAAGAATGCCAGTATTGATTAAGATACTTAGAACATGTCTAAGAACACTTTCTTACATACTGAGATATTGGCATGCATGTGGCCACATCTAGAGCAAAGAAAACAGTGAGTCTTATAAATGAAAGAAAAGGTACCTTTTAAAAAAAGCTGTACTTGAAAAATAGTATTATAATTTAAATATATGGGGAATACTGTTCTACATAAATCTTGCATTTCTTAGGCCTAAAAAAGGGGACTTAGATGGAGATCTGAAGAATCTAATTTTTCAGAATTTGGGGTTAAAAAAAATGTAAATTAGCAAGGGGCTTTTTTCCCTACATTTGACATACAAGTTTTCTACATACCATGTATTTGAACTGGTTTTTTTTTCCCATCCATCATTAGTACTCTATTTTGTTAGAATTCTCTTGGTCTCTATTCAGACTGTTGTGTGTACCTCAAGTCTTGTTCTGCCCTTGAGTATTGTTCCCGTTGGATATGGCAAACTTGAATTCTGTTGCCCAACTGATAATCCGGTACTTCGTAACTCAATGGTCTTGTAACGCTGTTTCATGATTTGTAGTACCTTATGCTAATCGAATGTTCTGTGCTTTGATCAGGGGAGAATTAACACCAGCATTTGGTGGTGCTTTATGGGAATGTCATTAGTCTTCCTGGTCTTCACCAAGACTGCAGTTAGGTGAAGTTTGTGCCCTCATACCAATCTCTCCCCATTTCCTATCAGTGCGTTTATGTGGCAGTGCAGTGAACTGGCTGACAAACTCTTGTGGCTGTAAATGGCTTTCTGGCGTTTGGCCGTTCATGTTTCAGAATGACAGCGTTCCCTAGCTGTCTTCACCTTTTAGCCATATAGGCTGGGGAAGGAGGTTGGAGAGGGATAAAGATGCTGCTTTCAGTCACAGTGCTGGCTTGGGGTGTTTGAACATCAGCCTAATTTAGAAGATTGTGTTCTTATTACTTCTTAAAATGTTAGGTTCACAGAGGGTTAATGCTCTATCCAGTGGGTCAAATAGCCCCAGTTTTATCTAGCAAATTAATGTTGAGTTTTTTTCCAAAAAGACTTACACTGTGTAAGTACTATCAGTATACATTTTTATGTTTGTTTATCCAAATGAAAAAAAAGAAAAGTCCTTCTCACTGTATAAATTCCTGATATACAACTCAGATTTTATGCTATTGATTTTGGATGTGTACTATGAAAATAGTTTTTTAATGAAGGTGTACTCTTGCCCTTTCACAAGCTACAGAGTATTTTTAAATATGCCACCCACTCTTTAAATAACTAAAATTTGACATTTCATTAAAAAGGCTGCTGATGCAGCATTGTAGTTTGGCAGAAATGACTCTAGAAACCTTACAGTGCTCAATGCATCCGCCTTCCCTATACAGTGGGGATCAAGCCTATTGCTCAGGATAAAAATGTTTGTCCAGGCCACAAAAATGCAGGTTTAAAACCTTTTCACTGTTATTTTGTACTGACCAGCTCTGTCATCCTTGTGTTTGAGAAATGGAGGAAGAAATGTGTCAAATGTTATTAGCGTACTTTTTTTTTCTTTTGCCAATATATTCTCACTTGGCTTGTGTGCGTGGCTGAGTGCACTGCTGACAGTTGTTCAGTTTATTACGGTGTTAAGGTCTTCATTTCCTTATAAAAAATTGTTTAGAATATCACATAAGTACACCAGTGTTTGAGTTGTAAAACTGATTTTAAATAAATAAATAAATGGGGAAAAGTGTTAGAAATTCTCAAGAATACTGTACAACAGGTTTCAGGGACTTGGTCATACTTTTCTTTCCATCTTGGCTTGTGTCTGTCTCCTTTCTTCCCTATTTTGTGTAATTTGAAGCGTGTTTTCTTTGTTGCTGCTACCTAATTACTGCTATTACCACTGCCTCACTGTTCCACATCCTAAAAGAGTGAAGGGCTAATCATTTTGTGCTCTTTTTTCATTTGGCCTTCAGGAGTAATGCAGGCAGCATATGTATTTTCTGTTCTGCTCAGCACTGGAAACAGCCTTCCACTAGATGTTGAAGATTTTGGTGAATATAATAATCTCTTATTCAGCAGATGTGTTAAAATTCAGCTATCTCTTAATTCTAAGTATGCTTATTTTGGGTTTGGGGTTTTTTTTTGTTGTTGGTCAAGCTGGATTTCAGTTATGTGCAAGAAGTGTTTTGGGTATCCTTTGCTGTGCTCGGAAAAAAGCAAAATCTCCTTCTTAATCCAGACATCCAAATGGCTTTTTCCTTTTTTCTCCAAACATCTCGTCTTCAAGGATGAGATTTCACCATATGACTTGAAATTTTTTCACAGACGTTACATTTAAGCTTTACCTCATGCATTCCTTCCCATCCCCCAAAGTTTACTTCTGAAATTCTTTCTCATGTTTGTGTAACCTGTTTCTTTATTAAATCATTTAGGAAGTGTGCTGAAGTATTTACTGAACTCATTGACTTTCAGAATTGGACTAAAACAGAACTCCTCATCCCACCCCACCCACCGCACAAACCTGGATGGATTTTTTGTTTCTGTACAATTAAGTCAAAGTTGATGAAGTCTCTGAATGGTATATGCACAAGTTGTGCTGAATCTTTGTTATAATCAACTAATAATAGATACAAGATGAACTAGAACCTTTCTGTTGGACTGCTCACCACCTAATTATCAAAACAGATGATTTCAAGCAAGGATTGAATGCCTTCAGAAGGCCAGTTGATCTTGCATCTTTTTCTTTGTCACATCAATAACTCTTTCACACAGATCCTCTTTCTTGTCTTTTTTCTGATCTGGCTTTTTCAACTTACCTCAAACAACTGTCTGTAATGATTGAGGCCATTTTTACTGAAGGTCTGACTCTCTGCCTATGTTGCACAAACTTTGAATCTACAGAAAAGGAAAGTAGCACATTGAAGAGGTGAGTAATCGCTGAGTGGCCTGTAGTTTATCTGGATCTGCAGCTTTTTTTTCCCTGGGGGTTATTTCCACCAGAATTTACTTCCATATTTTTGCTAATATAGTCAATATGTTATTGCAATAATATGGCTTGATTATTCTAAATGTTTGTATAGGAATCTCTTCTAAGGCTATCATTATACCCCCCCCAAAAAGCCAGTCAGGATAAACACGTGAAAATATTACAGAGAAAATGTAAGTTTGCTACTTTTAAATTGTCTCAGTCTGTTAGAATGTAGGAAAGCTGAGCAGAGCAAGGCATCAAATAAATCTGAATTTAGACAACTTTTTAAATACTACCTTCTGAAATTTCTGGTAAATCCATGCTAGCTATTTTTTTTTTGTAATTAAGGTGCTGCTTTTCTAAGCTGGCTTTTTTGAGTTCCTCTTCGAACTTCCATTGTATGCAGATTTTAGGTGTCTAATGTGGAATTGTGAATGTCATAGCAGCTAGATACTTACAGCCATGAAGCAGTAGTTGTTTTTGCTTTTTATTTTTTAAACTAAATGAAGGAAAAACCCTTCCAATTCTAAAGAATCTTGCAGGATGATAGGTGGAGGAAGATCTGGTAGCAGTGGTGGTGAAGTTGTTCTTAAGGAGTCATTAAATTAACTGGTTGGGTACTGCTGTCTTTAAGGTAAAGCAGACTTGAGTATGAAAAGCAGGAACAATGCAGTTAATGGTAGAGGGGTTAGGAGTTAAATGAAACCTCACCTATGGGAAAAACAACTTAGTTGCTCAACTGTCTTGAAGATCAGATATTTTTTCTGGTTTGGAAAATAAATGAAAGTCACTCAAAAGTCATATGTTAAAATAACTACGCAATAATAATTTTGGATTTAAATAGATATTATAAGAGCATAGAGATGATTTCCAAACCACTCTTCAGTCTTAAACCTCAAGTCATGTGTTGACTCCAAACTGTAGGATATATCTTTTCTCAGCATTAAAACAGCAGCCTAAGCTGGAGTGAAGCCTGGAAGCTACTGAGTGATACAAAGCTGCAGAAAGAAATACCACATCCCTCTGAAATACAGAGGGAAATGTTGAAAAGATTA
The DNA here is from genome assembly GCA_024606505.1 of Aquila spilogaster. Classification (NCBI taxonomy): domain Eukaryota; kingdom Metazoa; phylum Chordata; class Aves; order Accipitriformes; family Accipitridae; genus Aquila; species Aquila spilogaster. The sequence continues at coordinate 58,385,235 of JANHGO010000071.1, forward strand.
TGTTCTTTCTTTTTTCAGGCTATTAGTGTGAACAATTCCTCTCTCTAAGACCAGACCTAATGAACTTGAGTAACTGACTACTGTTGGGTTTTGGTTTTTCCCCCCCTATAATTAGAGATACTATTATATTCTGCATGCATGTGGCTCAAATACAGGTTTATCTAATTTCTGCAGTGGAACATAGGTGTAACCCAGTAGGCTAAGATACAATACAGTGGTAGGATAGTCTATGTTGGATCCTAACAGTTGTAGCTTACAAAGCAAATGGACTGCTCCGGATGTTGAAATGTGCTAAGATAATGCCTTAAATAGTTATCTGCAGGTTATCTGTCAAATCCTGGCTGTTACAAAAATAAATCAATGTAGCCCAGTGATACAGAGTTTAAAAGAGAAAGGCTTTTTGAACCAACTTATCTTTTAAAGATGTGTTTGCCAGCACATTTCCCCAGTGAGTAGAAAGGAATGAGTATTTTCATAATATCAGAAAATCTGTCCCTCTGTCTCTCTGCCTATCTTTTTCTCTTCATTAGCTATGACTAAACAGTAAAGAAATCCATTCAGCTGTGATAGTATCAGTATAGTGGTCTCTCTTTTCCTCTCTGCTAGTACTACAGTACTGTTTCAAGACCATTTAAATTCTGCTCAGAGCTGTAAGTGATCTTTTTGGCAGCCTCATATGCATTTACATTAACTGCTGAATTGCAATAATTTTTAAATGGATTGTCTGAAAGTGGATTTTTTTGGGTACATATTTATAGATGAGTATTCATGTCTTAGAGTTGTGGGGTTTTTTTACATCTTGTGCCTTTACCTGGCTAACATTAACTTGGTTCTAGGAAGATACTTCCTGATGCAGGCTGGGAGGATGGATGCCAAGCCTGCCCTGGAGGTCCAGAAGAAAATGAGCAAGCAGAAATAATTCCACTGGGCTTGCACCTTTGATACAAAGTGTCTTCTCTAAGAGCTCTTCATCTAGTTAAACATTAGGTAGAGTGTATGGCATACTGCAACCAAATGTCATCCTTGCTACTAATGGCATTTCCTTTTGAGGCACTTCACTGTATTTGTCCTGAGAAGTCTTCTAACTTTCCCTTGTTAGCTCAAAAGACACAATTTTTCACTGTCACCAGTCTAGAGATGGACACTATTGCCTATTGAATTTCCTTTCTGATTCTGGAAACCATTCGGGTTTAGGACCCTAAAGAGGTTTGCAGTAGGACGTGTCCTACTGTAGATATTGGCTAGAGTTTAGTATGGAACTACCGTGGAAAGATATTATTTAGATTATAGCCATAGCAGCTGATCTTCAGCTGTCAATGGCACCACTTGCCATAACTGGAGGTATTTTTTAGAGCTTTTTTTTTTATGTTGGAGGGAAGGAGGAAGGAAGCCTTGATGCTTACGTTTATATTGCTTATAATGCATTTGTATTGTTGAAACACTAGAGAACTCACCTAATAACTAAGCTAATGTGTTTGAATGGACCATGGAAGTCTGACTTAACTGCCTTGTAAATCTTGTTGCTGTGATTCAGATAATATTTGACAAATATATGGATACTTTGTTGTACATGTGTGGCATTTTAAATTATGTTAATCTCTCAAGTGTGTGAAGGAGCATTTAGTTGGTATACTGCAAGATTTTCTGCTAGAAGGGACCTGTGTTTTTTTTCTCCTCTTGCACCCATACAAGTATGAACAACATTGTGACGGTTGACCCTGGCTGGACGCCAGGTGCCAATCAAAGCCGCTCTATCACTCCCCTCAGATGGACAGGGGAGAGAAAATATAACAAAAGGCTTGTGGGTTGAGATAAGGATAGGGAGAGATCACTCAACTAATTACCATCATGGCCAAAACAGACTCAACTTGGGGAAAAAAAATCAATTTAATTTGTTACCAATCAAATCAGAGTAGGATAATGAGAAATAAACCCAAATCTTAAAAAAACACCTTCTCCCCACCCCTTCCTTCTTCCCAGGCACAGCTGCACTCCCAAATTTCTCTACCTCCCCGTGAGGGGTGCAGGGGGACAGGGAATGGGGGTTGCGGTCAGTTCATCACACATTGTCTCTGCCGCTCCTTCCTCCTCAGGGGCAGGACTCCTCACACTCTTCCCCTGCTCCAGCGTGGGGTCCCTCCCATGGGAGACAGTCCTCCATGAACTTCTCTAGTGTGGGTCCTTCCCCTGGGCTGCAGTCCTTCATGAACTGCTCCAGAGTGGGTCTCTTCCACGGGCTGCAATCCTTCAGGCACAGACTGCTCCAGCGTGGGTCCCCCACAGGGTCACAAGTCCTGCCAGCAAACCTGCTCCATTTAATGACAATGCTTCAGTTTATACATGTTTTCTATGAACTGACTTGTGTTCCCAGCACTGGAGGGAGAAAAGCTCAATGTGCTTTCTTGAGAACATGCCAAAGAGCATGCATGGTAGAATTCCAGGACTGGTGAAAATTCAAGAGGGTAACAGGTATTAAACATAGCTACATAGCTTCAGATTATGTAATCCTTGTATAGTTCAGCCAAGTGCAAAATTACCTCACCAGATTTGTCTTTTTTTTTTTATTTTTTTTTTTTTATTTTAAATTGATTTGAAAAGATGGAGAGGGACAGAATTACTTAAACTGAGAAAGTTCAGAAAACTATGGTAGGCAGGTGAGGAAAATAATCCTCTGATGTGGTTCAGACTGAAAAACATAAGATTAAATCCACGGCAAGGCAAATATAATCTCATTTTATAATTACATAAGACTGTTTAAAGTGGGTCATCAGTGTTGGGGAAAAACATGCCTTCATTTTCTAGGCTTTTTTTTTTACCGTACCAAATAAGTTTTTTTTCCTCCTCCTCTTCCCACACTAGAAGGAACGCTTTCCTCTAGGGACAAAGATAGGATGAAGCTAAATATATCACTTGTCTACTTTATTCTCCATCATGTAGCTTAAGTGGTAATCACTTTTTTGAGATTTACCTTCAGAGATTCTGCCTGACATATAGTGACGTGCATAATGAATATATGCAAACAGATAGCAATTTAAAATTCATTCTTTATTGCGCTACAATTTTAGTTTACAGATTGCTATAACAATTAAAGGGATTTTGTAAGCACTAATCTATGCACTTAGGGGAAGTTTCACCTTAATTCTTTATTATTTGTGTGAGATGGAGAAAAACCAGCTTAAGACCCTGCATGAGAGTTGGGGTTCTTTTCTTTTCTAGTTTCAAATGATATATAGGAGGGCTAAGTTTCTCTTCTTTGAAAGTACCACCCTTTTCAGGGAAAGAGAAGAAGTTGATTGAGTTTGAGGGCCATGACCTGCGTGGCTTAGTTATGGATTTTTTGGTTGATGTTTGTTTGTTTGCATTTTTTTCTGAAGCACCAGCTAGAAGAATCTGAAGGAGGCCAGACTGAGGAAGGAGGAGACTGATTGCATGCTTCTGTAGGAGAAGGAGGCCTGAGAGTTAACAGCTACAGAGAGATTTTAGGTAGAAAGGGAATGGCTTCTTCAGCAGCCCTTTAGAACTGAGAGGTACAAAGGAGAGTGCACCTAGGTGTCCTCTAGACATCCAAAAATGTAGGCATCAAAAACTTGCTTATCTCTCAAACTCTTTTATACTGTGTTTTGGGTAATTGGGGAAAGGACTGAAATGTTTACTTTCCCGTTCATAATGGGAAGCATGCAATGATGAGGAAAAAGTACATACTGCTGTAAATAATGTTTAAACTGTAGCTCTTCCTTTGATCCTCCTGACTGTCAGAATTGGCATAATGGGTTGCCAGCAATGGGAGTTGTGTCCAAAAAATCCAGCTTGCAACTTCTGATGATTGAGATAATTTACTTTGACTTTCCATTCAGGAGCTAAGCCCTATTAATCCAGCTACGAGTTCATCGTGTATTTAAATTCTTCATAGGGGTTGACAGTAAAATTTTTCAGCTCATGCTGAAAACTGCATGTTGGCAAATAAACAGGTAACCATTATAATACACATCAAATGAGAATCTATTCAAACTTTATGCGGAGCCTTTGATGAAGTACTTTATAGTAAGTTGTGATGTCAGTATGCTGAACCAGAAGAGGACAGCAGAATGATGGTCGAAAAGATTCCTGCAATTTTGCTGGAAGGGCCAGTTTATACTGTCTGAACTATGCTAATCAAAATAGCCAGACTAGCTTTGTAGTTGAAATAGCAAATTACTTCTTGCACAACTTATTTTGACTGAGATGTCTAGGGAACACTGAGGTTAATTCCATGGGCAGATGTGAGGAGGCAATGACTTCTGGTTGGAGAAGTCTGCTGGCACAGATAGATCTGGAATAGCTGATGTCTTCCTGGCCTCAGCCTGTCACACTCCGAAATTTAAGCCATGCATACTGAAATCACATGTTCTATGTGAGTTACGTTTATTAAATCACAAAACCTTTTTCCCCTTTACTCTACCCGCTATATTGACTTCACTGCAGTAGCTTCTGTTACCAAAAATGGCTGCTGGTAAGCATGAGCACTTTTTTGTTTTCTAAATTATTACTCTTCATGATCAGGAAGAGACTAAAAATTTGCTCATACTGTATTGGGAAGCACTATTGGGAAGTAAGAACAAAAAAGATGAAGCTTTGAACAAGTTATGAGCACTAATGGTTCCTTAATATTAGCTGTGCTGTAGAATATTGGGGAGTGTGGAGAAAGGGAAAAGAAGGGATAAAAGCACACTCTAATTTGAGTTTAGGAAGCGCAGGTCCTTCTATAGTCAGTACAGAGGATGAGGCTTTTGGGGCTGCTGCTTTGAATCACTCCCTAAAAGGGGAAGAAGGGCTACGCTAAACAGTTCTTTGCTACCAAAATATACAATTTCTCCTTTTCATTTTCACTAGCTGTGATACACACCTGACCCATCTGCTAGACAGCTTGGTTTGCAAAACAAGCAGAAAGCTAATGTAAGAAAAAGGCTGCTTTTGTTTTCACGATCTGAATCAGCTCATCGAGGGATCTGTTGATTTGGCACATCTAGCACAAAGGAGGGTGTGAGTGAGTGGCTTGGAGCAGTAGGATGAGAAGTGTGGAGTGAGATGAGCCTGTTCCCTAGCTGTGAGCTGTTGGCTCAGCTCAGCCATCTTGTGTAGCTGGACCCTCTCATGTGGGTCTTGAGGCCTCCAAGGGCCCCAGCTGTCTTCACGGACTACGGAGGGACAAAATGACCCACAACGTCCCCTTGTGCTGTGGTGGCAACAGTGGCTGCTATTGTCATCTTTGAATGTTAACTTTTCCTTCCCCTTCTTTCACCCTGTGTAATCTTGATTTTTTTTAGTTGAGAGATACGGTAGTCTTAGTACATCTTTATACCTTGTTAGGTATAAAGTCAGTAACTAAATGATTGGAGGGTTTCTGTGGCAAAAAAAAGGCTAAATTTAACTTCTCAATTGTTTCAGTAGGGTCACTGTTACCTGCACTACTGATACTGCAGAATTTTTTTATGAGCAATTCCTCAGAAGTAAGGAGTATCCAGAATTTTTGCTTTAAGGCTATGTCCAAGAACACACTTAAAATATACTGGTGAGTGAGAGGCCTTGCCACACCTGTAGCAGTGTCAGAGTTCAGTGCCAAGCCTAGTGAAGCTTCCTTTCACTTGCATCACATCTGGGTTCTTTGCATTTTGGCAAGCTGTCAAAAACCGATTCAGCCCTTTACAGGAGTTAAGCATTGCGCTCAGACATCGTAAGTCAAAAGACTGTGTCCAGTGTATGGTGTGAAATTAATCAAAAGGCAGGAAAATTAATGACCTGCTGTGGAGCCATCCATCAGGATATCACTCAGCAGGTGTGAAATTAACTTGCCTTGACTGTGGATTACATTTAATGGCATGACGTAAAACTACAGAAACTGTTTCCGTTATTACTAGGGAGCAAGCAAGTGTTTTTAAAGATTCCAGCTTAATGAACTGGTTACGCCATACAGTGGATAGTCCCATGATCATTTAACAGCATGAGTTTAGATTATGTTCCCTAAGAAGATCAAGTATTACTGTATCAGTAAAAATTGTTAAAGGCAGGCCACAGAAATGCGTTTTTAATTTCTGTAATTACTGTGCACCAGATGGTGGATGTATACTTTTTCCCGGTGTAAGTACTTCAGCTCAAATATAAGCAGTTGTGATCTTTATTTACAATTCATCAGATTTTAACCTAGGTGATCAAAATTCCTTTGTTATGGCCCATTGTGATGACCTTCAAAGAAATACATAGACAAAACCTCACTATTTAGTTACAAAAGAGCCTTTTTTTTTTTTTTCAGATCTTAATTATGAGGATAGCAAGGCTACCCACTAATGTTAGCTACCCACTAAACATTAACTACCCACTAACTTTATTTTGGAATAAGTATCTATTATTAGATTATGTACTTAAAGCATTTGGTAAATTCTAGTTAATTTAAACATTGGTTCTGAAAGATCAGTACTACAAAGATGCAAAATACATTACAGGTTATTAACAGCTCAAGAGAAATGAGGAGGATGAAGGAAATGTATTGCCCAATTTGAATCTAAAGATCTTGATATTCTGCCAACTATTTTCTTCTTCTGTCCTGTTTCCTTACCTGTATGCACTTTTTCCTCTATAGTTGCCCTGAGTGTTTTTTTGTTTGCTTGTTTGTTTGTTTTAAATGGAGCATTTATCACTGTTTTGGAAGCTCCCTTTGACTGCTGAGTTCTTAGGGGATTTTTGCTGAATATGCCTTGAACATCCTCCTCTAAAATGTTCAGAGTCATCTCAGTTCTTTTTAGAACTCCTGATGTTTTTGCCCTTGGCAGAAAATGGTCACATATGGGTTTTTTTGTCTCCCTTCCCCCCTTAAATTCTGAATATGCATTTCCAAGGGTTAAGTTGCGTGTTTGTGAGTAGAAGGAAGACTTAGTTATGACTTGCACAGTAGCTTTCTTTGAAGTAGGGCTGGCATGCATCCATTAATACATGTTCAGGATAAGATGTCCACAGTATATTAGCACATACTTGATTAGCTTGTCTTTATAAGTTGACTCATTTGACCTCTTATTAAGGAGCATCTGTGCTTTGTAAAAGCAGTACTTTTTTGTTTAAATATTGCCAATCAGAAAGCTGTTAGAGTAGTGAAGGTCTAATTAATGCTTCACAGTTGTGGCAACAAAGTTCTGTGGATTTTGTGTCAAAAGATAATTCTGTCATTAGCATCAGTAAAATGGTTTTGATTCATAACAAATATGATGTAACTACTGAGAAATGTTAGCGTTATCCCACTCAGTTGCTGTGTCACTGGCAGTACTTTCTACAAGGATAAACCCATAAGTAGTAGCTCTAGGATCATGGGATCTGTACTGTTCTGGAACTTAAATGAAGAGCTCTGTAGTCCTTTTGAAGAATATTCATTTGGGTAGAGCTGACAAGATACTTTAGAAATTTCTTCTTTCTTTGAAGAGAGGCATCAATCTTGGTACCTATTTCAAAATGAGGAGGTGAGCAAGACATGGAGGCCTAATGCTTTGTAACATTATAAATGTTAACAATGCAAGTCAAGCTTTTAACAGTGAACAAAGGTTAGATGATTACTAGAACAGTCATATTTCAGCTGGAGCTTTGGGCTGCTTTCTTTTCCTGCATTAGAAAATGAATATTTTGATATGAGTGTCTAAAGAAACTTGCTCTTAAGGCTTAGATTGTAACATGATGCTCTTGCAACCTTGCTTATATTGAAATCAACCCTGGGATACTGTGTTCAATTGCCTGCCTGCAATTTGGGTTTTACATTACTGGGTTTATTTAATTGTACTCCTGCCTGTCTCTTATTGATGGCTTTTATAGTTGCCTAAGCTTTTATGATTAATTTGTAGCCCCGGGGGAGGTGGGGAGAGAAGAGGAAAAGAAGTAAGTTTAACTCTTTCTGTGGAACTTCTCCTCTAGTTTTTGCAGACAAGTGAAAAGCCAAGCAGGAGTGCTCTTGCAGCTGTGGCAGCAAGAAAATTTAACTGTCCTGGCAAAGCCTTTTGTCAGCCCATTTTGCTAGGAAGAAGGCCTCGCACGTCTGTTTTCCATGACAGGCTGTGTAAGTTGGGTCACACAGCTCTTCATTGTACTTGCTTTCAAACTGAGTTTGTGTTGGCTGGTTTTGCCATTTGCTTTATCCTCTACTATCTATAATATCCTATCATGAGGGAGCATGAAGCTAATTATGGTGTCTTCACAGCAGTGTTTGATTGTTTTTTATGCAGCACTATTAGATTGTGGTATGAAGAGAACTCGGATTTCTCTACATAGCCTGTAACAAGAATATGCAGAATTGGTTTGTCATCATGCTCAGAGTTAAGCAGTGTGATGTTATATGCCTGTGAGTATGGGTTCCTGAGAAGATACTTGGATTTCTCTTGATCCAGAATGACTGAGGACTGCAGCTGAAATTAGCAGAGATGGTCCATTCATTGCAAGCAAGCTGATCCAAGGGAGAAAAAACCAACAAAGTCAAACAAAAGCCCCATTTGTTCAATGCGATTTGCACAGCTGATATTGACCCAAATAGGAGAAGGGGTACTGTCTCTTCTGGTTGCACCCCATGTTTACAGAGCGTTTGTTCATGTTCCAGGTTATGCCGACAAGACTTTAGTTTTTGATGGGCTCAGAGCACATGAGGAAAGGGAGCTTGTGTCTGCTAGCAAAGATGAGGCAGTAGCCACTGGTTAAATCATTGGGTAGGTGGGGGTTTTTTTGTTTTGTTTGTTTTTTTTTTTTTAAAATGTCCCTTCCCAAAGGAATTGCCAGTCTGTAGACTTGTGATTGTTATTGTAACTCAGCCAGGGATAGACAGAAACTTGTTATGTAACAAGTCAAAAATGATGATCTTTAATAAGAGGTTTATTCAGCGTGGCAAAAAATTAAAGTTTTGTTTAATTAGCAGTCAAATGACTTGTTTTGCCTTCTAGTTCATTATGTGTTAAGTAGGTATATGCCACTGATTCATATAGCTCATTACAGCTCATAAATGTCGCTATAAAATTAGTCAAAATAAGAGTGTTAAAGTGTCTTGCTGTCAGTAGTTATCCAGTTGGTTTGGTTTTGCTGACAAGTTCGTAGCTAAAGTGTGAATTTTATAGTTGAAGATGTCATAGGACTTGGATAGCATGCTGCTTCTCATTATGGAAAGAGACAGCCTATATCTAAAAGCTGTAGCTGAAACTTTTTTCTGGTCATAGCTACTACCTGCCCCTCCTCATCAGCAGAGTCAGTCAATGTACTGGACCAAGTTTAAAAGCAATAGATGATAGATGCAGTGGTGATAATTGTCAGTAAGTCAGTGATGCCACTTCTGGGAACACAGTACCAATGAGATGCTTTCATTGAATCTTTGTGTTCTTGGCCCAAATGGCAGTCAGTCAAGATCTGGAGCCTAACAGCGTAAGCTGAAGCTGTTCAGCATAAACTGAAGTGGCTACTTCTTTAATAGTGCAGCTGATCATTTCCAGATGCAAATTACTGTAATATGCTCAAATACTTCACATGTAGGTAAGATCCTGGAGTCTGCATATTAGAAGACTGTTGGCATTGTGAAAAGGAAACCACAGTATAGTACAGAAACTGATTTGCATCAATCACTTGACCAACTGATGAATCACTTGGTAGTTACCACTTGATATTATAAGAAGATTTTATCACTTGATAATATAATAAAAAGTCTCAGTACTTTACAATAGCAGGTTGTAATAGTAAGCAGATAATGTCTGTTGGTAAGTGACACTGGAAGATTTTTTTACAGGGTATATGTTTTTGTAAATTCCAGTTAAGTTGAACAGGAGAACTCTTTGAGGCTAAAACTTCAGACTGATTTATTTCAACAGCTTCAGGGTCCAAATCTCTTGATACATACAGTGGTGTCAGCTCTAGTTGCCACAGCCCTACAGGTATCAATGATTTTTGTATGGCTTTACATCAATAGATTTCAAAGATTTTGGGGTATTACATGCTGTTTATTATATTTATATACAGTAAATAAGGTATGGGAATGTACAGGGATAGTAGGCCAGTGGCTGAGTCACATAATACATCTCTCAAGTTCTAGAGTGCAGGTCATCTGTGAGACGAGACTATAGATGTGCAGAATTTAAATAGGAACAGCTTCTCTGGTTTTATTGGGGTTGATGTGGGTGGGGTATGTCAGTCTGCTAGAAATTAGGCACAGAATTTGGTCAAGAAAGAAATTGTATTGTCAGATTGCAGTGTCAGAAGTACTGCCACAAGGAAACTCTAAAGCATTCTGGTAGATAGCTTTTGTTTGTTTGCCTGACAGGGAGTACATTTAGAGATATATGTCCTAAGTGACTGAAGATAAACTTTTTAATATGTCTTTTTTAAACTGTAACATTAAACTGGAATGTCGCTTTTGGTTAGTCTCTGTTCAAAGACAGATCTCCTCTGTTTTTAATAGTTTATGTAGAAACTGTTTGGAAGATTTAAAATGTGACAGCTCTGAAGTAAGAAGATTGATGCTACTCTGGTGTGATCTGATTTGGATTCTGACCTAATTTCTTTTAGTTAGTGATTGGTATAGGACTTCGCGGGGTACATGAGCTTATGACTTTTGGAGATTACTGGCTGATATTTTTAGGTTACCAGCTAATCCTGTTTAGGAATAGGATTTTCATCTGAAAACTGATAGGTTCTTAAGTTCTTCCTGTTTTGCTTTAGAATGACAACTGGAAAGTGTACAAAAAAATCAAAGGATTGTTTGTTTATTTCATACTGTCTCGTGCTGTGGCTGCCTTCTACAGAATGATTTTCTGCATGCATGGGTTTAAAAAATGCTATTCTTCACTAATGCTTAAACAAAAGGAAAATCTTCCATTTAAGTTGTTAATTTTCCACATGCTCTAAAAGAGGTAGGTAAAAGCATTGTGTACACATTGCCCCCAAAATGTTTTGAGCCTTTCCTTCTGGATTTTTCTTATGTCGCCTTGTAGCTGTTTGCAAAGCAGCCAGACCATAGATAAAGTAACAAATGCAAATTCACAGTTCCATTTGCTTACTCAACAACTGTGTTCCATATATAAACACTATCTTCCAGATGTTTTCTCCTTGTTAGCAGTTGCTTTCATGTGGTTCTAACGTATGGCAGAGAGAACCTTGTTCTTCAATTCCACACTTAGTGTGGGCTTGTCATCTGCTTTGTGTGTTAATTTGGAAGGTAAGCATTTTGTCACCTGTTTCTACAGATTGAGTTCAAAATGCTTACCAGTCCTATGTATGAGATCACCTTTGTGAATTTTTATTTAACTTTGTAAAAAGTGTAAAGAAGCAGTAAAATAAAGGCCATTATAGCTTGAATGTTAGAGTGTTATATGTAGGATTGTAGCTCCTGTAGCTGTTTTGTTTCCTTTTTGTTGTACACCTCTTGATGGGAAGGGAAGCCAAAGCGAGGTGGAGAAATGAGAATTTGCACTAAAAGTGTAATGTGTATGAGTAATACTATGTTGTATTGAAAATATTGCTCAAACTGTGTGGTTTTTGTTGCTGGTTTGGCATGATAATATTAATAGGTTTTGCCCTTTTTGGTGAAAGGGCATATATTGGACCAAACTTGATGTAAATTTCTGTGGGCCCCCCTGCCCCAAGATTTACTGCCTCAAAAGAGCCCTTGCAATACATATGTTGTATACTGAAACCTCTTCTATTGCTATTACACATAAAATTCCCATGATGGCTTGGTGAGGTCTTCATCTCATTGCTAATGGGGGCTGAAGTGAAAGGGAAGGGAGTAGGAAGATGTCACATTCACATGGGCGATGTCATGCCTTATGTGACATCCCTGCATCCTAGCACACACTGTTACAATCATGCTCTTGTCTCCTGAAAGCAGAAAAGGCTGCAATTCTGTGGGTAGTGTTAACAGTGAAAGAGAGCAACTAACTCCCAAGAGTTCTCCCACACAAGTCAAGACAAATTTTGCAGTTCTGCAGATCAGTGTGGTTTTTATCCCCCCTCCCCCCCCTTTTTTTTTCCTGTTGCCTTCCACACCAACTCTTGAGAGTTATTTATGGTGCTTTCAGGGAAGAAACTGATTCAGCTACCGCTCGTCAAACAGCTGTTGGGGTAGATGGAGCATTCTCTCTCACTGAGGCTTTCTGTGCCTCCTTCGACCCTTCAGAACTGCCTTAACAACTGTCCATGTCTATTTCCTTATCATCTTTCTCTTCCCTCCTCTATCCTCTCCAGTTTCTGTATATCATTTGTGGTTTTCATTTGCTCCCATAATATAGAAATAAATAATATCAAATATTTGCAGAACTTGATTAATTTGTGAAAATTTTCTAAATCTGAAAAAGCTGAAGCTGTAGAGATTTGACAAACTTATTTAATTATCTGTATGCAGCTGATCTGAATATTACATAAATCACACAGAGCTTCAGTTTTCTGCTCTTTACTTACGTGGTTTAGATATGCTGGCAGTATTCACATGGAAAGAGGCTATGCTGCCTAGATACCCAAGTTGTTTGGATATTTTTTTTTTTTTAATCACACAACTGGAATTGTGAGGCATCAAAAGGAGGCTGTTTGTGGGAATGGTTTTGACTTCATTTATACGTGGATGCATGGGATTAAGCACATTCATTACGTTAGGGAAGACTTCTATCTGTTTTAAGAGCTGCTAGTCAAGTTCTACTCATTTCCAGCATATTCCTGAAGAGTGCATAGTTGTATGGATACTTGGGAACAGACATTTTAAAGCACAATTTTGAAGTCTTACTCGCAAGACAACACAGGAAAACCAGAATCCTTCTCTGAGGATGCAGGTACCTGAAAGAAGGTACTATTGAAAAAAAGTCAATGGGATGACTGCTGTTTAGAAAGGGACCTGAAGTAAGGCAACAACAGAACACAGTACACCTAAGCTTAAATACAAGAATTGACCAAACTTGTCTTTAATTGCTTAGGATGAAAGTAGATGCTTTTCACACACTTGCTTAATGATACTGTGCAATGTATTTTGGGAATGTCTGGGAGACAGAATGGGCTTTGTAGTAACCTGCATAAAATTTCATTGATAAAATACTGTAATTATGAAAAGCTGTTTAGTGGAGTAATGTCTATAACTATCCTTTCTTTCATACTGGGTATATAGTTCTTTCAAAGCAATTTCAAAAGACTTGTGTTGTTTACTTGGCTAAATGCAGACAAGGTTTGTGGCCAAAATACATTTACTTTCATCTGATGCTTGGTAGAAATTGTATTGATGAAGGGATGCTTGTTGCTTGCAAAAAAAAAAAAAAAAAAAAAAAAGGTTTTGCAAGGTTTTAATGGCTTTTTCTAGTAAATGGTTGCAAGAATTCTGTTACTGGCTCCAAAATTCTTTATCTGTATGGGTTGTTAGTAAAAGCCAACTGTGTGTAATCCAAATAAGATGCTTGGAATAGGTATCTGAAGCATGAAACTCATTTATTCTTTGAAGTTTTAGTAAGCCTTTACAAGTCTGTACAATATGCCAGCGTGGTACCTTGGACTGTGTCTGCAATGTGTATTTTCTCACTTGGGTTGATGTTGACTGCTGCTGGTGTTACTGAGTCCAGTTACATATAGACTAATATTAATGCTGTTCTTTGGTATTTAAAATTGTCTTAAAATATTTCACTTACAGCAAATCAAGGCTTCTGAGATGGGCAATGTATGCTTATGGTAGTAACAATATAATGCTTCAAATAAACGTAAGGATCATTAAAATACCTACTGTTTTTTAAAACACCTTCACAGGTAACAACACAGTTGAAACTGTAAATTGTCCTCAAACCCTGAGGCATTTTATGCTTAGCATTTCATGTTATAGTGTATTTAAGTACTATTTCAATGTTAAGAATAGTATTTGGTTTTTCACAGATGGCACCATGCTAGCAGGAGTATTAACTAAATTGCTTCCGCAATGTTTATGGGTACTTCTAGAATATCCATGTTCATGTACACCATTTTGGATGGTGTGGCTGGTTTGAAGTGTTAAGGTTTGAGTGTGTCCTGGTTTCAGCTGGGATAGAGTTAATTTTCTTCTTAGTAGCTGGTGCTGTGTTTAGGATTTAGTGTGAGAATAATGTTGATAACACACTGATGTTTTAGTTGTTGCTAAGTAGTGCTTATCCTAAGTTAAGGATTGTTCAGTTTCCCATGCTCTGCCAGCAAGCAGGTGCACAAGAAGCTGGGAGGGACCATAGCCAGGACAGCTGACTCAAACTAGCCCAAGGGATATTCCATACTATAGAATGTCAGGCTTGGTATATAAACTGGCGGGAGTTGGCCAGGAGGGGCGGATCGCTGTTTGGGCATCGGGCAGTGGGTGGTGAGCAGTTGCATTGTGCATCACTTGTCTTTTCTTGGGTTTTACTATTTTTTAAATTATTTTATTATATTCCTTTTCATTACAATTATTATTTTTATTATATTTTATTATCATTATTATTACTATTCAATTTTATTTTACTTTAGTTACTAAATCGTTCTTATCTCAGCCCATGAGTTTTACTTGTTTTTTTCCCCGATTCTTGTCCCCATCCTACTGGGAGGTGGGGAGTGAGCGAGCAGCTGCGTGGTTAGTTACCGTCTGGGCTTAAACGACAACAGAATGGTTTTCAAGTCTATCAAAATGAGTTGCCTTACCTACTTAACTTTTGACTGGAGGGGTTATACCTGTTAGGGGACTGGAGCATCTGGCGTGGGAGGAGAGGCTGAGAGAGCTGAGGCTGTTTAGCCTGGAGAAGGGAAGCCCTGGGAGAATCTTATTAATGTTTATAAATCTCAGATTGGAGGGTGTAAAGAAAACAGGGCCAGACTCTTCTCGATGGTGCCTCATGACAAGACAAGATGCTTTTAAGATAATTCTTTAAAACAAATTTGAATGTAAAAGCTATCATAAAGACCATTAGTCCTCTGAGTGCTTTTTGTGTATTCCAAATACATACCGGCATGTCTAAGTCTGTGAGTACTATCACAAAGCTTGTAGTATTTATGTGAATTGTTTGATAGACTTACTTCAAAAATAATTAAATCAATCCCTCACAAAGCCAAATAAAACCTTTACAGCAGTGGAGAAAAACATGTAATCTAAGTCTAAAATCAGAATGCAGATAAAAATCCTTGTTATATTTTAATATTAAATCTTAAAGTAGATGTAATGAATGTGTGTTGCTTAGGACTTATGTAATGATTCTTAAGTGGCTCAGTGTATCAGTAGGCTAAGGCAATTAAATACTTAAAGGGGCAAGGGGAGAGAAAGACCAACTGCCATTTTAAAAACTGGATATGAAATCCTACACTGTCAAAAATGGTCTTGCTTTTATGTAAATTACCACTCTAACAGGTGTTTGAAAAGAAGCACAGTTTTTGTGGTGTGAAACACTTTGTGTTCAGCCAAATGAATGAGTTTTAAAGAAGTTGAAGAGAGTTAATGTATTTTCTTTCTGATCTTATTTAAAAAAAAAAAAAAAAGAAATTTAAAGACTTGCTCAGTCACTTTGCAAGGCTGTAACAATGGGTCATTACCAGGCATTGCAGTAGGAGTTAAAGGATGATGGAGAGATCAGGCATAATGCTGAAAACATAGATGTTGAGAGAGATGCTGCTATTGGGTCATGCTTTTTCTTCCACTGCTGCAAAGTAGTACATTGCTAATGCTCTTTTATAAAGAGACTGAAGTGCGTTCAATGGTGGGTTCTTCTTCTCAAGTGTTATCAGTGTAATCACTCAATGTATTATGTTTTATTTTCCTAAATGAAACTGTCTGCTATTTTCATTACTTAAAAGAAACAAAAATGCATGAGCAGAGATGATTTTTTTAGTAGTCTTTATTTTCTCAGTACTGTAAACAAATGCACTTTTTTAAGTTGAGTAACATCATTAAGATGGATTTCTGAATGACGGAAATTATTTCTTCTTAAATTGCTGCAAGCCATGATGGGTTTTTTTGTTGTTTTGTTTTGGGTTTGTTTTGTTTTGTTTTGTTTTTAAATGGTATAATCCTTTTCCTTAGACCAGCTTCTAACTGTTTTGGACTGAATCTGTTACTTGGTACCAGCTATACTTCTTTTTCTTTCTTCCTGTCCCTGAACACCCAGCATTGATAATTCCCTATCCAAGATCAAATGAATTACGGGGGGGGGGGGGGCGGAACAGATTAATTTTTCATGCTACAGAAATCAACTGTGCATATACATAATTCTTTGTAAGTAGTCCAACAATGAATCTGGATACCTTCAAAATAATGTTTTGCACTTCTGGGTAGCTTTCTAGTTTTGTTTTATATCCTTTGATAGAATGCACTGAAGGATAGCTTTCATATTAGTGAGCTGTGGGTAGCCAGTCTGCTAGTTATGTGAACCAGAAGAGTAAGACTGGCCTACGTGGTCACAGCGTGTATCAGTTGGAGCGCAACAGAAAGCACCCGTGAGCTCTGACGACTCACGCTAACCTTTAAGTCTGTGACTGCCATATTTATCAGGACTGATGGTGGTAAGGGATAATAGTATTTTCCGATTCCTTACCAAGAGTGTATTGCTAGCTAATACTCTGAGCACACAGACTAGAATTCATATCTAAACAATGTGGGTAGCACTGTGTCCTCTTGAAGTAATTGGGAGCTTTTATAACTTCTTCAAAGTGAAAATAGCCTCCTTCACCTAACATGCAAGTAGTCAAGACACCTCTTCACTTCTAATTTTCTGGCATCTCCGAAGAAAGCTAATCTTGGTACAGTTCTTCTGGAGGCTCACTGTAACATGCATCCAGCCCTCAGAAGTAGACCTGTCAGAGAAGTCACCAGGAGAATCATAGAATCACTTAGGTTGGAAAAGACCCTTAAGACCATCGAGTCCAACCGTAAACCTGACATTGCCGAGTCCGCCACTAAACCATGTCCCTAAGTACCACATCTACACATCTTTTAAATACCTCCAGGGGTGGTGACTTGACCACTTTCCTGGGCAGCCTGTTCCAATGCTTGACAGCCCTTTCAGTGATAACCCATTCACCTGCTTCTACTGTTAACTAAATCTGCTTCAGTTTGCAAAGTGTCAAACGTTTTTTAAAGTTTGTCTTCTAATCTTTTTCTTCTTACCTTGACTGCAACCTGTGTCAGATCCCTCAGGGCTGTCATTGTCACTGTGTGGCATCAGCTGTGCAATGCTAATGAGTTTCAAGAGAACTAAACAGCAGTCTCTGCCTGGAGCAGCCCCTGCAGGATCTTTATCAGTCTTGTCCTGTTTTCAGGAAGGCCATGTTTCTCAGTGATGTTAACTGTAGAAATAGCAGCTAATTCTCCTGCAGGGGCAGCTTACTAGCATTTTGGTGAAGAAGTCCTGGCTGTAATATCTATATTTTATTGAATTTATTAAGACTCTGCAGGACTTGAGGAAGTTATAACACTGTTAGGTCTTCAGGTTTGTGTGACTGACCCAGACAAACTTTTACTGAATTAACTGGTTACAGAAATTTGCAGTGTTCCTGAAGTACGCTGTCCCATCTGCTCGTGGGTTAAATGAGTCCTGTCCTAAAAGGTCAGTCTGTCCTGCCTATAAGCCACATTTTTATTCCATCTGTTAATATGAATGTTCTGAAGATGATGCCAAGAAAGAATTTACTAAATATATACACTTTTTATGGGAATAGATAGTCTTTGAACTGATGAAGTTTTCCTGAATACCAAAATTAGACGGCTTTTGACCACCCTCTCAAAAGACAAGCGATGGAAATTGACTTCCTGTGACTTTTATCACGTATATATTTCCTTTCTCCTCAGACTCTTCTTCATTCTTTTGGGATGTTAGTCTGTATTAGAACTATTTTTGCATTCATTTGTATTCATATATATAGAAAGAATATATATTATGAATGTATTTATATTCATAACATAAAAATATAAGACTATTAAAAATATCCTAAATTCAGGTAGAAAACTGATACAATATAAAAAGCAGAGCAGTAAACTATGATTCCTTGTTATGAGGATAATGGGGAATATGTAAAGCTTAAAATGTGGGTCCTCTCAGCTTTTCAGTGTTTAAGCAAATCATGAGAAGTTGTTGAAAAGATAACTTTCAGTAACAGTTCTCAAGTCTCAAGAAATGTTCTTATTATTATGAATTCTTGATTTACAGCTGTGATTTAAATTGACCTTCCAAATGTAGCAAGTATAATATTTCAAATCCTAAAAAAAATTTCTTTTCTTTTTTAAAATATTTTTCCCCTTTAGTACGTTAAGAAGGGGGGTGTGTGTGTGGAGAAAAAGCTGGTGTTGAAAAATTCAGATCTCACCCCTACTCCTTTATAAATTGTTGTTAGTATTCCTCTCTCCATGTGTGAGCCCAAGGTCCAGGCTTGTGGTTTAAACTGTAAACAGAGATGAGATACTTTTATACAAGAATAAATGTGCACAGATGGAGATAATCAGAAGTGACTTAAATGTGTGGGCTTTTTTAGAGGTGCCAAAAGCCCACAATACCAAGTTGACATTGATGAAGACTACAGGTGTGAAGTATGCTCAGACATATCCTTAGAGTCTGATTTGTAGAAGGTGTTCAGACACCTACAGGAGTACTCAGGAGTGTCTCATTAAGTGCAGTGGGAGTTGTGTATTTGGGCATGTTCATAAACGTCTTAGACACTTCTTTGCATCTTTATTGCGATTTCTTTAAAATTCTTGATTTTTGCTGTGCTGTTGACAGTTGCTGTAATTAAAGGGAATTTTTTTTTTAGGGCTTGCCTTATAGTTCTCAGTTAACAAGTCCTAATGTTGTGGGCTAAAGGGCAGAAACAACAAAAACTTTCAAGGACAGTACTTTGCATAACGTGAAGGATTTCTGTGGGATTCTTGAACCTATTTGATACATTAAAATTCAGGAAAAGGGCCTTCTGTTCTTTAAAAGTTCATAACGATAAATGAAAAAAGAACTCAAAAAAAAACCCCAACAACACTTCTGTAGTTACACCTCTGAGGCATCTATTTTTAAAACTTAGAAGAAAAAATATTTTAGAATCTGTTAACAAATTCTGAGCATTTTTTTATTGACAGTCATCTGGTATGACTGACAAAATCCCCCTTATTTTTCTTCGTGTGTTACTTCCATTTAAGGCACACTTCTGTAGTAAAGGAAAATGTTGGTGTTGGCAGATACTCAGAATTTGTTCTCAGTCCTTAATAGTCATAGTGATTAAATGTGGATAGTAACATAGCTTTTTTATTTAATAATAAAAACTGTAAATGAGGGTTTTTTTGCAATGACATATTCTTGCATGTAATTCTTATATTGCACAATAAGCCGCCATTAAGCTAATAAATCAAACCATGTTCTTGAAGCCATTTTCATCTCCATTCCCAGTCCTTCTTACCCACAGTATCAGCCTTTCCTTCCAAATTCTGAATGTGAGGACATGAAAGAAAAAAAAAAAAGCCTGAGTCTTGCAGAGTTTTGACATACTTTCTGTGAGGTATGGCCATTTTCATCCTGTCGTATAACATAATTGTTTTAACAGGCAAACACCCCTTTCTAATCTGGATTTAGCATGACATGATTTTTCTCTGGCTTTCACAAGTGTAGCCTTGCTGTGCTGACAGGTCTCTTAAGTTCTGTATTTTCCCGTACATACATACTAGTTTGGCTGTGTTCCCCTTACCCATCCTTTCTTCCACTCCTCCCCACTGAAACATAATCTTCTCTTTACTTTCACAGCCTCCCAATCCTATTCAGCAATGAGGGCTTGCTTCCTACCTCCACCTGGGCCACGTGCTACCCACATTAGACTTTCCTATCAGACAGAGACTCTTTAAAAAGTGTCTTTTGGCTTTCTCCCTTCTTCTTCCCTAACACAGGTAGGAATTCTCTCTTTAATCTTGGCAAAACAACTTCACTGTTCTCCTCAGATCTCTTCTGAAAACTCTGCTTTGCTGTGATGTCTACAGGGAAAAAAAGGACGTGAGACTTCCAGTCTTGTTAGCACTACTTCCTAAGGTTTGGTTCTTTTTGTTTCCAGTCCATCTGCTCGTTCTTATCATCTGTTTTTGCATGGTTTGGTTGCCGGGCACAAGACATATCTTTGTCCTTGGTACTGTCATATGACAAGCCAAAGTCTCCTCCTTATCCATATGTAGGATTTACCATAATGCAAATCCTAGTCTGGAGGGGTAGGTCTGAATCTAAAAATCCCGTGTGTACAATATGACATGTTCACTTGTGTACTCCAGCAACATCCAACGACTTAGGAGATAGCAATTGTGGTAATTTCTTGTCCTTTCTTTTTTTCTTTTGTTGTTCTACAATCTATGCTGTATTGTACAGTTTGATACATTTAGGTACCTAGAATTTAACTTTCCAGACAGAAAAATACATAAGAATTGCAACTTGACTTGTGAAAAATGTGGTCAGGCTTGTGGTTTTTTTGTGATTCACAGGAATCGCATTTTATTTGTGTATCTTTTTTTGCATATATGTTCCTTGAGTTTTGTGCTGTTTCTGTTCATCTTACGTATTGACTCAAAACATCTTAACTGTTTAGCCTTTAAACAATACTGTTAAGACAAACTAGTTCCTCCCTCCTGTTTTAACTGGAAGCTTAGGTCAGATGGAGATGAATGGATTATCTGTTTCACTGGAATTTGTAACCCGCCATATCTTCTTACAAATTTTATTATTCCTTTAGTTTCTTTTAATTCCATTTTCATTGGAAGTGGTACATAAGATTATGCGATCTGTTGAAACCTAGGCATTGCTGCTTTTATTCCTTGCCTCAATTCTGGTTTTGGTTTGGGTTTGTTTTGTTTTAGCCAGTCCCATTTAATTGCTTTTCTTGAAATACTGCACAACAGGTATTTAATTTAATATTCTTTCCAAACCTGATCTTCTGAAACTTTCTTGCCATATTGAAATAAAAAAATTCAGTGGAGGAGGAAGAATAGGAAATGTTAGTGAATATATTTTTATTTAAAATAAATTTAATTCAGTGGATGACTTTTTTTTTTTTGTAGTTACGAAACTCTAAGTTTAAAAATGAATTCTTGTCAAGGTTCTTGAATAAAAATTGTGGGATGTCTTGGCACCTTTCTCTTTTTGAAAGGGAAAAACTATCTGCTCTTGTTCTTTGAAAACGGGTTTCTTGGAGTTGGCTGTAGTGTGGGGTGGTTTTTTATTAGTGGTTTTGCTGACACTTTTCTAAGGCTTGGTTGCTGGTTTGCATTTTTAATCTCCCTGATGTTTATTTGCAATGTACTTCAGTTTTGTTCATGAAACTTTTTAGGCATTTATCCTTCGCTCACTCTTAATGTTAGATCTTTGTTATTCTTAGTTCCTACTTTGTCCTTCAAACTCCTCCTCCTCTCTTCTCCCTTTCCTCTGAAAAGACTGAAATGTCAACTAAGGTGGCGAAAAATGCCAATCTACCAGGTTATCTTTTCATTATCATGCAGTCTTAAAGGTGGTTTTCTTCTGTATTTTTGTAAAGCACATTTTACAAAAAGTCCTGTATTTTTTTTTTTTTAAATCTCTATATACACTTGCACAAGTTGTTTGTCTCATGTTGTGCATATTTGTCAAAAATACTCTCAATGCTTTTCTCCCCCTTAAACTTCTTATTCTAAAGTGATGAAAGTGTTCCTGTTTGATTGTTGAGAGTTGCCTCAGAGATGGCTGGCCTTCAGTGGAGAATGAAATGGTTTTTTATGAAGTTTTACATCTAGTACATTATAATACTCAAAAACTAAATAATGAGAATTACCATTGTTCTAGATCAGATTTCGTCCTTTGTTTTGAAAGTGTGAAAAAAAATGAGTAATAATTCTCCCTATCCCCTCAAAAGACTAAAGTGACAACTGAAGTGGGGGGAAATACCTATCTATTTTTTCATTACCATGCAGAGAAAAAGAAGTGTTTGAAAAATGATTTTTCATCCTCTTTTAATTGGAAAATATCAAGGAACTAGGCCGTAATATGATGGAGGCACAGTGCATTGAGTAACATAAAATAATTTAAGGGACACTATATACAAACTGGTACTTAGAGGAAATTGGTAGGAGGAGCCTTCAAGGCATCAGGAACAAATGTTTCTGCCCATGGTATTTGTAATGTTTGCCTTTAATGCTTTACATGCTTCCCCATCCCTTTTGTGGCACCTTACTGCTGCGGGAAGGGGGGGCGGTGTGAGGAAGGTGGTCCATCACTGGAGGGTTTCCTCCTTGTGGACCAGCTGGGTGGAGATCATGAGAGAGCATGGGGATGTGATAACAAAATGCAGATGATACATGCTGGTCTGTGGTAGCACCGTGTTACTTGAAGCTTCATGAAATGAAGGAAGGAAGAATACTCTGCCCCACTCCCACCACAAAACCTTCTAGCTGAGGGGGATTTTCCTGTGTTTCCTCCTTGGCCATGGAACCTGAGTGGAGTTGCAAGGGCTTTTTGAGGACTGTTGTGTTCTTTTGCAATTTAAATCTCACCTGTATGGTCTTCCTCCAAGTACTGGGAAATAGAAGCCAATCAAACTTGCCAGTCCATTTTTTTCCACTGTACTGCAAACTGAGTGAGGCTACTAATGGGCATTTTGGATTTTTACATTACCAAGATTGGGAACTAGGTACAAAAATGTTTATTTGGGTACACCTGCAGTCAGTTGCTCTGTCATTAACTGGGGCAACTATTGTAAGTGAAACTCTACCCGTATTAGAGCCTAACAAGCCATACCTTCTTAACTTCAGTGACCTCTGGTTTGCCGTCATAAATCACAATGAGCTACTGCAGCCAGTGCATTGAGTACTGTGCAGGTTACAAGCCACCTAAAAGCATTGACTGCGTCTGTTGGAAAAAGCCTTTGTTTAATGACAAAGATATGTTTCGCTGATATCTTTTCTCTTGGTCAACCTGGTAGAAGCTTTCTCTGTTTTATAATCCTCAGTTTACTTCAGTTTATTGATTAAGATAATGGCATGACAAGATGGGGTTTGCTTCTCAGTGCTTAGCATTGACTCCTTTGCAAGCCAAAGCAGAGCTCTGGTTGAGGCTTCACAAGTAGCAAATTGGAACCTTGTGCTTTCAGCCAAACTCACAAAACTTGTTGCATCTATAAAACAAGTATTGGGTGGGTTCTTTTGTTGGAGTTTGAAGTTTAGATGGCATATAAGCAAAGGGGAAGAGGGAACGGATGAGATATTTTTCAGATTTCTTCCTCAAGTATGATTTAAATCTGATATGCAGCAAAATCATTCTGTTCCTAGCAGAATGTGCTGCTTGGTTTGTGCTTATATAAAAATGCAGAAAGGATGTTATGCAAGTAAGTGTTTCTTTGCTTGACACTCACTACGCAGCCACCTGTTAGAACATAACAGTATGGATGATTCCCAGTATGGGATATGAAAGCTTTGCTGCTTGTGATGAAGTATGTTTACTAAGCTTCAGAAAGCAGATTTTGTTGTTAGCAAAGTAGAATTTGAAAGCCTGATAAAGTGGATGCATACAAACTTCGAAAGTAGTACATAGGCTGGAAGACAGTGTTGTGCTAGTAACAGAAACAGAGCAGCCAGCTGATTCATTCTGTAGAAAACTTCGCTTACTCTGTACTTCCTAAACTGCAACTGTGCACAAGGGTGGTTTTAAAAACATGTTCTTTTTTGCCTATCTTTAGAGTTTTCAGTATCAAAAAAACGCCTCTTGACACTGTTATGCAATACTTAATGTAAGAATACTCGACTAGTAGCCTATGATGTTAATAAATGTAATTAATTATGCATTGTCCAACCACCGAGGGGAATTTATTCTCAAAATGAACACGGAAATTGCCAAAGTCTATAAGGGATGGTTAGTTCTGTCTTTTCTGGCACCTGTGGTTAGATATGTGGGCGTACAGTGTTTCCGAGTATCTCTGCCTATGTGACTCTCTGTGTAAAATGTGTTGAAGAGGGTGGCTGTTTTGGAACATTTGAAAGTATTACTTAGAGTTTTGCAAAACGTAAGTTTAAAGGAACTCTGAATTGTCACTGACCACATGGAAGGAGTTAATGTTCACCAATTTATTTAAGTAATTAATGTGACCCTAGACCTTGGAGTTCCCAGATGTAAATGCTTAATATGTAATTTATACCAAACATTTTTATAATCCTGCATG
>JANHGO010000071.1:58409460-58587574 GCA_024606505.1 Aquila spilogaster
CGGGGCTCGGCCTCGCGGCCCGGCCGCCCCCGTCACCTTGCGTAACGACCTTCCCGGGCACCGCCGGGGACGGGGTGTCGGCGCGGGCGGTGCGGTGGGTGAGTGCCGGAGCGTCCCTGCTGCCGGCGGGGTTCTGTATGCCTCTAGGAGGAGAGTAGGAGATAAAGGTTTCCTGGAAGCTGCCACCTGCCTGCCGACTTCGCCGTGCCGTGGCTCGCAGCGTTTGGCCGAAGGTTGCTGGGGAGGGTGGATGTAACGATGCTCTGCTTCCAGGTTCGCGCATCGGCGCTGCGTGCTGGGATCGCGGGGATGTGGCCCCGTGCGAAGGGCGCGGTGGGCCCGGGGCGTTCTGTGCGCTGAGCCGCACCGGCGACAGCTTTGGGAGCCCGCGCTGAAGGCGCCAGAGTTGTAGCATCTCCCCGAGGCAAACTTACTTCTCAGTACGTGCAGGGGAAGATGAATGTCGTCCTGTTTTCAGAAACTAAGTCTTGGTCGAGTCTTATGTTAATGTAGGGGAGTGTAGGTTCCATCTTTTCCAGATGTCGTGTGATACAGATCTCACCTTCTGAACACAGATCTCTTTTCTGGCACTGAGATCAGTAAACTTCAGAGAATTCATTCTCGTTAGGTCTTGATATGCCCATCTCTCTTGATAGCTGCTGCAGGAGTAGAATACTCTTCAAATGAAGGCTCACCCTTGAGATTTATGTTACTGGAGTTTACACTCCTATGTGCCTGACAAGCTCTGTTGCTTCTCCCCGTGGAATTCTGTGATAGCCTTTTCAACAGCGTGACTCGTATCCCTAAATACAGGAGTGAACTCTGACTTAGTACAATGCAAGTGCTTTATCTCAGCAAACAGCCTTGTGTAGAAAATGCAGAGAAGGTGGAAGGAGTGTCACTTATTTACTGTATCTGTTTATGTTTGTCCTCAGGAGGACAGCATTTGAGGTTGTTTGCAGGTTAGAGTTACATCTTCACTCCCAATTCAATCAGATAATCTTGGTTCTTTCTAAATAGTTTTTAAATGCTGAAAAACATTTATAAAAGGAGGAACTAGTTGCTTCCTTGTTATTGAAACCATATTCTGTGGGGACGCTGAGCCCAATTTAGTCTGAATGGGTGATGTACCTTTTTCTTTCTTACTCTCTGTATTGTAACTGTTCTTCGTGAGAAATTCTGCCTAGTGCAAGACCCACATTTCACATAGTTACTGGTTGCTGTGCCAAACATAAGGGTAGGAAAAAATACTTCATAGGTTGTTGGATTTTTTGTGTTTTCAGTACATTAAGGTAACTTGCCTTACTGCTTCCTTGTCTGTACCTGTCTGAGAGAATATAGGGAATAGTTTAAAGTGAGTGGTATGTTTAGTGAAAACTATGGTTAGTACTCTTCTTAAGGTATACTGATTGTTTTCTCTTTCTGTTGGACAGAACGTGAATTTCTTTTGTATGAGCGAGTAAAGATTAAATTATATATGCTTCCCTTTCCTGAGTGGTTAATCCATCTTGCTGACTAGGAAGAAGCCAGTTTGTACAGCCTGAACTGGAAAGATGCTGGAAGACAAAGTGGCTGAATAGTGAATATAAGTAGATCATGTTGTTTAAACTCCAGAAACTAAACTGCCTAAAACTTGGGAAGCAGCCAGCAACCCAGAGTGCAGATCATCTAAAGTCCTTCATCTACTTCATGAGGTAGAATCTGGCAAAATATTGAAGTGCTCTAGATTCCTAAAACGATTTAGAATAAAGACAGCTGTTGTCCCGATCTAAGTCATCTTCTTCCAACCAAAATCCTTTTCCTTGATTTAAACAACAGCAAAAAAAAAACAACTAACAAACAACTAAGGAACTTTATACTGTCAGCTTCTGTTCTTGAGTCAATGTGCAGAATCTTTATGAGCCCCACTAGTTTCCATCTGACTTAAAAAAATAAATAAATAAATTGCAAGGTTATGTTTCTGGCATTGTATTCTGCTGTCATCTGGCAATTCTTGATGCTCTGTAGAATAACTTATTGTGCAGTTTTCCTCCTTGTGTTGACTTTCAAATTTTAATAAAATTTCAGGGGTTGTTGTTATTGAGTGCCCCACATGGGCAGTGTAACTTGATTATAACTGTGTGGTAGGTATTTTGGAGACTATGTATTCATCTTTTGAGCAGGTTGAATTATAAATAAGTTTGCCTTAGTGTCCCATGAGAGAGTGGGAGAATTAGTTCAGTTTTATTGACAGGAGAAGTGAGTGATAAAGGAGATATAGTGGCAAACATTGCTTTCATTGTTTGATTTAGTGTATACTTAGTCTATTTAACAGATGGTGGAAAAAAAATATTTGGGTTCTGATGTGGCTTATTTATTCGTAAGGTTCGTTTATGTCACATTTTCCCAAAGCGCCTGCAGAACTCACTTATCCTGATTTGGAACCAGAGCGGTACTGCTGCAGCCACTTGGCAAAGAACATCAGGAGTGGCTGCTGAAGAAGGTGAGCGTGCTGCACAGTGCTAATTAGCTGGGGAATCTGATGAGGAGAAATTTTAAGAAATCAAGCACTTATCCTATTTTTATGTCTTTAAAATGAAGAGGCTGGAGTGGTATAATGCCATCCTTTAATTTTCTCTGCTTTTGTTCTTCCTTTATTATTTTTTTTGTTTGTGTTTGTAACAGTTACTGTAATCCATAGCCACGAAAAGAAGGTAAGCAGGGTTTTATACAAACTTGCATTAGTTCAGTGAATGGATTTGGATATTGAGATAGGCATTCTAATTGGACAGTGTTTGAGGACAGTAATTCAGGAGAACTAGTGGCCCAAATGCCCCTCAGATATGAGGCATCTGCTTTCTGTGACCATGCAAATTTTCATCATGGTGAGTAGCCTCACTTTTCCGTTCCAGATAGAATAGTTCATCTCTGCCTTGAGATGAATTTGCAGGGTTTTGTTCTTGCCTTGCAAAAAGTTGTCTTGTTGGTTTTAATCACATGAATCCTTCATGCCCAAGGTCTGTATTCATGTAGTCAAGCCAAGATATTGCTTTTTCCAGGAATTTCTGTTAAAACTGTGGCATTTGCCTACGTTTGTAGCAGCTTATGTACTAGGGAGGCACAAAGGAAAGAACAGAGAAGAAAATTAGTTTGAGGGACAGGGATTCTCTTGTCGAATGCTCTAAGTAGCAAAGTCCTTTTCATGAGGAAGATTGTAAGTCAATGATGTGATTCATTTGATTTATTATTCATGGTTTGTATGAGCTAAGAATCCTGTGATCCTTGCCCTTCTTCGAGTCTCACAAGGTCCTGTTATTCCTATTAGCTAAGCACATTTCTTCATACATCCCACAGGCATTCCAGAATGTTTAACCTTGATTATTAGTCTGACTGACTGATATTTGCCTTACTGCTTTTTATTTCCTGATAAAAGATGATAATATTTGACGGTAATCAACCACGTTGTTAGACCTCATCGTGGCAAAGGAATTTTCATAGGTTAGAAATAGCAGGCAGATGATTTTACAGTGACTTTTTTTTTCTTTAAATAAGAAAGAAGGAGATCCATACTGATAGAAAAAACTGATTTCACTTTTATCAGCTGTTGCTCTTGGATCATGTCATTTGTTGCATTCTTTGTGTAAATTTTTTTGCTGTATAATGTATTCCCTTTTGTTATATTTCCCTAGAGTAGTTTTGTAACTAAACCCTCATTTTTTCAGTCTTGTTAGAAATCGAGGAAATGAAGCTTATTGCTGTTTCCTTTCTGCTACCTGTTAAGGCTGCGTTTTCTTGCTTCCCTAGGAATCAGACAAATCGCATGAGCACTGTGACTGGTGCATTAGCGTTTTATGTAACCTGTTTTGAGGTCCTCTAAGAGCATTTTCAGATAGTTTCTAATCAAGTTGTTGTTAAAGGTAAAAGCTGCAGTGAATTTTCATTCCTGGCATATTCTGCGGCCTTGAGGTTTATTGAACGTGTGATGTCTCAAGAGACTGAACCTTGACACACCAGTGCATTATGTGATAGTCCTCTTGTCTGTTATGTGTGTGACTATAGTGGAGTAATGCTCTTGTAGAAGATCTTTGGTAGTGCAGAGCTATATGCACAGATTTCACTGGGGCAGTAGTTCTCTTGGGTTTAAAATGCCGTCTCTTATCTTTTTCCTCCTTATCACCTCCCTACTCTCTCCATGTTTCTTCCTTTGCTGCAGAGAGAAGTTCTTTTCTCCTTCCCTGCCCACAGGTATGTCTGACAGAATGAAAATACAAATCTCCAGTAATTGCTTCAGTGCAGTTTTTGAAAGTTGCCCTTGAACTCTGTCTTGATGGGTCCTGTTCAAGTGCTGTGCATGCATTGATTTGATTTTCCGTGCTGTAGACAAAGTTTGTGCTGTACCATTTGACCTTTGTATAAGACCTACAAATTCTTTCTTCTTTCTAATTTTTGAGAGGGGAAAAAAAGAAGTATGAGGAATGTTTCTAATCTGGTAATTATCCAGATTTTACATTGTTTATTTGTTTTATACTGAAGCATTGTAACGGCATTCTGTGTTGAAAGTTGAATGAAACTGTCTGCATGACCTAACTGTAGAATGAACATCCCATACTGTTCCAGTCCCCTGTTGTGAGAAGGCTATGTCTGTGGAAGAAAAATACTTCTAGTACTAATACCTCAAAAATATTACTCTAAGTAACATGAACTGTCAGGTAGTTTTCTGAAGTTAGTTTGAATTGCTCATTTCTACCTAGATACTATTAAAGCTTGCTGGTTTTTATAATTAAAATAACAATACATATGGAAAATGTAGAAGCTGTTTAGAAGTATTATTCAAACTGCAGCATCCACACTTTCATCTATTTAGACTGTTAGTTTTCTTTGTCTTGTTTTTGGTATGAATTGTGTATTAAAATGGACACCACCACCTCTTTTCTTAAATCGATCAAAGTATTATATTTCTGTGTCTACTGTGTTTGTGTTTCCTGATCTTGGAATTTGAGCCACCTGGCAAGGAACCTTCGTCCTGAGAGAGGAAAAAGAAACTAAGCAGATATGCATATCATGCCTGGGAAAATTCTGAAATATTTTTACATTGACATGTTCATACCTACTTTGCAAATACCTGTGATAAAGGAGCTTCCCAGCACTGTTTTCTGTGCATACTAATACCTTGTATGTGGATACAAGCTTTGCTATCTGCTTACCACACATTAAAAACAAAATCAGCCCAAGAAACTGCTCTGAAACACTCAGCATCTCTCCTTTTGAAACACTGACAATTCTTTCAGAAATGTATTTCACTAATGGTAGTCACATGGGATTCAGAAGTTGTTCTGGCAGGGGGAGGGGCTGCAAGACGACGGGACTATTCCTTAGGTAGCAGTAAGATGTTTAAAAAACAAGTAGTTGAACAGTGTGAGTAAGATACCAGTTTGTTGTTCAGGCAGTGAGCATCGTAGAGGGATAGTTTCAAGTACCGAATGGGAGCAGAAAAGTGCATTCAGTCTCTGTGTGTTGATGGAACTTCAGGTGCAAAACATTTGTGGGGATTGTGGAAAAAGTTCTAGTGAGTTTAGGAAGGAAACTGAAAAAAATATTCGGAAAACTGAACCATATGGCTTGTATGAGGGAGGTTTTGAAAAGCTCAATTTCTGTCTGAAAGTTTAGTGTTTCTAAGTTCAAAGGTTTAGGGTGAACTTTAAACAGACTTAAAGCAAAATTAGAGAGAAAACGGTTTTCTTTTCCCCTAGGTTTAATTAAGAATTCTCACTCCTGTACTTTGATAGGAATTCGTCAGTGAAATCTGTATTTGTGTTTCCTGATCAGACCTAACAGGAAAAGGATGTGGAATACTCTGTGTGGACAAAAGATAAAAAATAAATAAATAAATTCTCAATCTTCAGCACTCAGACTTCAGGATCAGTTGTCCTGGATATTTGAACAGGTTATTAGGGCTACATTATTTCAACCAGTTCCTTAGCGCTATTGATTCTCTAACTATGTAGCGATATGTATCATTCTGTATATGCTGTAGAACTATCCATGTTACGCAACTACTTTTCTTTCCCTAGAGCGGAAAAAAAACATACAAGGGGAGAATCCTGCAAATGCTTCCAGTGCATTTTTCTATTCAACCTTACAAGTATTTTACCATATATAAAATGAACCATTTCTGAATACTTTAAAAGCCTGTGCTCAAGTTAAATGAGTGTTTCTGTTATACTTCAAAGAGATTTTTATTTTTAATAGCCATTTTATGAGATACTAATTGAGTTTATCTAAAAATCAGTTCTAGAAATAATCTTTGTGCTGATATCATAACTTCTCTTGAAAGACAAATATATTCTGTATGCACCTAGTAAGTAGTAATCTGTAGTTTTTGTTGGAATACTTTTCCGTTTTTTTTTCCTGTGTTTCGGAAGTCATGTTAAATAAATTGTATAGTAAAAACAAAAATTTCAGAGTTCCCTTTAATGGTATAAGTTAAATAGGGAGCAAGGAGGAGTTTCCGACTAGAAGATCGTTCAGGTTTTGGCATTTGCCAGCTTCCATTGAGACGTGCTGCCAGCTAGCTGCTAAGATGAAGTTCCATGGAAATAGGACTTGCCTGCCATCGGTCTAGCTGATCCATGCTGGCTGCTTAACAGCCAGTGAAGGAGTGCATTGCAGCACTGTTGGTAGTATGCTTCTGGCCTGTACTGAAGAGAAGGGGCTTTTTTCATCATGTAAGGAGACTTTCAGCGCAGTGGGTACAGTTCTTTGCTGATGTAAAAGGCATGTTGAAGTTCACTTAAGCTCTACTTGAGTAGATGCCATTTAAATCTCTGGCTTTATGTGCTGAAACTAGTACAATGAGGCCCAAGTGTGCTCTTAAGCTTCCCTTTGAGAGCTGTAGTGACTGACAAAAAGGTATCAGCTTGTAACAGATTTCATTTCTGTTCAGCTTGTGTTGAAGTCCTTGTACCTTTACTCATTTCCCAACATAGTAGCTTCCATATGTCCTGGTCACACATCTTGCACACTGTTATGTTACAGAAGAATGCCAATATTAAGCTACCTAACATGTCTAATAGCACTTCGTTACATACTGGGATACTGGCATGCATGTGGCCACATCTAAAGCAAAGAAAACAGTGAGCTTAATCAATGATAAAAAAAAAAAAGGTAGACTTTTAAGAAAACTGTACTTGAAAAAGCAATATCATACTTTCAGTGTGTGAGGAAAATCTGTTCTACATTAATTTTACATTTCTTACATCTGAAATAGTGGGTTAGATGACCATCCAAATAATCTGATTTCTCATAATTTAGGTTTAAAAAGAAAATTAGCAAGTCTTTCTCTTTCACATGCACATTTCAATTGCAAGTTTTCTGCATCCCGTGTATTTGGGCAACTGTCATTTACTCTCCTCTGTTATTTTCTTTTATTTCCCCATCCAACAAAGGGCAACAAAGCTGTTAAGGTTGGAAGACATGTCCTGTAAGGAGAGGCTGAAGGTAATAGGTTTGTCTAGTTTGGAGAACAGGAGCTCCGACACTGGAGCAGGCTTCCTACTCAGGTATTGGTTCCCCATGCCTGTCAGTGGCTAAGAGGCATTGCCCTCAGTGGCATGCTTTTACTTTTGGTTAGCCCTGAAGTTGTCAGGCAGTTGGTCTTTTTGCGTCCAGTCCAACTGTACTATTGCACCATTTGTTCTCTGTTCTGCTGGAAGTGCTTTGGCCTCTATTAAGACTGTTGTTCTGATCTTAGGAGTTGATATGGCAAACTTGAGTTGTCTGCTGAACATGTCATACTTGAATTCTGTTGCACAACTGATAATTAGGTACTAGAAATGTTGTTCAGAGTATTCTGTAATCCATAGGTCTTCAAATGCCATTTTATAATTTCTTGTACCTTACAGTTAACAAATACTTCGTAATCAGAGGAGTGAACCTGGAGTTCACTGGTGCTTTTACATGGGAATGCCATTACTTTCCTGGTCTCCCCAAAGGCTGTAGTTAGTTGTGACCTGTGTTGCCATACCTGTCTCTCTCCAGTACCTGTCAGAGTGTTTCTGTGGCAGTGCAGTGAACTGCTGAGAGTCTGATGCAGCCATAAATGGCATCTTTGTGTTTGGCTGTTCGCATCCCAAAATGAAAATGTTCCATAGGTAGCTTTACCTTTTGCCTTTGTAAGTTGGAGAAGGAGCTTAGAAGGAAGTAAAGCTACTTCTCAGTGACAGTGCTGGCTTTGACTGCTGGAGCATCAGCGTCATTAAAAGATTGTGTTCTTAGTACTTCTTAAAATGCTGGGTTCATAGAGGGTTAATGCTCTGTCCAGTAGGCCAAGTGTCCCCAGTTTTATCTAACAGATTAATGGCCCTTTTCCAAAACAAACAAACAAAAAAAACCCTCCTTTTTTTTTCTATTTAAGTACTATCAGTATATGTGTTTGTGCTTATCCCAATTAGGAGAAAAATATCCTTCTCACTACATGAATTTCTGATATACAACTCAGATTTCATGCTGTTGGTTTTGGATGTGTGTTATGAAAAGAGCTTTTTAATGAAGGTAAACTCTTGCTCTTTTACAAGCTGGAGAGTAGTTTTAAATATGCTGCTCACCTCACTCATTAAATAACTACAAATTGACATTTTATTAGAAAGGCTGCTGATGCTGCATTGTAGTTTGGCAGAAGCTACTTGATGAATCATAAAATGCTCTGTATTTCCACCTTGTTTCTATTGTGGAGGTCAGGATCAGCCTAATTGCCTGATTTACAGTTGCTCAGGATGAAGGTGTCGTGTCAACAAAAATAGAGGTGAAAACCCATTTTATTCTATATTTTGTACTGATCGGCTCTGTCATCCTTGGATTTGACAAAGTGAACAAGAAATTTGTCTAATGTTGTTATTTGAAATTATTAAAAATATTTGTTATTTGTCTTTCTTTTTTTTTTTTTCCAGTGCATTCTCATTTGGATTGCATGTGTGTGGCTGAAGGCACTGATGACAGTTGTCCAGTTTTGGTCTTTATTTCCTTATTTGATAGTTTAAAGGAATTTTTTAATTTCTTGTATGAAGTACACCAGTGTTTGAAGTGTAAAACTGACTTTAAAAAAAATAAATGAACAAGAAGAAGCGTTAGATGTTCTCTAGAATACTTCAAAGAGGTGTATAGGTTTTGGTGGTACCCTCCTTTTCATCTTGGGTTGTGTCTGTCTCATTTTTCCCCCATTTTATCTAACGTGAAGCATGGCTTTTGTTGTTATTGTTTTTTGTCACTGCTATTTAATTATTGCTATTCCCACCATCTTCTCAGTTCTACATCCTAAAAGGACTGAAGGGCTAATCCTTCTGTGCTCTCTTTTTATTTGGCCTTCAGAAGATATGCAGGCAACATAATCGTTTCTGTTCTCAGCCTGGCTGCCTCACCACTGAAAGCAACCTTCTGCTAGACTGTGAAGGTTACAGTGAATAAAATTTCTTACTCAACAGATGCGTCAGAATTCAGCTATTTCTCAGTGTTAAGTCAGTTGTCTGAGATTTCAGATTTCTAGGAAGTGTTTGGGGTATCCCAGTACTCCAAAAGAGACAAAATCTCTTTCCTTCTCAGTAGTTACTTCTGAGTGGCTTTTGCCTTTCTTCCCCAAACATTTCATCTTCAAGGATGATTTGAGGCTTTTTTTTCACACACTCTACTTTTAAGCTTTACCTTGTGTGTTTCTTCCCATCTCCCGAAATGTACTCTTGAAATTCTTTCTCATGTTTATGTAATCTGTTTCCTTTTTAAGTAATACAGAAAATATTTACTGTATTCATTTACTTTTAGACTTGGACTAAGACAGAGCTCCTCATCCTTACCCATCCAGTCAATAAACCTGGATGGATTTATTTTCTGTAGAATTACGTAGAAGTTAATGAAATCTGAGAGGTATGCATGTAGTTAGGCTGAACCTGGGCAAACTGGAACCTTCCTATTAGTTTGCCTACCAACTAATTATCAAATCTGCTGATTTCAAGCACGGATTGCACGTCTTTCAAGGCTTGTGGATCATGCATCTGTTTCTCCTGTTTCATGAAAGAGTCCTTTGTCAAGAACTCTTCATGCAGTTTCTCTTCCTTGTCTTTTTTCTGATGTGGCTTTTTCAACTGACCTCAAGCAACTGTCGGAAATGATTGAGCCATTTTTACTGAAGGTCTTACTCTGCCCATGTTGTGCAAGGTTTTGAATCTACAGAAAATGTGGCTTTTTTGAGTGTGTCTTGGCAGTGATTCTCTGTTTTGTTGTATGCAGATTTTAGGCACCTGATGTAGAATTGAGTGTTGTAGCAGCTAGATGCTTACAGCCATGAAGCAGTGTTGATTTTTCTTCATTCGTTTTTTATTTATTTATTTTTAACTAAGCGGAGGGAAAACCTTATAGTTCTTAAGAATCTTATAGGGTGATAAGGAGAGGATGTGTTGGTTACATTGTTAAGATAGAGTACTTTCCGCTATAAGATAAGCTTTGAGTAGGGAGAGCAGGAACAATGTAGTTACTGGGAGAAAGGTTAAAGTTTGAATGAAACCTTACCTATGGGAAAAAGGCTTAGTTACTTGACTGCCTTAAAAAACAGACTTTTTCTCAGGTTTAGGAAATAAATGAAGGCCACTTAAAAGTCGTACACCAAAATAACTGTTACACTTATTAGTATGAAATAATTTGGGATTTAAATAGCTGTTATAAGAGCACAGAAGTGGTTTTCAAAGCACTCTTTAGACTTGAGCCTTAAGTCATGTGTTGGTCTAAACTGCTTCTTTTCTTGGAATTAAAACAGCAGCCTAAGTTGGAATAAAGCCTGGAAGCTCTTTAGTGGTACTAAAGCTTAGAGAGGAATATCATATCCTCCTCAAATATGGAGGGTAATGTTATCGAATAAATATAGCCTTTCCTTTGTCAGGCTTTTAGTGTGAACATTTCCTGTCTTTAAGACCATACCTAATGAACACGAGCGACTGACTAATGATGGGTTCTGTTTTCCCCCACTCTGATTAGAGGTGCTGTTATAATCTGCATGTACAAGTCTCAAATACAGGTTTATGGAATACAGGTGTAAGTCAATAGGTTAAGATACGACACAGTGGTAGGATAGTCTGTGTTTGATATCGATGTTTGTGGCTTACAAAGGAAATGAACTGCTCTTGATGTTGAAATGTGCTGAGATAATGCCTTAAATAGTTTTCTGCAAGTTCTGTCAAATTCTTGGAGTTACGAAGATAAATCTATGTACCCTAGTGATACAGAGTTAACAGAATGAATTTTTTTGTACCCACTTAGCTCTTAAAGATACATTTGCCAACACATTTCCTTAGTGAGTAAAAAGGAAGGAGTATTTTCATAGTACTAGAAAATCTGTTATTCTGTGTCTCTGCCTTTTTCTCTTCACTAGTTCTGACTAACCAGTAAAGAAATCCACTTGGCTGTGGTAGTGTCACTGTAGTGGCGTTTCTTTTCCCCTATGCCAGTGCTACAGTACTGACTACTACAGTATAGTACTACTACTGCAGTACAGTACTGACTATATAAATTTAATTCAGAGCTGTAGATGATCTTTTTGGCAGCCTTATATGCGCATTTACTTTAATTGCTGGCTTGCATCTTTAATACCAGGTGTCTTTAAGAGCCCTTTATTTATTTAAACTTGAGGTACATCACATGATATATGGCAAGTAAATGTTGTCCTTGCTACTAATGGAAGTCCCTCTTGAGGCAAGCCTTCTATCACTGCATCTGTCCTGAAGTCTCCTAATTTTCCCTTGTGAGCTCTAAGTATGTTTTTTTTCCACTGTGACCATATTAGAGGAGAACAGTATTGCCTGTTGATTTTCCTATTTGGTTCTAGAAGCCATTTAATTTAGGACTCTATATAGTGGTTTACTGTAGGACATGTCATATCAGTACAGTAGGACAGGCTGATGTTTCCAATAATTTATTATGCAGCTACAGTGGAAAGATACTGTCTAGGTTGTAGCCAAAACCACAACTTGTCATAACTGGAGATATTTTTAAAACTTTTTTTTTTTTCCCTCAAGGTGGGGAAGTGTGAGGCCTTGATGCTTAAACTGACGTTACTTATAGTGCCTTAGTACTGTTGATACACTAGAGAACTAAACTGATAACTAAGAATTCTGACTGGAAGTCTGACTTAACAGCCATCTAGATCTTGTCCCTATGACTCAGATTATATTTGACAAAGTATGGATACTTGGTTATACAAGTGTGATGTTTTCAAATTATATTCATCCCTGTGCAGTCTGTGAAGTTTCTTAGTTGGTATGCTACAAGATTTTCTGCTAGCATAGGCTTCTTATTTTTCCCTCCTCTTCCATCCGTATAACTACGAATATCATCTGTTCATAACAACAGGAACCATAACTGGTTCCTGTTGCAGCAGCAAAGAGATTTAGTAATGTTAAAATTATTTGCCCTTGTAGAGAGTGCTTAGTAAAGTGGATCCACTCTTGCTAGTTTTTGGAAAGCAATTTCATTTGATAACAATGATTTAGTTTTTATAAAAATGTTTTCTGTGAACTGAATTGTATTCTGAGCACTGGAGGGAGAAAAGCTCAATCTGTGTACTTGAGTACGTGCCAAGGAGCCTGCATGGTAGAGCTCCTGGTCTGGTGAGAACTGAAGAGGAGGGCAAGAGATATGAAACGTACAAGGATTATATACGCCGCAGGAGATTCAGCCAAGTGCAGAATTACCCTACCGGTTTTGTTTCAGTTGTTCTAGAATGATTTGTAAAGGTGGAGGGGGCAGAATTACTTAAAGTGAAAAATTCAGAAAGCTGCAGTGGGTATGAGAAGAAAATAACCCTCTGATGTGGTCAGACTGGAAAACATAAGCTTAAATCCAAGGCAAATATAATATCATTTTGTAGTTGTATGAGACTGTTTAAAGTGGTCATCAGTGTTGGGGAAAATATGCTTTCATTTTCTGTGCTTTTTTTTTTTAAATGTACCAGATGAATGCTTTTTTTCTCCTTCCCTTCTCACATAAGGAAGAACACTTTCCTCTGGGGACAAAGATAGGATGAAGCTAAATATATCGCTTGTCCGCTTTGTTCTCCATCACATTGCTTCAGTGGTTAGTACTGGTTTGAGATCTACCTTCAGAGATTCTGCCTGCCATATGATGACATTAATAGTAATATAGACATAGCAATTTAAAATTAATTATTACAGTTTGGTTTTGGTATACAAAATGCTATAAAAAATTAGAAGGACTTTGTAAGCATTAATCTGTGCACTTCAATTTTTATTATTTCTGCAGAGGAGAGAAAGGTGACTGGGTTTGAGGGCCATGATTCGTGGCTTTGCTGAGGATTTTTGATTGATGTGTTCTTTCTCAGGCACCAACTAGAAGAGTCTGAGGAAGAGACTGACGAGAGCAATTACATGTCTCTGTTGGAGAAGGTGTCCTGAGAGGTAGCAGCTTGAGAGATTTTAGGTGGAAAGGGAATGGCTTCTTCAGCAGTCCTTTAGAACTAAGAGGTAGAAGGAAAGTATACCTAGGTGTCCTTTAGACATCTGAAAATGCAGACATCAAAAATTTGATTATTTCTTAGTCTTTTTATACTGTGTTTTAGTTAACTGGAGGAAGGGCCGTAATGTTCACTTTCCCATTCATAATGAAAACCAAGCAGTGTTGAGGAACAAGCACATACTGCTTCAAATAGCATTCAGACTGTAACTGTTCCTTTGATACTCCTGACAATCAGATTTGGCATGATCAGTTGCCAGCCACATGGGAGTTTTTCCCAAGAAGACAAGCTTGCAAATTTTAATTCTCGAGTAATTTACTTTGACTTTCCAATTTGCAACTAAAACCTGTTAATCCAGTTCCTAATTCATTCTATATTTATATTCTTTATAGGAGTTGACAGTAAAAATTTTCAGTTCATGCTGAGAAAAGCACATTGACCAACAAACAGGTAATACACATCAAATAAGCATCTATCTCTACCAGCTTTATACAGAACCCTTGGTCACATACTTGACAGTGAGGTGATCACACCTCACTGTCTGTATGCTTAACCCAAAGAGGACAACAGAGTGATAGTAGGAAATACATTTGCAGTCTTGATTGAGGGGCCAGTTTATTCTCTCTGACCTATTCTAATCAAAATAGGCAGATGAGATTTGCAGTTTAAAAAGCAAGTTGCTTCTTATCCAACTTATTTTGACTGAATTGTCTAGGCAGTGCTCATTCAAGTGAGTTCCATGGGCAGATGTGAGGAGGCAGTGGCTTCTACTTGGAGAGAAGTAGCATTTCTACTCTGCAGATTGATCTGGCGGAGGTTGTGTCTGCCTGGCCTCAGCATGTCACATTCAGAAATCTGAGCAGGGCATACTAAAGCATGTGTTTCATGTGATTTTCATTCATCAGATTCTGTAATCATTTTCCTCTTCTCTCTCTCCTCTATTTCAGCTTCACTGTGATAGTTTCAGTTGCCAAAAAAATGGCTGGTGGTAGGCACATGAGCATATTTGCTTGTTTTCTAAACTATTCTCCCTCATGATCAGGGAGAGATTCAAGAAGTTTCTCATACTATATTGGGAAACACTATTATGATGTAAGAACAGAAGGTATAAAGCTTTACATGAGTTGCAAGCAGTAACACTTCCTTAGTATTCACTGTGGTGTAGAATACTGGAGAATGTGAGGAGAGGAGAAATAAGAGGTAAAAGCACAGACTGATTTAAGGTTGGGAAGGATGGTACAGAGTATGAGGCTTTGGAGCCACTGATTTGAGTCATTCCTGCAAAGAGGAAGAAGGGCTAAGCTGAACAGCTCTTTAATACCAAAAGATACAATTCCTCCTTTTTGTTTTCACTGGCTGTGATATGCACCTGACCCATCTGGTAGACAGTTTGGTTTGCAAAACAAGCAGAAAGCTAATATAATAAAAAGGCTTCTTTTGTTTTCACAATCTGAACAGCTCATCGAGGGATCTGTTGATTTGGCACATCTAGCACAAAGCAGGGTGCGAGAGCAAGAGGCTTGGAGGAGCAGATGAGGAGCGGGAGGTGAGAGCAGCACAGGGCTCAGAGTGGAGCTGCCAGCTAAGGTCTGCTGCTTCCTGCACCTGGAGACTGTGGTGTGGACTTGGGGCCTCTCGCATCTGTAATCAGTGGTGATGGAGCCATGCAGTGCCCTGCAGCTTCCTCTTGCTGCTCTGATGGCAGCAGGCTTTGCTGTTGCGATCTGTGAATGTTATCTTTTCCTTCATCTTTGCCCCATGCAAACTGTTATTTGAAAACAGCAGACGTGGTAGTCTTGGTAAGACTGTGCCTTATTATGTATAAAAGCAGTAACTGAGCAGTGAGAGGTTTCTGTGGCAGAAAAGGCTACCTTCTCAGTTGTTTCAGTAATGTCACTGTAATCCCTCTCCTGATGCTGCAGAGTGTTGCCCCAGAAGTATGGAATATCCAGCACTTTTGTTTTGAGACTATTCTCAAGGAGAATGCACTTCTACACTGGGATGTAGTCCTGCCACGCTACAGCATGTCTGAGTCCAGTGCCAAGCCTACTGATGCTTCCTTTTGCTTGTGTCACATCTGGGCTCTTTGCGTTTTGGCATGCCGTCAAAAACCGATTTAGCCCTTTACAAGGATTAACGTTGCTCTCAGACATCGTTACTCAAAAGACTGTGTCCAGTGTGTGGTGTGAAATTAATCACAAGGAAAGAAAATTAATGACCTGCTGTGGTGGCATCCATCAGGATATCTCTCAGCAGGTGTGAAATTAACTTGCCTTGATTATGGATTAAATTTAATGGCATGACGTAAAACTACAGAAACTGTTTCCATTATTACTAGGGAACAAGCAAGTTTATTTATTTATTTTTTTTAAGACTTCAGATTAATGAACTGCTTACACCATACAGTGGATGGTCCTGTGATCATTTAGCAGCATGAATTTAGATTATGTTCCCTAAGAAGATCAAGTATTACTGTATCAGTAAAAGTTGTTTAAGTCAGGCCACAGAAATGCATTTTTAATTTCTATAATTACTGTGTGCCAGATGGTGGATGCATACTTGTTTCCAGAGTACTATGTCGGCACAGATGTAAGCAGTCATCATCTTTATTTACAATTAATCAGATTTTAACCTAGGTAATTTCAAATTCTGTTGTGACTATGATGAGCTTTAAAGAAATGCGTAGAAGAAACGTCACTGTTGTTTTAGTTACAAAAAAGCTTTTTTTTTTCCGCTCCCACACCCCCCTGGGTCTTAATTCTGAGGGCAGCAAAACTACCTGCTGTCTTTAACTTTCTGCCAGCTATATTGGAATAAATATCTAATATTCAATTATGTGTTTGGTAAATCCTAGTTGTAAAAAAAAAGATTCTTTTTTTGAGAAATAATAATCAACTGCTTCTCCACTACAGAAGGACCTGGCCCACAGAATATACTCCTGTTGCTGAGGCTCAGGTTTTAATCTGTTACTCTGAAAGAGCGGTACTGCAGGGATGTAAAATGCATTCCAGTTCATTAGCTGTTCAAGATGAGTGAGGAAGATGAAGGAAATGTATTTTCCAATTTAAATCTTAAGAGCTTGATATTCTGCCAAATATTTTCATGTTCTGTAATTTTCCCCTGTAATTGCCCTGTTGGTATTTTTTTGTATTTTTTTTAAGAAGCTCCCTTTGACTTCTGAATTTTAAGTGGATTGAAGTGTCTTGAAGGTCCTCCTCTAAAATGTTCGGTTGCCTCAGCTCTTTTTAGATCTCTTGATGCTTCTGCCCTTGATGGAAAAACAATCATGTACAGGTTTTTTTTACCCCTCAAGTCAGTTAGGAATCTTCATTTCCAGGAGTTAAGGAAGATGCATATTGATGGTTAGAAAGAAGACCTAGCTGTGACTTGCACAGTGTTTTTCTTAGAAGTGGAGCTATTACACCTCTGTTAATGTATCTTGAGGTTTAGAAATTCACAGTATACTGATACATTCTTGATTATCTGTTTTTTGATTATCTTGATTATAAGTTGACTTGTCTGACTTTTATGAAGGAACATCAGTGGTTTATAGAAACAGTACATTTTCGGTTTAAATTTTGTCAATCAGAAAGCTGTTAGAGTAGTGAAGGTCTAATTATGTTCTATGGATTCTGTGTCAAAAGTTACTTCTGATGTTAGTGTTAGCAGCAAGGTTTTGATTCATAATGCTTCTTCGGTAGTTACATCTTATTTGTTAGGGTTGTTTTAGGGCTGTCCCACTCAGTTGTTGTGTCACTGGCAGTACTTTCTTCGAGGGTGAAGTCATTAGTAACACATCTAGAATCACAAGGTCTGTGCTGTTCTGGAACTTAAATGAGGAGCTCTGTAAAAAAAAAATAGATCATCCCCTTATTTTCTAATACTGAGTTGAACTGAGAAGATGATATTTTAGAAGTTGCTTATAAGGGTAAAAAAGCATTAAAGAAGAATTAATGGATCAAGTCAAGCTTTTAACAGTTGATAAAGGTTAGATGATGACTAGAACAATTACATTTCAGCTGCTGCTTTGGGTTGTTTTCTTGCCTGCATTAGGAAGTAAAAGTCTCAATATACGCACTTAGAGAAACTTGCTTTTAAGGCTTGAATTGTAACATGATGCTCTTGCAAACTTGCTTATATTGAAGTCAGTGCTGGAACACTATTCATTTGCCTGCCTGCGCTTTTAGATTGCTGGGTTTATTTAATCATATTCGTGCCCTTCTCTTGTT
This sequence comes from Aquila spilogaster, assembly GCA_024606505.1. Classification (NCBI taxonomy): domain Eukaryota; kingdom Metazoa; phylum Chordata; class Aves; order Accipitriformes; family Accipitridae; genus Aquila; species Aquila spilogaster. Next base: position 58,427,176 of record JANHGO010000071.1, read on the forward strand.
GATGGCTTTTAAAGCTCCTGAGCTTCTATGATTAGTCTGTAGCTCCAGGGGAGATGGGGAGAGAAGAGGGGAAGAGAGAAGTTTAACTCTTTCTGTTTAAGTTTTGAAGAGAAGTGAAAGGTGAAGTGGGAGTTTCCTTCAGACTGTGGTAGCACGATAGCTGTTTTGCTAACTGTCCTGGGAAACTTTTCAATCAGACCATCTTTCCAGAAAGAAATCTTCATGTCTCTTTTCTCTGATAGGCAGTGCGAGTTGCGGCTGTTGCAGTTCTTTACTGTGCTCTGCCTGCAAGCTGAGGCCATGTTGGCTGGTTTTGCCATTTGCTTTCTCTTTCCATATCTATGATATCCTTTCACAAGGGAGCACGTGAATCTCTTATGGTGCCTTCACAGCAATGATTTTTGCTTGTTGTTGTTGTTTTTTATGCAACTCTAGTACTAGATTTTGGTATGAAGAGAAATCAGATTTTTATGTGTTGTCTGCTACATGAATATGCAAAATTGTTCTGTCAGCATGCTTGGAGTTGAGCAGTGTAATGCTATCTGCCTATAAGTAGGGGGCTCCTGAGAAGGTACTTCCATTTCTCTTGATCTGGTTGAACCTAGTGTTCACAGAGTATATGTTCATCTTCTAGGTTCTGCTGACAATGCTCTTCAGTTTCTGGAGGACTCAGAGCACGACTGAGGGGAGCTCATGTCTCCTAGCAAAGGTGGTTGCAGTAGCTAATGGTTAAATCAATGGGTAGGTGGTTTGAGTGGATCTGTGTTGAGGAGTGAAGGTTTTATTTGACTTTTCTCACTTTATTCTCTGTATATTCTCAAGCTGCAGTCAATAGGTGTCCCATCAAAGAAATTGCCAGTCCATAGACTTGTGATTGTTATTGAAAGTCAGCCAGGGGGCATGGAAACTTCTTACATAACAAGTCAAAAATGATGATATTTAATAATAAATTCTGTATGGCAAAAAGTTAAAGTGTCGTTTCATTAGCAGTCAAGCCACTTATTTTGCCCTCTAGTTCATTATGTGTTAAGTAGGTTTATACCACTGATTCATATAGCACATTATGGCTTATAAATGTCACTGTAAAATGACTCAAAATAATTGTTGAAGTGTCTTGCTGTCATTAGTTATTCCGTTGGTTTAGTCTTGGTGACAAGTTTGTAGATAATGTGTGAATTTTATAGTTGAGGATGTCAGGACTTGGAGAGCTTGCTGCTTTTCTTTAAGGAAAGAGACTAGCCTGTATCTAAAACCTGTAGTTGGAATTTCTTTCTGGTCATATCTACTGCCTACCTCTCCTCATCAGGAATGTGAGTTGATGTCCTGTGCCAAGTTGAAAAGCAATAAATACAACTGTAAAAATAATGAAAATTATACATTGTCAGTGATTCTGAGAACCCAATATCAGTGGCATGCTTTCACTGTGTTCTTTGAGTAAATGACAGTCAGTCAAGATTTGGAACATGACAGTGTAAAATGAAGTAGCCACTTCTTTTATAATGCAGCTGCTAATTTCCAGATGCAAATTATAATACTCAAATACTTTGTGCTCAGGTGAGATCCTGTAATCTGCATCTCAGAAGACTGTTGACATTGTGGAAAGGAAACCAGAAACAGTACAGAAAAAGTTTGCATCAGTCACTTGACCAATTGATAAGGTAATAAAAGATCTCGATACCTTAAAGTAGCAGGTTGTGATAAAAATGTGTATGGTGACCCTTGAAGATTTTGTACAAGGTCTGTGTTGTTCGTAAATTCAATTAAGCTGAGTAGAAGTCTTAGAGGCTGAAAGTTCTGATTTATTTGAGTAGATTCAGGAGGCAAGTATCTTGATATATACAGTAGCATGAGCTCTAGTCATGACAGCCCTATGTCTATCAATGGTTTTTGTATGGCTTTATATCAATAGATTTCAAAGATTAGGGGTCATTATATGTTGTTTGTTATATTCTGTATGTAGTTAACTAGGTATGGAACATACAGGAATGGGTCCAGTGAAAGAGTCAAACCTCATAATATGCCTTTCAAGCTCCAGAGTTTAGTTCAGCTGTGGGATGAGACTATAGATATGCAGAATTAAAATGGGAGCAGCTTCTCTGGAGTTAGTGAGATTGATGAGGATAAGGTATGTCAATCTGCTAGAAATTAGTGAAGCACAGAATTTGGTCAAGAAAGAAATAGCAGTGTGAGAAGTACTGCCATCTGATCCGAGCTCTTTTTACTGAAACCCTAAAGCAGTCTGGTAGATATCGGTTGGTTGGCAGGGTTGTGTACATACATTTAGTGATGTGTGTCTTAAGTGACTGAAGATAAACTTCCTTTTATGTTGTTGTGGTTTTGTTCTTGTGGGTTTTTTTAAGTGTAAAATTAGACTGGAATGTCACTTTTGATTAGTCTCTGTTTGAAGAAAGATCTGTTCTTAATAATTTATGTGGAGGCTGTATGAAAGATTTAAAATGTGACAGTTCTGAAATAAGAAGATTGATGCTCCGGTGTGACTTGGATTCTGACCTAATTTCTTTTAGTTAGTGATTGGTATAGGGCTCTGTGGGGTACATGAGCTTGTGACTTTTGGAGATTACTGGCTAATATTTTTAGGCTACCAGCTAATCCTGTTTAGGAATAGGATTTTCATCTGAAAACTGACAAGTCCTTATATTCTTCTTGTTTTACTTTATGATGACAAATTGAAAGTGTACAGGAAAAACAAAGGACTGATTCCCTATTTCAGAGTGTCTTGTGCTGTGGTGCACTCATCTAGATAATGATGTGTGCATGTGTTTAAAGAGTGATATTTTTCTTTTATGCCTGAACAGAAGGAAAATCTTCCATTTAAGTTGTTAATTTTGCACATACTCCAGGGGAGGTATGAAGAAGCATTGCATGCATATTGCCCTTGAAGATGTTTTGAGCTTTTCCTCTTGGATTTTTCTCACGTAGCCTTGTAGCTTTTTGCATAACAGCCATACTATAGATAAACTAACTTGCAAATTCAAATTTCTATTTGCTGTGTAAATGCTGTCTTCCAGATGTTTTCTCCTTGTTAGCAGTTGCTTTCATGTATTTGTAACCAATGGCAGAAGGAACCTTCTTCTTTAATTCTATTATTTAGTGTGAGATTGTCACCTGTTTTGTGTGTTTGTGTGTGGTGGGTAAGTGTGTGAAGCATGTTGCCACTGATTTCTACAGATTGAGTCCAGAATGCTCCCAGTCTTGTCTATGAGGTCACCTTTGTGAATTTTTTATTAAACTTTGTAAAAAGAGTGAAGAAGCGGGAAAATAAAGGCTGTTGCATCTTGGATGTCTTGTGGCTGTTTTTTCTCTATTTTGTGGTATGCACTGATGGGAAGGTAGCCCGCAGTGAGTGGAGAAATGAGATTTGGACTGGAAGTGTAGTGTATATGAATAGTACTCTGCTGTACTGAAAATATTCTAATTCAGTGTATTGTTGGTATCCCAGTTAGAACTCAGTGGTACTCATGGAGACTGGACCCAACTTGAAGATTTTATGGAATGCTATTGCTTCCAATTGAGTATGTATTCTACCATATGCAGAGTCTTGCATGTAAGTGGTGAAGTGAGAGTACTGCAGTTAAGTTGAGGTAGCATTTCTTTTATGTGAAGGATTGCTAGGTTTGAGCTAAGAATGTGAGCAAGATTTTCAGGATTGACTGAAGCTCAGGTTCCTACTGTGAGCTGCTTCTGAGCCTGAATTTTATGGCAGAGGCTGTTGCCGGCCATGTCCTGCTTCTTGACTGTCTTAAGTTGTTAAAAGATAATTAAAGTGTATAAAACACCTGTTTAATGTTATTTCTGTCATAATGTAATTTGCAGTTGTTGGTTCAAATTAAACAGTGGGGTTTTGTTGCCAGTTTGGCTTCCTAATGTAAAGGGGAAATATTAATTCATCTTGATTTAGTTAATTTCCAACTACCACCATCTCCAATTTACTGCCTCTTAAGAGATCTTGCAGTACATCCTTTGTGTACTAAAACCTCTTTTATTGTTGTTGCACAGAAGACTCCGGTGATGGCTTGGTGAGGTCTTCATTTCTTTGCTAATGGGGGATTGAAGTGAAAGCGAGAGGAGTTGTCACGCTCATCTGGGTGATGTCATGCCTTGCAAGACTTCCCTGCTTCTTAGCACACAATTATAATCAAGCCCTTGTCTTCTCACAGCTGAGAAGGCTGCAGTTCTGTGGGTAGTGTTACCAGTGAAAGAGAGCAGCTAACTCTCAAGAGGTCTCCCACACGAATCAAGACCGTTTCTGCATTTCTGCAGCACATTGTAGCTGTTATCTCCCCCTCCTGCTTTTGCCATCCATAGTTTTGAGTTATTTATGGTACTTTCAGGGAAGAAACTGATTCAGCTACCACTCATCAAACAGATGTTTGGGTGTATGAAACACTTTCACTGAAGTTTTCTGTGCTTCCTTCAGAACTGTCTTAATGATAATCTTTCCTTCGTTTTTACTTCTTTATCTTCTTCTTCCTCTCCAGTTTCTGAATGTTACTCGTGGTTTTTGTTTGCTTCCACAATGTAAAAAATAAATATTATTAACTATTTGCAGAATTTGATTAAATTATGAAGCTCTTCTAAAGCTAAATAAGCTGAAGTTGTAGAACTTTTGCAGGCTTATTTTATTATTTGTATGCAGCTGTTCTGAATGTTGCATAAATCACAAAGAACTTCAGCTTTCTGCTCTTTAATTACCTGGTTACTTACGCTGGCAGTGTTCACATGGAAAGATAATAATTATGTAGATACCCAAGTTGTCTGGATTCAGCTAAGTGAGAAGGTAGGTGACACTAAGGATACTTCTTATTGTGTTCAGTGCAGATGTTGAACCCATCAGACCTGCTAGGTAAGGGCAAAGAGCGAAGGTATACAGCGTGGCGTTGAGACAGGGTGTGTTCAAAGCTCAAAGGACCTGCTGAAAGTGCTGGACTTAGCAAGCTGGCAGGGGTACTGACTCACAGTTAACAGTAGCAAATGTCAGTTACAGTTTGAATAGGATCCAAGTTGTCTGTCCAGGGAATCCACCTTTATAACAAGATCTTTCCTGGGTGGAATGAAGCGACATAGCCGTTAAAAAGCTGATCAGCAAGTTACTGCAATACTAAAATTGGAAATTTATGCCAGGAATGGATCTGATTTGCTTAGAATATTTATTGGCAACTGTTGTTGACACTTTAAGATGTTAAGGTGAATTGAAAAGATGGGAAAGGAAAGTGTGGATGGAAATAGTCAGGGCTTTCCTACTTCAAAAGGTATCATCAGGAGCATCCAGTGCCCTAAGTGCTTTTTGTACATTCAGTACATAGCACTGTGTTTGTGAGTACCATTATGAATCTCGTTGTATTTGTATGAATTGTTTGATGGCCTTACTCCTAAGATAATTAAACTAATCTCTTTTAAAGCTCAGTGTAATCATTGCAGCAGTGGACAAAAACGTGTGATCCAAATCTGAAATCAGAACACAGGTCCTTGTTATGTTTAATTTGATGTACTTGCCTGTGTGTTGTGTAGGATTTACGTAATGAATTTTAAGTGGTTTGGTGTGTCAGTAGACCAAGACCATTAGGTACTTAAAAGGTGCAAGAGGAGAAATGCCAATTGCTGTTTTAAAGACCAGACACTAACTCCTACACTGTCAAAAAATGATCTTTCTGCTACATAAATTACCACTTAGAAGGTGTTTGAAAGGAATTGCAGTTTTTGTGGTAAGAAGCACTTTGTTCATCCAAGCAAATTAGTTGTAAGGAAGTTGAAAAGAGTTATTTTTATTATTATTACCAATTTAATGAAAAAAAAATTAAAGACTTGCTCGGTCATTTTGCAGTGATGTAACAATTGGTCATAAGCTGGCATCATAGTAGGGATTGAAGATGATGTACATATCAAGTATAAGGCTGAAAACAAAATGTAAAAGGAGAGCCATTGCTTTTGCTTAATACTTCAAATACTACAAGAAAGTATATTGCTAATGATTTTGTATAAAGTGAGCCTGAACTGCATTCAGTGGTAGGTTTTTCTTCTCAAGTGTTAGCCTTGTAATTACTCAGTGTATTATGTTTTTATTTTCCTAAATGAAACAGTCTGCTATTTTCATTACTTAACTAAAAAAGAAAAAGAAAATGTGTGAGTGGAGGTTATTTTTATAGTCATCTTTATTTTCTCAGTACTGTAGACAAATGCACTTTAAGTTGAGAAATGTCATTAGGTTGGATTACTGAATGATGGAAATTAGTCCTTCTTAAATTGCTCAATGCTGTGATTTATTTACTTTTTTAACACTGTAATTCTTCTCCTTAGACCACCTTCTATGTTGGACTGAGTTTGTTACTTGATACCAGCTATATGCCTTCTTTTTTCTTCCTGTTCCTGAACACTCAACATTAATAATTCTCCCATATTCAAGATCATATGGAATATTGGAAAAATAATAGATGCATTTTTAATGCTCTTGGAATCAACTGTGTATATCCATAATTCTTTGTATGTAATCCAATAATAAATCTGTGTAACTTCAAAACAAGATTTTACGCTTCTAGATAGCTTTCTCATTCTGTTTTCTGTCCTCTGGTGGAATGCACAGAAAGAGTTGAGGGTGACATTCATGTAACTGGGTAATAGGAGACCATTCTACTGGTTCAGAAACCAGAAAAGTAAGAGTGGCCTCAGCATGTTGATTGTCACTCAGAGGAAAGCACCCAAGAGCTCTGACTGCTGGTGCTTCCCCTAGGACTGTGACAGCTGTATTCAGGGCTGGTGGCTGTAAGGGATAGGAGTACTTCAGTTACTTACCAGCAGCTTATTACTAGCTGACACTCTGGATATACAGGCTGCAACTCCTATCTGAATTCTGAGGGTGCTGTATCCTGTTCAAGTAATTAGGATCTCTGCACGGTTCTGCTGAGGCTCACTGTGACATGCATCGAGCTCTCAGAGGTAAGCCTGCCAGAGAACTTATCAGGAGAAGAAAACATTCTCCTGCTTCCACTGTTAACAAAAGCTGCTTCCATTTACAAAGCGTAACATGTTTTATGTTTTCTTTTTAAAGTTTGTCCTTGAATCTTTTTCTTCTTACCTTCACTGCAACCTGTATAGTTCATCAGATCCCTTGAGGCTGTCACTGTCATTGTGTGGCATCAGCTGTGCAATGCTAATGAGTTTCAGCAGAACAGAATAGCAGTCTATGCCTGGTGCAACTCCTGCAAGATCATTATCAATCTTGTCATGTTTTCAGGAAGGCCACGTTTCTTGATAACATTAACTTTGTAAAACAGCAACAAATTCCTCTGCAGGGGCAGCTTACTAGCATTTTGGTTAAAAAAGAAAAATAAAAGTCCTGGCAATGCTGTATGTTATTGAATTCACTTAGAGTCTGCCGAACTTGAGGAAATTGTAGCGCTGTTAGATCTTCAGGTTTGAGTGACTGACCCAGACGAACTTTAGCTAAGCTAACCAGTGGCAGAGATTTGCAGTGCCCTTGAAGTATTCTGACCAATCTGACTGTGGTTTAAATGAATACTCTCCTACAAGTTCAGTCTGGCCTACCTATGAGCCACGGCTTTTATTCCATCTGTTACTGTGTTTTGAAGATGATGCCAAAGAACAAAAATTACTAAATATATACATTTTTTTCTGGGCATACCTAACCCTTAGACTGTTCAGATTTTCCTGAATACCAAAATTAAGGAGCGCCATCTCAAAATACGTGGCATGGAAAATGACTTCCCTTGACTTTTGTCATGTATGTATTTTCTTTGTCATCAAATTATTTTCCATTTGAAATGTTATTTGGTATTAGAACTGTTCTTACATTTGTTTGCATTCAAATGTATATATTGAATGTGCTATGAATTGTATTTAAGTTCTTAAGTATATAATATATGACTATAAAAAAAATCTGAATTCAGCTAGAAAACCAATATAATATAAACAGCATAGCAGTAAACTATGATTTCTTGTTATGAGGACAGTAAGTAATATGTAAAACTTAGAACGTGGGTTTTCCTATGTTTAGGTAGATAACAAGAGAAGTAGGTGAAAATATGAGTTTTCAGTACTGGTTCCCAAACCCACAGAAAAGCTTTCTTTTCTTCTGTATGCTGGAGCTACATCTGTGATTTAGGTTGACTTTATCTCTGTAGTAAGTATAATATACCAGATCATAAAGAAAGTCTCAGATATTTTTTTTAGTATTGAAAAGACGGAAAAGTCATTCTGGAAAGAGGAAAGAAAAAGCTGCTGCTGGAAAATTCAGGCCTCACTCCTATTCCTCTATAAATTGCTGTTAGTATTCCTGTCTCTGTGTGTGAGCCCTAGGTCCAGGCTTGTGGTTTAAATTATAAACAGAAATGAGATACTTTTATACAAGAATAAGAGTGCACAGATGGAGATAATCAGAAGTGACTTAATGTGTCGGCATTTTTAGAGGTGCTAAAAGCCCACAGTGCCAAGTAGATGTTGATGAGAGAGCTACAGGTGCAGAGGATTCTCAGACATACCCTGAAAGGCTGTTTTCTAGAAGGTGTTCCAACACCTTTGGAGTCTCATTAGGTGCTGTGGGAATTGTGCTTTTGGATGTATTCAGAAATCTCATAGGTGCCTCTTCACGTATCTACTGACATTTCTTTAACGCTCCTGATTTTTGCACTTCTGTTGACAGCTGCCATAATTAAGGGGAGTTTTTATAGAACTTGCTTTGTTGTTCTTGGTTAATTATAAGAAGTCCTGATGATGTGGGCTAAAGAGGAGAAATGGTAAAAACTGTCAGGGACAGTACTTTGCATTAAACAGAGGATTCCTGTGGGGTTCTTTAACCTCTGTGATAAACTAAAAGTCAAGCAAAGGACTCTTCTCTCCTCTGATGTTCTACAGGCTATATTGTCTGTACTGTTTGATACATTTAGCTATTTAGAATTTAACTTTCTAGCCACAAACGCAGATACATCACTTGCAACTTGTTTTTTTCAAAAGTGATTAATGAAACTGGGACTCTTCACAAATTTCTTGGGAATTTTTTTTTAGGTAGTCACACATTCTCCAGTAGCATTTCAGCATGCATACAGCTACAAACAGCGTTATCGCTAACAGATGGTAGGTGGTAGGATCAACCTGTTTATTGTTTAACCTAATCATTTCCACCCTTTTAGGTGACATTTCATTACTTACTCATCACTCAAGCTGTCAGTTTTTAAGATTTGAAGTGTAATAGAGGAAAGTGACGTACTGGTTGGTTAACTATTCCTACTTGTAACTCTCTCTTGTTTAAATTTATACAGTTTTGTATTGTGTCCCTTAGTGTTGTACGTTCATTCAAAACCTCTGAAGTATTATGTCTTCAGTGATACTGTTAGACAAACTAAATTCTCCCTCCTGCTTTCACAGGAACCTAAATCAGTTAAATGGACTATCTTGTTTCACTGGAATTTGTAACACGCTTTATCTCCCTATAAATACTACTATTCCTTTTGTTTTGTTTTGTTTTTCTCCATTGGTACATAGGATTACACAATCTGTTGAAACCTAGGTGGAGCTGCTTTTCTGCGTGGCCTCAATTAGCTAATTTGATTTGCTTCTCTTAAAAAATGTCACAGCAGGCATTTAGTTAACTTACCTTCCCAAACCTGATCTTCTGCAAGTCTTTCACCATGTTAAAATGGAACAGTTCAGTGGAGGAGGGAAAATAAGAAATGTTAGTGAGTGCGTTCTTATTTAAAATAAGTTTAATTCAGTGGATGACTTTTCATAGTTCTGGAATGTTAAGCTTAAAAATGAATTATTGCTAAGATCCTTGTGGGGCTCTTGCCCTTCCCCTCCCACCCCCTACCCCCCTTCTTCTCTTTTTTTTTTTTTTGTTTGGAAAGGGGAGAACTATCTGTTCTTGTTTTCTGCAAATGGGTTCCTTGGAGCAGGCTCTGGTGTGCAAAGTGTTTTGTTAGTGTTTTTGCTGACACTTCTCTAAGACTTGCTGGTTTCCGTTTTAGATGTCTCCAATGTTTATTCTCTTGCAGTGCTTGCAATGTCTCTTCAGTTTGCTCATGAAATTTTTTAGGTGTTTGTCCTTCACTCACTGCTAATATTAGATCTTTGTTATTCTTGGTTCCTACCTTTGTCCTTCAAACTCCTCCTTTTTTCCCGTATTCCTGAAACAGACTGAAATTTCAACTGAAGTGGGGAAAGGTACCTAAGAGGTGATCTTTTCATCACCATATAGTCTTAAATGCTCCTATGCTTTTGTAAAGCGCATTTTACAGAAAGTCTTGTATGTTGTTCTTTTAAAATGTCTGTGCACTTCCATGGAAATTACTTGTCTCATGTTGTGCACGTTTGTCAAAAATACACATAATGCTTTTTCTCCTCAAAACTTCTTTTTTTCAACTGATGAAAATGGTTCTGTTTGATTGTTGATAGCTGTCACCGAAGTGGCCAGCCTTCAGTGGAAAATTACATGTTTCTTATGGAGCTTTATGTCTAGTGCATTGTATTATTCAAAAGCTAAATGCTAAGATTTACCGTTATAAGTCTGTTGGGTTTTGTTTTCTTTTAAGAAACTGGTGCTATATGGGATTCTGTCTTTGTTTTGGAAGTATAGGAAGTCATGAAAGTCATGTCCCCTTCCAAGACTGAAAGGTCAGTTGAAGAGGGGTGAGATGCTTATCTACTAGGTTTCTTTCTTCATTGTCATGCAGTAAAAATGACTTTTCATTGTGTTTTAATTGAAAACCTCAAGGAATCAGGCCAGATGGAAACACAGTGAATTTAGTAGTATGCAAAAAGCTCTACATTAGAGCCTCTCAAGCCATTCATTCTTCAGTGACCTTTGGATTGTAGTCATAAATGACAACAAGCTACTGCAGTCGGTGCAAGCTGCAAGTATGCTGTGAGCATTAAGTTGATAAGCTGGAAAGTAACTCTGGTTAATGGCACTGATATGTTTGGATGGAAGCTTTTCTTCTGGTCAGGCATGGCTGAAGCTTTGCAAGTAGCAGACCTTATTAACAGAAGCCTTGTTCTTTCAGCTGATCCCAAAAAACTTGTTACATCTCTAAGCCAAGTATTTGGTGGGCTGTTTTCTTGTTGTTCTGGAGATTCAAGTTCAGATGCAAAGGTTAAGAAACAAAGGTTGAGGTATTCAAATCATACTTGATAAATCTAAAAAATCTGATACACACAAAAATCATTCTGTTCTCTAACAGTATGTGCTTCTTGGTTTATGCTTATATAAAAATGAAGAAAGGATGTTATGCAAATCAGTGTTTCTCTAGTTTGATGCTCACTATGCAGCCACCTGTTAAAACATAATGGTATGGATGAGTCCCAGTACGAGATATGAAAGCTTTGCAGCCTGTGATGTTTGCTACCCTTCAGAAAGTAGAATTTGAGAGCCTGGAAAAGTAAATGCGTACGAACTTTGAAGGTAGTACATAGGCTGGAAAACAGTGTTGTGCTTGTGCCAGAAAGAGACCAGCCAGGTGACTCTTGCAGAAAATTTCACTTCCTTTGTACTTTTGATCTACAGATATGGACAAGGCTGGGTTTACAACCATTATTTTTAACTGTCTTTAGATTTAAAAGTAGGAAAAAAGCTTCTTGACATTCTTTGTAAGAACGCTTGGCTAGTAGCCTAAACTCAGTAACAATAAACATACTTACTAATGCATTGTCAGACCAGTGAGAGGAGTTTGTTCTCAAGATATACATGGAGTAACTACTGGAAGTTGCTGAAGTCTATAAGGGATATTTAGTTGTGCCTCTTCTGTCATTTGTGGTTAGATATGTGGAAATACAGTATTTCTTAGTATCTCTGTCTACATGTGTCTGTGCTCAAAACATTTTGAAGACAGTGACTGTTTTGGAACATGTGAAAGTATTAAAGTTCTGCAAAATTTATGCTTAAAGGAACTTTGTGCTGGCCACTTGGTGATGCTCACCAATTTAAGTTGTTAATGTGAAAATGGACATTGCCGTCAGCATCATCATACTGCCTTAACACAGACCCATAATGTGTTATGCAAAGGTAGCATTGTATCTTGTCTCTAATGACTATGGAAAGCTGTAGAATTGATTATACATGTGAGTGTATATACATGTAATGGAACACTTCATTTTGTTGTGCTATGGGCAAGATCCTTATGGTGTACACTGATACAAGTGTTTGGAAGTTAATTTGCATAGAGATCTGACCATATGAGATTTTTTTTTGTGAAACTGATATATCAATAAGACTAGCAATAATACTGAGGAATAGTAGTTGATGGAGTTTCCAGTTATCCTGGAGAATTTATTGAAGAAATATCTTGAAACATGAAGTTTAATCACTGGCTGCAGCTTTCTCATAAATGAAAAGCCCAGCTTGTTCTTCACTCAGGATGAAAGCTCTGCAACTTTTAATATCAGGAAACACCAGAAACTCCTTGACAAATGGTTTTCCTTTATTGATGTTTATAGTCCAATTTGTATATGAGAATTTATTATTAAGTGTCACTTGTGGCCCTGTAAACTCATTTCTATCTGTTGACGTGTCAATCATAATGTTAATTTAATAGTATTTACTGTTCTTTATCTGTTTGTTTTTTTTCAGTCTTGAGTGACTTGGTATGTTCAGCCGCTCCATTTGTTAATTCCATGTCTTTTCAGGATAATTTTCTAGCACCTTTTTGTCTGTTTAACATGTGTTTTCTTAACTCTACCTTGGACTTGCATTGAAATGTTTTCCTTCCTCCAGTCTTCATCTGGGGCATTTGTTTTCTTTCTCACATTTTAATTTCTTGACTAACTTAACGCTTCAGTCTTTTTGTTATAGTGATTTTTTTCTCAGGTTTTCAGGTTCTTTTTTTTTCCCTCTTTCGTACTGTTGTTTTCTCTACAACTTCCTTCCCATATCTGTTATTCTGTAATTGCGTAAATTGCAGTGTCGATGAATTGCTGGTACTTTCAAATTCTTACCCATAATTAAAAGATCTCAGCTTTACTTTTCCTGTTGGATCATGTTATTTATGTTTAACCTGTTATACCTAAAATGTGAGTACAAAATTGCTGCCTCTTTCATTTTTCTAGTCTAATTTTCCAATGAAACAAGTTATGTAATTTTGTCTTTCTTAAGTTCAGAATGCAATGGAATTAATAGATAGCATGTGATCTGCACAGCTTTAGCATGTTGCTGTGCTGCAGAAATTCCAGCAACCCTTTTTGATATGGTTACAGCTCATTCAAACATAAGCTAAATTGTGGTTGGAAGCATGTTCTGACTTGGTAAATCTGCAGCTCTGTGCCATTCTATAACCAAAATGCATGTTAAGGAAGTGTAGCTTTTTGTATACCTATTTGGTCATTAAAATTTCCAAATGTTTTGTTACTTGAGAGGGCAGCTGCAGGTAATTGAATTGTGTTGTTTGTTTTTTTTCCTGGCCATTTCTGTGGTGAGTTTGGTAGTTCAGGATAGTAAGGGATGTTCCCAAGTGTTGCTTCAAATGAGATCTGCTCTTGGAAGTGAATTGTAAACTTGCTAATAACGCTTCAACTTGTATTGCAGAGTACTCTTGGAGATCACAAACTGAATTCCCTTTCAATTAAAACATTCCAGGAATGCAAGAAATGTCCGCAGGCTGTTGGCATTTAGTCATTAAGGTGGACTAGATACAATGCACAGCACTGTCCCCCACTATTAATATGCACACCCCCCTACATCCCTGAGCTGAAATGCCTGTGGTGTAAATGTCAGGTCCTCAAAGCCTGTTGTTTTGTTTTGCTGTTCTGTTGTGTTACATGCTGACATAAACAGAGATTTTGAGACCTAAGGTGTGATTTTCTGTCTGGTAAAGGCAGGCTTCAGACTTCATGGTTCATTTAAGGATAACTTCAGCAAGGAAGTAGCTTGTGTAAGCTCTAGCTGCATCCTTCGAGAAGGGAAAGCAAATCCATGACAACTCTGAAATTAAAGCATTTGATGCTGTAAATAATTAAATTTGCCAAGATATTAACATTTACTTTGGAGCTGTGCTGCAGAAGAAATAAAGGTTTGCTTTTAGCATTGAAAATGAAGCCACTTTTGCTACCAAACCTTGAATGAGAGTATAGCCTCAACAAAATGTACTTTGGAAAAGAATGTATTTCCATTAATTCAGATGATTTACAAAAGGCGTTGTGGCATTGAAGAAGGTTCGTTACACAAACTGTTGCTTTGCTGTGGGTTAGAACCATCACGCTTTCTTTGGTACAAGTAGACTAGAGCTATCAAGAGGACCTTGGGAGTGAGATAGGCTGAAAAAAAGGTGCATGGTTGTTAATGGCGGGATATAAGCAATGAGGAGAGCTTTTGGGGTTCTTCATTTGTTCAGTACTAGCAGGTTATTGAACTGTTATGTTACGAAAATAAGTCCTGAGCTGATACTCTACATATTATTTCCTGGATTTGGGGGGAGTTTGTGTGTCCTTTCTCTCTGCCTCGGAATTTGAGAGCAATAAAATGATATTACTGATTCACTTTCCTTATGCTGTTTCTTCTGGCTCTTTTCTGCATTTCTAGCTTTTTTTTTCTTGTTTTTCCATTTAGTTTTGCAAGGGGCCACAGCTGAAGTATAGTTATTCCCTAGTTTGCCAGTACAAGCTGTTCTACAGCTGTCTAGGGATGTTGGAAAAAGGGAGGCTGTTTTCCACCTACTCAAAATAGTTTATATGTTTTGTGCCCTACAGTATACTAAGTACAGCTCATACTTCTGCAAAGGAAGCTTGTATACTTTATTAAATCTTGCAGATAACTGAAAAGCTGACTGCCTTCCACCTGCATCCATTGTGGTTATAGTATTCCATGTAGTAAGTGAGAATGGTGCCATGCTTAGTGTCGTGTTGCTGGCTTTTCTTTGAAAATACTTCAGTGATTGTGGCTGTATCATTCATAACAGATTGTAAGAATTGTCTGCAGGGAGAAATCCTTCTGTTTTAAGGGAATGGATCATTACTATCCATAAGTGGCTGGACAGATGAGAACTGCATATATAGTGAAGGTTTTGTCTGATGCTCCATTTAGCATTTACCCAGTGACTCAATTCCCCTCAGGTGTTTTCTCCTCCAAAAGCACAGGACCAGCATTGCTTTCAAGCCCTACTATTGCTCTAAAGGTCTGTCTCGTGTGACTGCAGGTTTCTAAGTGGGCTTTTTGAATGTATAGAGAGCTACATGTGTGTCCTTCTAAGCATTGTGGTAGTGGGAATGCTGTTTTAATGGCATGAGGTTGTTATAGTTTAACAAAAATACCAGCTCCGTAGCTCTAGTGCTGCTGCTGACTCAGTTAACACTGTAGTAACTCATCAGCTAGGAAGGGATGGATTGCCTTTAGATGTAAAGCTCATTTTTTTTGCGATGCTGTTGTTTCTTATTTCTCCTTATAAGTACCAGTAGGAACTTTCATTTCAGTGAAAGTGCTCATCTGACAGTATCAACGGTTGGTAAATACCAATGTTTATAAAGAGGATATGTACAGGAGATAAAAGATATATGTTCAAATGCTTTGCTGTCTTTCTTTCAAATTAAGTGTCAAACAAATTGCAGTCTCACCCTTTCTGATAATAAAGAAAACATCTTAAATAAAGAAACTAGAGCAATGGAGTAGTCAATAGCACTGTTGTTTCCAAATGGGTGACTGTTGAAATTTTAATTCCATTAAGTACTCTGCTTTGGAGATGCCGCTTGTATTTTCAAGCATTTGTCTAGCCACGTAAATTGGAATGTATTCAAGAAGCTTGCCAAGAACAAATTTGTAGGAAGAAATGTTATACTTTGACCCAGGTTCAACATGTTCTAAAGCAACGAGAAATAAATATTCCTTAAGAATTTATTTAATGTTCAGCTTAGATAGTTTGGGTTATTTTTCTCCCTATGATATGGTATACACTTAATAACATATACTTACAAATTTCTTCTTTCTTTCTTTCTGCTTTTCTTCTATTGTAACTTGACTCTCCTGTCTTCTGTTGTTGTGACTTCTATGGAAAATTTGGGTGTAGAATCTTGTACCTGCAATTTATTGAAACCCGATTTATTGAGAATTTCTTTTTTGTTTTAATAATCTACCATTCCCAGCAAAGTCTAAGAAAATTAACTCACTTGAATTTCTTACACAGATGTACTTAAAAACTTAAATGTCTTCTATTCTTCAAAAACTTTTCCTGTAAGATGTAATGAGCATTTTGGGCATGATCATGTCTGAATCTTCCCTTAAGTCTTGTACTTTATTTTCAGCTGTCTGTACGAAGTCTAACACAGTTGCCAAAAACTGTGTTTAGTATGTTGATGATCAAGTTGACAAGAGATGTTAGTTGGGCATCCACATTGATGAGAGCTTTCTTGTTGAATACAAAGCACTTCTTGACTTGCCTCTGTGAACTGGATAGGGCTGCTGTTGAGAGCTGCTTGTTTTTCTCTTGGACAGACTGCAAGATGTGATGTAACAGGCTGAGATGTGGTTAGCAGCAGTGAGTGCGTCTGAAGTGTCTGCTAGGTGCATGGAATGAACTAACGGATTCAATTTTTATGTAATAACCATTTCTTCTCGGAGTGCTAAGTAATTTGGTTGCTTGAATTAAGTCTATTTTTTCATTAAAAAATGTTTTCTGAATAAATTCAAAGCAGTTTTCCTTAACTCTTGTTACAATAGTTATAGTGTGTCCTAAAGAGACAGGAGAGAGTTCCCTGAAACCAAGTTGCACATACAGGATTGCTGTTTAACAATGAAAAGCTTTTTATTCATAACTGGAAAAAAGTTGATCTAAAAAGTATCAAACCATTCTTCTAAGCAAGTGCCAGAGCTATGCCTTTCAGTGGTCAAATACCAAATGTAAAATTGAGAATGACATAAGTGGAGATCATATATTAGACTTTGAGATGCATGTCACGTTTGGGTAGATGCGAGATGAGGAGAAAAAGGTATGTACTTGCATCCACATTGGAAAACTTCTTATCCATGATATCTGTTTTTAATTTATCTATATTAATGAAGTTTGTTAAGGTTTGTTTGTACGAGGGACTCTTGAAGGCATGAAAATTACTCGTGTACTTCTTTTGCTGGTTTTGGGGATCTCTTCCAAGTCTTAGGATGACTGGGGCTTTCAGTCTATTTCTTAAGTTTCTTTCTTGCAAAATGTAATGAAAAATAACTTTCCTAATGTCTTGATCACCGTGCTGACATGCCAAAACATCCTTTTTCAGTGCAAAAATGCGGCTTGGGGAATCTTTTAATGAAATGACAAGAAACGTTAATAATTTACTCTGCAATTTTTTTGTAAATAGCTGCAAAAAATTCAGTTTCTTTCATTTTTTCAAAGTCAGGAATATTTCTATTTTTCTAAAGTTGGAGGAAGTCTTCCTATTTCTAATCCTAAAATTAGTCCAGTTTTTTAATCTCTAAGCACTGTTATTAAAAGATCAGGATAGTTTGTGGTTATGGCCTTAAATGCATTGTTTGGAGTGGTTTTAATCCATGAGGATTATTTGAATCGTAAGAACTTCAGTCCATAAGAGTTTTTCCTTTTAGATTTTCTTCTATCCTTTTGTCCTTTTTCCTTTTAATGCATATGAGTTAAAAACAATGGGATCATACGAAATTCCTTCTCCTATTTTTTCTCCATATAAAATCTTCAGTTGTGAGCTTCTTTGATATTAAAGTTAGCGAATTCTTTAGCTCTAGGTCTACTGTCTGAGTGGTATTTTTTCATTGTCTTGTTGGTCAGCTGTATTTTGATGTAGTTGTTTTCTTTCTACACAGTTGTCCACACTGTCTGTGCTCCAAAATTGTCTAATTGATATGCATCTTCGCTTGAAGCTTAGTGTTCTCTCATCTGTTAAAATGTTTTTATGAATTCTTTAAAGAAAGTCCAGTAAAATGTTGAATGAAGCAGAATATGAAGGTTGGAGATGCAACTTTTCCCCAAATGTTAAATCGTTTAAGCAGTATAAAACACTTGTAGAGTTTGTGAGTTCCAAGAGGGTTTTAGGTAGAATAACAGAGAATGGTATTTAGCAGTGAGAGCTCAGTGTGAAACAGTAAAGAATAACATTTGTGGCACTGCTTGATGGCTGCAAGAGGGATCCTTCTGCACACTTTCTGGGGAAAAAGCAGACTTCTCTTACATTCTGGGTATAGTGTTGTGTATCCTTTCCTTGTGTCTTTGTTCTGGCTTACAAGGTGTTTGCAGGGAGGTTTGCCACTGTAATCACTTCGTGTAACTGTTTATTTTTTTCTCTTATCTCCCTGAAATATCAGGCTAAGCAAACAAAATGAAAAAAAGCAATTTAACTTCTGTAGGACTGAACTGCAGAAAATTATGTGCTTGGTAGAAAATTGGAAATATCTTGGAGTGCACTGTAAAATCACAGACCCACATGGGGAAATGCTTGTTGAGTTGCCACCCAAACTGTTTCTATGTGGAGAAATTTATTTTTGAAAGTGAAGGCGAGCTGCTTGCTCAAGATGAAGATTTACTTTTTTTATGGCATCTTATCAAAGGCTTCTTTTCTCTCCTTCGACTTTCATCCCACCACCTCCTGCCAATTTCTACTACACGCACACACACAAAAGCAAACATGTCCCCCCAGTCTAAAAAACCAAACCCAGTATTTATGCTTGTATTCTCCCTCAGTCCATCTGGTCTGCTTTCACTGTTGTGACCCAGTGTTGTTCTGCTTTTCTCACTTCATGGTATTGCATCCCAAGTTGCCACTTCAGAACAGTACGTGGTGCCATTTCAGCTGTGGGTGGGGGGGCTGAGAGAAAAGAAGCAGTGACATCTGTCAGCTAAAGGAAAAGAACTCGTTGGCAGAAACATTGCTGAAAATAAAGTTAAGCAGTAGAAGGAAGAACAGAACTAAGGCTCTGTAGTTCAGATAAGGAGATTTTTTCTGCGTTACTTTATATACTAAGGAATGTCCATTTTAGAATGTACACTTGCACAAATGTTTATGCATGCTTTTGCTACTAGACAAGGCTGGTACAACTGCATGATATATATATTTTTTTGAGCTACTTCTCCTTCCTCAGTTGCTGGGGTTAGAAACTGCCTTTGGGGTTTGTAGGGAGTGTGTTACGGCATTGATCACAACTAAGTGATGAGGGCTTACATTGAGTCTAATGAAAATCTTGAGATGGCTTAATACCTATGAGCCATCATACACTTATGATGATTATACAGTTGAACTAACAATCGGAATAAATTCTGATTAGTTGTTGAAATCAGGGGACTAACTCTGATTTGACCACATATTTCCTCACTTCAGAGTAACCAGGTGTGGAAGGAGCTGTATTTACTGTCTGCCCTGAGGCTTTTGCATTTAAGATGGTCAGTGACTAAAATGGCAGTGAAGCTGTTTCTGAAACTTCAGCATAGCAATTAAGGGCATTGAGTTTTGATTAGATATGTGTGTGGCTTTATGCTACCAGAGGGTGTTTCTTGAGTGTGTTTGTTTTGTTGGCATGTCAGTACTGGAGTCAAAATGTACGTGGTACGATCAAGTCAGAAGTTGTGTTCAAATGTCAGCATTCTTATCAGAAACCGGGGCTGTTTTTTCTTCTTATTATCTTTTATGAACACAGCCCATGACTGTTATACATACTAAGTAGTAGTATATTGCATTATTAATGCTGTATCTTGAAAGAAGGAAAGGCGGGTTCAGCTTCCAACAACAGTGAAGAAACCTGTCATGTTGCACTAAGCAAAGCAGGGAGGAGCGGGCAGTCTTTGTTAAGGATTGTGCTGGCTGAGAACACAGGCTGGCCAGCACGGCTGGGACATCTGGAATGCTCCCTCAGGAACAGAAAGCCGCAGTACCAGGAAATTCATTAATTTGCATTCAGTTGGGGTATAGTGCACATCTGTTTAGGCAATGGAGCTGCAGGAGGAGACGAGTTAACATTAGCCTGGAATTTTAGTGTATGTGTATGTTGGAGCGTGTCTGTTTTGAAGTATTAAAGCCTAGCAGTCCCTGTTGCACTCAGTTCTCCTAGAAAGGAGGTTTTGGAGGGTTGCCTGTCTCTTTTAAGATGTTTTACATCTGCTTCTGCACAAAGCATGGCTCCTGGCATGCCTTAACAGAGGAGTGTGGGGAAGTGGCAAGTGTTTTCACTCACCACTGTTTTCTGGCTGTGGCTCTGGTGCGTTGGCAGACCACTGGATTGATGTTTGAGTTGTCATTAACTTCTGGTTAATGCATCTTTTGTAAGGGTGAAGGAAGCTCACATCTTGATGTTTGTCCTCTGTTAGCCTGTTCGGAGTTGTTCTACAGTATCAGATGGTTGCAAGCAGAAGTGCAGCGTGGCCTCTCCAGCAAACAGTCTGGAAAACAGATCAATGTTTGCATTAGGATCCTAATGTGTGGGTTTTCTAAGAGAACCTCTTGGAGTTGGCTGTGATGCAGTAACGAAATTTGTCAGTTAGGCGTGGTGGCGTGATGTTGCAGCTGAGTATGTGTTTGTGCATGCACATGTGCAAGAAGAGGATTAGAAATAAGGAGAATTAGAGATGGCTGTGAGTGAAGGTTAAGAAGACTGGTAAACTAGCTTTCTACAGATTTAGAAAGTTGCAGGCAGAACTTCTCTAGACTGATACTTTTTAGCAGTGCATATCGCTAATATTTAGCTCTTACTCATTCCTCATCACTGTCACTGCATATTCAAAGCACTTAATGCTTAACAATCTCTGTTTAAGTAAACGATGAGCACACAGCACCACAGAGCTGACGCTGTGTGTTGAGCACTGGTAGCTACACCCTGTGTTGGCAAGACCTGTGTGTTTCTGGGTGCTTCCTAGCCCTAGGCCCCATGATGCTGCCAAAGGGGGGCTCTCAGGTGGCCATTTTGGCCTGGCAGTTGATGGGAGGCCTGAGGTCTATTCTTCATAGTAGCAGTGTTATTTTCACTGAGCCCCTTGGTATGGTAATGCTTATGCACTGTTTATTAGTCATGCTATATGAGTATGCTCTTGTTCGAGTTCATAACAAGTTAATAATAAATACTGTTTATCTGCTGCTACTTTTATGCTTCTGCTTTGGCTACAAACAGTTAAGGTTTTATAGCTGCGGAGATCTTGATGAACAGTGTGGAATTTCCCCTTGAATCCTAGCTGAGAATAGTGCAGTTCCAGGCTTACCCTGACTTCATTCCTTACATAGCTGTAGATTGAACAGAGAGCTTTAATCTTTCTATAGGTACATACTACAGACACTTTACTTAATCTCTTCTAGATGTTCTGTAGATGAACATCAAAATCTGTTCACATGAATGTTAACAGTTTGTACTGTATTTTAAGCATTAAAACAAACAAAACAAGCTCACCAGCAACATGAAGGCTTAAATGTTAAGAAATGTGTGGTTTGCATCCCTAATGTACAGAATCACTTTGGTATTAGATACTTTCCTGATTTTATCCAAAATAGTATGAGGAGTTTTTGGTTATGATGATGTAGGAATGGTAATATTATCTTCTCTAACTAATGAATTGTCCAGCTGTTGAGCTGTGTCTTATTAAATATAGAACAGAAAAAAGAGTTCTTTAATGAAACTGTTTGAAATACTAAAAATACTATTATTGCTATTATTATTATTATATTATACTATACTATATTAAAATTCTTATACCTATGTAGAATGGGTATAAGGTTAGCCCTTTATTCCAAAGAAATGCGTTAACTGTGTCTGTTGAGGGCAGTGGCAGTTTTGTTTTGAGTTATGTTTATTGCAGTGGGTGGAACTCACCTGTTTAAAAGATAAAATGTATCTCTGGAACAAGGGGAAAAAAAAAGTGCACTGATTTGCTTATAATGAGATTTTGACTGGTTGGAGTTGAATATAAGGAAGAACAAAGCGAAACTGTTCTTTTATTAAAGTGTGGGGTTTTTTGCCTTGTATATCTTTTCATTTTCACCTTGTTTTTCTCACTTGACTTTTAGTTTTGGTACATTAGGTGTTGTCAGAAAATCAGGATGAATCATCTTCCTAACATTTTCACATGAAACTTAACAACTAGAGCATATCTAGAGAGGTGCTGGAATTGTTTCAAGAGTTATCTTAGAGTGAGACCACCTCTTTCCAAAGCTTTAAAAAGAAAAAAGAAAGAAGTCTGTTACACTTCAGAGGCACATACAAATATGTTTCCATATCCTCTTCAGATTTTGCCTACCATTGTGCAGTTTAAAGAACAGACTATGAAAAAGCCTG
Source organism: Aquila spilogaster (assembly GCA_024606505.1). Classification (NCBI taxonomy): domain Eukaryota; kingdom Metazoa; phylum Chordata; class Aves; order Accipitriformes; family Accipitridae; genus Aquila; species Aquila spilogaster. The sequence goes on from JANHGO010000071.1 coordinate 58,449,389, forward strand.
AAGAGTTAACAGCATCAGCTCCTTTGAGAAGACTTAGAAGGGAAAGGGAAGAATAGAGAAATCACTATCACCTTGAGTTTGGGAGTGGCTTACTTGATATGGGCAGAATGATAACTTGTCAGCAGACACCATCAAAGTCCATGAGAAATTATGATATGGAAATGTGTTTGTCAGCTGTGGCTCACTTCAGTCATTAATTTCCTGCTGAAGCAGAAATATCACAGAGGCATACCTGTGCTGTTGTCTTCGTGCACTCTACGTACTCCTTGATGTCTTCTGACTGTTGTTCATTTAAATATTAAACAATGAGTCAATATAGTTTCGTGGCAGTCATTGACCATGCAATAGTTGTGTTGTGATCATTGCCATCTATCAAAGCTGGGCTTACATATACAGCAAAGCCAGGGCAGGCATGCAGTCTGGCTCTGGAAGCAACCTGAAGCACACTCGTGTCCTGTGTGCTTCAAAAACCTCCTTGCACACCAGCAGTGCTCAAAGTTCATGAGTTGTAAGAGCTGATTTCTTTTTTCTTACATGACTTGAAGTAGTGGGGGTCATTCTTCCCTCTGCCAGAGTATCTTAATTCTTTCTCTTTCAGTATTTTCTGACTACCTTCTTATTTTTATTTAATCTATTTAAGATTCTTTTCCTGTTTGTTGATGAACAGAATAGAAAAGTTAACAGCTTTATTTACATAGATAATGCTTACAAGGTTAGACATGCACCAAATAAAAAAAAAATGCTGCATTTTTTGAAGTGCTGGTTTTAGTGTTAACTGTGTTTTTTTCCTAAACTGGTCAGCACATGTCTGCTGATAGGTTTACTTTCTTGTTTGGTGTCTTCCTCGTCATGTAAAATTGATAATTGGATAAGAAATACTGACTGTTATAACTACAGGTCTTTCTGCTATAGAGTGCACTGTCATTCTTTCATGAAACCAAGTCACTGAGGGAATTATGTTGGATATTTCAGATTTCTTTTTAAAATTGCGATGTTGTTTTAACTATTCACTTTTCTGTATCTTTTGTACATCAGATGTTGCAAGAAAAATAGTAAAGTATTCAGTTTTTAGTGAAATGATAATATTCTACTTTGCAGTCAGCCCATGAGTGTCCCTAAAGTGAACTGAAACAAATGAAGTTTGTCTTTTCTCGGAAAATTGACTAAAGTTTATGGAAAGCAGTTTTAATCTTTTGTAATGTTTTTCAGTGAAGTCTCAATTTTCCTGTGCCATTCTTCCTAAGCAACAGATGGCTACAGATTGTTCTTTTAGCAGCATAGATGCATGGTACAGTTACTTTCTGTTCTGCTTTTAGTTTTCTGTGTAATGCATTTATTTTTGCAGTCAGTAGTAATCAGCAATGCTACGTGCACCCGCAAGTTGTGTTGGAAGTTGAGTAGTCCGAAGGCATTTCTGTCCATCTGCAGAACTATTGGTCGAACTGAAAGGAGAAGATCTAAAGGGAATTTTAACAGAGCACCGCCAGCAGGCAACTGTGTAATTATCCTATTAAAACAAAGTAACATCTGCATTATCTGTGCATGTGCAGAATGGAAGAGAACATTATAATTTCTAATCCTGTCTGGGAGCATTATGAAGTTAAAAGGATCACATTTTACCAAATCTGTGTTATAACATGATAGGTTACGCTTAATTACCTTTTAATTACCTTTCTTCTATTGTAAGGGTTTATGCTAAAGATCCTGCCTCCGGCCCTCATCTCCGAGCTTTTCTTGCCTTTGGATACTTTATGCCAGTTTTTATCTTTGAGTTTACAGTGAAAAGATGGTCCTGCTGTTTCTCTTGAAGGCAGTTAGCCAATTCTTTTTCCTTAGTGTGGGAAAAGCACTGAGAATATTAATTTTAGATACAAAAGATGTGTTGTAGCATTGAGAAGTACGTGTTTTGAATTTAGCTGTAAAGTGCAGGCTCATTGGATTACGTTTTATGAATAAGGAGTAACGATGCATGGCAGAGGCCACACAGGAGTAAGAAGAGATTATTCCAGCCTTCTGACTGCTTGCAGTGTAAGCCAGGAGAGTGTATTGGTTTAAATAATGTAGACTTCTTTTTTTTTTTCTCTCGCTCTTTACCCCTGAGGGAGTCTGATTTCCTGATCATCTATCTAGCCATATGCCATAGCTCTTGCCAGGATCTCCTAACAGTGTCACTGCCAGCTAAAATTACTTGTTTTCTGAGAACTGAATTATGTTAAGAATCATCTTAAATTGCTGCATTGGCAACATCACAAAGTTTTGTGTACACACAGGAAAAATAAAAATACGCTGAAGCAACCTTGTCTTAAAATTCAGATTGGTAACAGCTTCAAGCATTGAATTTGATCCAGATATTGAGAGGTGTTCTATACCTGCTCAGGCACATGGTTCTTTCTTTGTTCTTTTTCCAGTGCTTTTCTTTGTTTGTGCTCTAACACAGCATGATATTGATGCATACAAATCAAACACTTGCAAAAAAAAGCATATTGTCTACATCTATTTAGTACTAGTTATGGTAAAGACTTAGTATAGCTCGTAAAAATTTCTAATATTTTGTGTTAACTTTGCTACTTTTCTTTCCTCTTGCAACAGGATGGAACTGAAATACAGATATATGTTGACTAAGGAGTCGGAATAAGACTGAGTCCTGCTCTGTGATCTGCATATACCCGGACCATGAACTTGATCTTTGACTTTGTGCTTTAGGAACATTTGTACTAACTGTGAGAAGCTGTTGGGAATCATGGCATTCTCTCCATGGAAGCTGTCCTCTCAGAAACTTGGCTTTTTTCTGGTGACTTTTGGTTTTATTTGGGGAATGATGCTTCTGCATTTTACTATTCAGCAGCAAACACAACACGAAAGCAGTTCAGTCCTGCGTGAACAAATTTTGGATCTCAGCAAAAGATACATCAAAGCATTAGCTGAAGAAAATAAAAATGTGGTTGATGGACCTTATGTTGGAACAGTGACAGCATACGGTAAGTGTGTGTTCTAGATTACATGATGATCTGATCAAGAGTTTTTCTAAGATGTCCAAACATTATACTTCATAACGCTGCTCAATTGACAGTGCTTCATACTGCAGGTTTTCTGCACAGATGGAGAAGAACATTTTTTGCTTGTAAGTTATGAAATGGGACAAAATTTAAATTTTCAGTCACTTGGAAATGAAGTGATCTGCTTTTTTTTTTTCCCTACATCTGTCTAGTAGCCACATATGTTATGCCTCAAGTTAAGTGTTAGAACTTGATTTAAAAAATGTGTGGTTTTGTTGTTCTGGAGAACCTTAGGAGACTTTTCAGTTGGCATGTCGGAGTTCTAAGGAATTCCTTGTTGAAGAATAGCTTGTTTTGCTGATGAAGTGGAGACCTGCTCTCTTTATCTTTTTCTATTTTCCATTGCACATTTATGTCCAGTCAGTTTCCCTAATGTTTAAGGTTATGCATGTGGCCTAAGGTTAAATTTAAGTTTAAATATATCATATTTACCTCAGAGTAGAGAACTTTCTTGTCATGCATGTCAGTGCTTTGTCTGGCAGTTTGTAGTACTTCCCGTCGTCCATTTCACACAACACGGCGCTTAAGTTTGTGTGTGTGTATGTATGAAGCACATAAAAGTGAATGAAGCACGTTACTAGAAAATAATATGAAAACAAAAATGTAATCTTAGTATTACGTGTCGTGATATTTCTTTTTAATCTGATAGAATCATATCATACCCCTTACTTTTTAGGTATTTTTAAGCTCACTTTCTTTCCTACTTACCTGTGTGCTTTTAGACCATCTGGAAAATTAGTAGAACATCAGTCATCTAGATTTGTTTTCTTTTATAGTTGTCTTAATGTTCTGCCATCAAAAATCAGGGTTTTTTTTGTAGGATTAGAAAATAAGGATGGTTAGAATGCATCACATCATTTTTGCACCATTTTCTGTAGTTTTCTCTTCATACTTGTTTCACTTTAATGCATATAGTGAAAATATTGTACTGAATGTCTTCTCTTTTCTGTTACTACTTTTCCTCTGGAAAAAAAAAAAAGAACGTTGGAGTTTATAAAAAGGTCCTTGCCAGCAAGGCTGAGAGTATCATCTGTAACATAGCTAACAATTGCATTGCTTTGTTGATTAAATTTAACAAGGAGTCCCTATTCTTCAGTTCTTCAATAACTTCTGCTGATGTGTGACTGCACTTTGAACTATATTGGTATTGTAATTTTACAGAGCGATGCAAGCTAAATAGAGTGGCTCTAGATAAATATTTGGATTGAAGCCTTCCAAGCAAGTAGAGGTCCTTTAAGGCATTCACAGACTTGCAGTATGTTTGAGATTGGCAGAGATCTCTGGGTCCTTCTGCTCCAATCTCTGTCCCAGCACCGGGAGCAGGGTGCCCAGGACCACAACCAGGTGGCTTTTGAAGATCTTCAAGGAGGAGACTGCAGAACCTCTTTGGGCTACCTGTGTCAGTGCTCCGTCACCCACACAGCACAGAAGCACTTTCTGATGCGTAGATGAAACCTTGTTCCATTTTGTGCACACTGCCTCTTATGCTGGCCCTGGACACCTCTGTCTCTGTCCTCTTTGCGACCTCCCTCAGTAATTTGTACACATTAACGAAGTCCCCCTGAGCCTCCTCTTCTTTAGGCTTAACAGCCCCAGCACTCTCCGCCTCTTCTCATGGGAGAGATGCTCCTGTCCACTGATCATTTGCTGATGCTCCGCTGAACTCTCACCAGGAGCTCCAGGTCTCTGTTGTATTGGGGAGCGCTCCAAATATGGGTTCACCAATGCTGAGCAGAGGGAAAGGAGCGCCTCTCGTGACCAGCTGGTGAATTGTTTGCATAGACTTTAAAAACCCTCTATCCGCTATTTAACAATTATTAGTGTTCCAGTATCTTGTAAGGATGATTGATGTTAGGTGAAACAAAATAAAAATTAAAAATAAAAAAAGTAAAAATACTTTCTCCTGAAGTTGAAGGGTAACTGCATTAATCTGTGCCCTGGCTAGGCCTGAGTGTACAGGATATCCTTAATCTGAATTCCTCCTGCAATTTTTTGCCTATGACTTTTATTTCCTGTTCTAAATCCTGCTGTGGAAAAGTTGACTTGCTGCCAAACAATGGTCAAGTTCCCCAGGAGAAGTTAGAGGCATTTGAAGGTGCGTGAAATAACTCTAAGATTTCTGTAAGTTAAAGCTAAATTTTGCATGGAAATTTCAAGGTCTATGAATAAAAAGAATGTTTAGTTTGAAGACAAGTGTTTTCAAATTAAACTGTTTAGAAGGATGTAAAGTCGTGTAAAAATGTAGTGGGAAAAGTGCTATGGTGAGTGGATGGCACTATATTAAATAATACTGTATTAAATTGAGAAATATAGGCAGTTAGTCACTGTCCTCCTTGGCGTGCCAAATTATTTGTTGATAGCAAATTATCAGATCAGTTGTTTAGGAATAAGCACATTAATGTTTAATGTTAATGGGTAGAAGCTGTTTCATTATTCTATGACAACTGTTCCTACAGAATCATAGAATGACTTGGGCTGGAAAGAAGAACCTCAATGATCATCTATTTCAAGGCTCCCTCTCCCCCCCCAACCTCATGCAATATTGCCAACCAAAAGAGCCCCAGCTAGGTTTGAGTGTACAGTATATGCTCTTGCTTTTTAGCCTTTTTATTTCTTTCAATCTTATCCTCTGATTGCTATTAGTGAGCACAGTCATGATTCCTGTGTTCAAGAGTAAGTACTAAGTTTGCTTGATTTGGCTGCTCTTACCCACTCAGAAGTTGTTCGGTCATTCATTAGTTTGGATTGCACAGCTTGTTTGCTTTCTCACTTTTCTTTCTACTACATATTGACCTGTCAGATCAGTGGGTCAAACACTTTTTAAAAAAGGTTGTACTTCAAATATACACAATAAGTATTAGATTGTTATAGTAGTAAATGGTTGTTATGCAAAAATTATTTTGAATCTCTGCTTTGGCCCTCTCCTTCTCAAATTGGCCTCCAACTGCTTTTTTGTTCTGGCAAGCAGCATCTTAAATTAACGTTCTGTATTACTATTAAAAGATTACAATGTTAGCTGTTTTTCTCTTGATGCTTTTTATATTCCTTTGTGTACTGTTTCTTCCTCATTTTTTTCCTGAATATTCCGCTCTACATTTCTTCCTAGATTTTCTTCCTCTGTTCCATGTTTTTGTTGCTGTTAAATCTCTGCTCCACTCTTTCCTTCTGCAGGCTTACCATAAGTGACACCATAAGTGTCTTCTGGACTCCCACTGTGACACATCACATTTTCATAAATGCTTCTTTTATCCTTCACTCTACTGCACCACGCCAATATTTAAAATTATATCAAGGCAGTCTGCATTATTAGCACGTAAGATTCTAGTCTTCAACAGACTAAAGAAAACACAATTACAAAAAAAACCCAAACATATTCTTTATGGCTCCATTAAAGAAATAGGACTCCTTTATATTAGGAGAAAAGAATCATAAGCTTTCTAAGTGTAACAGCCTTCCCTTATTTACTCTCACATTTGCATAAGATTCAAGCTGCTCGTAAGAAGAAGTACAGTCTTTTATGGCAAAACTACTACTTAATGTTAGGACAGATTAGTATCTTCAAATGTATGGAGGAATTTTCTGTTACAGACCAGAAAGTTATCTGATTCTAAACTTGTGGAAAGCAGAAGGGGTATTATACATGTATATATATGTAATTATGTGGGATAGTAATGTGAATTTGTCATGCCAGATTCCTTAATCCTGAGACAAGGGTAAATGAACAAAGAACAATACTTTCATCTTATTTGGCTTGTTGCCACTTGAATTATAGGTTTTTAATGTGATAGTGGTCTATTTTTTTTTCTCTTGCCTGTAATTCTTTTAGCTTACCCAAGTGTTTGTGTTACCTTGAGAAAACTGAATGAAAGAAGTAGAAAATAAAAAAATAAATAAATCACAAAACACTTTTTATGTTGTTATACGATATGCAAACTTCTAATACTGTTTGTTGCCTTTCTTGCAAATGGAAATGCAACATCTGATCAAACAGTTAAGTAGACGTGGTCACAAACAGACTGAAGAAACAAGTGATTTTATGGTGTTTTGGGTACAATTCAACATTTTGTGCCAGTGCAGAACCTGGTTGTGGTGAAAGAGGGGCAGGAGGTTTCCATACTGGTTCAAAGCTGTCCCTTCTTTTGGAAGTGGAATGTTGTTTTCCAGGTGACTGAGAATCTGACAGACTGTTAGATTCTGTTTCACTTTAGGTCTTGTTATTGAAATAGTTGGGTAATATAGCAAAGGCTTCCAGGTTCAATATCTCAGTCAAATCTAATTCCAGCTTTGCTTTTAAATGAAAGTATTCTGTCCTTGGTTTCTCTTTTTTACTTGATGCTTAATTTGACAAGTCCAGCTGATTGTTATAGATTGGATAGGCAGTTTTGTAAAAATTGAATGATTTGGAATGTGTTTTTCTGGTAAAGTCAAGTTCTTTTGTTTTTCTTAGGACATTGCAGTTGGAGGGGATATGGTATGTCTCTGTGTAAAGTGAGGGTGTCTTTGTCTATGTAGAGTTCCAGAATAGCACCTGAAGACAGATGGCAGGTGCTTATAAGTAAGATGCAGGTATTCATTGCTATTGAAGTGACTTATCATTACTTGAGCATATGTTTTTTTCTGTTTTTCCTATGTGTATACCCACATGGGTTCATACTTCTCCTTGAATGTAGGATACATCTGTGAGTTGTACTGGGCTTTATAAAATACATAAAATACATAGAAAGACCAGTTACACATCTAGGAAAGGTTGTATCTAAGGCTGAACAAGGTAGGGAACAACAGTGCACTAGTAAAGTGTGTGTGTGTGTATATTCCACTGTCATTCTCCTATCTATTTTTGATTCTGATAGTGTGCATTCATCATTAAGCAATCTAACTTTTTTTGTAGATTTGAAGAAAACACTTGCTGTCTTGTTGGATAATATCTTGCAACGCATTGGGAAACTGGAGTCCAAAGTGGAAAATCTTGTACTTAATGGAACAGGAGCAAACTCTACCAACAATACTACCACTCCAGCTCCCAGCTTAGGAGCAGTTGAAAAGCTTAATGTAGCAGGTGGGTATAGCAGTGTTTAAGGACTGCTAAATCTGTATTTTCTCTCTCTATGCTATGTGTTATTTCAGTTGTATTTTCATGTTATTTGAAATGTCATAGAAAACAAAATTCAATAGTCTAACCCAAATCAATTACACTCAATACCGCTGATCTTTTACAAGCTCAGAGAAGACTTTTATGATAATTTGCAGAAAAAATATTCTCTGCCAAACAAGTATAGTCTACTTTATTAATAGTAAATATTTCATACTTTTAAATGATTGCACATTAGAAAGGTGAAACTGGGTATACATTTTCTTGCTAAGCTTGATTACTTGGGTTGGTAATCCAACCCATAGAACTCTAATGAATCTGCTCTGTGTTTCTGCTCTATGCACTTTACTGGTTGTTAACAAAAGGAAAATACTTGTTACATGTGTTACTGGTTATGATTTTAAAAAGCTAATTTCCTACTGTAATAGCTCTTAGGATTTGACACAGAGATGACCTACTCTGGTACCTTCAGTTTAAGTATTTATTTTATAAGGTCATTTGAAAATATTGTGCTTTTTTTCCTTCAGTAAGTGGACAGTTCGCTACCCTTAGTGCTTCTCAAAGCATTTCAGTGACCCTTTGGTGGCAGAATGTCTCACTAGCCTCTTCACCCCTATGTCTCAGTCATGCAGTGTTTCCAGCTGTGAGTGTGGTCAGTACACTGACTTAAATCTTACTGTTTGTACTGCCTGGTCTATTGACCCCCCTCTTTGTTTCTCTGCCACCAAGTCTAAACAGATATTGACTGTCCTTACCATAGTGAAGTCTGACTGCCCCGCGAGTGATCTTTGCAATCCCCAAGAAGAGCACAGAACAGAAGAGTCAGGGCAGCCTAAGTCTCTTGCCTGTGCTTGGCTTTCTTAGCAAAAGAAATACTAATATTGAGAGTGTGTGTTCAGATTTTGCAAATGATAGAGTATATATATAAATGGAGTAGATGTAAGCATTGGTAGGGAAGTGCCATTGTCAGGAAGTCAGGGAGAGTGGTTGTGAAATGATTGTGATTAAAGCATGCCAGCAGATGTGAGTGTCCGCTTCTCTGTCCTATCAGCATTTGTCCATAATAGGATATTCAACATCTATCCTCTCTCAGTGAGAGAGGTCTTTTGTGTCTCATTTGCCAAATAATACAGAAATGTGCTCATAGGAATTTAGCAAAGCCCTTTGCTTTCATTTTATACTACTGTTTACGTTGCGGTCACTTTTTTTTTCCAATGTCTTTGGTCCTCATTAGACTGAAGACAGATTAGAAACTAGAGAAATATAGCACTTGGAGACTGCTGACAGAGTGAACCATGTTACTACCACAAGGAATACAACGCTACGTCTTAGTCATTGTTGGAATCTGAGCTAGTATAATGTTACAGTTTCAGGATTATAAATAAAATGAAAAATGACCCTCTATATTTACCTTTTATAGTTAGAAAAAAGAGAGATTTCATGCTGTTATTTCAGTAGATTTGCTGATAAGCAATAGAAGTAAACTCATGTTGTTGCTTCCTCATTTGTAGGCAAAGGACTATGGTTCTTGTCTGACCAGAAAACACATTTAATCAGTACTTAGGACAAATGAATTTTGTTGTTCTTGGAGTCGACAAGTATCACAGTTTTAATACTTGCAAGCAAACTTTAAGAAGACTGGTAGAAGTTCTCAGGCTTCTGTATCTATGTAGCTTTTTGCTGCCTGGGGCTTGATCTATGGCAAAGAACATTATTTGTCTTATTAGAGTTTCAGTTTTTGACTTTTGATGCCCGAAATTTGAAATATCTGAAGCATCTGTAGTAAATAGCAAAAACAGAAAAACCTTTAAGAAATACTTACTTAAGTTTTGAATATATATTGTTCTGGTGCCTGTTTGGATGATGTCACTGTTTAGGATAGATAATACCAATGGGCTAATCCTTGCATATTTGCTAGTTTCAGTGCTTACTATTTGTCCATTTGAAGCAACAAGTGGAAATTCATCAGAGGTACTTCCAAATGGAAGTGAAAAGTTTGTTTCTACTTCTGTCTTCATAGTAGTTTCCTGACAGTAACAAACTGTAGAAGTTACATAGCTTCTGCATTGAATTCAGAAAATAAACTTAGTAAGTAAATGTTGCAATTGCCGTTTGAAGGGCAACTGATGGTCATCTTAAGTTTTTATCAGCATCTTCAGTGGTTTTCTTGATAAGTAAATGGTAGCACCAGTACCAAAAAGATGAAGTAGGCAAATTTGTTTAGGAAGAGATAAAACATTCTGAAAGTATCTGAGCATCAAAGGTTTAAAATAAAATAAACCAGTGTTCAACAGTAGACTAACTGTGGCAAGTGTTAGATAATATGAGCCACAGAGTCCAGAGGTCCAGATGGATGTTGAACTGGGAGGATTTACAACTTGGGAGTATTATGATGCAATTTATGATTTTTGCATAAAATTATCATCAACTCATAAAGGATTGAGCAACGCCTTCAGTAAAGGAGCCTGTCAGTGCAATGGAAGAAGAATGTAGTTTTGAACAGTTGTCTATTCTAGGATTAGTAATGCAACCAGAACCTGAATTAAATCTGCCTAGTGGTAGCCATCATGGCTCTTTATCTCTTGTAACAGCCTAATAGAAATGTTTGTGGCTTCCTAGAACAGTTTTGATCAATCCTTTAGCCTATGCTTTGACCACAGGAGCCTAAATTTATGTGATAGATATTACTTGTCACAGAGCTCATGAGTTTTAGTATAGCAGTCTCATTATCATGCTGAAACCCAAGATAGGCTGCAATTTGGACATTACTTAACATAAGTAAAATGTATTCTTTGAACAGTATTTATAAATGTACTTTGAGGCAGATATACAAACATCCTAGGAATATGACTCAGTGTTTAAAATTTAGGGGCTGTGTGGAATTGGTTGTTCATCACTTTTTAAAAGTCTCCTTATCAGTTATGCTCTCTATTTGGCAAGGCATGGAGAAATGTAGTTGTTGTGATTTTTTGTTTTCGTTTCTTTTTATTGTCCCACCTCTGGCTGACAAGTGTGCTGTAGAATTGAGACAGCACTAGTGAAATCTGCAGCAGAAGATAACACTTCATAGTGATGTGTGGAGTTCTTGGCACATTAAATGATCTGAAGAAAATCCATCTGGATTATACTTCTTCATGATAAGAAGGTGGTAATGGTGGGAGGAAATGTTGAGGATTTAGCAAGGACTGTAACTTGGCTCCCTCTGAAGTAGGTAAACTGAAACTTATGTTTGATTCATTCTTCAGTTCTCTAAATTTAGAGACCAGAGTCTCTCTTCTCCTCTTTGGATTTTCAGACAACTTACATTGTTCACTTATATGTAGAATGTACTGACTATTCATATCTGTATTTTGTTCAGGTTTAGTGTTCGTAGCGTGTTGCTACATCTGGTTTCTTCCTCTTAGTTTTGTAAAGTCTTTCATTGAGAAGTCTCGGTTGATGACTGGACTAGATGATTTTAGTGGTATCTTCCAACCTGAATGCTACCATGATTCAAGGAACAAACAGGTTTCTCTTTTCTCCTGGTTTGAGCAAGAGGATAATGGAGTACAAGCTCTTTCTGTCTCAGACACTTTTAATCCCAATCCCAAAGGAGTCGAGCATGGGTTCTCTGCTCAAGGATTATGTGAGCTGATGGACTGCATAGATGATGTTAAAAAGCAAAGCTGTGTAGCAGCTTGAATAGCTTGAGTAGGAGTTTGTATTCTTTTTTTTCCCCTTCTTTAGATCCATGTGTAAGATTATAAGCATACTTTTCTTGTTCTTCTTCCTTCCTCAAGAATGTCTAGCAACCTTGTTGATTTGACACTGACGGTTTTCAACTACTTTTTCAGAACCTCAGATTTATGGAAGAGTAAAACGTTAACAGAGATGTTTACAAGATTTGAGTTGATTGGTGTCAGATGCAGTGAAGTCTTTTTTTTTTCTTTCTATCTCCTCTGCTTTCATTTGTCCAAGTTTTTTTGAAAAGCTTTAGAGAGATTTGGTAGCCATCTTCTCTGGGTTTGTGAGAAGTAATATTTTCTCGTTTACATAAGCAGGTACCAATCTAAACATAGGTGCATAGCAGATAAGAGTTTTTCTCAACTTTAAATAGGAAGCCTTGAGCCACTGCCAATAATAACACACTAGGTATAACTTATATTACTGTTTTTAAAATGATAAAATAGAAATGGGTAAATGTGAAATCACAGCTCTTTCATCAGAGCTTCTCCACAGCGCAGCTTCTGTTGCAGCTGAATGGTTGGATCCATGTGACAGGCACAAGATCAACTTCATTTAGGTAATATGGTTTTTAACACTAGGGCTTTTCTAGGATAAACCACTGCTTAGTTTCATGGCTTTGTGGGATTGAATTCCACTAACTGTATTTCATCACATCGGACAATCTCCTTGCACAAAATCATCAAGGAGTCTGTCCTATTTTCTTCATGTGATTTTTTTCTTAAAAGCAGCATGTGTGAGTTTTGTGTGATGTAGGTTTTGTTTTTAACTGTGAACCCTTGCTGTGTACTTCAGATAGCTGAGACTAATTTAATTTAAGGAAACTGTTACAATTCCTCATTCTTTAGAACGCTGCTAAACAATAATGGTATTAATAATGAATATCCATGTTACAAAACATTTTTTTTAAATAAAGATGTTGACTTAAGAGCAAAGATACTCTGAAGCCATCGTCTTTGCTGCACTTCTGTGCACGTTCAGTATTTTTTTTTTGTAATTGTCACTATCTTAGATAGTATAATCGCACTGAAAACTGTACCAGTCTGGTTGCTTACAAAGTGTTCTTTTGCACTGAAAAATATGACTTAGGAAGATTTTAGTAGTGCGCCTTCGGTCCCATAAAAATGAGCAAATTAAGGTTCATGTCAAATTCCTCCCTACTCCCCCTTTGAACATAGATGGTTCTTGAAGAGCTCCTTTCAAGACAGAGAGCGATTCAGTGTAGGGATGCTGGATGTAACACTACTCAATAAGGGAGAATATTTTCGGTATATTTGTTCATGGCTTCCAGAGCATTTCTAGCTTATGCATTAATATGTTCTGGTGTTTAGGCTGTTGAATTCTCTTTAACAGCTCGAGTGACTTTAAAGATGTTAAGACTAATTTGGCTGCAGACTTCAGTATTTGTCATCAAAGAGATGATGACATGGGTGCCTGTCAGATATCTGGCACCTTTGTGAATATGTAGCAAGGCAGACTGACAAGTCAGTTTCAGCAATGCTGAAAACAGGCACTTTTATTTAACGTTACTATGGTGAAAAGAATGTTTGTCTTCATGTTTCCATGTACTTTATCCTGCGGGCTTTGGGGTGACATTCTGAAGGCTCCTTGGTGGGAAGGAAGACTCAGATAACTTCATGATCAGTTGATGTATTTCCATGGCTCTTTCCATGAGCTTTGTTATGTGCAGGAGAGGTTCATTTAACTGTCTGCAGTCATGCCTTACCCCACAGTTCCGTGCTTCCAGAGACAAACTCAATAAAAAGCTCAGGTATTGCATGTTGTTCTGAGTTTCCAAAGCTGTCATGTCTTAAAAGGACCACAGAAGGCTTTTCTTCAGTTAAAATAGCAGGTACAGTGTTATCCATGGTCATGCACTGAAAAATAAATTCATCCTCACAAAGCATCATAGTGTATCAGATGTAATAGGATGTGGGCTGCACTTATTCTAATAGCCAAGATTATAGCTTTCTTGGGGTAATGCTTTGCTTAAACTCACATTTATTGTGCCTTATCCATTGTGTTCTTTTTCCACACAATGTATAATAGCAAGCAGCTTTTCCCACTTTTCTGTCAGTTTGCTTCCTGCAAATGCAATAGCATGGAGCTGAGGAGAATTGTGTGTTTTCAAGCCTCACCATTGCAGCACTGTGTAATGACTGTGCAGAGGACCACACATGACCATTTTCCTCTGCAGTGCTAAGCTGCATTAGTAATGCTGAAAGGGGCTGTTAGTGGTCCCCTGGGCTGCATTTTGATTAACCACTTGACTGCTACTTGAAATCTCCTAACATTGCATCAATTTCAGTAGTGTTAATGGAACACAGCAGCACAGCTGGTGTGAGGATGGACTAGCAGTAGGAAAGTTAATTTTCTCTAAATCATACCAATGCTTTTGCTACTGAAGATTCTACATTGCTAGTAGAAAGCATTTTGTGCTCTGCATTTAAAATTATTGTAACCTTTCTTTGCTTTCTTTGAATATGTTGATTGTTCTTTCAGCTCACACTGCAAATTCTCTCTTACCAGCTGGAGAGGAAAATGTGAATTAAATTCAGAATGTGTTAATTAGTGGGAGAAGGGGAGGGAGATCTTGCACAAACAAAAAAAGCTTTTAATGGAGTGTTGCTTCTAACCTTAACTGCCAGATTTCTGAACAGGCATAGAAGCAAAAAGAGAAGATTCCATGAATTGAAGCAAGAATAGTATGTTTACTGATTGATTAAAAGCAGAAAAAGAGAGATGATTACTATATCCTTTTGATACTACGGAGAGTTCTGCTTTCATGAGACCTCCTGATAGGAATGCTTTGAGTTGAGGTATTATCTGTGGTATAGATCATCACAAGGTATTTTTAATATGCTTTTTTCTCTAGTTTAAGAATCTGGGTTTTAACCTCAATATTCCAAGGTGTACAAGCTTCTTTGTCATGTTAAATTCTTAAGAAGTTTACATTCTCTGACGAATAAAGAGTTGGTCCTTAGAAGGCTAGATAGGCTCCTGCTATCACAGTCTGCAAGTTCAGTAGTATTGTGGCTTTTTTATTTGCTTTAACCAATAGAAAATTTTAAAACTTCTGTGATGAATAAAATACCTACCAAGCAATAATCACTACTAACTATTCATTTGCATTTTTGTTTCTATTAATGATAACTATTATTCGGCTTACTATCTTTATGAATTATTTCCGGTCTTTCAAACTGTGTGACAGATTAAAAACAGCACAATATTTTTTTAGCCTCTCACAAAACATTTTATTTGAAAAAAGGGCATATAGCAAAGGGACAAAACATGTATGTAGCACTCACAGATCCTGATTTTTTACTGTCCTGTTAGTGAGTGATTAGGAAGCAAACCAGAAATCATTTCCCTATTGCAGATTGTTCTTTGAGCCATAGTTTTTTCTTGGGGGCTATAAAGCTTTGATAAAACAAACAAAACTCCATGACATTGCAATTAATTGTGAGAGGAGTGAAGACCTGTACCTGTGAACTGGTGCTCAAATAGAGCAACGTCAGAGGCATGTGACTTTACCCAATCTCTCTTTACTCATTCATAGCAACAAGGGAGAAGTACTTTTTCTGGTGCAAGGTCAGATGGCTTAGCTTGGATCTGCCGAGTCAGTCCTGCAAATGTGCCAGACTTTGTACTGAAATAACTGATAATTGTTCACAAGTTCAGTTGCACCTGCTGTGCACTAGCAATCTTTGATGCAGAGCTGTTAATCTTTAAACAGTCGCATACATTTGCAAAGTGAACACATGGCTGTTATCTAAACATCAGGATGGATTTTCAGTTATATATTGAATGTCTCAGGACCTCACTAATAGAGCACTGCATTAAAAAGTGTCTGTAAGCTCTTAGATTTGTAATGTGCTCACATTTCTGTTTTCAGTTTGTCAGTGCGTTGACTTTCAGTGTCCTGATGTGTTATGTAGATGCTTAGTAATACTCTACATTATAGCAGTCAACAAGAATTAAGTTGGCTTCAAAGCACCTAAATGTCTGTAGAATGGAAGTTAATGTCATGACTCAAAACTTAAGAGAAAGAATTGTCTTATCTAGTATTCTTCTGTACTGACTTGGCAGTTTCTGTGTTTCTAACTGTTGGCTTAAAGTTCCAAGTTTTGGCTGGAAAGAGGTCTCAGAATTTGCATTTTAATTGCTATAAATACTAATTAAGGATAAAAATCTAAGTCATTTCCTAAATACTATTTTCTAACAAAAGTAACATTTACGTCAGACTTAATGGTGTGTTTTTCCAAATTGGAAAGAACCAATTACTCCTATCCAGACTTTTTAAACAAGAGTATTAATAAGAAAATTAGAATTTGAGTATTTTCGTAGTCTCCAAATGAGGAGATGATACTTTTTGCTTGTATTTTAAAGGGTTTTTTTGTTGTTGTTTTTTAGCTCTTTTCATGCTTTGGAAGATTAAAGTGTGTAGATCAGCATTCCTAGGGTTCCATTTGCTTCATGCTCTCTTTGTAATCTGTCTAAAAGTATGCGTTGCTAGTACCTGTTTGAGATGGTCCCAACTTTCCATGGAATACATAAGATATACTTACATCTGATTCCAGGCAAAGGAGAAAGCACTAACAGTAGCAAGGATGGTGGAAGCCTGGGAGCAAAACAGGAGTAAGCTTAGTTGGCAGTACAGGCACGCTGAGCTAGATATGCTGGGAAATATTGCCCAACCCTTCACTTCCTCTGTTTCTAATTGTATTTCAGAACAGGCAATATAGTAAGGATGGGAAAAGGAGCTTTCTTCTGAATTTTAACGTTATAACAAATGCTACATAGTAGGACTCCTTAGCTGTGCCAGCTTCTGGATTCTTAAAAGGAGGGATTCATTAGGCTATCTGTTAGAACTGTAAAACAAAATTCAGTTATGTTCTATGTTTCTCTTTAGATCTTATAAATGGAGCCCAAGAACAGTGTGAATTGCCTCCTATGGATGGTTTTCCTCACTGTGAAGGGAAAATAAAGGTAACTGTGAACTGTTTTTAATTTGTTATGTTTGTTTTGTTAAAAACTGAATATATGTTGCAAGAAGTCACTACTCTTAAAAGAAGAAAAATTGGGTCAAAAAGATGATGTTTAGGAGCATATGTCACTACAAAACTTAGAACTTAGGCTCCCAACAGAGAAGTTGCTCTGTTTTCCAACAGAAGGCCATTGTCATGTTCAGGATGATGACATCTATCAATTTACCTGAAAACTTCATTTAGATGAAAAGCTTTAAAAAAAATAGTTAAAAATAAGTAAATAAAACAAGATCATTTCATTCTGGTTTGGAGATTTACATCTAATTCTCTGTAAATCGTACGTTTTACTAATATTGCAGTTGGAAAGACGAAATATGGAAAATCATCAGACTTCCATTGGAAAGGAAAAATAATAAACTTGCTGAAATTAAGATTTTTTTTCTAAACTACATTTCAAATGTAAGGAGACTGTGTCAGTAGTTGGGCTAAAGGTAGAATTGCTGGATGTTCACATGTAATTATCAAGTATTATGATTTATTTACTGAAGGTGTGAACAACTGGAAAAGTATATGCACAATTTTGTTACCTTTTTCTGTAAATAAAACTCTTACACTTTTTTTGGTTTTAGTTGTTTTTTTCCTTTTTTTTTTTTTTTTTTTTTTTAAGATAATCTCTAGTTGTTGAATCTCTGGCCTGTGTTTTGGTCCATTTTCACATACTGGCTGCAAAGTGGCTGCATAATACAGAGTTTGGATGCTAAAATAAGAATGTAAATGAATTATTTGCTTCTTCGGATATGTCAGATTCTTGCCAGAATCAGGCAGATTCCACTCTTTGTAACTCAAACAGCCTGTTACATTCCAGAGCAGCTGTAACAGGGGCAATAGAAGTCAACTCCAGTTAACACCCATATGAGTGAATCCTTGAATCTACTTTCCTTTTGATATTTGCTTCTGTTTGCCTATTTATCATTTTGTTTAAGCTGTTACTCAAACTTGATATGTAATTACTTCTGCAGTGTAGTTGAATGCTGAGATGCAGTGTGCTGTAGAATATTCCCTAACTTCCTTTTGGTTATTTGTCATTTTTGTTTGGATATAGTGACTCACAGCTTTCCCCTGTTATTTTTGACTTCAGTGTGAAACAGTGTAATTTAGAGTTATTATGTGGTGCTTAATCCTAACAGACTGTATCTTTATTTTGTTTCAGTGGATGAAAGATATGTGGAGATCAGATCCCTGTTATGCAAGTTATGGTGTAGATGGGTCCACATGCTCCTTTTTTATTTACCTCAGTGAGGTCAGTAATTTTTTTATCCATCTAGGGGGAACATCATGGTGCCTCCATAGTTTTTGGTAACTATTCGCAAGCCTTTCTCAAAACAAATCATAATTTTCTTCAGAAAACGATTAGAACATAATTATTAAGAAATGTGTTGGTGTTTTTCTTAAATCCTCCAGGTGTTTCTGGCACAGAGAATCTTAATGTTTATAATTGATTTGGCTTAAACAGCCACTGTTCAGTGAGTTTTCACTACATATCCTGTTTAACTGAAGAATGAAGTTTTGTCATAGGTCTTCGCATCTGAATACTTTTGCTGTTATTTTCTGTGTAGCTTCTGAGGTAGCAGTAGACAGAAATATTAGAGAAGGTGTTTGGAATGTGAAATTTGGAAAGTGGAATAAGGTGGTAAATCCTCCTAGGAAGCATGGTCATTTCCTGATGAGAGACTGCTTGGAATCTATTAACAAAAAATAATAACCCCCTAAAGTCATTATTTTTCAGTAAGTTTGCAGATATGGTGGTTAAAGTTTTTGGTATCTATCAGAACCAAATCCCAGTTTTGTACACAGCTGAGTAGAGGGCTTACCCTTTTATTTTGTTTGTTTGTTTCTCAAGGATTTCCTGTTTCCTGAGTAATATTTGTTCTCCAAGAAGAAATTTTGTCAATTGAGTTTTACTATGAGCACAGTTACTAGCTTGTGGTGTACAAGCCAGAAATAGTCAGATGTATTTGGTCACTTGACCCTTTCCTTCTTATTAGTAAAATTTTGCTAACTTGAAGCTACTGATCTGGGTAGTAGTGTAGATACATGGTGAATTTCTACCTGTAGACAAGTTGGAGAGCTAATGTGATTGCAGAATTGTGCAATTACTTTAATTGTGGAGTTACTGCAAGACTGGGGGGGAATAGATTGAGTTCTTAAATTCTGTATCTCAGATTAAAACAGTAAGTCTATTATGTAAGTAACTCAGTTGTAATGAAAGCAGGTTCTGTTCAGTTACTCATTTAATGGTAGCTGAACTTCTCAAGGCGTTGCTTTAAGAAGTAATAGTTAAGTGTGTATCCAAACACCTTTCCGAAGGAACAAAAAATGCTGCCTTTAACCACAAATTTGACTCACTACAGTGCTAGCACCTAGTGTTAATTTATGGGCTATAAAGCTGGGATGGAAAAGTCACAGGATGACTATTTTTTTATCTTGTTTATTATAAAAGCTGAACGTACGGTTTCATAATCATCTGAAGTTGATCTAAGTTTCTACTGAAAGGTTATGTTTCAATATTAGTAGAGTTATATTTTTGCTGTGGTGCGCTGTCAGCCAACTGATGCATCATGTTTTTAATGCGGATGTATCTTAGAAGTGAGGATACCTGTCAAATGAATATGAGAATCTGATGTTCTTAAATGAAATATTAAATGTTTTATATTCTTGTCACAGTTTTTTCTGTTGCAATCTTCTCTGATCATCAGTTTTGAAAACTCTGTTGATGCTGTTAGTTTTTTTCATAATTGATATTTCAGCTCATCCTTATGGCAAAACACAAGTAGATGTTGATCCTGATGCATCTTATGTTTCAGAATGTGAATTTTGCTTGTTCAAATGCAGATAACCACCATTCAGGTGCATCAGTTATATTGCTGTGTTCTCCCAGTTCTAAATAGAGTGCTTCAGCTTTCCAGGAAGGAAGCTCAGTACAGAATATTCATGTTTTTATAAAATAATTTTGTAGGACTTTTTTGTTATTACATACTATTCCCAGTAACTGAAATGCTAAATAGTATGATGTAACTGTGTTGGAAACATGACATCTTCCTGTATACGCAAACACTTGTTCTTTCACATACAAATGAAATTTCTGAAGGTATAAGGCAAGTTGTGACCTCTTTCTTGCCCCAATCTTTCTTTCCTTAATTTTTATTGCATGTGGTAACTGTTATTGCTCCAGCAGTCAGGACCCAATGTCTTGGATCAGGACCGTATTGTTTTGTACTCATATGTTAGTATGCCAAATAGATAGCACCTTCCTCAAATAGACTTCCAAGTCTACAGGGACTAGTACACTAAGGGCATTCTGATCTGGAACTCAGTTATGACAGTGGAGGTTAGATTCAAATTCTTTTGTTCAGCTGAAACTTCAAGACTTTTAGGGAAATTTTGAATCAAACTTTCAGGATATTGGTGAAGCAGGGAAGAGTTACCACTTAAAGCTCTGCGTTCAGTAAATGTACTACTTGGTAACATTAAATATCATATATGTCAGTAGACATTAAACCTTCTGGATGAAAGATTTGTTAGATTTGTTAGTAAATAGCAGTTCAGTTATTCTTTTAGGGAATGCTATGAGCCGTTGGCTTTTCACTTGTAAGTTCACAGCTAGCAAGAAGTTGTATGAAGAAGCCATTTTCATCTTGCTGGTGGATGAAGTACATCTTGTAATTGATAAATGGTGTAAGAGGATTCATTAAGTGTCACTTCTTAGAATGCTGTGAAATAAGCTAGTCTATATTGAAATATTTTCTAAATTGCATTAACTGTGCACAGGATTGTATCAAGTGCTTTTATAAACATTATACTTGTAGAACTTTCTGAATTTTTCTGTCCATTTTTGTTGTCTAATCTGCTAGCCGAAATATTTTAGAGGATTTGTAGTATTTCTCTAAACTTTAAGCCAAGATAATGTAGATAGATTAATTAAAGGACATACTGTTTTTCCAGTGTACAGACTTTGTCAATTTACAGAGGCAAAATGGCTGGTTTTTCAAGAGTGTAGGAATGTGAGTTTTTCTTTACGAAAAAGTGTAGAATTTGGGCAACTTTTTGCTTCATAATGGGACAAGAGTGCATTAAGTGCCTTCATCTGTGTGTATATTTGGAAACTTCAGACAAAGATCTTATATTTATCTATTTATTTAAGTTTTGTCCCCATGACAGAATGTAAAACTAATATTGGTTGAGCATGTTATTAACCTTGAGTTTAAATTTGGCATTCTTAATCCTGTGATTAATTCCATGATTAATGCCCGGCAGCAGAGCTTGAAAGCTTAAATGTTTGCGAATGCAAGCATGAAATGAAATTCTAATAACACTACAATGATCTGGATTTATGAGGTGTGTTGGCTGCTAAGGATAAGTGGAAATGCTGTTGCAAGAGTAATTTGTCAAAGTGGACAGGGATGAAGAGTTGACAGTTTATAGTGTGGTTGTACAGCTGAATGATAAATGTGTCTACAGAGCTCTCAAATCAAAACTGCACATTTAAAATATTAAAATGCATTGTGGTTCTAGCAGGATATTAACGTTAGGATTTTTTACTTTAAGGTAGCAGCCTAGGAATAAGGTAGTTGTGTACACATTCTCTATTTGAAAGGGCAGTATATGCATCAAATTATGTGTGCCTACTTTTGCTCTTACAATTGTATCTACAAATCCAGTGTGACAAGCATGTATACCCTTTCGTACTCTTCTGGGATCTACTTTTTTCTACTGAAATAGCTCACTTATGATATTAAACTCATCTCTCTGTTGTAAATCAATTTCAAACCTGTAAACAAAGGAGCACAGAATATTACATTTTGTTTTGTAACACAGATCAGAAACACAAAGAGACAAAGTAACTTGCCAAGCCTTAGAAACAAAGGTAGGATTAAAACTCAATTTTTGAGTAACTGTTGTATGTGGTTGTGTTGTCACCATGTGTGTCTGCAAAATAGAACCAGCTTTTTTTTTACTGCAGAGCTTGCACAAATGCAAGTAGTTCTTGTTTGCTTTTTGTCCTGCAGGAGTACAAATAATTGACAGCTAGCTTAACAGCTCTTCTCCATTTTTCTTCTTATGCCTTGGCTGCTTGAGCAGATTGGCAAAGCATGGCAGCCAAGACATTCAGGTTTAGGTTTTTTTTTAAAGTTGTCCTGGACAGACTCACAAAGTTGCAAGGATTTTGAACGTTTAACTTGCTGCTTTGCTGGAGGCACCAGATCATTCCTGGTGGAGGATGTGCAGTACTCTGTTACTAGTTGAGTGGCTTGTAGCCTCTGAAAGACTGGAGAAGATACAAATGTCCTGAATAGCAAAGCCAGGTTTGTATTTTCTGAAACCAGACTTGTATCTTCTGGAATGACAGAGCAAGGCAGGGATTAGAAATGGTGAAATTTGAAAGTAAGCTAACTCTTCAGGTTTCTGAATACTGAACATGGATTCCTTTTAACTATGATACAAACTTAACCACTGAGAAGAATTATTTCCTCTTTAAATTACCATTCAGTTAAGAAAAAGACAGTTGTTTAACACTACTCTGCCATTGGCACAGTTACAAATTTAATGGATGACATTGCTTTTGGGGAGAAACATGAAAAAAAACAAATTTCTAGACAGTAAAAAAATGTGCTTCACTGTAAAATGTCAGATTGCGGCTGAAGAATAAAACTTTTAAAAATATCTGCTAGAAAATTAATTTTGGGCGCAGTTTCACAGCTTAAAAACAACAACAACAAAAAAGGTGGAGGGACATTATTGCTCCCTTTCTTCATCTAGACATTCACTTCCTCTGAGAGGACTGCCTGCCATGCAGGGGTGGGACTGCTGCTGGGCAGCTGACAGCTGGTGTGCAAGGTTCCACAGCTCAGGGAAGCCCCCTGTTTTTGTTCTATTACTTTCTGAGAGACTTACATGCTGGAGCTGGGCAGATTTCCTGAAAATCCCAGGCTTTGGATCTCCAACTCACCTTTCAGGTACAAGCGCAATGTTTGGTTCTCCTCTTCAAAGTGAATATGACACTTCAAAAGACTGGTGTTGCTTCAGTGACCAGTCTTTCAACTCCTGTAGCTTTTGCATGATTCCTACTTTACCACTGGAGAGAGGTCTTATTTTTAGTTCTTCAGACTTGAAAGAAACAAAATTCACATGGTTTGAGTTTGTTTTTCTTTGCTTATTTTACAGTAGTATTATTCTTTACACTGCTACTTCTGCTGTGGGAGGGATGGAGCAGAAAAATGCACACTGAAGGTGATTTTGGATGTGGATTTGTTCCCAGAATGCAAGCCGTAGTGTGAAGCATGTTTTAGTGAAAACATCTGGTAATCACAGTTTTACAGGTTCCTTAAAACCTTATGGTATTTCTACTTCAGTAATCTAATTTTTCTGTAGAAGTCCCATTTTCCCAGCTGCTACTGCATGCATTAGTTAGTTTCTAATAGTGAGGTGAGTTAACAGTGTTTTGCATTTCTTCACTGCAACATAACATGGAATCATAGAATGGCTTGGGTTGGAAGGGACCTTGAAGATCATCAGGTTCCAGCCCCTCTGCTGCCAGCAGAGTTGCCATCCTCTAGATCTAGTACCAGACCAGGTTACCCAGGGCCCCATCCAGCCTGGCCTTGAACACCTCCAGAGATGAGGCATCCACAACTTCTTTGAGCAACCTGTTCCAGCAACTCACCAACCTCTCAATGAAAAACCTCCCCCTGACATCTAATCTAAATCTTCCCTCCTTTAGTTTAAAACCATTCCCTTTGTCCTATCACTATCTACTTTCGTCTTATCATGAAAAAGTTCATTTCCCTCCTGTTTATAATCTCCCTTGAAATATTAAGGCCATAGCATTATACCAGCTGTCTTAAATACTAGACACCATACATGTCCAACCCACTAGTCTTATGTTTTTGTTGCCCCTGACAGTTCCTCTTCACTCAGTGTGGCCCAGGCAAGCCAAAAGGCTGGACACCCATGAACTACACCACTACGTCAGGGGAAAAAAAAGGGGGGGAGACAAAAGTAGTAGCCTTGTCTGAAATGTAAAGCATCTGACATGTCTCCCTAAGAAATTGAAATGCTGGTGATGTTCAATACTTTGTCCCTAAGTCATCTATTAGTATATTGCCCTGGATTTCAGAGATTGGGGCTCATTTATCTTTTCTATGTTGTGCACTTTTTAAAAAGGGATTAGCATTCCTCTGTCTTGCTGGAAGATGCCTTAGATGCCAATGTAAGAGAGGAATAAAATTAAGCATACACTACTGACGTTAGATAAGAGCCCATTTGAGTTTGCCTGTGGAAACAAACAACTGATATTACCTGTATTCACTTCTCAGTTTCACTGAACAAGCAGTCAGCTTGTACACTACAGATTTTTTTTCACATCTTCAAAATGATTACCTCGCACTGAGCAAATGCTAACAAAACAGAGATATTACAGCTTCTGGAAGAGTGGAGAAAGTCAGCTTCCTGATGAGAACAGTTCTTTTGCCTCAAATTCATAAATGGCTGTTCTAAGTGAACACTGAGTGCTCTGCATGCCATCTAATAAATTTAAAGATGCCCTGTCCTTCACCAGTTGTTGCAGCACTGTTTATTTCTTGCTCTGGAATTGACATGAGATACTTCATAGCAGTGCTTCACCATGGCTTCAGTGATGCTGAGCATTAACCACTCATCTGAAATGCAAAGAAACTGGTTTCCGTTTCCCTGCAGATGGGCTGCACCTGCCATGCAAAGGAATCCAGGTTGAAGATTATGCCAGGTGTCTAGAGAGTATCCTTCATCTTTTGCTTTGTTAAACTCTCAATATTACTCTTTGAAGATTTAAAGCACTTTCTGCAATTGTGGGAGAGCTTCTGGCAGAGCACTCATTCAGTGTGGAAGGTTGATTTCCTAGGTTTGTGGTCTTTTCTTGGTGCTTACTCATCAGCATGCTATATAAAGGTAAATTCGCTTTGAAAGTGAATCGTCTATGATGGGGAACCAGAGAAACTGTAGTTCAGTTTCAGTAGTTCAGAACACTTTTCACCAATCTATGTAATTGCACTTCAATTTTGGTCTTCTAAAGTACCATCCAACCTAATTTTATGGAGCTATCTACATGCGCTCTAGACAGCACTGTGTCTTCTGTGATGCCAAAACAGGTAAGAAATGCTGGTCTTCTCTTCTCAGGTGGACTGAACCTTAGATCATGCTCAAGAGAGTACCCAGTGCATTTGATTGGCAGTGAATTCAACACTAGTTACAGGAGGCACGGCTGTTCTTATTCATAAATATGACAGGAGAAAGATAAATATAGTCTTATCTGAATAATAGCTTGTCACTCATCTAAAAAAGGGCAGTCTTTGAATCTGCAGTTGCTGCTTCCCACCAGTCTTCTTTAACTGCTGTTCTGTACTCTGATACCACATCCTTCCTATCAAATCATGTGTATAGCAGTGTAGCAGTTGGTTGCTGTGGAGACAGTAACATGGAAAAAGAACTGCTGCAAACCCTGTGAGAGAAAGTTCGCCCTGGAAAGCAGAGAGAGGAGTCCCAGTTCCTTCTTCAGAGCTTAGTTTATACTTTTTTTTCTTAAATGATGAAATAAAATATATAAATAAGTTGAAGAGCAAGATCTAAACACATACTGCTGCCCTCCTTCATCTTGCTCAAACTTCTGGTTTTTGGCCACATGATTGTCTGTACCTAAACAAATACAAAGCTGTAGTATTTGTACACTTCTGATGGAGATTTCATCTAGACACACTTTAGTGATACAATGACAAGGAGAACTACAGTAACAATGGCACAGTACCATATTTCTAACTTCATACTGAAGCCTTAGGCATATAGTATAACTTCTTGATATTTATAATCATATACATACATGTATGTATTCGTTTGTGTTTATCCACATGCATTTTTTCCATTGTGCATGTGACATAATCATAAAGATTCCTGGTCAAGGACAAGATACACTTTAATGCTGTTGCATTTTCTGCACGCTTCATTTTGTTATTAGTAATACAGTATGAAATTAATCAAGGCAGTATTTTTCTTTTCATGTCCCACTGTAGCAGCTTCCAGAACATGTTTTGCAGCACAAAATTCAGCCCCTTACCTTTCCACTATATCCCTCCATATCCCTAGTAGTTTCAATGAGAGGTGATCAACTGGTCCAGCAGAGCAACTTCCAATGAGTACTGTGGGAGCAAGGGGGTGAGAAGCAAGTTCCAAGCATCACATCTTTTCAAAGAGCATGTAATACTGTCAGTGCTTACTTATTGCAATAATGCTAAGGAGATTGAAAGCCAAGGAGATCCTCAAGCCAATCTGAACTGGTTAGTCGTTCCTCGCCTTTCTTTATCACCACATCTGTAGTTGGAAGTTAGTATTCAATATGATGAAGCCTAGGATCTACTTGTGTTATTTCAATAAATCTGGAGTAAATAGCATTAAATTTTCACTGGTATTTGCTGGAAGAAAGATTGTTTCATGAGCATCCTCTTGCCTTTTTTTCATTAAATGTAGCACTTACTTTGTTTACAGAAAAGTTGATCTGGCAGTGGTTAATATGAAACTGAAAAGAGCAACTGTGAGCCTTGTTCAGAAATGAGTACTGTTATGGACCATGTTTAGTCATGCGAGGCAACTAGGAAAATTGCTCAACCACTCTAGGTTTCATGTTTAGTTATAGGAATCCTTGTGGTGTTGTGTGTGAAAAACCCTGAAGTCATTAAGTGGCAATACTTGGTTCTGTATTTAAAGAAAAAAAAAAAGAAAAAAAGACACTTTTTTCTAGGTCATATGAAGTTCTCATGAAACTGTAGCTCCTGCCAAGAGCTGCAATTAGAAGTAGATCACGGGATTAAAAATGAGAAATTGCATGTTCTGGACAGGAAATGCCAAAGTGCTCGGTTTGATTTAGAAAGTATCACACGAGGCAAGAGAGGTAAGCAAAAGAATGATAATATCTGTTCTACAGGTGACTTCTGTTGAATGAGCTTCAGTGCTGAGTGTTTGAGTTTTATGACTTCTTGCCATCACTCTAATCATGTTCTGATTTTCCTTTTAGTTTCTCCTCAAACTGTGACATACTAATTCCAGTTTGCTCTTTAATTATCTGTAAAATTAACTCATGTTCTGAACAATGGAACAGCATTTTGGCTGGTTTTGTCATCATAATATATTCTTCCTGGATGTATGCATGCCTGGGATCTTTATTGACCAAGAGTATCTTAACATACAACAGCTCTAAGTTTCTGAGCTGCTGGCTTACAAAAATAAGCACAATTCTTTTCTTTTTCTATAGAGAATGCCTATGTGTTCTTCCTACCGCATTTATCAGTCCTGAAATAACAAAAAAAAGCAGACTTGGAAGAGCATGAGTTAAAAATCTTCTGATGAGTTAAGCTATTCTTTCTTTTTCCAAGTGAGAAAAGGAATTCATTAAGTATCCATAAGGAAGAAGGAATGCTAGACCAACCATGTACTTTGTATCTACTCCTGAAATGCTTCTGTGAGCAGAATTACTGTAATTTAATTTAGATTAGAAATATTCCATCATCTTTTTAAAAGTACAAAAGTACTGCTTGTTTCTCAGTCAACAAGATACTCAGCTTGGAAGAATCTTCAGTTCCTTTAGATCTGTGATGGTGTGGTGTAAAATATATGAGCAAGAAAAAAGCACATACAGTAGTACTTGAAATGTCCTATCTTGACCTACAGATCAATTTTAACAGTAGGAAAAATTCAAAATTACTCAGATAGGGAGAGAGTGAGAGAGATTGGAACTTTGCATCATTTTTAATTCGGAGCTTGCAACTCTCTTCTACTAGTGAGTCGCAACTTACATTTGGACTGTTAATTGCTCTGCTTTCTACAGTCTTTGCAGAGCTGGAGACCAATGAGTAATCAGGTATTTCAAACAAAGTTGATCAGGTCATTGCTTTCAAATGTTGCATTAAATATATTGAGTAGATTAAGTTGTAACATTCAAATGAAGGCTTTTATGTAATTTGTCCAAGGAACTTAACCTTGCTATGTTCCTTCTTTTTAATGAGGTTATGATGCCTGTTAATTTATTATTTTCATGTAATTGCTCTTCTAGGCAATCATTCAGTACAATCTTAAGCCCTTAATCTTTCATACTTCAGGCTTATTGCAGCATGATTAAGCTAAAATGGTGTTTTGACAGGTCTGTGACTGGAGGGACCCTTAAGAGCAGCTCTGATTTCTGATTCTCTGCAGGCTGTGAATTTAACCATTCATGATGGGGTATCCTAGCTGCCGTATAAACTTTTGTTTTTCCTGTTTAGCAATAGAGTTATGCTTCTGTTTTGCTTTCATGGATTTGTTCCCAACAGTGAGATTCCTTCCTTACAGAAGTAAAGGGACAAATCATTTCATGTGAATAATGCAGATTTCATAGGACAAGTGACATTTCTAGAGAGCACAGGCACTTTCAGTGACTTTCTTTCACTTGCTGTTTTTTCCCTACCTACTAGCTGTTGTAGATTTTTTTTTTCCTAGAAGGTGATAGCAGTCTGCTATAAGGCAAAGCATTGTTCCTTGCTTTTATCAATTTTCTTTTCTAGAACGTATCCTAGGGAGATGGCAAAATGTTCAGAATGTTCGAAAATATGTATAGTTTTGAAGTTCTAGAAGCATAAGAAACTGTGGTTTTTGAAAGCATTTAGGAACTGCTCAGAGAAACCATATTTAGAGCATTTAACAGCTGACCTCTGACTTGAGTTTTTTCTCATGTATTCATTATTATGAACTAAAGTCTTAAGTGCTACTTTTGGTTGTTGCAAGGTTAAAAGTAATGAATTCTGGAAAGCCATCATAAAAGACAGGTTGCAGAGGGCAGTTTTACCTTGCAATGACTTTCTGATTAGCTGATGTCTTATTCCAACCACTGATAAGTGGAATATAAAGGCAGTCAGAGTTTGATAAAGTAGCTGGAAGTAGAATAGAATGATTTATTTTCATTTGATTGTTTTACAGGTTGAAAATTGGTGTCCTCGTTTACCTTGGAGAGCAAAAAATCCTAATGAAGAAACTGATCAAAAGACAGTGGTAAGAAAAACATGAAAACATGAAAACAGTTCAGTATTGTTGTTCCTGCAAAAGATTCTGGAATCTTGTTTCATGTAAATGTTAATGAGACTTGAATTCACCATTGCTGTTCCTCAAAGCTGAAGGGAAGAATCCTAGGTTGCATACATGTAGCTCATCATGTATTTTCTTTAATCATACTGCAGTCTTGGTGGTAGATTTTCACTAAAAATACTTATGTGCTTTAGATTATGAAATGCTGTACGCAGATACTAAGATACTACTCTAATAGACTCTTCACCACTATTAAGTGACCACATTGTCACATCCTGCCATTGATCCTTTACATGTGTCCATTTTTGTTGTCCCATAGATCTGAGCTTTATATATAACAATACTATAATAGAAGAGCCTTGTATCAATTTCAGTTTTGTAACTTTTTGATTTTTTTTCCTTTAGAAACAACCTTGTATATTCTTGAGTTTTTAAGTTGTTATAGCACTTAAGTATTTTAAAATAATTGCTGAACTGCATGTGACCATTGATTATAAAATGTAGATGTAGGCTGACATATGGTCTAAAAACCAGTTGGTTTAGATCAGTTTAACTTTAACATTTCCTTTTAAAGTATTGAAGTATTACTGTAGTAAAGTTTCTGCTTTAATGATATTGCCAAAGACTTCCTTTCATTTTGAAGATCCATAATGTATCTGAGTCCTCAGAGTAACTTTCTGACCTCATTTTACAAACACAGGAACAAAACCAAATCTTGTACTGCAGAAATAAATATGCTCTGAAATGTCACAAATATATACTAGGGCAACCAAGTACTGCTAATCAAAGTAACTATTTTATATGGCTTAGAAATGTCTATTTAGATAAAGATATCTTAACTATTTGAACTGAAATCTCAACTTTAACGTAATTAGTGTATCTTTCTTCTATAGTTGGTTTGTTTTTTGTTTTTTTTTTTTACAACAAGTAATATAAAGCTCAGAATTCACATTTGGGAATTTTCATTACTTCTGGAAGGTACACAGTTTGAAGAATGTTTTTTGTATGATTTTTTTTAATGTTTTTATTGAAGGCTGAAATTCGTATCAACTTGGATCCTCTCTACAAAATGATGTCAAGGCATGAGGAATTCAGGTGGATGATGCTCCGTATCCGACGAATGGCTGATACGTGGATTGAAGCAATTAAATCACTTGCAGAAAAACAAAATTTGGAGAAGAGAAAACGAAAGAAGGTAAGTTAAAACATTTTCCACTCCTGACACTTGCAATCACTTTAGCCTTCTTTAAGCTTCTTTTTCCAAAAGCAACTTTGGTGTAGAAGTATCAAATATGTCTAAAAGGCTCATGTTTGCCTCTTTTCAGAGGGTATTTTATTCCTCTAAATTATTTTTACAATGGAGCTTTACACGTAGTTTTATAAATGTTTAATAAGTTTAGCCTTTGAAAAAATTTTCTAATCTCTTTAATCTTCAGTTGAAGAGAAACTATACAGAAGGTTCTAAAGAGAGGAACTGAATTTAGCAAAAAGTGATCACACACAAATGTTTTAGGTACCTGTAGAAAACAATAGCTGTACAAAACTTTAAATGTCATGTTTGTTTTGGATAGGAGGAGACTTTAAATTGATCACAACTTTTGATTGGATCTATTTTGACCTGTAGTGAGTCCAGTTTAAAGTCTGTGATATTCTTGAAATCAAAATTTCTATTTTGTTTTAGTTTTTAATTTTTATTTTTTAGTTACCTCAGCTAGTTAAGATAAAACCAAAAGTTGTAAACACAATGCTTTCCCTTCCTGCCTTGTGCTTACTGGAGCCAACCCTAAGTGGCAGTCATGATCCTACCACATTTTAAGACTACCTGACCACAGCTGGGCTTCTTGTTTGAGGTTCGCAGTCCCTGCATGATATAGGCTCCATGTTGTGGCTCTCAGGTTTATCACATACAACAGTCCTTGAGGAGGCTTGTCCTCTGTCAAGGAGCAATGCTTTGCTTTCAAGCAGCAATCCAGACTGCTTAATATAGAAGTATAGCATCTGAAAATTTATAAGCTCAAAAAGAAACAGAAGCAGTACTGTCTTGTTCAGGCAGCTCTGATGGAATGTTCTAGTGCTTATTCTAGGCTTTTAAAAGCCCTTTAAGGTTGCTCTTAAAACACATGATGATTTCATTTTAATTTGTCCAGTTCTGGATTAGAATAATATATTTTTATGAATGTTACATTTTAAAGAGTGAAAGAAAAGCGTTCTGATGTCTGGGGGGCTTTGTGCTTGGCTCTTATGTGTACTGGCACTCAAATAACAATCCAGAGACATAGTGAAGTGTTGAAGTGTTTGAAACTGAGCTGAGCTTCCTTAGAAAGTTAAGCACACATTTCAAGGAACTGCAGAGAAAACTCTCCTCCAGTGTCACTCTTTTGAAGTCTTTCCTAGTTTTTAATGGCTTGTTCACAACAACACACCCTTCCTGAACTAAACTGTCTTGTTACGTAAGCAAGTGTATCAGAATACAGATCATTTTGTGAATAACAACAAATTTTGGGTCTTGTTACTGATCTGTTGGCATATAATAATGCAAGTAATATGGTAACATTTTTACAGTTACTAAAGATAAATTACAAATTAAGTTATTTACAAGGTCTCTGATGAAGGTGGAAATGTTGGATTGTTGTTGTTGATTGTTGGGTTTTGTTTGGGCTTCCTGTTTCTTTATGTTTTTTTTCTGTCCTAAGATGGTTGGAATTTAAGAGAAAGAGAAAATGCTGTGAAGTATGCTACCTGCATGTTTAACGTCAATAAGTAACATACAACTTTTCTTTCCAGGTTCTTGTTCATCTGGGGCTTTTGACAAAAGAATCTGGATTCAAGATTGCTGAGAATGCATTTAGTGGTGGCCCGCTTGGTGAATTAGTCCAGTGGAGTGATTTAATTACGTCTCTCTACTTACTGGGCCACGATATCAGGATTTCAGCTTCACTGGCAGAGCTCAAGGAGTAAGGAGCTTACTTTTAATTTTGAAAAGGGAATACAAAGGGGAAAAAAGGGAAACTGTAAACTCTTGAAGCTTCTATTAGCAGAGCATATAATTTCTTGAAGGATGAAATGAAAGTGATAATTCACTTAGCAGACGATTATTTTCATGAGCTAAATATATGTGCTATGAAAAAGATAATGTGTTTTCATTGTAGCTTCAGACTCCCGAGACTTCATAAATGAATGTTGTAAAATTCAAACTAAGCAGCTTATTCTTTAACATCCCAGGTGCTTTTACCAGCTGCAGTAAGAAGCTGTAACCTGATTCTATGTCCTCTTCTTCAGTTTATGCTATTATTCACTCAGTATCTGATTTTTAAAATAAAGGTTTTAATACTTCAAAATATTTTTAATGTAGTTAATTGCTTATGTTAGGTCAGATTGCTGCCTCACTCATCTATCTTCTGCTGTGCATTAGGCAGACAGCATTAGGCCTAATACATCTGTTTTAAGCTTAAGAACATACACCTTTTCTGTAGCGTTTCTTTTTTTTAATAACAAACATAACAGCATCACTTTTAGCTCTTACACCGTAGAGCTGTCAACAGAAGTCTGAAATTATTTCCAGTCACTTTCAAAACACACGATTTTTAAACATTCTGACCATATTACTTTCTTTTTTGCTTAAAAAGTAGAGTCTTTTCACAAAAATTAGCAACTTACTGATGTATAAACAGCTCTTTAATGAATGTTGAGGATCTTAGGCACTTGAATATTGTTACATAGCTACTGATTTGTAAAGGAAAAGACTGGCTTTTTTGAAAAGGTGAATTATTTGTGTAAATGATAAAGTAGCATGAAATCAGGGTAGTTCTGAAAGTAATACTTTTTCATGTTCCTTCTTTTTTTTTGTTTAGAATTATGAAGAAGGTTGTTGGTAACAGATCTGGCTGCCCTACCCAGGGAGATAAAGTTGTAGAACTCATCTACATTGATATAGTGGGACTCACTCAGTTTAAGAAAACCCTTGGCCCATCCTGGGTGCACTACCAGTAAGTATAATAGTTATTTGACCTCTTAACTGCTTTGTTAAAGACCTGCTATTGAATAGCACATCAAAATACTGAAGTGAGTACGTTTACATAAATTGGAAATTATTTAAAAATAAAAGTGTAGTTCTCTGTTGCCCTTCACTCTTTGGAATAAAGGGGCTGTTACTTTTTGTTGCATACTACCTTTACCGCTTCTCCCAAGCAAGTCTGGAATACTTGTAGTAGATTGAAACATTTTTCATCTCAGTGAATTATATCATATTGCAGAGTAATCATCTTTTCTTACCCTCTCTTCTTTATACCAGCATCCTCAACTTTTGTCCTGTAAGGACTGAAAGATTATTGAATTTTGTTGTTTGGTTGGAGTAACCCAAGCATCTTTTCCTTGTCAGTGTTTGTAGCCATCCTGGATTGATGGTTGCGAATATTTATCTATTCAGAATTTATTGCTCAACAGCAATGTGGTATTTTCCGTCTCATCCCTAAAAATGCCTAAAAATTGTCTTCAAGGGTAGATCTAAAGAATAAACCTGCTGGTAATCATACTTACTGCTGCTTCCATAATCTATTAACATTAGGAATGGAAGATGGTGGTCAGGAGAAATTACTTTGTATGGTGGTCTTATCATCTGCAGTTATAGAACCAGATTTATTTCTGTTAATAACTTGAAATCAGTAAGCTTCAATTGTGTTGCACTGATATATGTCAGCATGAAATAAAATCAACTCTAAATTAGTGACTTCGAATTTTCTTTTCCTAATTGAATTAGCTGTTTTCGTGATCCATAAAGTCCAGTAAATCCTACTTGATAAATGCTATTGAAAGGTGTTCTCTGAAGGAAGAATTGTTTTCTTTCTGCCTCGGGATTTGCTAGAGCCTTGCATCTTTTCAGCATAATTTTAAAGGAGAGTACTGTGATCATCACTGCAGATTAGATTACTCCTAATCTTTTTTGAAGCAGAGGAGTAAATGGATATTGTGGTTTCCAGGAGTCTGCTAATAAAGCTAATCCCATTTTCCACTGAGCTACAGTTGGTTGTCTGTCTGCCAGATATAATTGTCACTAGACAGTAATATTACAGTATTGTGGCCAGGATATAAAACCATGTGAATAAATTGAAAATGTTTCTTCCCTATCTTTTTTTTATTTACTATATGGCATATTCAGTAGCATAGATAGGAAGATATGCCATGACATTGAGATTATCACATTAGCTCTTCAATTTTTGTTATTTGTCTCATGAATCATTAAATCTTAAGAGGTCAGTCTCTTTTTCATTGATTCCTAATATGTGGTAATGTCTGACTTCTCTGTTTAAGGAGAGTAGACATAAATTTAATTGTAAATAAATACCTTAGGTAGTATATGAGTTTTTGATATGCTTTTGAAGAAGAAAATTAAATCACTAAATTACTCTTCTGAAGCACTGAGTATCAGAGGATTGAGTAGGACTACATCTGGTTTATACTGTTGCTGAAAAGCAGATCACATGTATTTATCCTTTGTGAGTGATTTTTTGCCAAAAATGCCACTGCTATTCTTTCATACAGTTATACTTAAGTGTCTTTATTGACGTGATTTCTTGCAAACTTTCTGTTCCTGCTTGTTCTACCATGGTTCTGGAGAATATTTCCTCTCTCTCTGTGCTTGCCTCTAGAATACCTTATATACTGCGCTTCCTTCAGCTGGCTTTAAAGAAAAAAAATACATAAATCCATATGTTTGGGTCACTCCTTTGTAATTCAGATTTTCATTGCATTTGTTCGGAATGTCTGTAGTTACTTGGTGTTATTCTCCAAGGTCAGTGTACAAGACAGGGTCTAGAGTCTAGCAGAGACTGCCAGAATTGATTAGAGCTGATGAATTAATTCACAGATTCAAGCAAGCTATCTCCTTTTGAAGAATCCTATTGCAAACTTTTTTTTCTTCAGCATTGTAAGTTACCTCATAAAGTTTGTATTAATAATAATATTTTTCAAGTTAAGGGGGTAGGTCTGGTATAAAAGATCATACTTACGTGTTTGTGTCAAGTTCACTCCAGTAAAATAAATGTTATCATATATGTAGCTGCCTTAAAGCCCTTGCTTTATGCATATTTTGCTTTTTCACTCATTAGTATGCAATGACAGCAGAAATGATTCCCTTATCTTGAAAGGAATGTTTTGCTTCACGCCACAATTTTTCAGCAGGCATGTACTGGTCAGCTCAGTCTGTTTGTGCAGACCAGGCAACCATAAATAAATGAAAGTTAGTTATTCACTTCAGCTTGGAATAGAGTGGAAGAATAAACCTCTGCCTACAGTCCTTTCATAAAAGTACTGTATGTAATCATTGTGAGAGCTTGAGCCCTGAAGAAGATTTTGGCAATCTGAAATCAGGTTCCTACAACTACTAGCTCCAAAGAATGACCTGCTCTGAGAGGTGTTTCTGAGCAACTGAAATACTGCTTTGAGCTTTTGAGGTCTGTAGCACCAACAACTCTCAGCAGTATGTGTTTTATCTGTGGTATAATTGCACTGCAAGTAGCATGAATGTATCAAAAGAGGTCTCATTTTTTGAGTGCACATTATGTTCGAGCAGAGGAATGCCTAGACATGCTATGTTTTTCAGTTTTCAAGTCTGGGTATTTAAATGCGGTTTACATGCAAGGAAGTAACATAAAAATTAGTGTCTTATTATAGTTTGAGGAGTGCAGCTCATTGCTTTTCTTATCACCTGCATACTCCATACAGTGCAGATGAGTCTGGTTTTTTTTCATTTTGCTACAGCCTCTCTAGCTATGACTCACTCCATATGCCCAAAATCAAACTGGCTTTATTCTTGAAACAAATTAACATGACAAGTATCCTGAAAAATGAGCAACATTCCTGCTGTTTACATGTTTTCTAGAATACATCTGTTTTGGGAGGAATATTTATTGACTAAGTTTTTACATTCTGAAATCATTTACTGGGTGGCCTGAAAGATAACATGCCAACAGCAAGCTCTGCAAACGCACAGGCATGAGCTGCTCTTGATCTGTGCTGGTTGGCCCTGAGCCCTTGTGCTCTGGAGCCCATGTATCATGCTGGTACGTTGTTGTCTCTGAGCTCAGTGCACCTACAGAGATTCTACATCAGAACTGATTGGTTTTTGACCAGATTGCTCCCAGGAAGATGTCTGCTGTCTGTCTGCAGCCACTGGCAAATGCATGCCCTTCACATAATAGTTTATACTGGTAGAAGCATTGATTGCTGACAGTGATGGCTGCTGGGATGGTATTGCTCACATAGACAAAGAAGCAGCATGAACAAATATAACCTCAGATGTGAGAAGAATGTGCATAAATGTATATAAAAACTTCCACTGGGGCAGCTGAGTTAGGATTGTGCTTATGCCCAATGCTTATGGAAAAATGAGAAGTTTAAAAAGGGTGATAATCCTGGATTGCTTCTGTCAATTTTTTTTAATAAATCCAGAATGTGTTCACATCAGTGTCAGAAGAAAGAAGACATTCACATCGATATTTCTGTTTTCTACCCTCTGATCCTCTGCTTAGAACTCATCTATGGTTTGTAGATGAGTGCTTTCTGGCACATTCACTGTAAAATACTCAGTGGTGTTACACCAGTGTGTCAAAAGAGAATGCTCTGTTCTCTGATAGTGATGTACCCCTTGCTTTCCAGTTTTAAGGTGAGAGAAATTTCATACTTTATTTTAAATACTCTCTAGCTTTGTTGGATTGCAAATATAGATATAATACACTAGTTCTCAAGATTTGGAGTATTATCTTTGTGAAATCTAAAAAAAGCTTAGTATTTTTAAAGAGGAAATATATGACAGTTTGGTTTCTAATCTGCTGTGAGGCAACCAATCATGCTGCTGAATAGCTTAATCAGTCTGACACCAATTGCTTCTGCCATGATCTTTCTGTAGTCTGTCCGATTTTCTTCATGCCCTAACACTGTAAACACAGATTTTGTTTTCTCTGCTTCCTTGTTTAGCTTATTTTCCATTGCATTGCATTTCTCGTACTACTGCTTCAGAATTCCTGTTTATGTTGGACATAGTTACACCTTATCACTGTGCATTAGTGCTCATATATCTTACATCTGAATACAGGAAAAAAGGAGGAAACAAAGCACTTTGAGATGATTGCTTGCAATGCAGTGCTCCATAGATGTATGATTACACACGCTCCGGTAGTGTTGCAGTTTTTCAGTAGCTCTCCCCCATTTTCTCATTTCTCTGCACTCATGTACCTGCCCATTTGCTGTACATTTGGTAAGAATTCTGTTTCAAGGCTTGCCAAGAAATAAGAGGGCTTTTATTACTCAATGAGTCATCAGTGCAGAAGTTTTTTTGGTCCTGCTGGAGTATTTTGTATAATGCAGAGATAATTGCTACTGTTGTAAAATATTTTCATTGAGAACAGTTGACATAAAACTGCAGAGAAACTGATCTGTCAGCTTTGTTGTTTGGTGGATCATCGTGTATTTTGCCTTTCTTTTTTGCTTGAAAGATCTCCATGAAGGTTATAAAAACAAACAAAGTAAATTTGGCCCCATTTGTACTCTTGTATACAACAGTGTCATTCCATATGGCAGT
Organism: Aquila spilogaster; assembly: GCA_024606505.1. Classification (NCBI taxonomy): domain Eukaryota; kingdom Metazoa; phylum Chordata; class Aves; order Accipitriformes; family Accipitridae; genus Aquila; species Aquila spilogaster. The sequence continues at coordinate 58,486,955 of JANHGO010000071.1, forward strand.
GTAAAAGTTGCTGTTATGTTGGGTTTTTTTCACTTTATATGGGTTTAGGACGTATATAGGACATATATTGAAGACTTGGAAATGCAGCCACTTTACTAGTAACTTTTACAGCTCTGTTCTGTGCCATATACAAGCCCAGTGACACAGTGTGCCATGGTGAGTGTTCATGTCTTTATATCACAATGCACTGTGGCACATAATGTTACACAGCCTGTATAAATCTTTCCAGCAGACTTTGTTACTGGAGAACTGAAGAATGGAAGAGTCAGCAGTATAATAGAGTTCATGTGCAGTGGACCTAATGGTCAGTATAACTGCTGCAAATAAAGTTCCTGTCCAAACCATACTGAAGGTTTACCAGGCTGCGTTTTCAAAATGTAACTTCTTGAATCTGAAGAATGCACACCCTTTTCTTCATATTAAGATATTTTTTTCTGCCTTTCATGTCCTGTGGACACTTCTTTTTTTTTTAATAAAGCAACTTGTAATTGGATTAATTTTCGTTCAAGGAATTAATAGAACTGTCAGCAAAAAACTGAGTGTAAATCTCTCATTTAGAATTCTAGTAATCCGATGCCAAGACTGCTTTCAGTTGTAGACTAGTTGTTGAAGACTTCTGACTTTTGTATTATTTCTTCAAAAGTCTCTGACAGAAAGGTTTATAAACAAATGGCCTGTCTGACTGCAAGACTTCAGCAAATGTCGTCAGTGCTTTCTGGTAGGTTTAATTGACACAGAAGTCAGAATCTGGAGACTAAATACAATAGTCTAAAGACAAAGTACTAGTCTAATCTTGGCACGTAGCCCTTGGCGCTGGTTTTGTACTAGTGCATTAGAGCATTAGAAAATAGATGAAGAATCCTCTTTTCTTCTGCCTAAATTCTACTTCAGAGCCTCAGGAGTGTAGGTGACCATAGTCGCATTCCTATAAGCTCTACTTAGATGTTCAAGCGTGACTTCATTTTGTAAGAACAAAAAACCCAAAACAAGCTCCAGGGTTGTTATTTGAATGTCTGAAATATCCTTGAACTTGCTGATAGTAATGTCTTTGTGAACATACCAGAAATGTTTGAAATTGAAATGTACATTCAGTTTATAAATAATTCACAGTTCCAAATACAAACAAAACACCTCCTAATTATAACTGTGTGTGTATATGCGCACATGTTTATATATATACACATATATACATGCACGTGTACCTACAGAAAATCTTTTTTTTTGTCTTAGGTGTATGCTAAGAGTTCTGGATTCCTTTGGAACTGAACCAGAATTTAACCATGCCCATTATGCTCAGTCTAAGGGCCACAAAACACCATGGGGAAAGTGGAACCTTAATCCCCAGCAGTTCTATACAATGTTCCGTAAGTATCCCTGGCTTTGTAAAGAATTTGGTGCTTATTAATGGAACACTGTCATTGAGATGGATGTTTGAATTCATTGAGACAGGTCTATGGTTTAATATAATGCACATAAAGGGTCAGAATCGTAACTGTAGATTTTCTACCTTACTTTCACACACAAGAAAAGAATCGATATGAAAAAAGATAGAGAGCTCTCTTCTCAGGGTACCTGTGGAAAGTGCTGGCTGGCTTTTCCTTCAAGCTTCAGTGAATTACTTTTGCATTGTTATAAGCTGTACTGTTAATGCAGTTGTGAGGATAAAATAGCAGAAATACAACTGAGCAGCGCAATTCCTTATGAATTCTATATAAATTTTTTTCAGATTAAATGATTATCTGGCCTACTCTAGCATGAGACTTGACTTAACGGTACTAGGTTCTAGAGTCAAAGGATCATTCTTTTGCATGCTGTAGTAGCAATTTAAGTTTGTTATCTCTGAAAGGTGCAAAAAGATTCCCCACTGCCAGCTAGCTTGAGGGTTTGTGAGGCTTAGGAAATGCGTGCTTTTATGTACTGAATCTTCGCAGCATGTCTAAAAAGGAGCCCTGGGTAGTGAGCAGCCTGACTTAACGAAGTTTGGTGATGGTCCCTGAGGCTAGGGCCAGAGCACGTACTGTTCTTTCTAGTTAGACTTCTTAGTCACATCTTCCAAACTTTTCTGTTCTTCATAGTAGAAGTGTACGCACTGCTGTCTAGCTGACATGCTTCTGAATTCAGTTGTCTTGTAAAATTCTTTGAAGAGGCATTCCAACTAACAAAAGGCGTGGTGGAGAAATGTGACTTGGGAGTGGTTGCAAAGTTAGTGACTGGACTTTAATGAGCAGAGCTTGTTCCATATCCACATGATTTGCTAATATTTATTGGCTTATATCATACATGGAAAAGGAGCCAAAGGCTCAAACGTGCTATATTTGAGTAGTTCAACTATTAGGAAATTTGACTGTGAGATCCTGATCAAGAGAGCACCAAGGGTGATGGTGCACTTGAGGAAAGCATTTGTGTGAGTACTTGTGGTACAGCTATGTGCAGTTCCTCAGACTCACTCCAAGAAATGCAGTACATCTCCCTAGGGAAGATCTCTGTTATGTATGGCAATATAGATTACTGTTATATTCTATTCTTTGCAACAAATCACTTCATAATCAATATTTCAGAAGAGTCTGACTGTATTGAAATTTCATAAGTAAGCATTTCTGGGTTTTAATGCTGGAAACAACTGTTATTTTTCCTTTGCAGAAGAAGCAGCAAAGAGATTTTTCTGAAGCATGAGTGATTACAGTATTATAGATTGGTCAAGGATTTTGCCTTTTTTTTTTTTTTTGGCACTAGGTGCCAAAGAGTCATTAAGTTCTGAAATATTTAGAGTTTATTTTTGTGTTTTGTCCTCTGATGCAGAGATAGCAGCATCTTTATTGGGTTATGATTGAAAGTGCATACATATTATGCATCAGTAAAGATTTTATGCCAGACTGGAACCCTGGATGCCTTCCCAAGATTCCCAGACTCTATTATGTTTTGAGAACTCTGATTATAAGGGCAGAAAATTATTACTGAGCGACAAGCAAGCCATATTCAAACCTGTGGTGTATTACCAACCGCTTGTCTGTTCACTGAGCTTTCCAGAAGCATGAGGGTGTTGTTTTCCCCTTCTCATGTTTTTTTTATTTAAATTCTGTTATGCCAAGTAACACCATTAGTACTTTTTAAACTGCATGATCTTGCTTAAAAATCTGAGTGCTTCCTGTCAGTGATATTTAAGGCACTGAATTCCACCAATTCTAAGTGCTAACTTTAACAAAGGTTTTTCTTTAGAGTGTGTACTGCCTTGCCTCTCTTTTGAATGCAGTCTCTTATCCAAAAATATGAAAGGAAAGAAAAAAGCCCCTTTTCAGGCATATTTGCCACATGCCATTTACTTTGCTAAATGCTAAAAAGTCCTTGGGCCTAAGCAAGTGCCTAGCTGTTGCTGAGGCATTTTTTGTAGAAAAAGAGTAATTGTCATTTGAAGGACTAAATATAACAACAGAGGGAATTGTACACTGTGTATGGTATCTCTGTTCTGTTGTATTACCCCATTGGCTAATTTTCAGCAATCAAAGAGTAAAACTTTATAATGGCAATAGAACTTTTATTGTAGAACTTCGACTATGAGTTTAACATTGTGTATGTCACATGTGCCTGGGGGCTGTCTTTTCTTTTTTTTTTTAACTGTGCAAAATGTGCTTACAAGTTGTCAACTTGAATTAATAGAAAAAGGTGAGACTTATAGAGATCCTAGGTTTTATTGCAGTTTGACTTCTATGCAGGTGGGTAAGGCTGTGCCACTTATTAAATATGTGCAAAAAAAAAAAATGTATTGCAGTAGTTTTTGTACATTAGTGATGAATTCTTACCAGAAGCTTTGAGCATTGCAATCCATCCCTGCAGTTGAACACCCTTTCAACAAATAAACACTCAAAAGCGCCACCAGCCACAAAAAACAGCCAACACCAACTTAATTGTAGTGAACCTACAATTCTTTATAGGAGGCGAACAGTGCCTAGTACTGCTGGAGGTTACTGCTGAAAAAAGACCAATGAAGGCTAAAAGTAATACAGAAAATTAAGAGTAAATTATATACCCTTCGCAACTAACACAACAGTTTTGGTAATTTCAGTTGTCTCCTTTCAGTATTTTGTAACACATATCTGAGTGAATTAAGCAGTGAAATTTGTGTTCTGATTTGCATGGTGTGACTCTGTAGGCTAATACTTAGCATGGAATGAGTGTTGGCTCTTTCAATATAGCAGGTGAGCCCAAGTAATTTACTAAAATTTATCATATTGAGCAACATACTGCTTTGTTAGCAAGCTTAAATCCAGTGTTTCTTCAAATTACCAGTGTTGCATCTTTGGGACTGTCAAGCTGGATTCCTTCTGGTCCTCTTATCTCTAATAGTAAAATAAAGCAGAGCACACAAAAAAAAGCCAGTATCATTGGCCTTGGTCCAGCTGCAGAATTTTTATTACAGGAAATGAGCCAGAAAATAGCTGCTTACTTCAGTAGACATATGCAGAAGGACTTAAAATTAATAAGATTTATTCTCAAAAATAAGGTAAGCAAATCTCAGTGAGAATGTGAAGTAGTATATTTCTTATGCCTATTTTCTTGACATTGTGAATGCTTTTGTAACATTAACTAATACTTCAAGAGATTTTTGAATATGCTCCATTTCTTACAGCTCACACTCCAGATAACAGCTTCCTTGGATTTGTGGTAGAGCAGCATTTGAATTCCAGTGACATTAAACACATTAATGACATCAAAAGGCAGAATCAATCTCTCGTTTATGGCAAAGTAGATAACTTCTGGAAGGTGAGTTTTCCACAGTCATTTACCTGAGCAAATTTATTTTGATCAATATAATAAGGTGTAACTCTCAACTTAGAAGTATTCCTTCTCTATGAACCTGTTCTTTTTCTGAAAATAAGCATTTAAAGGATTCAGTTGAATATCTTGAAGTCTTGCTGATGAGAAAACGTTTATCTGTCTAGATTAAGATGAATCCATTGTTATTTATGCACACCCTACTACTGGATTAATTTTTTATAGATTTAATATCACAATTTTAGCAGATGCAGTAGTTGTTACAAGCAATGGGAAATTAAAGGTGCCAAGAGGCTTTGTAAACTTCAATCTTGTCATATACAAATGTCGCTTTCAATGATTTATTTTCATATATACAACCAGAAATGTGCTGTATTTTCAACTGGAAGGTGTATTTCACTGAAGACTCTGGAAGCATGCAATCTCATTTTATATCCGTGTAACATCAGATTTCTGTTTCTTTAGCGTTGTAATTACTGCAACGTCTCTCCCCTTTGCAGAGGAGAGCTGCAGAATAACAACACTGAGATCTGGTCATATTTTCACCAAGTACCATATATTGGGCTGCATAAAAAGACCTCATATTTTAAGTCTTGTCAATTGCAAATGGAACTGATGGGTACAGACTATGCCGTACGAAGGATCAAATGACAGAACAGTGAGGGCACACCTGTTTCTCACATTTTCCTTTCTTTTCTCTTACTTGTCATGAGAGTATAGTCTTGTGCAGTTTTCTGACCTATAGAATCAACATTCAGTCTGATAACTGTGAGACAAAACAGAAACTTAAGACAAAGGGGAGAATGTTGCCAGGCCTTGTATTAGAAAAAAGGTAAAGCCAACTGCTTCTTAGTTCTTGTGCTAAGAAAATTATATATATTAGCTGTGCGTGTTTGTGTCACTGTCCTATCAGATCAACAGCAACACACACACGCACTGACCAGTCCTTTTGCCCAACTACAACTATCCTTTATTGTTTTCTACAAGCCTTTTATAACATACATTATCGCATCACATAGCAACATCGAATGCAGCTGAATAGCAACATTACAACACAAACTTCCTTAGCTAATTTCTAACAGCAGCTTAGTGAGTGGTTCCGAATCGTTCCACCTTTAACTTTAAACAAACAGCTGAAACCCTTCATCTTGTCCGTTCCTTCAGGTTTCCTGTTTTTTCCTCTTTGTTCCTTCTTTCTCAAGCTCCTTGCAGCGTGATAGTGTCAGCATGTCCTTATCAGGCATTATGTGCTTAGCTTGATTGAATCCCAAGGTCTCATGGGAGTTAGGTTTACAGTTGACCCCCAAGGAGACGGTTCCTTGGCTATGGTAACATATTCCCAAACATGTTTGGTTTTAATCCCTCAGGTTTATACATGGGCTGATTGCCCTAAGCCATGTAATCTGTGTTTTAAAAAGAAATTTTACTTAGCATCATACAAATACTGTGACAGTTATTCTTTTTGATCTCATGGTATAGAATGACTTGCTATGTCCCCAGTTCTAGTCTGCTTTGCCTGCAAAGTGCTGGTGCAGAGTTAGGATCCTTAAATTCAAGTCTCTTCTAGCTGAAGCTCTTGTACTTTTAGTTTCTGATCTCATTATCAGTCTCTCAGTTGCATGTAATGATTGTGCTTCCTGACGTGATTTGTACTGTGTATCAGTAGAACAACCTGTTGAGTACTGGCTGGATTTAAGGAACAAAATATTTGGTTATTCACTAGTGGTGGGTTTCTTTTCACTGACGTGTATGTCTTTCTCAGTTTATTCAGTCTTCATTAATTCAGAAATGTATTAATAGATTATCTGCCCAGAGGGAAGACTTGTGATTGTCTAGTCTGAGATTCTATGTGACACACAGGATATTCATGAGCTGATTAAGGCAAGAACATGGCTTTATGGAAAAGAACATCCTATCCTGAGTTTTAAAAAGAACACAATGGAAACCTCACTACTTCCTCTGGTTAATTTCTTAATTGCCATCTCTTTTATGTCTGGGATTTATTTTTATTCTAGTACAGATTTGTATACTATAATTTCCAGTCTTAGTAGCAGTTGTAGGCTTTACTACTGGACTGATGGTATTGCTCTTATTTACCTGCAGGAATATATAGGTTGAGGTTAAAGTAACCCATAGTTGTCTTGTGAAAAGCCTACATGTATGTACTGGGCCACTGAGAGCTCTGAGGTTTCTAAGCCTTAAGTGTCCTCACACGTCTGTTTTCTCTGATTCTTTTCAAGATTGTTCACATTCCTCTAGAAATGTGAATGTTAGCAAAAGTCACATGGTAACATTCTAGCACCAAAATAAAAAAGAAATATTGTATGCATTGTTATACGCATCCTCTTCTCACCATTAGGAACTCATGTTCAGATTAGTTCTCATCCAAGATCCTTGAATAATTTTTTAGAAATGCTACTTTCCAAGTCACTGCACTATTAATATTGCCTGTCTTGTGTCTCCAGAAATGTAGGATGTAATTTTTGGCCATATTAAAATGCTTCTTGAAAGCTTGTTACACCAAGCACATCGTAGCTGTAACTTGCAAACTAACTGTAGTCATGCCTGTATACATTGGTACATGAAGTGCAATCACTGCAGAGTGGGTTTGAATTGGTGACAACGTGGGATGTCTTATTTGAAGTGATAAAATCCAATACTTCTCATCAACAATAGCCTTGAACTAATCTTGTGTCTGTGTAATTTGCTTATTTCTTGTTTTCATCCTTTTACTCGTTCAGTGCTCTTTTCATCTGTTGCCATAGCTTGTACTGAACTAGTGTAATCTATTTGTCCTACTACTTGTCTTTATATTGAACAAAGCCAATCAGCAAAAAGCATAATCTCCACAAAACACACGTGTCACTGTTGGTTCTGGTCAGTCATTAGAAGTACAGCGTGAATGGGAGAGTGTTCTGATCCTCAGACTGAAAGGCTTATTTGGAATATTAGTTGCAAATAGCTTGCTTAATTTTAAACCAAATGGATTGAAATGGAACCAAGGAGACCATATTGTCAGTTCAGAGTTTTGTTTTTTTTCCCTGGGAGTGAGACTAGAAATACTAACATGCCATCACATAGCTGTGGTTGTGGGTCCTTCTCTGTATCTAGCTAAGTCTGTAGAAGAAAGATCCCATTTTACTTATGTAAAGACTGTAAAGGCAAAGGGACCAGTGTGAACAAGGAGTTGTTACGAAAGGAAGGAAAATGAATGCTCACCTGTCTCTGAAGGTCTAGGCTCGTAGGGAAGGAACTCTGAAAGAAGGGATCTCCAACAGGAGATCCTTCCTTAGTGGCAGTGAGCCCTTAAATGAGATCTAAGAGGGGTTGAGCCTGGCTCCAGGTGAATCACCTTCACCTGTGCTCCCAGGGCTGACCGGATCTTTCCTTCAGGTACTCAATCAGTGGTTCAGTCTGTGACTCAGCAGTCCCAGTACAACTTGTCACTTCGTCTTTGCTAGAAACCCTCTTATTCCCAGCTCTACTGCATGACTAGAGGTGGTGAGGCTAGTTCAGACTGTCTGCTTAAACTGATAAACTAACAAGGTTATTGTAGCTAAAGAGAGTTATAGATTGCTTGCAGACAGTGTTCTGTCTTGCCACATCATTCAGTGAGGTTAAATTCTGATATGAACATGGTGGGTGGTGGAAAGAGGAATATAGCAGCCTGTCCTATTAGCACTGATGGATACAGAGGAACGTATGAAAAATGTGTGAGCCCATGGCCTGAGACCAGTGGCATTCGTATCCCTCTGCAGTGGGGAGATGTAGATATGTCTTGCTGGAGGTTAAGAGGGATGTATGCTGCAGAGACTGTAAGAAACGTCTTCTTGTTTACTTCCTTCTGATAAATAAATCAGTCTTAAGGGAGTTGAGGATTACAAATAGAAGGCCATGAAGAATTTCACTGCATTTCTAAAGATTATCCTTATAGATAAGCTATCAAGGGTAACACTTGCCAAGTTTTGAATGTTTGTAGTTGAAGGTCGAAGTTTTTATCTGGGATTTCTAGCAGCACTAAGGAATAAAGAGAGACTTCTGTCTATCTAAGTGACATAGAAGGAATGAAAAAAATCTGAGTGAAACGCATAATGCTCTCCATTTAATTACAGAGCATTTCAATTAAAAGTGAATGCTTGAAGCCTTTCACATCTTCTTAGCTCCTGTAGGTCTATTTTTTTTGTTCTTCCTGCAGCTTCTCATCATACTGTTGCAGTACTTCTGCCCTCAGTCATAGAAAGAAAAGAGTCAAGATTCATTTTAAATTCTAGTTTTGCGGGGCACCATGAGAGAAGTTCAAATTTGACTTGAATCAGAAAATACTCATCAAAATGTAACTTAACAATTGTATAATGATTTCTTCAACAAAACATTGTATTACAATGTATTGAAGTTGCTTGAAAAATATTTTTATGTTGAAAGACGAATTTATGTGTTTGTTGCTAATGCACCTTGACAAGGTGTGCATTCTTAAGTGTGTGCTGTCTGCAAAGCGAGTTTTGAGGAACTGTAAGTGGGAGATGTTTACACTTCAGCTAGTTTTTATTGAGAAAGTACATAACTAAGGCTACTCTTATGAAGATTTCCCCTTTCCCCTCCGTGTCACATATTTAATTTCCCCATTGTATTCCGTGCTGGATGAAGTGGGAAGAATAAGATGGGGCAAAGTTAGAGAGGAAAAACTACACTTTTAGGGAATATTTCTATTATGAGCAGAAATCAGTGTCTTGCTGCTGGCAGCACTGCATTTCACTTACTTCTGGTTGTGTTTTGTGCTTCATATTTAGCGACATGCTTTGGATGAACATTTCATTTTGTTTTTGAAGTGAGAAGAAACATGAGGGAAAGGAGAAAAGATCCTTCTCTCCTTTTCTCTCTCACCTGGTCAGTGCGCTCACAAACTTATCTCATAGCGTTCTTTTCTTGTCCTTCAAATTTGCAGCAGCACTGGGAGCTTATCTATCAGTTAAAACTTGCCTTTGCTGCTGTCACAAGGCACCAGGAGCACCATCCTTTATGCCACTTAGCAAGTTGAAATAAACCAGACATTTTAGTAGCATTTCTGAAATTCACCATCTGCTTCTGGAAGTATAGATTTAAAAAAAAAAAAAAAAAAGGTAAATCTGGTAAATGCACAGTTGTGGGTAGATATGTATATATACACTTTTGAAGGCTGATTCTTCAACATTTATTATGAAAATTGTTTTTTAGCATCTGCTTGAAAGAAAAAATATTCCATAAATATCTGCCTTTCAAAGAGGTCAGTGATTAGCTTCACTTTTTGCAGAACTCTGCATCTGTGGTATGAACTAGTCAGGTGTTACAATGCCAGGTAACATCATCATCTAGTAATATCTGGTTACCACAAAACCAACACAACTTTTTCTTCCTGTAGTCTCCCTTGCTGATGTCTTTTGTACTCCAGTTCTTTCCTGCTTCTATGCTTATTGTGCACAAGTACTTCACATTGTTAGTTCTGGAAATTCCCATTTAAAGGACAGGAAATTTCTTTGTTAGGCATTAGTAAGCACTGGATAAGAACCATACTGACAAAAATAATAATGACGTTTAAGAAGTTTTTATGGGTTAAATGGAATAAATGATCAGTGACATAGATAAATACTGGCCTTTACTGAGGTGCTTTATTCATTCCTTGTGCAAATATATATGTGCAAACAAGTAATATCTATGTACATGCCATTGTATGTTTTGTACAGGTATATGAGGTGATTGCCTAACAAGAGGTTCATAAACAGACGTTCAGGGAACGCAAAAGTGTAGCAGGGTTATATGATACTTCCTTTGCATATTCTCTTTCCTCCCAGCTTTTTTCGGCTCGGGGAATTATCTGATTATTTGTCTACTGATAAAGCATCTTTTGACCAGTTTTTGACATCTCTTAAGACCCATCTTCTAAGCATGGTCTAATCTTGATCCCATGCAAAAACGAAGATTTTTTTCGAAGCTTCTTAAGCGTCTTATGCTTGCGTCAGGCTCAATTATGCGCTGAACATACCACTGGGTTTTGGCTGACCTTGGACTTGACATTTTAGCAAATAAGCACTCTGGTGTTCGAACCTTGGGACTTAACAGTATGCACTTAGGAAATACACAAAGATCTGTTCCAATAATTCTTACTTTTCTGAATTACATTTCTCAAGTTGTATAAAAATAATTGTGTTCTGACTTTTTTAATTGTTTGAAGATGGGACTGGTTATATCAACTGTTTTACAGTTTGAACTTTCAATCCCTTCATCTGGTTTAGGACTCTGAATCAAGATTTGTGTGATGTAATGAGCCTGCTGTTCTGTGCAGGTAGTGGTTAGTTTTGTTCCTTGCTGAATTTCCAGTGTTCTGTGAGGTTACTCAAGTGGTCTAAAATTGCAAAAATGTTTGAAAACTTCACACTGACAAAGTGATATGTGGATGTCCTTTATCTATCATGACAAGAAAAAAGCAGAGTTTAGTTCATGTGTCATATTTCTACTCCGTACTTCTGTCGCACTTCTACATTTTCATCCACCAAACAAAATTTCAGCCCTTCAGGCTGTGTCTTGCTGTCAGCATTTTCTTATGGAAAGACTTATCAGACAGTTGTCATTTGATTTCTTTGATGAAAAAGGCCTTACGCCTTTAAAAGTAGGTGGGAATAATTGATGTACAGTAATAACAGTTCTTCACTCAATGATCAACAAATATGCCTTTCCTGAATGGCAACTTTATTTTAGCTGCTAAAAACTTGTTTCAGAAAGGGCTTGTATGACTGTACACTGTTCTTCCATTTTGATTCCTAGGAGAAATAATTTGCTCTATTTTGATGTGATAATCTTTCATGCTTTTAAGTTTTGCACTGCGGACAGTGAATACAGTGAATAATGCAGCTTGACCCAGACTCTGAAGAGAAGTTTGATTTTGCTTTTCTATCCAGCAGCCTGTGATCATGATCTCTTTGCATTTCTGTGATTCTCTTCGAATTACCTTTAGATAAGTAAAAATCTGGAGTTTACTTTTAAGATTAAAGAAAATTTAAATCCACATTCAAGCAAGCAAACTCAGGAAGTGGTTTAACAATGAAAGGAATGCTCTTATTTTGTTTATTTGCAAATCACATTTCTTTATTTACTTGCAGTCCTTGTATTTCTGAAGGCTGTACATATGCTTTCTTATTTTCTAATTCATTGTTTTAAGTGTTTAGAATTTTTTTGTCATTTAAGACCTTCCTTACTCCCCAAAAAGTGCAACTGTAAATACAGCATGGAAGCCTACTCTTTTCATCCTATGTTGGCATGCTGCCCTTCTTTAACCCTGCATTCCTCATTCTGTAGCAAGCAATTGCTGGTATTTGGATAGAAAACAGCATGTAAATACAGTAGGAGTATTCACTTTGTTATTAATAGGTGATTTAGGAAATATTTGGGGGATAAATTCAATGTCCATTATATGCATGCTTCCAACAACATTTGTGATGGACATCATAAGTGTTTCTCAGAAACCCTCTAGATTTTTATTGGCATTGTATACAAGCAGGATGTAAAAATGGGAGAATTGTACTGGTCCATTTTATGTTCATTTTTGAAAATGAGATAATGGGTAAGAGTAAGGTGGCAGCAAAGCCAGTTCAGATCAAAGATTTATCTTTTCTGACTCCAAAAATAGCCAAGACTTGATATGTAAGAAAGAATGCGAAGTTGTCGAATTGATTTTCTTTTAACAAAATACATAAGCTTCTCTAATTATGTTACTTTATTTTACTACTAATGGGAAGAACATCTCCTCAGATTTGAAGTAGAAGGAAAAAAGCTTATTTTTTTAAAAATAGCTTGTGTTAATTAACAATAACAGCAACCCTTTGTCTCCATTTGTTGCCTATTTTACATAATGCTTAACCCAGGACATTGAGTGGTGCAACCTTGGCAGACCTACCAGAACAGAGTGATTCGGTAATGAGACAGGCAGTCCACTTCATCAAATACAGTCTTACCAGCAGAGGTAGCAAAAGCTAGAAGCCAGTCATTATGTGACATTAAATAACCTATGCATTTGAATGTATATCAACAGTTCATTTAGGAAAGAAATTCTTGGAAGTAATGATGTTCATTCATCCAGACCTGATGCCTTATTGCTTCTCCAAGATTTGAAAAGACAGGTTTTTCCCAGTCAACTTGCCCTTTGAATGAACTTCGGTAAAATTGTTGGCCAGCTATTGCATAGGGCTGTGGAAGAACAGCGTACAGAATTTACATGACAAAAGTAGTGATTTGAAGCAGAGTTCTTAAACACTCTCTTGCTGCCAAGAAATTAAGAAACCTGTTGCCTGATTTTAGAGTTATTACTAAAACTATGTGCAAATATTGAGGGGAAGTCTCTTGATCTCTGCTGCATACTGGCTGTAAATGCAGTCTTTAGCTAATTGCTTTTGGAATGCTAGTAGTCTTTGAAACTCAAAAGACACTTGCACTGAAGGTGAGATTCAAGCTTGTCTTTGCAAAGAAGGTGAAAAATTACTTTGTTTTATCTCCAACAAAATCAGAGTGATGATTTGATATTTCACAGTGAGGTCATTTGTAGTTTGTGTTGTTTTGGGATTGTTACTGTTTTTGTTTTTACTGTTTGAAAACAAGTACTGTTTAGGCAGTGCGGAGTAAACAACTATCTGGTGACCTATGTTTTATCCAGTTAGAAATTAATAGAGCCTTGATATTTATTTATTTTTACATAAATTACAAATAAATAAACTGTATTTTTTTAAAAACTAGTAAGAAAGAATAGTAAAAATTAATGAAAGATTGGATATTATGGGAGTCATGTAGAGAAAATATAAAAATGACCGTATAAGGAATTGTGCAAGAAAATGTGAGAATGGGAAACTTCTTCCCCTTCTGTCATTTTGGTATCTGATCTTAATCTCTGCTTGGAATGTGTGAAGTCTGAGAATATTTTATTGTTGCTATTACAGGACAAGAAGGCTTATCTGGATGTCATTCACACCTATATGGAAGTCCATGGAACCGTTCATGGGACAAGCACGATTTATATTCCTGGATATGTAAAAAACCATGGTATACTCAGTGGGCGGGATCTGCAGTTTCTACTGAGAGAAACCAAGGTATGTTTGTCAAGAAGGAGAAGTAGCAAAAACAGGTGAAGAGAGACAGTATCTGAAATACATGTATTTTGCCTCCTACAACTGTGCTCCTAATTTTAAAGTACTGGAAATATAAATGATCAAATGAAAAAGAGATTTCGTTTTCTTCCACATGCTAATAACACATTTTTGATCGTGCCCGTGATTTTTGGATTGACAGCTATTACTAGAAAATTGGGACTACTGCCTACAATCTAGGGGATACATTTAACAGTGAACTTGAAAAATATGACTAAATTCGTGTTCCATTTTCCTAAATGTTTTATTCAGCTCAAGGAGATTATCAGCTGAGAGAATACTTTGTTTTAGATCCATAATGTGAAAGTTAAGTATTATATGGAAGCTGTACAATAGGAATGCTTGCTCTGACCTACCAATGACTTTAACCTGAAGTGACACCCCTCTGTAGGGAAGAAAAGAAGAAAGGCAAGCCCCTCATTCTCCATTCATTTCCTTCCCTCTGCTCCATTTGTGCAGAGACAAGAGAGAGAGCAGAAAAGTATGCTTTTTGTGGTATGCTTTGACTGTGGCTTCATAGTCAAGGGAGGTCAAGATAGGGGACAGTGTATACATTTAAATAAATAAACTTTTGTCCCTGAAATTGGAATGCTTTGTTGGATTTTCAGTGCCATTCCCATAATCCTTGTGGAACATTTTACAACACTAAGATGCTTTAGCATATTACATTTAAATAGAATGTTTAACTTTCAGTTGGTGAAATAAATAGGGTTGTGTGTTTAAAATTAGCAAAATGTATAGAACTTACCCTTCACTGCTGATGGTTTCTTGCTGTGCACTTCCAAAGAAGAATCTATTAAAAAAGAAAAAGAAAAAGCATTTTCCAGACTTCCCACACAACAGTAGAGATCTCCTTTTTGAATGCTGGGGGAAATGACAGTAATTTGACATCTCTGCGTGACAGCTGTTGGCAAATTATGACTTTTTAGATGCAACCACTGGGTGTATGTACTTGATACATACAGATACACATAATGTTGCAGATTAATAAGTCAACATTTATGTTCATCACAGATAATACTGAGATTACACAGCTTCCACCCTCATGGAGTATGAAATCACTGTGTTAACCACAGTACTAATGTGGGTGGAATTTTGACACTGTAGTAACCCCAGGCACAAACAAGCACTTCTTGTGAAAAAAATACATTCTATTCAGTGGAATAGTAAACTAAAGTAATGAGTTAACAGAATTAATAGTGTCCTTATAATTAATTAAAAAAAAAAAAAAAACAGTTCATAATAATAGTTATATTTGAGTAAGTCTTCATCTCTAATTCTTTGTCAGCCACCTTAGATGTATTATACTAAAAAGTATGATTTTTGTTATTAACTGGATAGCTCCTCTAGTTAGTGGTTGTGTTTGGTGGATGCTGAGATGCAAGATAAAGACATAATTTAGGACAAATTCAAGTTAATGTGCATTTTGCAATTTAGCACGGGGTTTTATGACTGGAAGTAGCAAGGCTCGTTTTACTCTATACTTTGACTAGGGAGATCCAATGGAGGATACTAGCCTGCAGTGGCAAGGTACTCCTGTGATCAGTAAGTTGCTTATTTCTCTCAAACTGTATTTCTGTGAGAAGTGTGGATTCAAGCTGTACTGTTTTCGGAGTCCTACAGGCACTTTAGATTTTAATGATTTTCTATACTATTGTGCATTGTCAGTTTGTTTTTCTCCTAACACTGAGGAAAATCCTTTGAAAATGTACTGGATTCCTTTTATCAGGTGGCACAGAGAAACACACTGATGTGGTTCAGAAAAATTAGAAGACGTAACCAGGCTAACAAACCTTTGGCCTGATAATAAGCAGTTAGGAGTCCATCCACTTCTCCTAGTACTTACGTTGTTTTATTGTCAGACAAATCAGAGTGCAACGTAGTTTTGATAATGAAGTGAAATATGTCTTCCTGCACCATTAATTTTGGTTATTACTCCTGTACAATTCTTGTTGCAATATATCTAGCCCATGATAAAAGCAGCAGCATCCTGATACTGAAAGTGGAAACTGGTCCAATGGAAAGTGGAGATTTACCATCTAATTGAATTGCTCTTTTTCAGTTGGAGCTGTTTGATTTTTTTCTTTGGGATTTTATTTTTCTTTTTCTAGCCGATGTTTAGTGTCTCATAGGTTCCATGGCTTTTCTGCTCTAGCATATGGTTGATTCTTAGTGTTAATCTACACACTTGATCTAAGTCTTCTTGTTGCCTGTACATTCACGGTTTCTGATTTTGATCTCCTTTGGGACAACAGTTTAACATAGCTTAGTATAAAACACCATTCACCTGTCTCCACTGGCCATCTGCTACATTTGTGAATTCATCATGTTGATATCAATAGTTCCTGGTATTGAATTGCTAACGTCAGTGTAGGGTTTTCACAGGAATCAAGCTGACTTGAAAGGGAGCATTGTGCCCTGAGAAGCTTCCTGTGAGCGTGCACATTCATCCAGTGATGTCCAAGGACACGTTTTAATCATAATCACTTTAATTGCCAGGCAACGTGACCAGACCCCGTAATGAATGTAGTTAAGGTTTTTTGTCACTGAACAATCAGCGTGCTAAAAATCCATGAGCATCAGGAGCCGTACCTTGCTGGTGGTAACATCTGTGCGTGCAGAACTCACTTGAGCCATCTAGCCTGCTGTTCACTGTCTCTAAGCAACAAACTGTCCCTTTAAGCTTCCAGAAACTTTCTGATTTTTCTTTCTAAACATACGCTTCATGATCCAAGGGCAAAGATTCTTTCATCATATGTGATTTCAACATTGTGTTAGCACATTTTTGTCAGGTCAGTTTACAAATGATCTAGTTCTGGAAAGTCAGAGCTAAATAATACTTTATCAAATCATCCCACTGAAGGTACCCACTCCTGTCAGCTTACTTTCTACTGTTTTCTTTTGCCCTTACACAGAAAATTCGAATAGATAACAGCTCAGTCACGACTTTCGTTTGTATTTGGTAGTTGGTATAGGATGCAGTTATTCTCAAAAGCACACAGCTGCCATTTTCTCCTAGAGTACATCACAAAGCAGTGCATTTCAGTGTGTGCTTTTCAAGCAGGGGGTGCTGCTCGACATCCATCATGGCTAGTTCAGCTGTGTGGTGCATGACATGATGTAGAGATGCAGCAATTCCTGAGGAGAAGATGGAGAGCCATTCATCACCTCAGAGCAACAGAGGGAGGCAAGGTGCAGCCTCCATGCCAACTTCCCTGCTCCCAGCTGGGCTGGCACCAAGCTGTCCTGAGAAAACCTGCACTGAGATTTTGAGAAACACTCCTCCTTTTCAGAAGGTTTCAGATGCAACTTTGGACTTCCCATCCTTGCAAATTTTTGAGGGAATCCAAATTATTCTACTACATGGTAGTTTATGCTTTTGGAACGATGATTAACAAAAGTAGTAGGATCAATGACTTTTTAAGGTAGTTTGAGAAAAACCCGTTGCAATGTCATTTAAGCATAAATAGGAAAATGAACATTAACCTTTTTGATATTGCCTTCTATGAAGTAGTATACATTTCACTTCCAGACACATCAAAAACCAGCTGAACGGACATTTAAATAGCCCAGCACCTGGGAAGAGAGCAGCACTCTAGAGCCGTGGTCAGGAGACCTGTGTGGAGTCAGCAGTGTTCTTTTATGTCACAAACCTGTAGAAATACAGCCTGTACTAAATCTCTGTTGTTTTGTGGGCGAGAGCCTTCTCGTCCACACAGTCTTTATCCCATACTAACCAAGGAACTTTAATAAGGCCGGTTTCCAGCAGCAGGGTGTAGATTCACTCTGGGGATCTCAGCTGAGCTAATGAGGAATGATGTGAAAGAGAGTGATAGAAGAATGAGGGGGGCTGAAAGGAGAAGCTGGGGGCTGCAGGTAGGCATGAGCCAGGCTGCTATGTGAGGCCCAAAGTCAGCAGGCAGCACACACCAAGCCACCAGTTTAGCCATAAGGAACATCTTCCTTTATTTCTTCAAAGGTATGGTGCTGCTTAGAAGTAAGGCTTGAAAACTGATGTGAAACAGGTGGTAGGCTATTTATTATAGATTAAGTGTTGACAGTGTGCTCTGTGCTGTCAAAACATAAAAACATGTTTCTTTCCCCATGGAGCTTCCTCCTAAGTAAATGGACCAGTCAGACACAAAACTGTTCAACAGTGCACAGCAGCAGCTTATTAAAAAAGTGAAAAATGAAACAAACAAACCTGCATTCTCTACATAACAGGCAAACACAGGTTCATAGGAGAATTGATGCTTCAGATGGTTTTAATTGCTGGTTCTCAGCTGTTTTTTTGCCTAAGCTAAAGAGTAGTTTAAAAAAAACATCCTGTGTGCAGGTTGTATGAAACAGTTTCACATCTAATTTACTATTTTCAAAAGATTTCTTTCCTTTAAATTAAACCTCTTTGGAGATGAAATTTAGTATGTTTTTTTTTCCTTTTTTTTTTTAACTGTAAGATCATATATCTTGTGCCACATATAAAACTCAAATTTACGTAATCTGGCTTTGGTGGAGATAGTCGTTCAGATCTTTTTTTTATCAGCTACTGGAGCATTTCCTGCAAGATTTCTCAGCAAGATAGCTGAGAAGTGTTTTGCAGCTGGATGACTTTTTTTAACCTAAAAATTGAAAACTGAAGAACCAGCATTCAGCTCCATGCTGTGAAAATTGTATGTTTTCAAACAAGGTGAGAAGGTTAACTTTCTTTTTGGATGGCCAACCTAGAAAAATACTGTTGTCATGGGTCAGAGAGGGCTGGTGCTGCAATGCCTGTGCATAGCACCACAGATCCACAGGTCTGTGCACTGCTGTAAGGTTAGCTCCTAGAATGGGCCTTCAGTTTTGAATCTTCTGTTACTAGCATTCATTTCCATGTTGCAGAAAACAAGGTAGAATAGTATCATTGAAATTCCGTGAATACATGGTTCTGATCACAATTCTAAGACATGAATTCTAATATTCTAACAATTATGAAGATTCCCTTTTGTTTTGAAAAAAATGAGTAGCTATATAAACACATATTCATGTATATAAAGTTGTCAAGCGTTGCTAAGAAATTGCTGTCATCATCAGAGCTTTTCATTCTGTCATTATACTTCCAAATAAAATCATTTAATTCAGGAATTACGCTGGGTCAAGAAAGGGATCAAGATACAAATAAATGCTATGCAACTCTGACAAAATACTAAATTTGACATTGAGGAAAAATGCTGCCTTTTCTAGAGCACCTGACAATAAGAATAGCTTTGTGGTGAAGCTGACAATGGGAATAGCTTTGTGATGCAGTTTACCTCCTGCACTGTACCTTGGGGTGTTGAATCCATTTAATCCTATGCAAACCTCTGCTGACGAGTTAGTGTCTTCACTTGATGTTTGCTGCCATCTACCGTTTTAATTAGACTTAATCAGCTTGCCAGGAGCATGTTCATATTGGCAAAACCAGCAAGTTAGCTGATGTGCGAGAGGGGAAAAACAGTAGTGTGGCTGTTCAGTGTGGTTACTGCAATAAAACTTGTACCTGCAAGACACCCCAGAAGTTCCATTTGAACACCAATCAAATCACCAAATGATTTCCCCCTCTCCAAAAAAAAAAAAAAAATTGAAAGGGTCTGTTGTTCCCTCAGCTCCATGAAAAGCCATCTTAGTTCATTACAGAAGATTACTGTCAAATGTGTTTGACAGGACATTCCATTACTGCTTCGGTATGAGGGAGTGAGCTGCTGAACCACATTTTCTTCTTAATGTTGTTTTTTGTAGGCTTGTACTTTTTGAGTGTGTTACTGTTTATTTTGTGTTAGGCCTTAGCTTTCAATTTCTGTAAAGAACAAACATTTAGACAGACCTTCTTTTCTCCTTTTCAGCTATTTGTTGGTCTTGGATTTCCCTATGAAGGGCCTGCTCCTTTAGAGGCTATTGCTAATGGATGTGCTTTCCTAAACTTAAGATTTAATCCACCAAAAAGTAGCAAAAACACAGAATTTTTCAAAGGCAAGCCAACACTCCGAGAGGTAAGCTTTATTAATATCGATAGGTTCTTTATTGAAAATGATTGTGGATTTTTTTTTAGTAACATAATATAGGAGAAGTTGCATAAATGTTCACAGTTTATCGCAAGAAGTGTACAACTGTCATTTTCATTAGCCGTCAGTGGGATTAGCAGTCCTTATTTTTAAAGCATGATGGAGATTTTTCATTCACATACTGTTAAACTTAACTCTGTGTCTGTGTGTACATTCTGCTAATTCTTGTTCACAGACCATAAACTAAAGCTCAATTTGTACACTTGATGTACACCTGGAACAGGTCGTGCATGATGTGTTATTCGAAAACATTTTCATTTAGTGGAAGAAACATATTGCTGTGTACTTCTCAGGAACTAAATAGGGAACTAAATAGGTGTCTTAATTATTAGAATAGCATTTGGAGGATTGTTGTGTATGTTTTTATATTTACTTTTTTCTCCAGAAAAAAAATCTATTCAAGGCACTGTTGAGCACTGCAATTAATGCTAACAATACGCTATATTTCCAGTTGAACAGAGAATGAATTTGGAGAACTGACTATTTGAGAGAAGAGGAAAACTAAACCTCAAGCTTTCAAAACAGCCAGGGTGTTTAGCCTCTATTAAGAGAGGAATGAGGCTAAGTAAGCCAGCCGGCTATGGCACAAGCCTATGACACCTGCAAGCAAATAATAGTCATGTAGCCTTTTCTGTATCAAGTCTTTTACTTGTGACCATAACGTCTTCATAGATGTGTATAAGTATTTCCTTTACATACTTATCTGAAGGAAAGTTCGCTGGTAATGCTTAGGCAATAAGTATGCACAGCAGTATCTCCTAACTGATGTTGCGTTTTGGCTTTATAAACTGTGTACTGAGCACTGCCAGCGAGCTGATGATCAAAGGACAGTTTCCTGTTTACAGCCATGAACGTAAGTTGCTGATAATTTTGCATGCCAAGGCTGTAGGTACCTTTCAGCTCGTCATACATCCAGCAGGTGCAGAACACTGAGTCCAACCTCAGCCCTTCCCAAGGTTGTATTGCTACCAAAGGAGATAGCAGTAAGGAAAAGAAGCCCAATTAAGCCTTCTCCTTGGGCTTTGCACCTCTTGGAGCTTTCCTTCTCTGAGTTGCTCACCTGTCTCTCTCTTCTTCCAGTTGTTCTGTGCCCAGACACTAAAACCAGTCAGGCCTGCTAAGCCATTGTGACCCACCTATCTCTAGTAGGAGTTTTAGTGCATGGAATGCTCTGCTAAATCCTGCTGACATCTGTCAGCCGTAACAGAAATACTGTGCAGTTGACCTGCACAGAAAAATAATCCCTAATGACAGCTGCAGTACAAAACAGTATAGTGAACATTCTTCACAAATATTTCTCCATTCATGTGCTCAATTGATCTATCATAAGAGTAACCTTTGCTGTAACTCATTTCCACAACTGCATTTAGATCCACTTATCTTGGTGCTGATTCCTTGGGTTTAAGAAAGATCTTCAGTCCCTCTGCCAGTTTTTTCAAGTATTAACAACAAACACTTAATTCTGTAATTCTGAAAATTAACTGATTATCGACAGACCAATTTGAAAATAAAGTCTATATTTGTTACAGTAAAGTAACCATTGCAAGTTGTAATGTTCTAAGTAGAGTTTGTTTATAGCGAGTCTGGGGTGGGCAGTTACCTGCTTCCGCTCCGCCAGGTAAGAGAGACAGGAAGGGGAAAAAAAAAGAAATTCACCCTCCAACAGCTTGTTTGGTATCAGTATTTGTACCAAGAGCTCTTCTCCATTTCTCTCCCTTGCAAAAAAAAAAAGAAAAAGAAAACACTGTATGCTATATCCAGTTGAAATGTGTTTGAAGGGCATGGTTTCTTTCCCCACATAAATAATTTTCCGCTTTTAAGGAGAAAAAAGGACTTCAACTTAGAAATTAATTTCAAATCTACTTCAAAGAATTCTAATGAGCCTTAATTATAGCCAGATGGAGTATCTCCTGAGTATCTAAAATATCAAGCCTCAGCTAATTAAAGCATTTCAGCATTAGAAATAGTCTTAATTTTTTGTGAGTACGGGTGCAGAATGTCCGCTGCAATAAAAAAGCATTGCTGGTTATTCTCAATACTCAGACAGTTACTGGCCTGGGAAGTGCAGTTGTTCATCTTCCAATCTGGCCTGGCTGTAACATTGCTCTCTGGCTAGCTGGGATGGTAGAGGAAGAGTGGTCTAGCACCTGATTCCTGAGGCTTTGTGGAATTTAAAGGGCTGTCTATGTTCATATTTTTAAAGGCACAGTGGAGGATTTTTTTGGTGGAACTGAAAGCAATAGAAATGTAGCTTCTGTAGCATGAAGTTCAGACATAAGTGTCCTAGGAACTCAGGCAGTTGAGTAGCCCCAGTTAGTTCCTTCTGTTTGAGTGAGAAAGAGAGCAAGGATGGTGAAAGCTGTCGCAGAATTCTCTTGCAGTGCCATCCTGCTAATGCTGAGAAATCTAACAAGCCATCTCTGGGATCACTTTTCTCAGTTATCTACTGCAGTATTTACTGAAATTGTTTTCTGACCAAGGGTTGAGCAAAATAGCAGTTAACACTCTCCTTGAGGTCAAATGACACTTGTAGTAACAGCAGCAACAGAAACAGCAGTCACCATTCACCCTGAGTTATAGGAACAGTCCTTTATACACTTCTGCTCATAGAAGCTTGGAACTGTTTGAAATTTGGAGAGACAGGGCAAGGGTGGCAGCTCTGAC
The DNA here is from genome assembly GCA_024606505.1 of Aquila spilogaster. Lineage (NCBI taxonomy): Eukaryota > Metazoa > Chordata > Aves > Accipitriformes > Accipitridae > Aquila > Aquila spilogaster. Next base: position 58,509,633 of record JANHGO010000071.1, read on the forward strand.
AGCCAGTCACAGGGGTCCAACCAGGCCTGGCAGCAGTGGCAAGCTGTGACAGCTGGCACTGCTCTGTGAAGGAGCTGTTCCCAGCACAGAGGGCAGGCTGGGTCACACAAAATGGAATTAATGTAAGCAGCAACTATTCTGCACTGTTAGATGTTGTAAGGAGCAAAGTCACAAGTGAAAGTGCACAAATGTTGCTCATGATCTGCACTGTTATCAGATTTTCAGTTTTCCAACTCAATTCACTCTCTGAATTTAAACATGGAGAGTCTGAAAGATAGCTCAGAAGGAATGAAACTGACTGTTCAGTTCCAGCTGAATTCTTGCATTCTCTTAGTATATTTTACTCACCAAATCTGGAGGAGAGAGTGAGAGGGAAAGCTATCCTAACACTGTCCTTTTTAGCAATGCCATTTCTTCCTTTCAGCTAACATCTCAGCACCCCTATGCGGAAGTTTACATCGGGAAGCCCCATGTCTGGACTGTAGACATCAATGATCTTTTTGAAGTGGAGAAGGCTGTGAAATCAATTTTGAATCAAAAGGTGAGAAATGTATTCTCAATTTTAAGTCAACATTTGAGAGTGTATCATGGAATATGAGTAGATTGGCTCATAATGTTAGTCTAATTAGGGTACTGCACTTTGTAGGTTATTGAGGACAAATGTTGTCATTCTTTCCCTGTTGCATCTGCTAATCATAATTTAGTACTGGATAAGTCAGGATTTTACCTGAATAAAATAAATGTGAGATGAAATCCACATTTCTATACAAATTCAATGTAAATCATAAAGCAGTGTATGTGTCTTCTGTTCGCTGAGGTTTCCTTGTTCTTAGAGCATCACAAGCTGTCCAGTGCAAGCTTAACTCCTTTGACTGATTCAATAGCCTTAGCATAACTGCCACTGGAATACCTGAATGCTTATGGAGTGGCATTCTAATGAGGGCACTTTATGAAGAAAATAAAGGGGAAAGGAATTGAAGATGTTTTTGAAAGTATCACATTCTTTTTTGTCACAATGTTTTGTTTTTCATTTCAATTCCAGGACTGAAACTAGCATCCAGAAAGGTCTCAGGCTAGCTTTGTATCTGTTACTTTGCAATAAGCCCTGAAATTCTAGCATTTGGCATATCCTTAAAGATGATCGTTGAGCTACTTATATAACCATTGTAAAGGAGGAAAAATCAGCTTAAACTATTGATGAATTTGTCAAATTGTGATTTGTTAATGAGTTTATTTGCTTTTATTTTTGCTACTTAAACTATAATTTGGTATTTAGAATACAAGCAGCTACCACAGTGTACCACAACGCTCGTTTGAACAAAAACACATCTAACCTTAACACACTGTGTTTCAACAGATTGACCCTTATTTGCCCTATGAATTTACCTGTGAGGGAATGCTTCAGAGGATGAATGCGTTTATTGAAAGACAGGTATGAGCTTTTGTTGTGGGTGAATCTTTTAGTTTACTTTGGGAAGGGGGGACACTCTCAATTCCAAAGCCTCCTACTGTTGTTGCTGTTGAGGTGGAAACTGTGCAGTCCTTGGTAGACAATTGCTTGCTCAGATGAGGTTCCCATGGGGTTTACCTGGATGCAGACATTGATAGCTGTGAATTGGTTTGTGAAGCTCCTACCAGATACTGTACCAGTGGGAGTTTTTATGCATGCAGAGGATGTCGAGCAGTTAAGGCAAAGTGCTGACTACCAGAATATTCACTCTGCTTTTCTGATTCATCCATGAATGCCTGATTTACCATACATCTTTGCAAAAATTGATATACTTGTTTGTATTTCAGGAGCTAGAGGAGTTTTTTAACTGTTGTAAAATGTTTATATATATACAGATATCTATATGAAGAGCCTTCCTTCTTCTAATGACTTATCAAAGTAGAAAAGCAAAGTAATTTTTCAGCATAAATGTGACTTGTTTTACAGCTGGCATTGCTGGTGTTTACACACACAAAAAAACCTTTGGATCACATCGTATCATGTAAATGCAGAGATACTTTTGCAGTAGAACTACCCTTAGGCTAAAGCCTCTTGCAAGGTATCTCAAGTGTTTAGTTTTAGCTGGTAAGATTTAAATGGTTTGGGAACCAGTAACTTAAAGGACTTTTGGTTCTCCTGCATTATTGCATGCTGAGATCAGCAAAATGTATTGAGCTGGAATAATAAACTGGACAGAATTACATGGGATCCTGATTTCTAGAAACAGAATGTGTGCTTGGACTTCTGCCCATTGCCAGATCTGTTGCAAAGGCCAACCTATTGCCTTTTGTTCTGGCTGCTGCAGGAGAGTGATAAGAATAACCTATATCTCTGTTAAGCCAGTTAACTTCTTTCAGAAGCACTGGATGGGCTCCTGTACCTGTGTTTCTAAAATATGACAATATTACAGACAGTAATAAAGAATAACATGGCTTCAGATCAAAAGTTTAGTTAAAATAACATAGCTCTGTCCAACTTCCTGCCAACAAATGCTTTTTGCTGCTACATTGACGTCATAGCCTGTAAAAATCTCTCTGCTTCTTTTGATTCTTCTAAGTTAGCTGTAAATGAGAGGTTTTGTCAATAAGGAAGAAATGAAGCTCAGTATAAAGAAGAAAGAGTCAATTTAGAGATTGCCCCAAAGATGCTAAGCTGTTTCTTTGCCCTCTACACCTCCCCCAGGGTTAAGCCCTTGCCTTTATCACACCTCCTCAGAAATAAATACAGCATTATCATGTTTTTCATTGCTTGACTAATTGTGAAAAGCTATTATTGCTTCACAGACATCAGGATACTCAGTATCATTATTACCTGCATTTACTTAGCACTGTGCCTGATGTGTCAGATGAAGCAAAAATAAAGGTGAAGACCTTGTTTTAAAGAGTTTTTGGTTGGACACAGGTAGAACAGAGAAAGCAGGATCTCGGAACAGGAATGGATATCATAGAACAGTCACTGCATCAGATTGCCCAGAGTCCCATTCAGCCTGGCCTTGAATGCACGGAGCTGGTCTTCTTCACAGGTTGCAAGGTGCATTAAGCACAAGTATGTGGTCTACACGGTAATTTTTGAATGTGAAAAAGCCAGGTATACAAACACGTAGGTCTCCCTATGGGACAGTGAGACCGCAGGATTTCAGAGAGTTGTCTGTAATTCCCCTTTTGGGTCAGGGTCAGGAGGGAGGACAGTATTCTCACAACAGGCATAATGAATTCCCTGCATCTTCAGATCCAGTGGTTGAACTGAAGGTCTTTAGGGTCTGGAGTGAGAGTTGCTGAGGGCTGTAGTTGCATGCTTAGCAATGCCACATTTAGCCAGATTGATCCAGATTTCACTCCAGGCTCTTCCTTCTTCCTGGCCCAACCAGCAGCTTAGCAGGTCCCTTGGTCCTTTTGGCTCTGAGGCTCCACAGATGGCTGTGTCAGCTCTGCTAGGACAGTATGGGATGCAAACCCAAGGGTAAGACTGCTCAGATCGGCACTGCTGTCAGCCAGGCAACTGCAGCAGCTCCCAGAGTTTGCTTGTTGCAAACTCGAAGCAATTGGATGAGCCAAGGAGGGCTGACTGAGCAGGCACACTGGCTTTCAGAAATGTGGTCCAGCTGAGGAGTATGTGGGAACCCAGCAGAAAATAGTTGTGGTTGCTCTCTACCAGGTGAGCAAACTGACCTCACCTAGCTGAGCACCAGAGCTGGCAAAAGGAACAGGGTGAGGACATTCAGCTGGAGGGAAGAGCAGGAACCTCCTTCGACAGCAGCAGCTTGTTACATGGGCAAAGTCCACCTCACCTTGAAATTATGGCTATAGGTAGAACATGTGCTGAACTTTAACCTTTGGTTTTACACAGCATCTTTATTTTATCTTTATGTGTGTGGGATTGTGTGACAAGATAGACTGGGCCAGAGTTACCAAACTGAGGTTGCCTACTTGGTAGGAAAACCAGCCAGTGACAGCACATCTCTGTATGCTGGTACCTGTGAGGGCGATGCCCTGAGATGTGCTTAAAGGCAGCAGTGCTGAGGAAGCCTTCCCACCAGGCTATGGACCAGAAATGGAGGCTGGTGTTGGCCTAGATTTGGGGAAATATTTTCACTGAGACATTAAAAGCTGAAGTTTCCAACAAATGGTGAAGACTCACAGGGGATTTCCTTGTCTTTGAATAACTTTCCGTTCTGTCCTCACAAGCTATGAGTCCAATCCAATATTTACAATATTGTAACCTACATAAATTCCCTCCTGCATCAAGTGTTTATTTATAAAAGTTCAGGATAAGCAGAGCACCCAAGTCCAAATAACAAAGCAATCTTTATGAAACCTCATTAAAAAATACCTTGCACCATCTATTGTTAACCTGTTTTATGTAAAATTATTCTGCGAAAAATATCCTCTAAAATTACTTTTATCAAATATGAGTTTATTCTTTTTATGTTACAGAATGCACTAAACCAAATAAATTAATGTGACCTATTAATGAAAATGTATGAATAAAAAAAAGTTCATTGACAGTGGGACTTCATGCCTGAAGCATAGATTTTGTTTCTCTGACACATTTAGCTGACTCTCTGTACATGTGTTTCTTACTACTTTGGTTCATCAAAATGATACCAGATAAAGCAGCTGTACAAGCGGGCAGTTCGTTCACAGTGATCATATGAAATTGCTTATCAGAATAAGAGTGATAAAACATGCACAGATAAGCTCTGTGATCTTCTGCTATGTGCTATCAGATGTTTGACAAATTATTTAGGATATTAAATTTAGGTTAAAGCTGGGGGTACAAAAGCTTCCTGCTTCAGCAGAAGAAATCTATACAGAGGAGGAAAAAAAAAGATATTTATAATTGGTTATTGTTTGGAGGTTTCATTTCATTAAAATTTCAAGTAGTTCTGTCTTTCTAAGCCCTCAGTCACAGCCTGGGACCTGTTTGTACAAATATTTGCTTTGTCGGGAGAAAGCAAACCATGATGGTGATGGAGTGGGCCCAAACATTCTGATGCCCATCTGATGAGAGTAACCAAATACTGAAGTAATGGCTGACTATAATGGAATGTCATATAAAGCCAATTTTTATCTTTACTTTTTTCATTTATAATGTCAAGACTGTAAGAACTTTTACTTTCTCTTTTGCTAGCAGGTGTGTTTGGATACCATTTCTTCCTTCCCTCTTGCTGTATGTGACACTTGACTGCATGCATTAGGGCCAGTTTCATTATCACAGAGCACTTTGACTAGCAGAGCTCAGTCGAGGAGAACAGACAGACTCTCTGAACCCTGTTTGCTTTATAGAAATCATCAGTCTTTTGAGTTCACTTCCTCAGCGTTGCTGTGATTTCCCCTGTTCCTGCCCAGATGGCTCGCTACCTGGCACAGAGATGCTTCTCACCCGCAGGGTAGCTGGCCTCTGGGACTTCCTCCTAAAATTTGTGCTGCTACCAAAATAGTTCTGCTAGCACAGAGCTGGTGGAACAGGAGTCAAAGAGCCAAAACAGGCTGTGTATGTGGAAGTACAGAGAGATCTAGTTACTTGTGATTAATCAAAGGAGGGAAAGAAACTGCTTTGGGAATAATGATACCAACCCATTTCTACTAGCACAGGTGGTAATTTGCCCACACTAAAGAATTCTTTTTATTGTGTTTCATAGTGATTTTAATACAACCACAATGATCTCTAAATGAGTGTTTGGAATAATAATCACTTGCTAATTTTTTTTTTGCTAATTTTTGCTAAAATTGCTAATGAGAGACTGGATTCATCACAATAAAATATTGTCTGTCACTGCAGGATTTCTGTCATGGGCAAGTGATGTGGCCCCCACTAAGTGCCCTTCAAGTGAAAATTGCTGAACCTGGAAAATCCTGTAAACAAGTTTGTCAGGAAAGCCAGCTCATCTGTGAGCCTTCCTTCTTCCAGCATCTTAACAAGGACAAAGCTCTGCTTAAGTAAGTACCCAAAAGCACAAACGTATTATTTGTCTCTTCCTATAACTCTGGTTTTTGCCACATACAGTGCTTAGTGCACAGATTCTGTGAGCAGGGAAGGTGGGGAGAGAGGCACTGTGTGTTTTGGCAGTAGCAACACATAATGTCAGCAGTCCATCCTTCACAGCAGCAGATGGTAGGAGTTACTGCTGTGCCCACAGCACTGCTCCGTGCAGCACGTGTTTTTGCAGTGAGGAATACAGCACAGAGGCAATCACCAAGACTATAAAGTTTACATCTTTTCCTTCCTCCCTCCACCTCCTACGTGCACGTTCTGCACGCTATGCTGCCCTTTGGTACGGAGTTACTTGCAGTGAGCAGAGGTGCTTACTCTGCAGTATCACAGATGCCAGGACTATGATTGTGTTTGAGTGGGCTTGTAAAACCTGGGGCATTTTGCAGCCTTGGCTGAGTAGGTGCACTGTTCTGTGTTACTTTTGCCGTATCTTCCTGAGAGCTAGTGAACTGGCATGGTGCCTCACACTAATCCCAGCCGTGGTTGGCAGTGTGTTGGAGGGAATGATTCAAAAATTAAATGTGTTTTGTTGCAGTAAATAAAACTCTCTATCCATTGTGTGATTTCTACCAGTTGTTTGCATGATTTTAAATGCAGTGCCTAGTACTACTTCTCTTTCATTTATTGAGCTCCCTCTTTGGTCACGATTAACATCCAAACTGAAAAACATATATTCATTAACAATTTGCAATTACCATCTCTGCAAACCTTTTGTCAGTAGTGTCCTAGATAAAGATCTGTGATCTCTCACGCATTTAGAGGTATTAGTACCACTTTATAGTTCTTACCAGCTATGCATTAAGGAAATTGTTGTTGCTTTCAGGTGCCATCTCTTTGGGAACATGTCTGTGTTCCCTTCAAAATGAAAACAAAGCACTCAAAAGCCGGGCTCCAGAATGGTTGCTAGGGAATCTGCCTTACAGGTTTTCTTTCTTCACCTTTTTCTATATTCTTTGCAGACAGATTTTATTTTTATAATTTATTTGAAAAGTTATAGTTTCCAGTGGAGTACAGAAGCAGCTCACATGTGAAAACTTCTGTCAGGCTCTCTGTTCTTTTCTAGCTATCTAGGCAAAACTGTGTTTCTGTGGACAAAAAATCTGTTAAATTCTACTTCTAAAGCTACCACTGTTTCCAGAATAAGCGGAAAAAGACTGCTGGACTTGCTACCTTCATACTTTCAAGCTCTGTGGTCAGAAAATGGCAACTTGAGTTTTCCTTTCTTCTGCAGCACAGCGCCAGTGTTTCAGCCTCACATCGGGCTGCCCCAGGATGCTTGGCGTGGTGTGGTTTGCCTGGTAGAGTTTTGTGCTGAAATCAATGAAAATCTCTCCTGATTTCAGATTCTTTGGTTCCATCTCACTAGAAATCCATGATGTATTAAAAAATCAGATCTGAGGAACAATCAAAAACACCGCTTCCTTTTTAACTTCTCTCATTAATCTTTAAGACAGAAAGTAATGCTAAGAAGACTATGCTGCCCTCTGCAGAGAGAACCTGTGCAAGTAAAAAGAAATTAGGGCAGTGTCTGAAAAACTGCATCTCTGATCTTACTTAACTTAGTAGGTAGTGCAGTATTATATTTGTAGTGAGGAAGGATGAAAACTGTTTACTCAAATCCTGCAAACTCCACTGCACTTCTGATTGCATGCTTTTCTTTTTAGGCATAACATCGAATGTCTCACCATCGAGTCTGCAAATGATATTCTGGTCCCCTCTTTTGATGGAAGAAGGAAGCACTGTGTTTTCCAAGGTGACCTCTTACTGTTCAGCTGTGCTGGATCCCACCCGACCCACAGAAGAATCTGCCCATGCAGGGACTACATCAAGGGACAGGTTGCGCTTTGTAAAGACTGCCTATAGCAGCAGCAGGGCTTTTTTGAGTAAAGGACAAAATGTAAGTAGTTTTGAGAGGAGCTACTTATTAATTCCTGCACTACTGTCCAGGTTTTTTGCTGCAGGCAGAGCTATTATTGCTGGGCAGAATTATCTACTGAGAGGAGGGATTGATAGCAAACAGCTAACTGATCTTTTCTTCCTATAAGAACATTTGCAGTGCAACTCTTCAAATTGCTTCATCTGTTTGCGAAGAGAAATGAGTTTTGTGTTCTCCAGTGATTTGAAGATGACTGCACAGAATAGTTTGTAGAAAACTCCCAGGCCCATCAAACTTCTTTTTTTGTTGTTCGGGTGAAGTGCTTTCTATTTTTTAATGAGTTTAACATCCCCGGTCGTGGTTAGCGAAAAGATCTCAGCATCATTCCAGTAGAAAATTGAAAAAAGTGTGCTGGGGGGGTGGGTGTGGGGAAGGGAGGACTAAAATTTATTATAGATGCACTGTTTGGGGTACTGCTTTGTCTTGAATGGCTACAAAGTGGTTTACTTCACAAGAATTTGGAATCACAAGATAGCTCTATATTCTGTAATTGGGTTATCTGGGCCCAGTTCTTTTTGTTTGTTTTAAACTTTGTATACAAGGTATTGTCTGCATCACAGCTGCTGCACCAGAGCAGTCCGATCAGAACGTACTATGAGTGAGCAAACAGGCGGTGTGTGACCCAACAACCAGCCTGCGTTGGGGCATTCTTCAGTGTGGAAAATCTGCAAAGACATACTGCCTTTTTAGGAATGGACTTGTCAGTTTACTGGTCCCATTTAGAAAGTAATCCTTGGAATTTGCCCATGCTTCTGTTGTAGTCTGTCTACTAGAAATACTGTGTGAAGCAAAAAGTATTCAGCATCTTTGGAGCAATATTATCGTTAGAGCCTCAGTTTGCTGCGCCTTCCAGTAGTTAAAGTGTTGCTGAATGACACAGAAAGGTTAAATTAAGCTAACTATAATTATTGTATGGTAGAAATGTAAAATGTCTTCATAACTAGCTAGATTTTTAAAGAGAATTTTTTTCTGAAGAACAAGAGGAGACAAACAACTGCTAAGAAAAGTATTGACTGATCTTGTGGGTGCTTTGGTTGTTTTTCTCTTGCGGAGGGGAGGAGGGTTTTGGTGTTTTTTTAGGTTTTTTCTGTTTTTTAACAGGCACACCAGTTATAAATTGAGAAAATTGAAGAGTATGAATTCAAACTTCCTTTGAAGCAGCACATTAAATCTTTGACACCACTTTCTTTTTGTAGAGGTAACTATGGTTCTTCTCAGCAGAAGGTGGCACACTTGGCAGCGCCATTTGTAGGCAGGAAAAACAATTTGCTAAGGTCAGTGAGAAACCAATCCATGGTGCATTTTGAAAGCAGTCTTAGTTGGCACATTTGAAACTTGAATGTGTTCTAAGTTGGAAAAAACTCAGATTGGCATGAAGGTTTCTTTTCATCAAGATGACCATTACCAAGTAACCATCAAAAGTGTAGAAACTTTTATTTTCCCATTCTTGGATAGATCTGGTTAGCACCGATTTTTCTTGCACCAGCACTCGTTACTTGTGGTGTGCGAGTGCTCACGCATCTCCTGACCTACCAAAGACCACTCAAGGGAACTGCCTTTTAACCTTGGATAAATTTTCAAAACCAGAGAACAGAAAATGATTAAGTTTCAATGTGAAAGCAGTGAATTTGCCTTTTTCCAATTGGTTTCCTGCCTCAGCACTCCTTACGGTGTTACACTGTAACACTCCATAGGCAGGGCTGCTGTGAGCACAGGACCACAACCCTGGCAGGCTGCTGGGCAGCCGCAAGGCTGTGTGGGAATATTGAAGAGCCAGGATGCCAGGAACTGGCTGTAACGGTGGTAAAATCTGCTGTATCTTAGAGCAGTTATCCAAAACCAGAATAGCAGGGCCCTTTAATGGGAGGCAAACATTTTGTATGAAAAGAAAAACACTAGTACGAACATTCTTACTGTCAGCATATCTCAGCATTTGCTTCAGTCAACAGAAGTGTAGTTTGCAGTAGTTTTAATACCCCGGCAGAGCTGGAGGAGGAGGATTCAAAATGGGTCTGAGCAGATGCAACAGTTCATTTTGTGTTTATATCGCATATTCCCCACATAGCCGCGCATATTTGTGCAACTGGAAAACCCTGCGTATTATCGGCAGTGTGTGCTTCTACCTGGTGCTGAATGTGAAGGCAACAGCAGAGATTTGTCTTTCCTAGTTCAGCCTGAGGTTCTTCAGGCAGATTTTACTTCAGAACAACATATCAGAGAATTACATCGGAAACAAAGATGTGGATGTGTGCACTTACAAATGCAAAACGCGTAGTTTTTGTTGTAGAGTAATTCTTGGCTGTAAATACATTTTTGCTTGACTCCCACCGCTGTACGGTCCACATGGCATATTGCATTTTATTTTGCCTCTAAACTTTTATAGATGGGGAGGGTTTTGGTATTTGTTATTATAAGATTTTCTGGTCTAGTGCTTTGCTCAATGGTAAGTCTGCATTTACCACAGCAGGGAGAGTCTATTATAAGCTGTTCTTTTTTTTCATGCTGTAGCACTATTTCTCTCTCTAGTCTACTGAGCTGAATTACCGCATACAGGCAAAAATGAAACAGCAAACACCGGTGCCGCTGGCATTTCGGCCAGGGACAGGATATCTAAATTTGGCTTCAGGACCATTTGGGTCTGATTCTATTCCCACTGAAATCTATAGAGAATGAGTCGTTAATCTTAAAGAAAAAAGAATCAAGAGCTGTAGTCTCATAGGCCTGCACTGTTAACTTCAAACATCGTAGCTGGACCTCTTCTTTCAGAAGTGTTACTTTTATGAAATACAGCTTCCATCAAAAGTCCTGTAAAAGACAGATCCTCCAGGAACTGTGAGTGAATAAACTGTAGCATGCTGATGTCACACTCTCCATCACAGAGCAGTGTTCATGCATCAGTAAATCATGCAGAGCCCTTCTGCAGATAAGCACTCAGGCAAATCCACATGGGACTATTACAATTTTGAATGATTTAGTAACGTGTAAAAAAGCCACATTTCAGAACAGAGGCCAGCCTTCTGTCCAAGTTTCTTAACTATTTTCCTTCCTAGTGAAACAGTAAAGGTGGAGTCACAAGACTGCACGTGGGGTCCTCGAGGTGGACTGTGCTGCAGAGCTCAGTCCGACAGTAAGGCCTGCAGCTCAGAAATCCAAGTCTGGTTTGTGCATGACTTGGCATTTGAATATACTGACCAGTGATTGATGGGCGGGGGGGGGAATGTCAATGTCAAAAGTTGCATAGAGGAACATTTTACAAGCTTTTACACATAACTCTCATATCAAGACATTCTTTGTTTTCAAATTTTGTATTTTTGTATGTGACCTAGTTTTTTCAAAAAATCTTGTTCCTATGAGATTAGAAAACTTGAGAGAAGCATTTACATATTTATTAACAGAAAATTATGGCTTGCCTTTGAAAGGTAAAGTTGGTAAATACACACTGTTTAAAAATGCCAATAAAAACCTCATTTATTTCATATATGCAAGTTGATTTGCACATGTATAAATAGTTGCTTTTTTGCATTTTTTGCTTGGTTTGTTTCTTTTTGTGCTTTATAGTCGCAGCTGTGTTTGTTTATATCACATTGTTTCTCCTGCAAATATTTAATGTTTATGTGCCTTTTTTTTTCTTTACTTCGGGGTTCGGATGGCTGCTTTTGATGTGGACGCTGTTTGAACAAGTATAGTGGAACACAAAGTGCAGGTAAAACCCAGTGCTCCATCACTGTATATCTGTTAGCAGAACGAACTTTGAATGTTTTTAAATAACAGGAAGATCTGCTCTAAAAACATAAGGTAAGGGTTAATTAGATAAATAAAAGATGCCGTAACATCACTGATTCTTACCAGTGAAATACCTTTTACTGAATGTCTGTAATTTGACACGAGTGCTCTTGCTGGGTCGGGTGTCTGTGTAATGACAGAGGGCAAACTGCACCCGCTGTATTCTCCTGGGAGACAATGCTGGCAGAAAACCTGTAGAAATAGTTACACTTGATTTGATTAACTGGAAGAATTAAGATCTGCATTGAATTTGGGAGGTACTTGGTTTTTCAGATACAAGTGCGTTCAGATGGAAATGCACAAGGTGACTCCTGGTGCTCCTAACACGCTGTCCTTTTTACAATATCCAAATGCATGAGCCTCAGCAGAAAGGGAATTCTGGCTGTTCATCTGACTGCACAAATCTCTGTTTTTATGCTACTGCATTTCTGTGAGGATGTTTCGTGTAACAGCTGCTGCTCCGGGTTCAGCAGCACGGGCTCGAGGACAGAGCCAGGTTTCTGTGCACTCCCTGCTCAGCTGTGCTGCACTCACTCACAGCAGTTTGTAACTTGCTCGGTTACAGAGACAGGTGCTCAGACTTGTCCAAAATTACGATCAGGTGCAAGTGAGGTTGTTAACGAACATTTTCTCTCCTTGCTTAATCACACTGTTCTGACCTTTAAATCCTGTGTGTCCTTGGGTTATCCTCTAAATAAAGACGTGCCTTCCCTCTCAGAAATGAGTGTCCCCTCTAAATTACAAAGATGGTTTACAAGCTGCTACTCCCAGTATAAACAAAATTCAGGTTGCTTTCTTTGGCATGTTGTTTGCTCATAGTGCATTTCAGGACCAGATTTTACTTCAAGGAAAATTAAAGGGGATGAATGAGGCTGGGTACAATTCTCATCCAAGTAATTAATTTCATGACTCCCACTGGCTTCACTGGTAGCAGGACTCCTCCATTAATTTCTCTTCAAATCAAAAAAAAACAACTCTCCCTTTTTAATAAAGCACTATCCTACAGGATAAAGACTAAACCCTTGCAGGTTATGCTGTGCATGTTACCAGCAGCCAGCTTTGCTTGCTGCTATAGCATTTATCATCACTAAGTTGGTGTGACTTATCGTAATGATGTCACTTCAGAACTTGGTTAAACAGTTGTCTGCTCTGCATTCTGGAGTGCTAGAGGCTCTTCTGTTTTGATTGTTTGTTGTGAAGAGACTATCAGTAATCATTTCAACTTTAAAGCCTTTTTTGAGGGGTGCTGACTTTTCTGGCACGGCTCTTTGTGACGTTTTCCCTGCAGCTGCTTTGCCTTCAGCTTTTGACTTACATTTGGTTTCCATTTGTGGTTCTCCTTTGTTTCAAACAGTTCAGGGACCACTGTAAAGTAGAGGAGAAGGATGCACTGACAGACGTAGGCTTCTGGTCAGGCTGGACAGGCCAGGGACAGATTTCATTTAGGTATGCTTTAATAATACTGCTGGAGTGCAGCATTAAAGCATTTTGTTTAATGGTCAGTGACTTAAATCTTGTCTTCATATTTTTAAGTAGCTCTAGAGTTGTTTTTTTGAGTTAGTTTGTAAATTCCAAATATTACGTTTAAATGGAATGTGTCAACAGCAAACTCCACGTACCAAGTGTAAGATGTGTTGAAAATTCCAGAGGCTGAACCTCACATGTGAGGCATTGCGCGTGTTCTTTCTTCCAGGGAAAAGTAACAAAGTGCAGCTTCCACGTGAGTCGTCCTTTGCATATTCATTTAATTAAAACCAACACTGGGTTCTGATTCAGCAGACCACTCCCAGCAGCACAAAGCCACCTGCTTGTTAAATGGGTAAATAAAGTCAGGTCCTGATAAAAGGAGTTGTAACTCCATCTTCCCCACAACACAGAAATGGCTTTAAAAATGCAGCAGTAATGAGATTGGTAGTGCCCCTCTCTGCTGGGGGTTGGTGCCATGTCCTCATCTCACACATGGGAGCAGCATGTGTCATGGCATGTGGGCTGGAGGAACTGTAGTGGTGTGTGCCCCACTGTCCTCTCATCTCACAGCACTGAGCAGGGCAACGCAGCCACACTGCAGTGTGTGTGTAACCACACACCCAGCCCAGCTCCCGGTGGCTCTGGAGAAGTGCCCAGTATCACGCAGGTTCACAGTAGACCAGGCTGGATGGCTGTCTGAGAGCCGTTCATTTTGATAGGGTTCTACCCAGAACTCATTTGTTACATTCATTAACAAGCTTGCTGCAATACGGTGACAGTGAAAACCGTTTTATTTGGTTTTCACAAAGGAATAGGGCAGAGGAGGAGGAAATGGCAGTTTTTATTGAAGGGAAAAGGGAGTAAATTTTCTGAGAAAACTTACCCTACAGGTTATAAAGAGAGAGGAATGTTAAAACATAAGGGAATGCTCACCCTGCTGGGTTCAGCTGAGTTCTCTTTCTGGCTGAGCGCAGCGGGGTGACATGGAGCAGCTCTCTGCTTTCTGGTCCCATTCCTTCCCTGGAGGCATCTCCATAGGGGAAGGCTAGAAAATTCTGAGTGGTCCCTGCAGCACTGTAAGGGGAGAATCAAGCAAAAAACCTACTGAAATCTGTAAAAACAAAAGCTGCTTTTTGCAGAAAAGAATTTGGAGTCAGAGTTTATATAGTTCGTGAGAGCTTGAGGGTCAGGCTGGTTCCTGTGTGTTCGGTTGGAATTGTCCCCTGAAGGCTTGACTCTTGGTTTTATTTAAATGGTTGTGTTCCACTATACTGCGTTCAAACAGTTTGATTTGGAACGATGAGAACACGGTGATTCGGATACTGTCAGGTTACTGGGGTTCAACAGGATAAGATTATTTTATTTTTTTTAGAAACGTAAATGTCTGTACTTTAATGGCATAGAAAAATGCTTTGTTTTCACTGTTGTAGAAAAAAATTAGGGAGAACTTTATTTTTCAATAAACCTTTTTCTTGTGTGATTTGGATCTATGGTTGCTTTGTGCACAAATGGAAAATCTATGAGCTGCCACGGATCCAGAGTTGCATCTGTGTGCCTGTCCTGCAGCCCACAGCTGCCCACATCCCAGCGGTGAGAAAGGACACTTTGTTATCTTTCTGTTTTGTTTTGTTCTAAATCTAAATTGGATTTAAAAGAGATAAAATCAAGGTTCATTTCAGGAGGGCAAATCGCCCTCTCCAATAGTTAGACATATTTCCTAAAATTTTTCAGCCCAAAGGAAGATTGTGGACACTGGTGTGCAACGCATACAGAATACACGATGCTTCTCAAAAATAAAAGCTGTGTTGTGTTACATTGACCTTACAGTGTTGTCTTTCAAGATCCGAGTTCATACGCAAGGAGCCAGGGCTGCTCATGAGTGAAGGCATCTGCTTCTGCTGGTCTGCAACAGGGGGACATCAAGGCAAAAACTGCTGGAGAGTGGTGCTGAAATGGTAACGTCAGCTCTAAAGAAGCGTACCGCGGTAGGAACCTCTGGGGTTCCAGCAAGTAACAGCTGTTGCTCTCAGAATAAGCAGTGCCACCGGTCTCTGTCCGTTGCTGTGGGCTGAGGTGAGGGTGGGACTGCCATACAGCCTGTGTCGGTAAGGAGTGTGGGCAGAAAAATGGTGGGGTTGGTAGCAACAGCTCTAGCTGACAAAATGATGTGCTTCCCAATTACTTGCAAAACAAACTCCTCTGCAAAGGCTTTCTATCAAATGCGCTTTCAGCCCTCCAGCTTCTGTTCTTGCTGATGCCTGCATTGCTCCTGCATGTCCATGCAGTGTCACCGTGATTCTGCTCCCAAGCTCTGCCAGAGGCGCAGCCATGCCAACCCCAGCATGCAGCTGACAGCGGGACAGGTAACGTGCAGGAACTGGTCGCTGCCTCTGCACAGGCTCATCCTGGGGCTGACAGGAGTAGGAAAGCATCCGGCTCCCGGGCATGGGAGCAGCAGGACAGGTCCCTTGATTGGCTGGTGTTTGGTTTAATTACTCTCCAGTTGCATAACCCGGACACACAGAAATGTGGGTTCATGTCCCTCCTGCCTCAGTTCTGGTGCCTGATGAGCAGCGCCTGTCAGCACTGTGCTTTTCATAGCACTGCTGCATGGCAGTGCACAAAACATAGCAGCAGCACATACCTGAAAGCAGTGCTGAGAAATTAGAAGTGCTGGGAGCACAGTGAAACGCTTGCAAGTCCAGGACATGGTATCCACGCAGCTCCATGGATCCAGGGATAACATTTGGTCGGTAGCTTCAGTGCTTCCTTACCTGTCTGGCTCCCAGAAATGTCTACGTGCTCCCAGGCAGCTGGGATTGCAGAAATGCAAATGGGATCATCATTTAGTGAGGAGGGCTGCGGTGCATTCTCAGACATGTGCATACTGAGAGCTTAATCTGACATTGTCTGAGGAAGCGCTTGTCTGCGGTCTTTGCTGCAAGTCCACTTCTGGAATATCACTTTCAGATGGTGGTTGGATGATGGTTATTTATGGCTTACCTACATGGCTAGAAGTGGACTGAATCAGCAGGGGGTTCTCGTCTGGTGATTTCTGGGCTCAAAGAAGTGGAATGCTACCAATTTCCACTGCCTAACAATGATGGTACTCAAAATATTCAAATACACCTCATGCCCTCCTGGCACATGCAAGGCATGGTGCAGGGTTATGATAGCTTCCTTCTCTGCTGTACTACATGGACAAATTCAAAACCTCGCTGACATTTTCAGGGATTAATTTACAGCTCTGAGTTTGGACATGCTTTAGTAAGTATCAGTTTGCACTCTCCATGCTGTCTCATGTATGAACTTCATTCTCTATGCCCTTCGCACATTGGAGAGCATCTGGCAGTTAGACAAGCTTGCAGTCACCAAGCACAACGCTGTGCTGGGCAGGGCCAAGGCTAAGGTGATTGTTCCAAGTGCTCCCAAGCTGCCCCTGCTGTTGGAAATTCCACCTTCAGTTAGCGTGGCTGCAACCTGCTTGTTATCTCATAGGTAGAGAGCGACTGGCACAGACATGCAATAAGGAAAGCTGCTGCTGAAAATTTTACCTTTGAGGGTGGCTGGCTGGAGCAGAGCATCCTGGTAAATTGGATGAGCATTTATTTTCTTTCCAATTGTAATGAGCCATGAGAAGTATGGCAGCCAGGGCTTCATCAGCATGGATTTGTGCTCATTTCTGAGTATCACTATTGCCTGGTCTTTCTCCTTTGAAGCCTCAAGTATTTATTTTCTTGTATTTACCTGCTAATACCAGAAGTGCTTTGAAGCACCCATGGTAACTGAAACACTTCTGCATTTGGTTTAAGTTACTCTGATAAGAATAGTGTGAGCTTGTTGAGCCACATCTCATTTTCAAGGGCTGTGCAGCTAGAGTCTGTACTTAAAACCATCCTCTAGAAAAGAGGATTCCCTCAGCTTTGCTTCATGGATGAACACACCCACAAGGTCCCTGTGTACATGTTGCACTCAGCGTTTTAACAGGCTCCTTTAAAATGTGAGCTGGGTTAATGTTCTATGTGCTCTCCATGGAGCAGGGCTTCTGTCCCACCAAGCTCACTGCAGTTTGGCATCTTGCCACAACCCCTTTTACCTCCTTGCTGCTCTTCTGGGCACTGGTCTGTGCTACAAACTGGCTGCTGTAGTGCACAGCCCTGCAGAGCAGCACTTTGGGCAGTACCCAAGCGCCATTTAATGACTGACACTGGGACTACACAAGCAACAAAATCCCCAGAGGTGGAAAAGGGTGAACAGTACTAATAAAACTAGCAAGAAACAAGAAATGCATGATATAGCTATGTTCAGGCTCTGATTCTATGATTCTGGTGCTGAAGATGCTTGACAAAACGGAGTTAATCAGCAGGGAAATGCCTTTTCTGTGGCTCTCTTCAGTGAACTTGGAGTTACAAAAGAAACAGAATGGGAAAATATCAGGACTAAGCAAAAGCAAATGGAGTTAGAAACTTGTGCATGAAGAAAAAGGGTTTTGGAGTGTTGTGTGATATTCAGAAGTCCACCTAATGAGGACAGGGACGATTCCTGCACGGTACATCTTTGTGCTGAATAAGCTTATAAAGTACCTCCTCTGTCTTGTCGAGTGCTGAGTGATGTGTGATGGTGCCTGGCAGCATCCAGCGACAGCGAGGCTCAAGTAACACCAGGACACTGAGAGTAACAATATGAAGGAGTATGTATACAAACAATTATATAAACTTAATCCAAAATATGTGTAAACCAGCTATAGCAGCAGGACAAAATTCATTTTGCAGTAAAGACTTTTCTGTTCTGATTGAAAGAAAGCAAGTGCCATCGTGCCACTGCTGTGCACCTCACACCGACACTGTCAGGGACACCTTTTGGTGTCTCTTCCTACACGCATCATTGGGAGTTTGCCTTTAATAAGGACCCTGGGGAAGCTGGCTGAGAACTTGCTCTGTGATATTTGATGGGAAATACAGTTTCAGATAACACAATGCATGAGTAAACAATTAGTGTCCCCACTTTACATCAGTCACTGAACAGAGTCTCATTGTAGATCTCCTCTCGTTTACATAATCTACTGCAGAGTAGCTAAAAATGGAGATTTCTAGCTACTTGGCTACTTACCGCAGTCCTATTTCAACCTCTGCGGTGGACTGTCTGCTAATTTTAATCCACCTGTGATAAACAGAAGCAATATACTGGCTGTGTTGTGAAAGCCAACCTGAAATATATAAAATAGAGAGAAAATGGATATAGCCAGAGAATCCAGTTTAATAGGCTGCTATACAGGAAGACTTTGCTCTATGGTACATTCTGGAAATAGTTTTTAAATGTTACTTACGGTATTGTATAAAATAGATACCACTTTTATTCTTTATACATCAAGTTTCTTTGATAATTTAACCTGCTAGTAAGTAATACATAGGATGTGTGATGGAAGGTGAGCAACACGTTACAGAACAATCTAAATCTAATAAATAGATCTCTATCTCACCACCCAGTTGAGCCACTGCTGTGCCACTGTCAGACTACAGAGCAACCACAGTCACACACACCGACACATCTGTGTAAAGTATAATAGAATAAAAAGTCCCATTCCTCAAGCAGCTTCTCTTCCTTGCATGACTTCTTGGCTTTGGTCTGTACAGTAATACTGTGTGTGCTTGTTTGGTCCATGCAAAGCAATCAACAGTGTCTTCTTAAGACAAAAATAGAATTTAAATTGAAGAGGTATGATTTCCGTTAGTTTAGGGCTAAAATGGAGAACGCCTCTGAGCCCAGAAAGGTCTGTAACCACTCTTTCTATGGGCCTATTTAAAAAGGGTGAAGGGAGAGCCCACGTAAGTGTTTTAAGCAGTGTTTCAAGCAACACAGCTCTTGGATTCCGCTCTCTACAACAGGATATTCTGGTAGCCAAAGAGGTGAGCAAGGACTGTACTTCTGTTACAGCATGTGTTCAGGAAAATACAGGCCAGGGCAGAAGAACAAGGTCTGAAACCGGCACTTCTTTACCCACAGGTTTATCACATCATTAAGAACACTTTCACTCTAGAATATACAATGTGGCAGCTGGGTTAAAACTGCAAACTGCATGTTTTCTATTGTCACAGGAATCAATAGCATATTTGAAAGAAAAATGCTGCAGTTTCACGGAATTGCAAGCAGTGTGCACATATGCCAATTTTACAGAGATTTCCCATTAAAACAAACTTGAACAAAAACAGACCACGGGAAACAAACTGCATATTTAATAAAATACCATTGGCACCACTTGCCAAAACTGCTGTAGTTTTACAGTCCTTACAAAGAAGAGGGGGTGATCTTCACTCAAACATTTCATAGTGGTGCGTTTGCCGTACACGGGGCACCATATCAATGAGCAACCTGCGAAGGAAAGCACAGGAGTGGTTATGCAGACACGCACTGTGTCGCGGTGACACCACGCGGAAGCAGAAGGATGGCATGGCTGCAGCGTGGTTTCACACTGTTCCAAAGGCTCCTGGTGCTGTTTGGTACATTTAAGTACTTCAGCACTGATTGGCCTCTGCAGTTCTCCAGAACAGCTAGTTCTGCGATGGAAATAATAGTGGTTATAGTGGTTTTTCAAAGGTGGTATTCTCCATTAAAATGTTCATTTTCCATGGTTAAGGGAAGAAGAACACACAGCTTCCAGCTGAGGACTTACTGCATCCAAGGTCCACCTCTCAACAGTCATGATTCCAATTGAATAAGATGCTGCATCTCCCCCTTTTTCTTATGGAGAAAGAGCAATAATCCTCAAACTCCTTGCAGGCAAGGGAAACTGTAGCAGAGCTTCATTCCATGTGATTCTATTTCTCATGTCCCGAATCAATAACTAATCTTAACATTCAGTAGAAACAATATGATTTGACAGAAACTGGCTAACGTCCAGTTCAGAAGTTGTTACACGGTGGGGGCTAAGATAGGAATCACAGGTACGACCACTCCTGAAATTTTGGCTTCTTGCCTTAACACTGTGGTTTCTTTAGAGAAAACAGCACTTAGAAGTATGCCACAAGAGCGTGATTTCTGAATATTTCAAAGCCAAAACTCTGTTTTGTTACTGTATTTCCAAATTCAGGTATAGAAATATCTCATTAAAACAATTCTAATTTCTTTTATGTTCTGGTTTCTTTCCTATTGACGTGAGACAGCATCTTTTGTCCTTTTCCATGTGCTGTGCCCCACTGCTGGCAGTGGTCTAATAAACTGCAGTAACGGGAGTTACACAGGCATTTAAGAGCTATGGTTTTTTACATTAAAAAGACAGCCCATCTGCAGCACATACTGAAATACCTACTAGCAGGAGATACTCACTTGATTCCATAGGCAAATATTGTAAGTCCAATTAAAACTCCTATACTGCCATCCAGATACCAGACAGAAGAATTGTGTTTAAAGACTTCTGCGCTAAGAAGAATGGAAAATCCCATTATTCCACCCACAAGAGAGTTGAAGCCTAGACGGGGAAAAAAAGAGGAAGAACCAAATCTCAGCAATCTCAGATCAGAACAGTTCACCTGTAGGGAGAAAAGCTGTGGCTGTGCCGGTACTGCAGAGAGGGCAAAGACCCCTGTGCAAGGGGTCCTGTGTGCTGCTTCACGGCCCGAGGGAGGCAGCCGTGCCATTTGTTCTCTGTCACTTGTCTGTTCTGCTATAAAAGAGCTTACATCCATTTCCTTGTACTGGGTGTCTTGATTCAGTTGGTCCCAACTGAATCTATGTTGAGTTCCAAATCAGTTCTAGCTGCTGTTTGTTTCAAACAGCTTTCCTTTCTTGATGCTAATTCTTTCAAATGCTGGACTGCTCCATGCTGACTCCCTCTTGTAGCTCCTCATCACGAATCACAACCAACTACCTCTGAGCTGTAAACCAGTGGTCGGTTGGCTGTAGCTCTTTGTACAAGTATCTTCCAAAGACCATCTCCATAAGGTAATTAGCACTGCAGCACACACAGCAAGCCCTGAGTGGAACATCAAAGGAGGATGAGTAAGGGACTTGGAAGTCCCTTACTTTCTCTGAACAGGAGCCAGCTAGAGTCCAGGATACCCAAGATGCTCACTAGAAAGAAAATGGTTTTGCACAATAACTTTTCACAGATCTTATCTC
Source organism: Aquila spilogaster (assembly GCA_024606505.1). Lineage (NCBI taxonomy): Eukaryota > Metazoa > Chordata > Aves > Accipitriformes > Accipitridae > Aquila > Aquila spilogaster. The sequence goes on from JANHGO010000071.1 coordinate 58,530,917, forward strand.
AAAGGTACTCCATTCCAGATATTTATTTTCTTGTATGCGGCACTATGGCTTAGAGCTGCATGCACTGCTGACTGCATTAGGCAAGACACACGATAATGCCAGGAACAGCTTCATATCTATTACTCATAAGTTCTCTAAACATCATTTTAGATTCCTCTCTCTCTATTTTAAACTGTTCCTTTCTAAGACTGTCCCTTCAAAACCTTTCCAGAGCATTCAGAGTAATTAGTGTCATTTTTCCTTCAGTTTTTCTGTTGGTCTGATTATTTTTCACAGTCATTTCTTGTATTATTTTTCTCTCCAGACTCCTTTTTTCTACTTTTTCTCTCCTACAGTAAAGCCAGAATGCATCACTGTTGTGCTACAAAAAAAATGTCACTGGTAATGCATTCATTTGGTAGCTACCTTGATAACAAAGGAAAAAGTCTAACCTGAAATAGCCAATGTTGTGCGGTAAGTCAGCTCTGGTCAGCCCAATTCTCCACGTCTACCAACAACCACATGCAGTCCTGAATGTGTCCCTTGAGCCAGGCTGATCACACCCCATCCCATCCCAAACTAAGTCATTTCTGCAAGATGTAGCTAAAACTTGACTACTTCTATAGCTGAAATACTTTTATAATCCATCCATGTTGTAAGACGCACCAGATCTTTGTCAGTAGGTATTTAAATGCAAAGGAAACCTTGCATGGAAAAGTACGTGTTACTTAGCAAGTCTGTGGCAGAATGGAGAATGCAAAGGTATCAGGCTCCCAGACAGATGAGAAAAGGATCTGGGATTGCTGGCATTTTTGGGGACTGCGGTAATGCCATTGGGATCACAAATCTTGCGCATGCATGCTTGGTTACTGGAATAATTATAGCAGTACATCTAAACCAGCATACACCCAAAGTGCTCTGCTAATGCCTAGTCTTTTTTTATTCCCACGAAGTATAACATACTACTTCTACTGTGAATGAAATGTATATTGAGTGTATAATATATTAAGTATTAATTCACTATAAATTTAAACCAGTGTTATTTCCGTGTACCAGCTCAAGCCAGATTCCATTAGCATGATATCTAAAAGGCAGGAAATAGGAAGACATTTTCTTGTCATTACTGGCTGATGTTTCCAAATGATCTAAAAGCTGCTTACAAAGGAAATTGTTCCTCCTTTCCTGACTGTCATTCAGTCAAACCTTTCTTTGCCAGTGTGGCAGGAAATCATGCCACAGCTGCAGGTATCAATCCAGACACCACGATCTGTGCATAATGTCAGCACAGGAAAAAAAAAGGTGGCTAAATGTAGGAAGGAAACAGGTATCTAAAACCTACAGCAGCATTGGCTGCCATTACCTGTCTGTCTCATCACTGCATTTGTCCGTTGAGATGGTACAAGATTCCAGATAGGAAAGAGCTGCTTTTATTATCCAAAAGGCCTTGAACTTTCACTGTACACAAATTGTACAAATAGCATTTTGCTTCAAATGGATTAATATATTTAGGCTTTAAAAATCTACTGTTGCAAAGCCCTATTTAAAAAACAAAAAACCACAGGTATCCTTCACAGAGATTGACATGTATGAGAGAAAAGAAATCGCATCTATTTTTCAGGAAGAAAAATGTATGTCTGAGTTACTCAAAACAGTTTGCTGGTCTACAGCCAGTGATCACAGGAGGTAAGTTAGCAGGAAACAGAAAACACTAAAAAAAGAATTGCAAGGGAGTGCTAAATCTGTCTCGGGTATTGAATCACACCGTCTCCTCCTGATGGTTAATAAAATAAGTATATATGTCAATGTTTTTTTGTGAAAGAAGATATTTAACTACACATGGTAAGAACAGCCGCCTACGTTTTCTAAAACAGTTCTAGAAGGGAGAAAATAGAGGTAATAAGCAGAACAAGGTAATTGTATACCTTATGCCCTAATTTTTTTAATCAAAGAACGAGCAAGCTCCAGCTCAGACGCAATATAATTAGCTCACGGATGTAATTAGGGGGGAAGCAATTTCTGTGTCATGCAGGAGACCAACTGTAAGCTAGAATTATTCAGGGATTTTTCAGCTAATATTGTGTCTGAAAAAGCTGACTGTTTAAAAAACAAGCCACATTTTTCCACAGACTGAGGGTTAATCTGCCTAGCAAACATGTCCTGCTTACACTCCGACAGCAAAAGAAGGCAGACCCACTGGTCTGCAGTTGCCAGGATCCTTACCAGAATCCATTTTGCAGGCTGGAGATCCTTCTGATTCCAAGTGTCTAGGGGAGTCTGTGGTAAAGAATGGAAGCAACACAGTCTACTGCAGCTACACATGCAGAGAGGCAGCAGCTTAGTTCTACCCTCTGCACTGCTGTTGTGATTCTTTTTTTGCTTATTTTGCATTTAATACATAAATAGTCATGAAGGATTTATATGTGGGACAATATAAAATGTATGCGTTCCCATCCATCGCACAAAAAAAATTAAGTGGGTTTACATAACTTAAGATAAAGCAATGATATGCATCCCAGGAGTAAAGTGAGAATTGAGTTCCCTTGAAGTGAAATTTTTAGCAGAATAAAATAACTGACGTTCCACAATCCATGAATCATTTACGCTGTACCGCGTATCCTTACAGAGCATTGCTGTAAGTGCAACAGGTTCGCGTTCACACTCACCATCAGTTATCAGCGCTCTGCTTGTAAGGACCTTGCCCAGCATAAACTTGATTACTGCCAAAACAGTGCAGAGGATGCCACTTAAAACAGAGACGCTATACAGAAAGTCATCCTGAAAGAAAAGACGTCAGACATTAGTATATTTTCTAGTCCTTTGCAGTATCATTAAGTGACAATTATTAATAGTATGCAATTACTTCTGCCATTAAAGTATACAACCTGAAAAAAAGACTTCCTGAGTTATGACTTTCAGACAGCTGGTGATTATTTTGCTTACACTACTACCAGTAATTGCTCTTGCAAACATAATTAATGATGGTTCCAAGCAACACAGTTTGAATAGACTCACACTCCTCAGATCCAGGAGATGATCCACCTGCTGGGCTGACTGCGGGCTGCCTAGTAACCTAACGTCTAATGCAATCAATAAGGAAGCCTGCATGCAGGATGAAGGATTGAGATCCCACTTACCAGACCTTTGCTGATTTTCTGTGTGTGAAAAATAATAACTGAGTCTTAATTCTGAGTCTGCAGTTGCTTTGGCTTTGTTTGGTTTCCTTCTTTCCTGAAGTAAAGTCTGGTCCAAGCAACAGCCTTAAGAGCTTTACTGCTTTAGCTCTCCGAACACCAATTTTCAATGGGCTTTCATTTCACAGCTACAGAAGTATCCACAGTACTTAATTCCAATATAAAGCATGGGTTCCCTAGGTGCCCTTGACAGAAAGCTGTGTGTATGTATGTATTACTGTGTAGGGAAATAAGAGTATCTGATTACTGTTTAACATACCTTCTCTACGAGGCTGTCTGCAGGCACCCGCCTCTTTCCCCTCACTGTTTGGTGTTCAGGTGGGGTGCAAGGAAACCACTGGGTGCTGAAACACAGCTGCTGCAGTCGAGCACCTAACGGCAGTCCCTGTGTTTCTTCTTCTGCCATCTAACCACAGTGCTTCGAAATAGATTCATTTATTACTCTTAAAACAAGCTTTCATTTGAGCCGTTGTTACATCAGTACAAATAAAGGAAATAGCAAGAATATTTTGATCTGCAGGTCTAAGTGGGCCAGTGCCAATGGGACCCTGTTACCGATTAAAATACTCCAGCAAAAACCCCCATTTATAGTCAACGTTGTCATGATGATTCCTCATCAGCTCCATCCATTTTCAATACTTGAGCGGCAGCTCAAGGCACAAAGAAATGAAAAAGGAGTTGTGCAAAGCTGCTTAGGAAGATACTGGTAATTACAGGTGTGGTGTGCTCACATCCCCACAGCGTATCATTCAGGACGTTTCAGTACAGTTTTCTGTGTTGTATTTTCAGACTACTTCATTCTCCGTCTGCCAAGAGCTCATTCCCTCTAGTCCTGCTACAGTATTGAATACCACGACAAAATGCGCTGAGGGAAAGAGCACGAAACAGAGGCAGTCAGACAACAGAATGAAGGCAACCGGGTAACAGTGGGATAAAAAGAATTGATAAAATTACTCTACCAAAATGACTGGGAAGTACTCAAGCAATTTTGGAGGGCAAGGGAAGGACTAGGAAAGTCTGCTTGGTGTCAGCCTGGCGAGGAGAGCTGGGAGCTCCTAGAAGATCTGAACCAACACCAATGCTGGACACACAGCTGGACAGGCTTTGCAAGAAGCTCTTGTCAATTTACGTTCCTAACTGTTGTACGTCTTTCACAAAAATGTACATTTTATGACGCCCCAAGATTTAATTCTGACAGTCTGACAAACTCTCATTGGTTTTAGACTTTAATCTCATCTCAGCTATCATTTTGCTAAATATTTTAGCTAATATTTGGCATACAGCATGAGTAAGACTTCAGAGTAACCTGAAGCAGTACAACATGCATCATCAACCTAAGGACCACCGAGCCTCCACCCCAAGCTAGCAGAGCGCCATTCTCACACAAGCGTTCTGTAGATGAGCCAATTTCTTTTCACTTAATTTGCAATAATAAGAGTGGTAAGCAAACCTGATCACGATGCTTTCCAGTGTATGAAGGCCCTGCAGTTCTTTTTCTCACTACAGCATATCAACCCAGTTGGTCACTACCTGAAAGCTGATAGGAACTGCCTCTCCGCAGTTATTGCTGCTGAAAAGCATCAAGCAGGATTTCAATGGTGACTGTGGAGGGGATGAAAAGAGCAGTACAAAGGAGTGCCGCATTATTTTGAGCTGGTTTGTCTTCTTCTTGTCATAGCACGTACCACAGGGGTGAATTCAGGTGGTTCGGGTTTTTCCTGTGTTACCAAACTCATGGAACATAGGGATGCGTCTTGATATATGTTCCAGCTATTGTATCATGATCAGAATTAGTCTCACTAATCGCTTTACTGGCAGCCAAGACAACTTAAATGTGGTACAGGTTCTTGCATTAATTCACCAAGATGAAATTGTACAGAGAATTCAGGAACTCAAAAAGGTTCCTGATTACTTTTTAGTAGTAGAGCACAAGCTCATTTTGTTTCTAACACTAAACTGACAACCACCGATACTGCACAAGATCTGATGCATCAGAGCTTCTTTGCCATTACAGTGAACACAGAATGGGAAGAAACTAAAAATCCCCCCTCCCTGCAGTCTGCTCAGCACAGGTTTTGTCAGGAGATTCTGTTCTCTGCCTTTTCCTCTCGATGCCGAACCTCAATTCCTAACGATCTCCAGCTCAGCGCAGTTCCACACAGCGCCCACACGGAGGCGGCCGACACTGCAGTACCAGGCGAGGAGACAAAACCCGAGAGAAAAGCCGATTGCATTGACTCGCAGGCCTTCGCTGCGCTTGCTGCGTGCCCAGGCGGCCGGCAGCTGGAAGAAGCGTCCAGCAAGAAGGCTTTGCAACGGGGCAGCGAGCTGCTCGAAACGCGCCTCGGGGCCGCACACAGAGTGGGAAGCTGGAAGCGGTTTAGGACGGGCTGGCTCCGCTGGTGGGCCACGTAGCAGAAAGTCGCGGCGGGATGCGACCGCTGAAAGGAACATCACCATCTGATCCTCAGCGCTACGGAGCAAGGGGACACGGGGCTGGTGCATTCCGCTCGCTGCTGCAGTGCTGCGGGGCCCCGAGAGTTAAACACGTCATACCGTGATGTGAACTGACTGCCACTGAACTCACCCATCCTTGGGAGAAAGGAAGACAAGAGGCCAGAACAGAGCGCTAAACTAATCAAACGAGCCCGGCCATCTGGCACTGTCTCCCTCAGGATCTTCCCTGCACCGTACCCCCTCTGTGTCACTCTGCCTTAGCATCTGACGGTCATTATGAGCACGAAGCACATCTTGCCAGACTCACTGTACGTATTAACGGTGTTATTTTAATTAAAGCAGCAGCAGCAAATTTGGACAGATGATAAAAATTTAAATTCTGGTCATTTCCATATGATAAAAGCTCAGCACTGTAAATAAAGCTCTTCCCTTTTCCATTTCTTTTGATCATATTCACTCATTACTACTACACCGTACACGAAACCCCAGTGGATGGACGTACGTATCGTACTAGATGACTCCATGTATAAAACACCAGTGTGCACAAAGCAAGCTGCTCAGCCTCAATGGCCATCTCATTACACAGCATTTTATGCTGCGACAGTGCCCTAAAAGAAAGCTTTCCTATGATGCTTTCTTTGGTCCCAGGAAGTGAATAATAGCGGTCAGCAGGCAGCCTTCCTGCACTTCATCCCAATGCATCGTCCCCACCAGTGCAAACGAGAACAGAGGCCTTCAAAAAACGTGGCAATACTTTTGTCCCTGCTATCTGAGATCTCACCACAAGCAGTCATCCTATAGCTTAAGGAAAAATTGTTCACGACGATGTTGTGACTTTCTGAGTCTATTGCAGAAGCAAACAAAAAGCTGCAGGGGATGCTTCAGTGCTTGGCCAGGGAGGTGGAGATGCTTCAGCACAGTTCTCAGGCTAGTAACTACATTCTGGCTGATCTGTGCTCCTCACATCTTCCTAGCAAGTCTTACTAGTCCTGACTTGAAGACTTTGCCCTACTTTCAAACCATATTACTTCTACCAGTTATTTTTTTCCCCTCCATCCTGCATTTACCATCCTTTACATTCATTTCCACTCTGGGGATGCAGAAATGTTCTCACGTCACCTTAAGTTTTCAGTGTTGAGCAAAAAGGTATTTACTGGTATTTCCTATTTCTTTCTTTCCCCTCTCCCCTGCCCACAGAAGGCAGTGTCTTGCGGTGCTGTACCTCTTCTCTGCTCAGCCTTGCCCAGGAAAGAAGGGTTTAAAATAAAACGAGACGTGTTGGCTCAGGAGGGAGGGATGTATTTGTGGAACGCAGTAGCTGCTGTTGGCAGAAGCGATGTTGTGCCTAGGCCAAACCGAGCCGGCTCTGTGTTGTTAAATACCGCTTTTGCCCCTCTCTGCTCCTCACCACCTGTGTCACATCCCCACAACCGCCTGCTCCTGCCGCACATCAGCAGCTCCCTCTCACCTCACCCAGCCCTGCACACTGCTATGAGGCATGACTCCGAAGTGAACCAAAAAGCACTGGTTCCCCTGCTCTTCCCATGAAGGACAGTGTTTATATAGATAGAAAGAGAGAGGTGTGCAATACAAACACTTCTTAAATGAGTCCAGATTTCCATCCCGCTTTCTCACAAGTCATGAACAGTTTACGTAACGGTCCAGAGGCAGCTTGTGGGAAGCTGGAGGGCCCATCTCACCAGCTGACTTCAGAAGGGACAAGGCTTTTCATTGCTTTGCACTGTGAGAACACAAACCGACAGCCCCACGTCTGACTCAGGTCGCAGCCTCTTCACACGGAGATAGAAAGATCTATTATTAGCACCACAGAAATTCTTAGGAATGCTTAAACTCGCCCCTTTAGTGCTGAAGCACTGTGACAAAGCAATTCCACAGAGCAGAGCACTTTGAGAAGTAACTAATGACAGTAAGGTAAGAGCTGATCGCAGGGCACAGTGCAGCCCAGAACCCAGGGGCTCTCAGCACCGGGCATCAGCCAAGGGGCGACCAGCAACCCATATCATAACCCGCCGCATGGCCAGCACTTACTTCCTAGCACCATGCTAAGACCTGAAAGCAGGACATTTCATCACTTAAAAAGCTTGTAAGCCAGAGCTGAGGAACCATTACCAACTATACTTCAGGTGGTTTTCATATCTGCAACATTCCCACCAACCTGTAACACGCGTGTATTAGGGTTAAATTAATTGTTTAAGGCCAAACAAGAAAGCATCAAACCATACGAAATACTACCGTAATCATTATAAAACAAGATACTAAACTATAATTAATATATTCAGTCATTTGATTTGAAACAGTATATAAATGATATGCATATATGAGAGAAAATAAAGTGTATAGAGAAGCATGTATAAGGACAAGGATAAGGACATATCTTAGGCACATATAGTCACAAGTAGCATTTCCTATATTGCTCAATTGACCTCAGTTCAGCTGTTGATGTTAAATATATTATATATTTATTATAAATGATTGAATTAGCAAATAAACTGGAGCTCAAAAAGCCACACCATGCCACTCCTCACTTCCGTTCAACAATCAATAGTATGTGATAGAATCACGAGCAGCCTAATCTTACAAGGGATTTCATTTATAAAAGCATCGCAGGCGCCGCATCAGATGTGCATCACGTCTTTTGTATACAAACTGATTACATTTTCCTTCTTTGTTCTGAAGGAAATGTCAGAAATATGGCGTGATGCTTGCTTACTCTTGCAAAAAAGTGTCCTTTGCCATACTAATGAGGACAAATGCCAAACTGCATTGACATTACATGTGTTATACTATTATCTAGGGAAACATAAGCAGTAACTGAATAGTAAATGGATATTGATTTACAACCCCAGGTGAAATTAAAACAGTCACTCTCAGTGTTGCTGGGTTGGGTTGTTTTTAGCCTTCTCAAAAAGAAAAATGCTTGCAAATTCCTCATGGCAGCAGTCAAACTAAAATATACCATTTCACACTTATTATTCAAGAATACATGTAGTGATTGACATGGAGAAGGTAAAAAGGCAAAAGAAAAAGAATTCTGATTGGAGAGTTGTCAAATGTTAACACTAGCAAATCCAAACGAAACAATGCTTGAAAACTGCCTAATCTGAGTTTTAAATACAGAAATCAAAGCATAATGTCAGCAGCGTTACAGAGTAACACCAAATATATGCACCAGGTCTGCAGGGTTGGTACTGGCTGTGGATACAGCTCTCTGAAACAACAATAAAGGAATGGTAATTCCTTTTCCAATTGGGAATTGTCTTATTATGGCCAACATGGGCTGAAGAACAAATGCTGTGAATAACAATAGGGAAAATACTCTGAATCTGATAGCTAGAAAAAAAAAATAAAGAAGTAAATCACTTCTGAGCCATGAAGAAGTGATTCTATTTTAGGTTCAATACTCAACACTGTAGGAAAAAAAACAACTGAAATTGCATGATCTGAGAATGATTCATTTAAAATTAAGTGGAAGGGTAAACACAGCGCAGGTTTATATTCCCAGTGCCAAATGCTGATTAACTTCCTAAGTCAGATGTAATGAAGAACAGCTAAAATTATCAGAAAATTTAATTGCCAGTACCCTGGAAAGAAGAGCAGCTGGCCTACTGCTAACACTTCAGCAAGTGCCTTGGGAACAAAGGAAGGGAGGACAGAAAAAAGAACTGATGAGTGACAAAATTTTTCCCTAGGGGTCAAGAGTATGACACTGAAATAATAACCGTGGCATGTCATGCTGAAACAGGTCCTACAAAAATAAAGATTCACAGCGACATAAGAAACAAGTGGAATTTGTAACTGTAATGGTACATCCCTCCGTCCCGTGAAAAAAAATAAATAAATCAAGAATTTTGTGACCTTGCTGTGCTTTCCAAGTGAACATATTCATGGCCACCCCTTCCTCCAAACGTATTCACGATGTTTAGGCACATGCACTGCATAACTCATGCAGGGAAAGCCCAAGGCAGCGTTACACGTTTAAACAAGAGCAGAGGGCACTGCCCAGGCCTCTATACAGCACATCTACACCTACTTCTCATACCAAGAAATCCAGAACAAATATGCAAGCATCCTAGCTGTATGATAACAGTACGAGAGAAATAGGAAGATTTCCTTCAAAAACATGTTTGAAAACAAGTGTTGATGAATTTAGAGGTGTGTCACTGCATCTCTAAGTTCATAAAATATGAGTGCTTTAATTAAAACCATTTTCAGACAAATGAGAAAGGAGGTCACAGCCTGATAAGGAAATAACTTGTGCTTATGTGTTGGTGCATGCAGAAACTGTGTCTACATACACACCCACACAAATCTGTCTCGAAAGGAAAACGAAGCATCTCTGCAAACTCAAGGCAAGTTGAGATGTCAGTCAGATCCTCTCCAGAACATACACAGAAGATTCAGCTTCATTTACAGTCCAGGCTAACTCGGGAGGCCCCAGCTGACTGTCGGTTACCAAATCTGACTCCAGTGTACAAGAAGGGCATGAAGGATGACCCAGAGAATTACAGGCTTGCCAGTATGACCTCAGCACCAGGGAAGGTCATGGAGCAGGTAATCTTGAATGTCATCTCATGGCCCACACAGGGCAATCAAGCAATCAGGTGTAGCCAGCACGGCTCTCTGAAATGCGGGACCTGCCTGATTAACCTGATTCTGTCCTCTGGTGCTCAATATAAGTCATTTCCAAAGCTTCAAAATCTGCCCTATAAAGGAAAGAATTTTTGTTTCACACTATTTTTCACAGGAATTGTAGAAGCATCTGAGGAATCGCCATAGCAGTACTTGCAATAGGTATGGTGGGATATTCACCTGCAGGGTGCTTTTCGTTGTTCCTAAAAATGTATGTGTGAGAAAAACAATCCATTACGCTTCTCATGATATACATTCAATATTGGTGGCTTCCAGATTGTTTGGACAAACAGATCCCTTTGGTTCCCTTTAGTTTCTCCTACATCTACATACTATCATCAACCTTATAATTAATGACTTCATGAATTAACTCATTTTAAAAGACGTTAATCTAATTCTATGGACCAGCTGTTGGAAAACATTGCTCTATATCACAAATACTGAAAATGCTAGCAGAAGGCATTCTACTTCAAACCTTGGGGATTCATACATATCTCAGTTATTTAAAAAGAACCTTTTTCCCATGGTAGCATAATTAATGTAAGAATTGAATTCTATCGTATGTGAATAATTAATTCACTGGCCAACTCTCCTGACACAGAATGTCATTTCTCAGAGCAGGCTTCTTTTTAATTATTATATAATGTAATGTGCATAGGGAATATTGTAAGCTTACCTACCTAGTAGTGGCAATTTCTGAAAAGGCAATTTACTGCAGGATATGGAATTTACAGTCTAAAGTTCTGCAGAAATATCAATTTAGTGCTCAACAGTAGTTTGGAAAAATGAATATAAAGCATTGATCTCTGGTGACTCTATACCTTCAATCATATGGGCTCTTTGGGCTTTACCATCTGAAAATGGAGACTAAACCAAAAAGAAAGTTATGAAGAAAGTCAGTGATGACCAAAGACAATGAATATCTCCCAAGTGAGGAATGATTAAACAGAAAAGGTTCTCCTGCTGTCAGAGAAGACAAGTGGGACATATGGAGGTAGACTTACGACTGGGATGGGGGTGATTAACAGGGAAACAATGATTGAGTACCTGTTCCAATACAGGAATTATGGAGGCAGCAAATGAAATTCTTCGAAATTCTACCATTCTATGACTCCATGAAATTAGAACACAATAAAGGGAGTATTTCTTTTCACAGTGCAAAATTACAGCATTATATGATATTGCTGATACTAAAAACATACAGAGCTTTAAAAAGCACTTATGGTAATCAACAGAAGAAAGAGGGTACCACAATCTTTGATCCCCAAAGCCATGGGGATCGGTGAGATGCAGATTACCAGAAGCAGGCCCACCTGCTGCTGTCAGGATTGTGCTTCCCAAAATTCTGCACACTTGGACTGCTGTCATTCAGTATGTTTCAATGCAACTCCATTCAGCATAGTATAACATTGGGCCAGGTGATTGAAAAATGCCTCACTGAGCTAAACCTGAGACCCAGGCCTGCAAATTAAGTAGATCCTCTGCAGTCTAACAAGGAACTGTGGATATTTAATCCCCTTATGTAATGGACGGGGTGCTCAAGCTGGAAATGCCTTAAGTACGACTGTCATTCTCTTCTTGGTTGTCCGAATCCTGGTGAGGACTGTGAGACCTGCAGCTTAAATCATTATACGAAATGACAAAAATACCAAATACTCCTTTTCTAAACGTCCGCACAGAGACAAAATCTGTGTTCCAAACACTTGAAAAAGCATTCCAAATGATTTCTCAGTCTTACGAATTTCACTCCTTTCTTGTTAGCAGTATTTTCCTGAAAGCCACTTGGCCAAGATCCATCCACTTCAAGGACAACAGAATCTCTCTATTAAAGATCTCAAATTCTTCTTAAGGAAAAATCTTTCTCACTACGTGAATAGTTAAAGCGGACAGATAGTGAACACTATCTTACATACACCAAGAAATACAAAAAGCTTTGTATAAGTGATCCAGAATGATTCCAAAGTGATTAACTATATTTTTAGGTTTTTAATCTTAGCATGCTACAGCTCATTAATGGATACTTGATTGCTTGTTCTGTTCCATTTGTTAAATTTAATCTGTGCAATCTGCATACTATTTTCTCCAAAAGGTGCACAAATTAAGGTGAACACAGGAGATACAATTGCTTCCAATATTTAATTCTGACAAAGTCACTGATGTGTACGACAAATGAAGATGTATAAACAGACTTTACAGCTCTGACAGTGATGCAGTCAGCCACACTGCTCAGCGCTAACATTCTTGTTAATCTTGAATCCCACACAAGTATTAGAGCAACACTCACAAAACAATTTCTGTCTTCAAGAAGACTGACAATATCAGTTCTGTGATCAGCATCTGAATACCGAGAGCAATATTTTCCAGTTGGGTTTAACCACATCATCCCCTCAGACTGAGGTCACACATTTAAAATTCTTTTCGAAGTACCCACACCTTTAATGACCTTTGCTTCAAGAAAGACTACTTCAGACAAACTATACAAAAGCATCATGCAATTGTGACTCATACGTGAGACATACACTGTAATCTCCATCATCTTACTCCAGTAAGGAGCTCTTCATGCTTGTTTTGTATGAGTTTGGTCTCCCTAGTGCTCTAGATAGAAGTAGAAGCAGAAACTTATGCCCTGACTGATATCATTTGAGCAGATTTCCACTCTTCTATGCTAAGGGCATTGCCTAAGTGGCTGCAGATTAGCTAAAAACATCTTTGACCAGCAAACACCCAAAGAACTGGGAAGAACAACTATTTCTACCGAGACAGAGAGCATTGAGTAATGCTAAGGGAGCATTACACAAATAGAAAATCATCATCAGATTCGGTCACAGCTGGAGCAACAGAACAGGTTTCTATTGAAGAACATTCTTTTCCTCGAGTATTTTTAATATAGTAAGCTTTACATTTAATACCTCACCGGCTATTACTCACAGTAACATCTTCGCTATAATGCTGTTCTCTCAGTTGTCTTTTTTTCCAGTGTTATCCTTAGTTTACAAGGAGGTCTTTCAACTGTCATGAAACCCTTACCTGAATCCATTTCACACAGTGAGATATACTGGAAGGCTTTGAGAAGAGAATCCTTGCCACATCGTTTAAGAGACATAGGACAGAAACATGGTATTTTTTCATCCCTCGTTCTAACCTACTTTCCAGGCAAAATCAGAAGGTATGAAAAAGCCTTTCTGCGTGCGTGTGACATTCACCCTGCCACTAGTCAGCCATAGTCTGTGCCCTGCCAGACACATCTTTCCAACAACTGATATTACTTGAGAGTCAGACAGCCTGATGTCACAGGAACAAAATATTTATCCTCATACTGGGTCAAATGTAAGCAGAATCCACCTACTCAGTACAGTTTTTAGGCCACCAAAGTCCGAATCCGAGGTGGTCTGTCACAAAGGGGATCTGTGCAAATTATTCCTGCAGGACACTTGAAACACAGTGGGACCTGCTCTTTGAGGACACTTTTCTGTAGGTTTTGAATTTTATTTCTGCTTTACATAGATTTCAAAAACTAAAATATGAGAAATTACAACATGTCTCAGACTCCTCTTTCCACGTAAGAAACAGAGTCCTCACCTACAGACAATACCTGTAACGGTAGAAGATGCCATACATTTCAAACTTTTGTTCCTACTGCTGAAAATATTAGGGCATTTATTTACCCCCAATTAATTAGACTGAGTCATCCAAATTAATGTGACCTATGCTACCATCAAGCCTTCTTGGCTTACTTCTGCTTCTTATACCTAGATTTCATCTTCTCACTCAGTACGAGTCAAACTGCAGCCAGATGCACTGTCTGGGTTTAGCTAAGTTAAGAGGCTGTCCTTTAGCTGACCATCGGTGTAAGGTCTTCCCCCATCCTTACCAGGATTTCCTTCTGCTTTGCTGGAACAACAGCATTCATGCTCACTCCCTAACCCAGTTCTGTCACAATGTTTTGGCTGAGTTGGAGAACTGACTACTAAAAGTGTTTAAAGTTAACCTAGATCATTTTGACAGAACCAGGCTGGGGAGTAACTACATGTGCTGTTTACACTGGTAAAACTGAGGAGGCAGTAAATTATGAAGAGTGGAAAAGAGGAAAAGTGAAATGCAAAGAGAACATGAATCACTTGCGGCCAAACAATGCACATAGCTTCAATGCAATAATGTGTTAATTCACAGGCTTTTGCTATGCTACTTATGGTTGTCCAAGTTTTACTATGCTACAGAAAACTGTGTTCTGTAGTTGCCCAGTTTCTAAAAAGTTTTTTTCCAGCTCTGCCTCCACCTCTTGGAGGAAAGTAAGGAGTTGAGGTTTCTCTGCAATTATATGGGAATACTGATACCTGTATGGAAGAAGTAATGATGTACAACTCTGTATACACTTACAAATAGACAGTACTTCAAGGCTCAATGCGAAAGGCCCAAGTAGTATATACAATAACTAAAGCCTAACTTTGGGCACACCAGGAAGAGTCTTCTGGGAGTGAAATTACTGTCAAATGGCTCTTCCAGTGAGTAACTGATTTGGCTGAGTAGAGCTCAGGGAAGTTAACAACCACTGCTGGAAGAAAGCAAGGAGGATAGGACAGAGCAGAGCTGAGATAAAGGCTAATGGGGAAAGTCGCTCTGTAGGCCAGGTAGGGACTGGCTTTCATAACCAAAGCAGAGAGCAGGAGAAAAACCCTTTGTGACACTCTGTGGTGAGCTGGTTGAAAAGCCAGCTCTTTCACCCAGCATTCTCCCTTCACCTGTTTTATTCTTGCTACTCGTACATGGCTTTGGAATTGGAGGCAAGAGCTGGGGAAAAGAAAAGCTTTTTTCCAAATTAAAAATAAAAAACTGAAACAGCTGGAGTACTAAGCTGTGAAAGATTCTCCTATCAAAATCCCACCACTTCCATTAAGCCCAGAGAGACTGCCTCACTTTAAGTGAACTTCTGTAGTCCTATATAAAAGTTTTAAGTGATTATGCTGGGAAAGATTTGGCCTGTAAATGTAACCATAGAGAGAAAAGGTGGAGTCAAGCCTAAAGAAACCTTTAAAGGCTAGAAGGAGACATTGGCCTTTCTCTGTCTCACTGGCAGTACGAGGGATAAAATGAACATTTCAAAGAACATGAATCACCTTACCACTTCTGGAAGAACCTTCTTTGCAAGATCGTGGATAGCTTTGATCACAATACATATAGAAGATAGGAGGAATATGACACCCAAGATAACACAGGCTCTAGGGGAAAAAAAAAGAAAAAAAAAGTTAAGAACATACCTGGAGTTTTCAACTCTGTCACTGCTGATGCATAACAAACAATGAAATTTTAATGGTAAATTTTAATGGCTTTTGGAATCCACTGCCACGCAAAACTCATGAGTAATGGCATAGTACTGTAAGTGTTAAAATACATCTTTCTTGTCCTCTTGAGCGTATCAATTTACCTGCAAAACCACTAGAACAAAATGCTGCATAGTAACTTCTTTCAACTTCTTTTGCCAGAGGAATAATTTCTACCTAAACTGCAATTCATGAAAAGCACAACCAAATAAGAAGCCTCCAAAAATTAATATGAAATTTAACTATCGTGCATAGTAAAAAAAATAGATTGTTACTCTGCTCTCTTCAAGCCATTAGACAAGAAAAACTTTCATACTAGCTTGTTCATTCCCATCTGCTACCAATTACTCAACTGTTTTGTATCTAAATAAATTGTTTCCAGCTGCAAGTGAAGGGTGCTAGTGCCAAGGTTGTAGGTAAATGAAGTTTCATTAATAACATTCACTTTACTGGATGAGCCTATTGCTGTTTCTAAACAAGTTCAATGCAACTCAAAAAAAAACTATAAAAACTAAGGGACAAAGAGCTACACAGAAATCTGCTTTGACTGGAAAAAACAGGTAATAGTTTCCAGGTACCATGAGCTTGGAATCCCCATATAGTAATGTTCTCCATGTCCCCTGAGAAATGAGGGCACTCTGCCCAGTGCCCCCTTGATAAGCAGATCTGAAAGTCTTGTAAGCCACCAGTATCACTCATTTACACTCACATCTCCTACTGCAAACTGTGTTCATTGTTTCTGCCTGCTGCCATTCAAAAAGTTCTTGCTAGCTGTATTAATCAGCTTGACTCTATCCTACCTCAAATCTATCAGTGTTGGACTAGATGATCTCGGGAGTTTTCTCCAACCTTGGTGATTCTATGTGGAGAGGACTCACACTGGCCTGGGGTCTCGCCAGTCTCTAGACACATGGAGGAAAGTAACGACACATGGCTGTGAGCTAGGTGTTCCTTCCCACAGCCCTCACTGCCTACAGATTCTCCACCTTGCAGCTTCTGCCCACCTCCTGCTCACTGTGCTGGGCTCTTCCACCAGCATAACCTGGACAAGCAGAAAATGTGACTCTGCCCAGCAAGGCAGTAGTTCCCCTGCACACTCGCCAAACCCTTCCAGAGCTCTCTGCTATTCCCAGTTTTCTTGACTGCAGAACCAGGTCCTAAATATCTGCTCAGCTCCATGCTTCTTCAGCGATATCATGTCACAGCAACTTCACTCTTGTAAGAAGTTTTCAGCATAACCCATGATTACCTATCAACTCAAGATATCTCTTCTTTTAGAAGTCAAGGATTCTCCCTGTTTGATTTCAAAAACCTGAAAGATCGGAAGTTCCATACTGAATCAAAACAGAAAACAGTAAGGGATGCATTTGTTTGTGAAAATCAGCATTAGCTAGGTAAGAAACCTATTCGTCAAATGTAAGTGAATTCCGTACGCTTACTTAAAAAGGAATGTAAGAATTTTTTTTAAATCCCGTACTTATTTTACAGCCATTTCTACATGAGTTACATTGTCTTCCCACTAAATCTTTACTACGTCATTAGAGATATAATTTACCTATAACACAAAATAACTGACCACTATAAGTTTGACAGGCAACAGAAGAGATCTGACAATGAACGCATGAATCTGAAGTCTCCTTCACTTCTACGTAATATTTCTTCTAAAAGCTTCTGAACAGAAAGAAGTACAAAGAAAATGTAGTCAAAACATTTTAAAACAACGGTACACATGACTGGATTTTCATAGACAATGAGCTTTCTAGAGTCTTGCAGAAGGCAGTACAAAGAACAACAGACTAACTCAGAAAGGACAAGGCGAAGACATCTCTTTGAAATCCAGGTAATAACCAACTTCTAGGACAACTAGGGATTAAGCATCCAAAGATTTTTTCTTAGTGCATCAGCACTGGGAATGTAAGAATAACCCAAATTATATCACTAAGTAGTCAACAGGAAGTTTTTAAGATTACAGTTTTAATAGTGAAACCACCAAGACTTTTTGTAGCAATGACGATCTGCAGAACACATTTCTTGATGTGTTTTTGAAGCAGTATTTCTATACGAGAAGCCAGAAGACAATATAAAGTATAATTCGTTGTATTAAAACAAAATGAATTCATCGATATTGTCGGCTTTTCAACCTAACTTTGTCACAGATGAAACTGTTAAATCACTCATACTACCGCCTCAGGAATTCAGAATGAAACTATCTGGACTTTAAAAAAATTTGTATGGCCTCTGAGCTCCAACTACTCCTAGTCCTAGTCCACTACTAACATCTAAACCCATGTTTCCAAGATAAAGACTGATTATGGGCGTGCTACAACCTGACAATTTCCTTTTTCTGAAAGCAGTACTACAACTCATTATGGTACCAGTACAGCAACCCACATACAGCCCATAAATATTTATACAACTCTATAAATATCCACTTTGAATAACACCAGTCCTGGATATGTGCACTCGCAGCAACCAAAATGAGAAGATCAGTGGAACTGTATTTCACAACATACAGATGACACCTCAGTGGTTTTTTTTTCCCCTTTCTCATCTTTTTCCAAAGAAAACAAAGTCCAACCATTCAATTCATTTGCACCTGCAGACACAGCAAAATAGTCTTCTAAGCATGGATTTATCTTCAATTTTGTCTTACGTTTGGAGTTATACGTTTCAGCTCTCTGCAAGTAGTGATAAGAGCAACATTCTGTCATATTTCAGTCAAGAACTAAAGACCAAACTCACTCCAAAGTGTGTGGTGGTTAATTTTCAGTGTAACAGAGCAATTTTGCATTTTGTATGGCTTGCCACACTGACTACTCTTTACCTGAGCCAAGGGGGTCACTCTTCTGTATAAGCAGCAGCCAATCTGAATTCAGACTCCCAGGTGCTTATTTTTGTAACATTTTGTATAAAAAATAAAATTATAATAAACAGATAAAAATAATTAAAGAGTTAGAAATGCACCCTCAGGGACGAGCTCTGCTATACATCATCTCAAAAGGGATCTGGGGAAAGTTACACAAGGATGACTCATAAAAGACTTTTTCTCATACCAATTGACAGCTATAAAACACTCACAGCAAGATGCTTTGCTTCTTAATTACCATCCTGCTATCTTTCTGGTGAGTGGAATACAATGACACAGTACCAATGAGGAGGGTTCATCACGAAGCTCATGGTAATTATTTCTTTCAAGTCAATCTGCTCTAATATTCAGTAGAGGTGGTGCAGTACAATTAAGGATTCCGAAAAAAATTAGTGATGAACGTAAGTGCAATCTGCAAGTATGTGTTAACATTCTCTTAGCGGCTCCCACATAGAATTGTTTTAGCAGCAGAGAGGGAGAAGTTTTTCACGTACTTGGTAGTATTTCTGTTACCTCCTGGAACCAATTTTACCAGCACACTTCAAATTCATTAGAATTATTCCTGCCATGTGATGACACCATGTGGAATAAAACAAGATTGCCAGCAGCAGTCTAATTACTTCCCACTTCTATTAACATATGATACAAAATGCAATATTAAAAATCTAGCCTCCCTCCTTACTGAGCAATAATATCTACTACTAAAGATGTTATTTTGGATCTAAGTGATGTAAAAAGCAATAACTAAAATGATCAGTTACAGGTACTTTTTCTTAACATCATTTATGGACTTAAAAAAAATATTCTACATGTCATAAAAAATCAGCCGAAGCCAGAAATACCTGTCTCTTGGTGTTGCCTATCCTGTTAGGCTTAGTTCATCTGAAAGAGTTGCTGATGGTAACTACTGTGTGGTTCCCTAGAGCTGCTATTGACCCATTACTGGAACTGAGGTCCAGCAGTAGCCTTGGCACGGCACTGCATTCTGAATCACAACCGAACATTTGGATGCACAAGCGTACTCAAGTTTTAAAAAGCTTTCCTTCCTACTGGTAAGATAGCAACTCCATCCTTGAAAGTGCAGTCTCCGTCCTTGAAAGTCTTCAAGACCCAACTGGGTAAAGCTCTGAGCAACTGCTCCTGATGTCAGTGCTGACCGCTTTGAGCAGGAGATTGGACTAGAAACCTTCCAAGGCTCCATCCAACCTGAATTACCCTATAATCCTATGAACCTTTTTTAACAAAATCTTTCCCTCTGCAGGTCCTGTGGAGGTCTTCCAGCATTAATAAGTCCCAACAGCCCACAGGAAAGGAAATGTTACAATCTCTAGAGGCTGTTTTCACATCTGAGTGAAGAGGTAGTGTGAAAACTATTACTTCACAAGGAACTGAAACGTAGCATTAAAACGTGCTGCAGGCCAGTAAGTGCAATATGAGTTCTAAGCCCTGGAGTAACGTGAGGTTTTTCAGCAAAGCTGAACAAATCACTTTTATGACGAATATGTGATTTAATCTCTGAATAAATCCACTAATGAATCCTCGAGAGTTAAAATGAGAAAAAATTAAATCATCTGTGCATAGCTGCATTTTTTCTCTGTTCAGTTCGCCGGCATTCTCATTTTCATTCTTTCTTCCCATAACCAAATACAAATTACGATCTGCGAATTCATGAATAATTTGGATGCCTGCAATAATCTACACCACATTTCTTCCAGATAAGAGGAAGTCAGTCTGTTTAAACACAGTGAGGCCTCTTTCTTTTAACATCTGTATTACGGCAGCTCTTATATTCTGATTGTAGTAGCCACGTAAATCATTCCTTCCAGAGCCAGGCCAAGATTTTAGTGTAGGCAAAATTGCTGATACTCAAAGGGTAAGAACTCAGAGAAACAAACTCAGTCCTTTGCTTACCAATTGATTCTGGGGTGGCAAACCAATGGCTTCTGGCTGACAGGAAAGAGGTAGAAGAGGGCAGAGGTAGCCAAAAAGGACTCAAGAAAAGTCAGAGGACAAATACTATGTAATGGGAAAAATTCAGAGCACACTTCAGGGAGTAAGCAGCCACTGATGGAGAAGGCTGTACCGCTGGGTACTAGAGGGAGGAGGGAAGCTGCACACTTTGCCACAAGCACAGCTCTGCTGCCTATTATTTCAAAACAGAGATCAGAATAACAACACAGCTGTCACTAACATTTCTTCCTTGCTTCCCATTTCGCAATACTGCTGAGACAATTCGAGCCATACTTTTTCTCAGGGTGACATCCAGAACTGGGAAGACTCTAAAATCCACCTCTAAGCCCATTAAAGTTCTTATTGTTCTAAAAGAACAATATTACTCACCACTGTGGCATATTAGTGTAACATACAGGCAAAAAGTCTTGAGCTTCCTGCTTCTTTGTCATGCTCTGCTACTGGATATTGAGTTTCTTTGTGTCCTAACCATTATACCGTTGTGGTTTTTCTGTGTTTTCAGTGCAGCTTATTTATTATCAGCTTTAGTTACTGATGAAAACTTGGACACCAAACTATACACACTCACAGATATTCAGTGTTTACACCTGCCTGTTGCTGAGTGAAGAGGGAACTTCGTCACCTTAAAATGCATAGGAACAAAGCGGTTCATTGCACATGTTCCAATCCACCTCCAAGTGCCAGAATCCAAAGCTGACAAACCAAAGGGGATTCAAGTATTATTCCAAATTATTGCTGAAAGCTCTTTCAAACTTTTAAACTTGTATTTAAAAATATACAATGTTATCACATGGTCTAACTTCTTTTTTCAGAGCACACAGGGGAAATGTTTATATCTGAGACTCAGGTTAGCTACCTCAGGGACACATCTCATGCTGGAAATGTTATAGGCTTTTTAAACCTTGTATCACTCTCACAAGTTCAGCCAGTCACTGCAGAATAGGTATTAACACTGTGCAGACGCACTAGAGCAACAGTTCCATAAATAATTTTATTCTCCGTCTATTAACGTCTGTCAACAAAAGCCTAAAGGTATTTGTACAACCCACAGAACTTGATATCTCTTAGGATTTTCTGGTTCCTTGGTGGCCTTACAGCAGGTGAGCACAGATTCTGACATTCCTCTGAAGATGGAAATTAATGCCTTTATCAATTTCTGTGATACTCATTTTTATGGTGATTATCAAATTCCAATACAGAATACAATTTTATACATATGTAACATATGTATGTGTGTGTGTGAATACTAGGCAATATATATAAATACTGCCTAATCAACTACCAGTGAAGTAAAAGGAAAGGTTTTCATCAATTAAATAGATTTTGGATCTAGCGATGGTAAAATCATTGCCAAGTCTACAGAAGCCACACTTTTAGAAACAGATTTTAGAATGTATAAATATATACATTCACTATTTTGTATTTAGTATAAATTCTGTGCATGAGAATTTTGTGTGTGTGTGTGTATAAATGTACACACACGTGCATTTCTGCCTGGATAAAAGCAAAGTTCATAACTGCTTCACTCTGCCTGAGTACAAGTTAATGGATTTATGAAGAAATGATGCAGCCTTACAATGCAGCCTACTGAAGCCCCTCTATGACTTGTATCCAGTACTGCACCTGGGTGTAGTATTTTGCCTACATACTGCAGAAGAAAAGAAATGATTTAAAAATGTTCAGTGTCACTTAAAAAAAAAATTCTCCTCCTATAAAGTAGATATTGAAGCACAGCCAAACACGTATTTTAGAAACTGTGCTCTGCCTCTTCAGACAGGAGAGACATGCATGCTCCCCAGGAGGACCAACTCATGGTGGCTGAGATTTGGGCTAGAGCTGCAGAGTTGGGTTCTTAGCTATCTCCATGCATTTGACATGTTTCCAGATCACTTAGCTATTCCTTTCATCCAGCACAAAAGAGTTTTTTCCTCCAGCCACAGAGGTTTGCCCCTAACTGCAGGAAGGTGTGGATTCTGCCATCTGTGCATCTCTTTCTTATGTACAGCACAGATAAAATTATCCACAGTTTTTTCAGATGTGACTGATACCGTTGGACCTGAATTGAGAGGATTATTTTCATTCAACACCACCTAAATTGACAGTACACATTCAGTAGATCTGGCCTGTACAGTGGAGCCAGTATGCACATGAAAACTTAATACAACACTGAAACTGAAAATCTTCAGTGTTCTGTGCTGCTTTTGTTGCTTTTGTATCAAGAGAACGTATATTCTGCAACAATTTGGATCAGTACATTCTCTTATTGTGAATCAAAAGAAAGTAGAGCCAGACCCAGCCTGACTGTATGACAGCCATTTCCTCCCATGAAATGCAGTTTCCAGCTCTTAAGCTTTGAGGGCACGAGTAGGGTATGTCTCGATGTCCATACTGCATGACTAACTACCAACACTGTTACATCAGCGTAGCTTCAGCAAGGCTACTGTGACCAAACCTGGAGTAAATATTGTCAAGTGGTGTCATCTGAACCTAACCAAGACAGAAAGAATGGTTTCAAATACTTTGGAAGGAAAGGCTCACTCTGTTTCAGTGTCTCACCTATCTCCAAATTTTCTTAGCACGTAAGAAGTCTTTACACAAATTCACTATCCACTAACTCACGTTTGCTCACCAGACCCACTGACCTGCCCACCTCTGTTACCAACAGACACGGTTCTGCAGGACTTGACAATGTGACAGCTCTTTAAAGAAGACATTCAGCAATTTTCCCTCGCAAGTTAAGAGGGATAGCATGCACACACTTATTTCCCCTGGCCTCCAAAAGTGAAATGCATGAGAAACTAAAGAGCAGAAGAAAGCAGATGTCCAAGGAGTATTTATATCCATATGATACCCATGCTGACAAAGGGAATACTATGGCAAAGGACAGTTCCCTCAGGTATCTTCAGAGTGGGTGTCTACTTACTGCACAGTTTTATAGATGATTCTATTACTGCTGTTTGCTTAACTCTAAATTGCAGAGAGAAGGTAACTAAGCAACTGGTAAGTGTTTCTGGTCACTTGACTAGGCTTCTCTAAAGGTTACATGCCTAAGAAGATGTAAGGTTATTACAGAAAAGCTGTTCAAAGCTGCATCCATCTCCTAGAAAAACATCCACTGGTCCATGGCAGTATTTGAAACACTGACATGGCCAGTAGCTGCACTGCTCCGTTTACCTGAAAAGGCTACTTATAATGAAAAGCTGGTTGTAATGCATATTCTGTGAAAAGGAAACTGGCAGAGTAGTTCCAAGGAAGCTATATATACATATGTATCAAGGAAAAGGATTAGGACCCTGATAAGTTTGTAGTCATGAGGTGTTCTAAACTGGCTTTTGATATCATTAGTATGTTTCATAAAGTGCTTTTAAATATTCTAACTCCCATGTCATACCGTTACATACCCCAGTATTTCAACACTAGTGCATGAAGTCCTAGAAAAGGTGAGAATACCCTTATTCCCGTCTATCCTTCTTCTCTTCATTGTAGCCTGTATGTATGGATATCTACGTATGGATATCTATTTTCCTAGAGAAGTTCTCCAACATACATATGTCTGTGTGCGTATGTTGTGTAACATAAGCAGAATAAAAATAAGATGTACACCTTTAACAGGGAGCAGCACAGAGGTATGACAATGAAGTCTGGGAGACATTTTCTAATTGTTGCATCTAGCATGCTCATAATGAGTCAGGTTTCCTATTTACACCATCCCCAAGGAAAAGTAAAATGTTTTCCTTATAGCTGAAGCTCAAACTAAGTTAGAAATTCTTGGATTTCTCACAGCTCTGCTTTTCTGGATGTAAAAATGGATGAGAATATTGGTTCACCCTCACATTAATTTAAGAACCTATTTAGAGTCTACTCCTCAGGGCAAGCATTTTTCACTTCGCCAATAGGTTTAGCACTCTGACAATATCAAATCCAGCTGCCACAGCTTAGGTTAATATATGGAGATGAAAGTTAAGTTACTGACATATAGCAAAGCTTTTAGACAGCATCTAATAACAAAGCTGCAAAGACTGCAAAATCTTCCCAATTCTTGATTCATTGTTTTTAATTCTAGCATAAGGTGGGAAAAAATATGTGAAATAAATACAGAAACGGAAATAATTTAAGCCACCTACTCTTCCAAGTGAAGCATCATCTTACCCATGAAGAAAGAACACTCCAGAATAACAAGCTGCTTAATTGCGGACAGGAATGCCTATTTTCACCTGGAAAACATCTTTCTCAGCAGCAGGTGGAGGTGTGACAGACATCTGCAGCCTTGTCTGACACATGGAAGACTATCTAATTCCTGTTATTTTAATTCTAAAGCTAATGTTTTGAATGACAGATTCACCAATATAAGAAGAAAAGATGTACATTAGTTTGTTACATATTATGTCATGGCAACATAAAGCACTATGAGTTTACTAGGAATTATTTGTACATTATACAATTTAATTTTCTTATTACAATAGTAAAAGTAAGAATCTGACATTCACAATCAAAAAAAATAGTGAACATGTCAGTTTTTTGCTCTTGGTTTTATCCAGTACGCTCCTTATGAGTAAGGTTTCTTATTTACTCTGGCACTGGCTTAATTGGTTCTTGGGAAACAGAGAATTTGACTTGATACCATGTACAAAATACTATATAATAAACATCAGCTGTAGCTGCCAAGAATCACTGTGTTAAATATGCTGCACAGAGTTAGTCTTTACAATACTAAAGATACATGCTCAAGAAAAAAATTAGCACAAAAAAATCCTTGGAGCATTGGGTCCTAAGGGCATAAGCAGAAACTCAGCCCCTGCACTGCATTGTAGCAAAACGCAATCGCAGCTCTGTAACATAGCAGCATTAGTGCTTTATAACCTAAAAAGAGCATTACTCCATTTGAACTGAATATTTGACCTGAGGCTGCCAGCTGTATTAATTTACAATGAGCAAAGCACCATTTCCTGAACAGGAGAATCAAACGGGAGATATTTCCTTTGTTCACAGGTTTGAGACTTTTCCAGCCAACTGTACATTAAAAGTTCTACCTTGTACAGACTTTTCATAAGCCTATGTGCCCTAAGTTTGTTACTCTGTTTTCTCAGTCTTTCATTTTTCTAGTGGCAGTTATCACTGTCTCCTCACACTCAATTCCACTGCTTCAATTTATGTCCTTCATCCCTGAATTTAGCAGATCAAATAGCTGACCTTTGGCTGTACAGCTTGGTACTATTTCCACCTCTGGTGAGACATTTTTCCAGGTCCCTAATGGACCCAGGCTTCTATTAAGAAATGACTTCACAGCTATTCACTGGCTTTATTTATGTACATGAAAAGCTGCTACTACCTCATCAGTTTCAATAAATTTCTTTCATCAACAAAACCTAGAATTACTTCAGCATCCCAAGGAGCTATTATGTTGTTAAAGATTAACGAAAGGGCAGAATATTCAGGAATATATTTACACTGCTCAGATCTCCTGGTGCATCTTGAATTGCTCAGTGACAGCTCGATATTTAAATAAAATAAAACAGAAGACTGGCTTCAGAACTTTATCCTGGCACAGATTTTCTGCATATATATCTAGCTCCGTAGAGATCCCTCATCCAGTCACAGGACAAGAGGCAACGGTTACAAACTGGGATACAAGAAATACTCATGTGAAGGAGGTTATGTAGAGAGGTTGTAGAGCCTCCCTCCCTGGAGATATTCACATCCCAACCAGAAAAGGGCCTGAGCAACCTGCTCCACTGACCTTGCTTTGAGAAGAAATGATCTCCAGAGGTGCCTGCCAACCCCAGCCTCTCCACACACCTCACGTACAGTAGCAGGTCTGCAGGCACAGTGCTGCACAAAAATCCTCATCATTAAGTGGTAAGCAGTTGCCCAAAGTGCACAGGTAGTCGTTCTACTGTATTTTTATCAGCTATATCAGAGTTTATTCCTTCCTCTTAACTTTTCCTCTTACGAAGAAAAACAGGGAACTGCAAGGACTTTTAGTCATATGTTTTCATCTTTTGTTGAAATCCAACATTACTTCTCCAGTTATCTCAGCACACTCTTTTTGGATTTCTCGATCACTGCTTTTTAGATAATTCACTCAGTACCTCCAAATTCCCTTTTGCAACGCAGCAGATCATGGCGAGCAAGTCAAGCACTCAGAAACCACGTACTCTGATTCCTTGCAGTTATCTGCAGTCTTTCTCAATTCCTGCATTCCTCAAGTTCTACAATTCCTTCAAACTCTTAAAAAACGCATGTAAACACTGTAGCCTGTGTTGAGCAGTTGAGAGACTTGGCCCTTTCATTTGACTGCTGAAACAGAAAGATAGAGAAGTGAGAAACTGCCCAAGGAGTATCAGACACAAATGTTTTCAATGTTCATCCCACTCCTACACACACTTTGATTAACGAGGCAGCTAGACAGAATCAAGCAGTGTCTCGTATGGCTTACAGTCTTACACTGCCTTATATCTGATCTTTGTGAATATTCACTGTATGTCCAAAGCCACTCGGAATGTTTAAAAATAATGCATAAAAAATAAACCTTAACTTAAGACACACCTCAGACCCAACCAGATACATCTTTTCACAGCAACTTAAGAAAAACTCTCTGTCAATAGAAGACTTGAACAGTCTGTAACTTCAGCTCTTTGGGCCACCAATTTCAAAGAACTTTCAAGCAGGGTGAACCCCAAAGGTAAGTGAAAATGTATTTTAGGTTACATATATGAAATGCCATGAGAATTATCAAAGACGTACGTTGTATAACTCTGGTCACATGTACACCAAAAAGTACCTTCTCCTCTTGCTCCAGAAAAGGAGAGAATTCAAATGAACTAGAAAAAAATTAAACTCAGCAGGACACATTTCTGTGATAGTTACAGAACTACAATCCCCCTGAAGTCAAATGGGAATGTATCAGTTCAACTTAACAGAACTTCGCACAGAGCAGTTTTCTACCGTTCATTCTGAGTACCTGCTCCTGAAATGCTACATCTCTCACTTCCATGTGGCTATATTTTAGCAAGATTATGCTAGATAAAATACATTCTTTCATATCTTAACCTCTTATGGTAAGTATTTAATTGATCATAAATAATGATTCAAGCTGTATTCTCTATATCTTTTTCTAGGGTTCTGTTTTCCACTCTACATTTATGTTCCCTCAACAAAGCCTAACAGGGCAGGAACTATTTTCGCCCTTCAGTGACAGGCTTTCCACTGACTTTGGCAGATTCTGGATCAACCTCCTACTGCCAAGTTTATAAAATAGTAATTTTCATAAATTTGTAACACATCATTTATTGGCAATTTCATTTGTCTCCTGTCAAGGCATGTGGAATACATATTATTTTCAGGTACATTAGGAGACACACAAATTTATTTAAATCAATGAAAAGAGAGACCCACAAATAAAGAGCAAAACTGTACACATCTCACTCTGGCAAATACAGTAATGTGGTTATTTAAATGCTGAGTTTTGTGCAGGCATTTGGCTTCTACACCAAGGCAAAGTACAGCTAGGCACACAGAAACGTGAACACAGCATGGCACAAGCATCTACAGAAATTATGACCAAACGGTCCAGGAGTCTTAAAAGTTGGCTTTCCCTGGCACAAATAAAACAAGAACTGTGAAAGAACAGCTGTAGTTATAGGCACATACAGTACAATAATTATTTAAAAGTTAAGTAAGCAGCCAGGAAGTCATGCAACATTGTCCCAGCAGAGAGAAAAATTAATTGCATGTGGTCGTTCAAGCAAGAGATTGATTAAACACAACGGGAAACTAGAAATATGCCTCTGACAAAAATCTGACCCAGTAGGAACTGCCTTAAGAGATAAAATCATCTTTGCTTGTCTATAAGATGATCATACTGGTCTAGGGACCCTGCTTTGGTAGGGGGTTGGACTAGGTATCTCTAGAGGTCCCTTCCAACCCCTACAATGCTGTGATTCTGTGATTCTCTTGTCAAATCTAGAAACTGAGCAATAACCGGACTGCCTACTCAGTGATTAATATTTCCAGCGTATCGCTGTATTCTTTTACTCAGTATCCCAGCACATAACCTTAGCTGTCTTCAACCAGAGGGCATGGCAAGTAATTCATTGACTTAATTTAGCTTTATGTAAAGCAGAGGGATTAGATGAAAGCAAATTAAAAAAGAGCATAAAAAGCGGGAAAATATGTTTGCCATTTTGCTTGTTCACTTTGTTGGCTTAGCCATAGGGATATGTTGATTCTTCTTTTGTACTGGGATTTATTTTCTCTATGAAGTACTTAACAATGTTCACTGCTCAGCAGAAGGAGATTTCAAAAATATGTTAATTAAATGTTGACAGGAATCTCTGTGGACGCCCACAAAAGAAAGATACTCAGGAAATGTTTGCTAAGATCTCCACATTTGTGCAGATAGACTAATTTTGATCACATATTTCTGTATTTATTTTTATGAATCAATGCCACATCAGTTTTCTATGGCCATTTATTCCAAACTATTATGCATGGAATCCTGCCAGAAAGGGATTCACAGCACTGACCAAGCTGTTGCACGAGCCCTAGTTAATGAATTTAAAAATCCTGCTTACTATTTTCTTAGTTCATAGGAAAGAACTATGAAGACAAGTTGTAGTTCCTTCTGTGTATTTCTTTCACTTGGGTCTACCAGTAATACAAAAGCCCACTTTCATTCAGGCATCTCTTTTTGTGGAAGAGACTTCATAAGTGTTTCAGGACAAAAACTATTGTGTCCCCCTATATAATATAATGATAGTCCATCCCAGGGATAGTGGAATTGTCTTCAAACAAGCCAGATGGGGGTACTGTCAGCAACAGCACAGAACCAAAACAGGGCAGATAAATGCAGTACAGTTTTGCATCTCAGTGTACTATAAATAAGAGTAGGAGGTAGAAGTTGTCTTTATGCACTACCTGGAACAACTCCATAGCTAATGACAACCTCATCTTCTCAGGTACCACATGTATCTCCAATGAAAATGCTGCACAATGAAATGACACAGATTGCAGTCTCCACTGTGATCAATACAGTGCTGCCAACTAAAGATTATTTTTTTCCCATAGAATTCTTACAGCAATCATTAAATATGCTTTCTTTTCAAGCAAATACACCTCTCCCTAGAAAAGACATACAAATACTGGTATACTCTTATTTACCAAGAAAATAGTAGTTCTGCAATAGAAAGGGGATCTGTGTGTGTGTCTCTCCTTGTACAGTAGTACAAATAAACCATGTCATCCTACTACCAAATCACTAATAGAAACTCAGTCTTATCAGATGTTTTGTAACATCAACTTCTGACAATATCACAAGCAGATAAAGTGATTTACATTCAAAAAGAAGGGGTTTGACATATATTCAGTGTTTTTAAAGGAGGCACATTCATAATATACTCATCAATTTTGAAGGGTAACAGAGTAAGATGCAAAATAAGAGATTTATAGTCCATTACAGACTGCAAATACAATTCTTCTAACACAGATGGAAAACAACCCAAAGCCCTAGCAATTCCTATATTGGCCAGAAAGAAAATGAAAATCACAAGCACAGAGAAGTCTGCTCCAGTACAGTTTATGTGTTTGGGTCCAAGCAGTAAATGGGCATAAGGAATGAATACTTGCTGACATGACAAAACGTTTTTTCTCAAAGCTCTGGAAACTCTAACATCACAGCTTGACAGCCAAAAGTCTGCAGGCCTATATCAAAGCCAAAAGCAATTAAATGTACTTACATATACTCCCTGTGTGCAGAATGTACAGCAGCTGCGTTGCTGTAACGCCACAAAACTATCGCTGATGACAAAACATCCAGGGTAGCATCAAACTGAAAGAGATACAGAGTCAATTGTTTTGTGGGCCATTAATATGCCCACAAATACTAACAGCAATGTATTCACCATCCTGCTGCACAGGCACAAAGCAGCTTCAAATAAATCATTTTAATGAAAGTAGGATTTACATTCATTAAATTGATCTTGCCGTGTATTATTGCACAGTGATACACTTCAGAGCTCATTTAGTCAATCAAGAGATTAAGAACTTTCTACTTGTAATCCACGTGGAGGAGTTCAAAGAACCTGACACTGCGGCACCACAAGAGTTAAAACCCTGTAAATATGATTCATATGCAAAGATTCTACAAGAAAAGTGTTTGAAAATGCCTGTCAAATGCCTCTCTTTTTGTAAAAGAAAACCATATCTGGCGGATAATATCTATCAATGATGAGATATACTAACGCCCGTGTAAGCCCTGGTAGTCAGAAACCAAAAAATTATAATGAAAATATTTTTACTATTCTGTCCGAAGTTTTACTTCAACAATAATTTTTCTAATCCACCATTGGATTTGTACACGTTACCATGAACTCACAAAAAAAAATAAGTATTTCGTGTTCAGAAGGTGCACATGAAAAAAACAGTAGAGAATATTTAACTCGTATTTCTACTCACAGCAAATCCAAACGATGATGCGCTGTATCTCATCACGGAGACAGCTAAAAGAAAGAAAACATTATTTAGAAACATTTAAACTTTTATTTTGTACCCTTTCTTCTTCTCTCAGCTGGAAACTACAAAACTAGTTTCAGCACATGGGCTTAGTTTCACCCAGCTGCCGCTAGAATGACCTGACCACCACTTAGAAAAAGGGTGCAAGACCTGGACGTCATTCAAGAGATGCTTTCCTTTCCAAACAGTAGTGGGACTAAGTTCTGCAGAGCATTCAGAAATGGGTGTATATGAAGCATGCTGTCTTTCAGATGAGGTTCTGAGTAAAAGAACTCGGATGAATTCCTGTCTCGAAGTGCTATTTGCTCCACCAAGGCACAAAAGCCCACCTGACCACCAGCCAGCTGACATAAAAATATGCATGCCCATCCAGACACCTTGTCTGTCAACTTTTTGCCAAATAGCCGATGTATAATTCACACAGCCCCAAGAAATGTTTCAAATACCATTAAATCAATGATTTCCAAAAGCAGAAGCAGTAATGGGAAACATTTTGACCAGCTCCGCTTTTGACTGCATTCTGCCTCTAAAATTAAAACGACTGTAAAAATGGGCTAAAGCTTAGGAGTAAAAAAGCTGACATTTAGATCATTTGATGCTATGCATCCTAGTTCTACCATCTCACAGTTTCCAATTCTAGACAGTAATATGCAAAAAAAAGAACACTTTCAATAGCACAGAGGAATCCCAATGAAGAAGCACATAAGACAAAAAGCCATCACTTGCATCTGGGACTGCATCAAACTGCAGCTTTTGGAAGTCAACAGCACTGCTATGGCTATGAGCAAGCCCCAGCCCCAGCAGCTGTGGTTTCCTTGCTGCATTTTGCAGACTGTGGGATGAGAGCAGCACTAAGTGAACCTATTCTTCCTGATTAAAATGCACGCAGCACTGCAGTTCCAGCAATAAAGAGGACTACGAATAAAGCACAGGATTAATTTTACTATTTTTTCATCAACAGCTATCAGCTAATTTACTATTAAAAATACATTTTCATAAAAATTAAAATACTTGAGCTAAAAAAAAAACATACTTATCAACAACTGTCAGTCTCAGGCTGACAAAAGCAATAGCTAGTTTTCAGTATTTCATCATTCATTAGAACAGCTTGGCAGAACGGAGCTGCTGTGGTATGACTGTTCTTTTCAGTAACTGCAAGCTACAGCTCTGTGGCGCCTATCTGGATAAAGAGCAATTAAAATCTTGGAATAGATAACCCTTTGCTGATTCATCTAAGACCTAGCTCCGGCCACATGCATGCCATATATCACAAATATTTAGACTTCATCATTACAAAATGCAAAGAAAAGTCATCAAGTTCCTTTCTAGGTTCACTTTTTCTCAGTTTAGAGTATTCAAACAGTAAGGGTGGATTTACATCTCCCTCTCACTACTAAATCAAGATTTCCCGTCCTTCATCTCCTGGGTGAAAAAAGAGCCTCTATTTCTTGGTCAGACTTGCACAGCAAGAGCTAGGCTTGACAAGCTGATGTGAGCCTGAAGTGTTCCAGCTGCAAGTTTAAACACTTCATGGCATAAAATTATGTTTCCTATCAGATTTCCACTGCATGCTTCCTTAGAGATATACAGTTTCAAAAACTGCAGAAGTTGCACTATCAAAACTGGGCATTCACAGGTACACACAAGCTTGCTCTGTTCTGGGAGTTATTGCCTTCATACCCTAACATTCATTCAAAGCCACACTTTCTTTCTATTTCTATTTCTAGACTGCCTCCAAAGCGGAATTCACGAGCCTCTTGCTGGCTAGTGGATAAGGGTGGTAGAAAAGACTTCTGGAGGGCTGGTGTCCCT
Organism: Aquila spilogaster; assembly: GCA_024606505.1. Lineage (NCBI taxonomy): Eukaryota > Metazoa > Chordata > Aves > Accipitriformes > Accipitridae > Aquila > Aquila spilogaster. The sequence goes on from JANHGO010000071.1 coordinate 58,563,670, forward strand.
GGCAATCCCTTGGTAAAAGACCACAGTAAAAGGCCAAGTGCTTGAGACCACTGGCTGAAGGGCTAGGGACACTCAGTCCTTGTGCCTCCAATATCGCTGCCATGCCCCATGAGTTACACATGGCACTGCAGGAATGGATTACAGTGCTCTTGCTGAACCCTCACCCCATCCCTTCCTTTCTCCTCAATGCATATTCTGTTATTCTCAGATGAGCCTCTGATGTTAAAAGCATAATAAAAAAAATAAATAATGAAAGATTCCTAATCTTCATATTGAATCAGGATGACAGGAAACAAGCAATAAGGAAAGAGCAGCACAGGTAGCTTAAAAGTCCTGTGGAGCCACAGTATGCATTTAGCAGCTACATTGACATGTCGGTAGGAGCTTGCTTTTAGCTATTCTACTGGCTAAATTGGACAGCATTTTATTACCTCTACAACAGTGCAGATAATCCTAATGCATTTTCCTGACATTTGTAAACAGAATTTGCAAGCGGTCAGAAACTAAAAATAGAGGCAGCACAGTAAGCCACAAATCTACCACTGCTTCCACCTGTACAGCAACATCAATTTGTGAGGTCTGCCAAGATGCAGGTCAAATTTTCCTGTAATTCCTTTACTCCCTCCAAAGTAATTCCAAATAAAGAAAAATACTCCCTTTCCCACAAACTCTGTCCTCAGCAAAATAAATTTCCTTTCATTCCTGTTCCCGTGTGCCACAGAAAAATCCTATGGTCAGGCCCCTGACAAAACTGCACCAACATAACTCTCCAGCTGCCTGGCCTCCTGTCAGCCTTTGCCAGGTTTACCCATCTCAAATGCGTTCCTCGAGACTCTGGACTCACAGGCACCATGGAGCTCTCCCTTATCTGTGTAGGGAGAGCACCTGGTACCTTTTTGTACAAACAGATACGGCAAGAAAAAGGACAGAGAGTTAACTCTGCCTCCAGTTCTCCCAGCCAGACATCTTTGCTTTGGGATGAATGGTTCATAAAAGCATCTCCTCTGCCTGTCAGAAAATCTCCTATTACCTACTCGGAAAGGGGGCACTATTTTTAGGAAGTTCTTTTTGGTGGGACATCAATCTAACACATTCACCTTAACGTTAACCTTTTGACAGACACACCTGTATGCCTGCACATAAAATGCTGGGGCTTCAAAACACATGACCTTCACTTAGCAGAAGTCAGGGTGACAATTTAAACATCACCGAAAATGTCAGGTTTATTACTACTGTAGTACTGTGCATATCTTGCAGGTTGTACAGAGCAGAGCAAGAGGACTGGAAGTTGTACCACATCAGAAGTGAAACTGAAATAGTCTGTTTTCATCTCCCAGCGTCGGTAAAACATCAAAAATAAATATTTCAAAATAATTCCATTCTGAACGTGGAAAACTAAATGAGAAATACTTCTTTAAAAAGCCACAGAAAAGTTCCCCCTACAACAACCAAAGCAAAGAACAATCACAACTCTATTACCATTAAAATTGGACATAAATTCTGCTAATGTGTGCCAGGACCAGCTGATACGCACATATTTCCCCAGGTACCATTTTCCCCCCACACAGAAATTTTACTAGAGTGAAATATACGGAGTTTTATGCACACGCCCACAATTTCTGCAATAAGCTACAAATAACCATGGCACAGCCAGGATCTCAGAGATGACTCCAGCAGACATTTAATCTGCATGGGCAGAGCCAGTGCCATCCATCAGTGTTATGTACATGTCATCAGTGGCAATAACATCTTTTGGGCATATCCTCCATTCCATACACTCAGTTAATAGAATATTTTTCTGTTTTAATCTACAGCAATAGTAAAATATTTAGCAACTACAGATTTCCATAACCTTCTTGACTTCAGTAAACTGCAGTATTGTATATCATTTATTTTCCCCATTTGTTAACAAAGAAACAGTACTGTTTCAGGGCTTTGTGAAAAACTGTTTCATCCAAACGGTTATTTGCAATTTGCTGACATCTCAGCGAAAATAATTATTCTTATTTCCTCTGATTCCCAGATTTCTTTTTCTGAAAGCACTCATTTTTCAAAGTTTCAATTTCATAACTTAAATAATCTACTTTTTGTGGTTCTTGCAAAGAATTAAACCAATCAGTTCTCCCTTAATTCCCTTTGTTCACACATTTTCTCACGGTATTTTTCTTGCCACTGCATCACTGCTTTATGGTAAAGGACCAGAAGACTTCCATTTCCGACGTTAAATAGTCACAGTTCCAGCTTTCAAGCAGGGAGCGTGGATACAGTTTTCCCAAAATGACTATTCAGTATCCCGTGGTGCTCACCAGTTGCAATGATCTCAAAAAATAGCAAAGCAGTCCAGACCTAAAGTTTACTTACTCTCTTGATTAGCTTCTGTATAATTTGCTTTCATGTTCCTATTTATTACCGAAAGAGCACCCTGCACCAGGGGAGGGTCAGGCTGGGTGTCAGGAAAAGGTTCTGACCAGAGTGGTCTTGATGATGGAACAGGCTTCCCAGGGCAGGGGGAACAGCCTCAAGCCACTGGAGTTCAAGAAGTGTTTGGACAGTGCTCTCAGACATAGGGTTTGAATTCTGGGAGGTTCCTGTGCAAAGCCAGGAGTTGAGCTAGGTGACCACTGTGGGTCCCCTCCAACTCAGGATATTCTTCTATTCTGTGATTCATGCTTTCACTGGCATATCCCACCAAGGAGCAGACCAGCTCTGGAACTCAGCAGGACTGAACTATGCTCTCTGATTTTTATATCACGAACTGTGAAACAATCCTACTGCAAAAAAACCCAACAAATTACTTTAGAAATGATGAAAAAATTATCCATGTGGAGAGAACAATCAATCACTTTTCTCTACAGTACACATCAGACAATTCCCAAGAGCATATCAGTAATGTGAAAAGCAAGCAAACACTGAGTGACAAAGGGAGACAGATCAAGAGTTAATCAGTTCCAGATTTCTGAAATGGTAATGTCTCTTTTAACAGCTGCTGAAATTACTTCCATAAACAACAAGCCTTCTCTGACACGCTTTGCTGGATATAGCTCTGAAACATGGTAAATCAAATGCACCAGAGCAGTCAATGATCCATGTCACTCTTTCTAGAACAACCAGGCTAAATCACATAAGGAAAGGGAAAGCTTTTTTTTTCTTTAAAAAAAAGCCTAAACACACACTCACAGAAAGTAGGCAACTCCAAAAAGGCAGAGTTACCAGGGTTGCTCAGGAGCCCACGCCATGGGCCTAAGCACCATGCAGAGCAGTCACTGTAGTGCCCACTCTGGGAGGAAGCTCAGCATCCCACTGCTTCACATGCTCCCGTGCTTCCTTTCTCACATGCCAACCTTCTGTTTTCAAACTACATTACCTGAAAATAAATGGTGATGGAAAAAAAAAAAAAGAGAGAGAGAGAGAGAAGGAACACTATTTTGGTTTAGTTGGGTCTTTACGGGGGGCAGGAACAAGAAGAGAGTCCATATGTTATTGCTCCAGTTTCCTCAGGCTGAGCTTTGTCAAGACGCTAAATGCAAACGTTCACATTTAAGAATAGGAATATTTTTAACACTTGAAGTTGTGTAAGAGACGTGCTACTTTCCCTTGCATGCACATGGTGGAAGCACTGTGCATTTGAACATACAGGTGTACAGTTTAATCTGCTGCATTTCAAATGGGGTCACCTGAATCACCCCAAATAATTCAGTGCAGTGACATTAAAGTACGTTGTCTTTTAGTAATACCACGTATTACTGAAACTCCAATGCCAATGACAACAACTGAAAAAGTTTAGAATGTTGCATATGTCCATAACTTGACATTTACCAGGGAAGCTTTTGCTGCTTGTAATTACAGCCCAAAAGCTTTGCAATTTCAAGCTTGACACCAGCTTCCAAAGCCAAAGAAGGCAATTTGGCTCTGAACAAAGACAAAGAATGGGTGGTACTTTGGCTAAAAAACACCACAGATGACCAGAAATGTTGAGCGGTGTGATGCTGAACAAACCCAACAGCTGTTTCTAAAGACAGGGGGCCAAGATTTGTAACTCTCTGTATCCAAATGGAGGTTATTCCACCTTTAATGACTTAGGAGACTCCCAAATGGCAACATTTCTCCCATTCTGTTGATGTTTTACTGACTGGAGGTAAAGGTAGAAGTATTCAGATCCACAGCATAAGGAATTAATTCTTAGGAATTTGGTCAGTTTCTTTAACCTTAGTAAGCGTAATAAGCCAGAGTTGAAGATTTGTAAATGTTGACTTAACTGGGCTTCTGGAAGCTTCACAGAAATCCAGGGAACTTATGTTCACAGGATGTGCTCAAACTATTACCACCTTGAACAGAGGCTAAACATCTTTTACCAGACATTGGAGATCCATCAGCTCCAGGCAGAGCCATCCGACCTTTAGCTTACATGAATGCCCAGCCTGGATGCTGCTGGCAGGGGTCTGAATTGTTAATAAAAGAGCTGAAATACTGCCACTTTTGTCATGGTCTGCAAGGTTTGTGTCCTGGGGTCACACTGGAAAGATTGAGACATCCTCTCAAAAACATAAAGAAAAAATGATTTCATAGGCAAGCTCCAGCTCAGATAGATTACTGCAGAATTTACATGAATGGATTTAGGCTAGCTATACAGCCCAACCAACAAGGAGTACCTAGATACATGTATCTAAAAAAAAAGTAGACGTAGCAATAAATTGGAAAAATTTCTGGAATAAATACAAAATTTTGCAAAAAAATTAGAATCTCTTTTTTCTTTGCTTATGTTCCTTCTCTGCTTTTTCTTATTTATCACAAAGGATAAACATACTTGGAGCTACGATCATCACAGGTAAATACTAAAATGTATATTTATTCTCTTATATCATTGATTTACAGGAGCAGTAATAATTCCACTGAAATTATTTGCCTCTCTCTAAAGGGCAGAGCTTCTGTCATTGCCTATGACTCTGTTTCGTTCAGATGTGAACAATGCAATGCTATACCAACACACTAAAATCACTTTGAAACCATGGCCAAGAAAGGATGTAACTAACTAACCAGAATGCCTCTCCAGCACCCCTGTAGACCAGGCTTCTAATTAGTAATGTATAAAATAATGAATTTCACTTTAAAATCTTACAGTAAAGGTCTTCAGGTTGTGTTGCCTGTAGGACACCTCTGACTGGTTCCCCAGTAGAAGATCATAGCCATACAGTTATATTTACAATGACCACAAAAACAATCCAAAGCAATCACAGCAGTCTCTCCACTTCACAGATAAGGAAAGAGAACTGGATAGAGGATTCTAAGAGATTTGAAAATAACGGAACCAGAACAACTGCACTCTGAAGAGAAAATATAATCATTGAGAAAAGCAGCTAGGTCCACGTGGTTGCCACATGACCACACATCATGCTCCCTTTGTCCGTAACTTTTGGAAAGCCCTTAAAAATTCCCTTTTTTAGAGTTCTTAACTATAAAATGCCACTGAAGTATTTCAACATTTCAGGGTATTACACACATGAGAAGTAGTTTGCCATATGGAAGCATCTAGCGATTCTGCAAAGAATGACAGCAGGCTCCAAGAACGTCATATCCATTTGAATAAGTTGTTTAGTATGATAATTTGCCTTTTATGATATTGCACATTCTAAAAGCACTGCCTTAACTTTTAGAAACGCAGAAGTTAAATACTGAAAATGGTAACCCAGTTCGAAATGATCTTTATAGCATTCCCTTAACAGTTGTAAGATACTCTATTTTTATACAAGAAGTATTTCAACAGACTTCTGAAAACCAAAGCAGATTTATTTCTATACAGAAATACAGCAGCACTGTAAAAGTGTAACAGGCGTTGAATAAAACATAATGAAAATAATTTTGGATTGCCCTTTATCTTACCTTACTGTAACGTAATTATAACTTTTATATTTTCTTAAATTGATTTTCCTAATATTTGATGCGACTAATGCAAACCCATTGATGTGGTGTTATTAAAAGCACTTTTTATGGTTATTACGCGTAGTTTCTCTTTTCGCTCAGAGTCACGTAACACAAAAGCAGTGAGACTCCGGAACACAAAGTGACTATTTTTGGCAACCCTGGGTTTAGATACTTCTCAAAGTTTTTTTATTTGGAACACAGAAAAATAAGTCCTCACAAAATTGTCAGCTGGACATCCAATAATGAAGATACCCAAAATAATTACGATACCTACTATAAACTACGTTCAAACTCAGGTAAATGAGAAGGAATAAACCAGGCTGGTTGGTTTGACTCTTTGCTTTAAACAATTTCTGGCAAAAAGATTTTGCTGTGCTCTATTTTGCCGTTGCATATAAATGTAACAGGAAATCTGTTAGAAGGAGTGGGGGTAAGCTAAGCTATTTGCTTGACACTTTCCTTGGTATTTTTGTCTGATTCCTCCCTCAACTAACAGGTGGCAAGTCCTGCTCTAGAGGAGGATAAACAGAACTAGAATAAATTCTCTGCAAATATGCATTTGTGACTTAGAAATCAAGATTGCTACCTTCACTGGAGCCTGTGACCAGCTCTGGTTCACCAAGGGACAGGGAATGGTGACTCCAACCTGGACGCCAGAGGGAACAGAGCACAACCCAATGCAGATCTGCCCCATGCGGCAGTGCAGCAAGCTTTCTTTCCAGAGCCAACTGTTCTTCCATGCAGATCAGTGCCATCCACAGCATTTCCTATACTAACCAGAGACTCATGTCACAACTGAGTCCCTCCATCAACAATGGGAGCAGTGCAAGAGGGGAGCCTAATAATGCTTGCTTTTATTTCCCTGCACGCTGCTTTCATACAAAGAATGGAACATGGTACGCAAAGACAATACTAGAAGAAATTCACACACACGTCACTGAGTCTCATATTAAATGTTTGGTCTCCAAGCATTTTAATGACATTAGAAATATGAAGAACAGGTAAGATTTGAGCTGGGAAGCTTTTTTGATCATTGAAAAATAATTTGTCTTCTTTACATCCTTTTTCATCATTCCTATAAATTTAAGAGACAAGCTACATATCACAGTAATCCCCATTTTAATTAGATGGCGAGCAATCTGGTCCAGAACCAAAACAAGCTGCCAAATGCAATTAAACAGTTGTCAGAATATAGCACAGTATTGCAGAGGATTTGTTACAAAGAGATGCAAAGCATTCCAGATACCTCCGTGAACTAATGAAGAAATGTTACATCTGTGTTCTTACACACATTTTAAAACATTATTCCAATTTTAAGTTGCTTTTTGGTGTAGAGAGTTTCAGGTACTCCTACTGACTGTAGGAAAGGCCATTCAGACTTTTAGGGCTGTAGATGCAGCCAGCGTCGGCATGGAGCCATTTAACATGTCACACCTGTAAAATTCTCACAGGGGAGTTCCCACACTCTCAGAATCTTCTTTTTAGAAGTGTAAAGCCACTTGCAATCCTCTTACTGGTCTATATGTTCAAGAACTCATCTCTGTGGGGTATTTGTCAGACACTAAAATTCAAACATAGAAAAAGGGTGTTGGAATAAAATGACATTTATTTGGAAACTGAATGTAAATTGGAAAAATTGTCACAACTTTGCACATTCTTTTTACTGGTCAGTTCTGCTAATATGTGTAAGTATACAACTGACTATGGTAGTTTTGAATCAGCAACTATGATTATCACTTGATTTTATTTCTGTACTGTGCTATCAACATCTATTTACATGTATTGTATTACTGGATATCTCGTGGCACATTATCACCTAGAATCTGACCCTATAAATTCATTTCTATGATCAATCAACTGGGAAGCAAGTGATAACCATAAAGGTCATCTTCCTGTTCATTCAGTCCAACCAGCCAATTTCATCTTGTATTTCAACAGCCAATCATGAGTTCTGATCACAGTAACATTTCATTTACATTCTTACCTCTGTTAGAGAATATTATCTTATTTGTACAAAGTAGTTAAATAATTCAGGTAACTGCAAATAAAATTATTGATAAAGAAGAGAGAGAATTGCAGATTTATACATATATACTGCTACTCATTGAGTTTAAGCAAACTGTTGGACGTATTGACTTCTAGCCAGGTCAGGTTATTCCCAGGATATAGTGTCTATAAAGCCACTTAGAGTTCTCTAAGCACAGATGAAATGGTGCTTGCTGATTTCTTCCTAATGAAAGCCATTTTGTAAGCTTAGAAGAGAAAACAGTAAGCTATCCAAGGATAGCTTGAATATCCAGCCCTTATTCTACAAAAGCAATCATCCCTTAGTTGTCTTCAGCATTGTCTTCAATGGAAGGCATGTTAGTTCATTACTATCCAATAACTTTACTCTTTTCTGTTCCCAAATACACTTTCTGTTGTTCAAGTCCAGAAGGCTTTCACTTTGCTGGACCTTATTTGCCCTTTTTTTTTTAAATAAAAGATATTTTGTTTCTTTTGTTAGCATGATTTCAGCTCAGCAACTAGAAGATTGCAAACCTTTTACTTCTCATATAGCTGCCAGAATGTGAAAAAGACCAAGTTTGAACTAGGTTATTAATTCCTCTTTTGTACGATCCCCTAACAGTGAAAACTCAACCTCCATAGCCAGATTTAATTATAAATCCAAGTTCTGAACACAGATACTTCTGCCAAGGAAATCAAAAGTCAGGAAGAAGAAAAGGAAATCCTCTGTGATATCTTTTTTATCTTTCTGGGCTGACATATAAGCAAACCTGTCAGAGAGAGAAGCAGCTGTCTGATAGTTCTCTGTTGACTATGACTATAGGAAAGAATTGAAAGCCCTTCAGACAAATCACTTTCTCAGAGCGCTAATCTTAGCAACCTATTGCTAAGGGCCACAATAAAGAAGCTTGTCATCAGTCCTTCTTCAGCGCTGTAACACAGAGACATTCTACCAGCAAGGATGACACTGAAAACAGGCACCCAGAACACACAGAACTGCACAGCAATTGGACTTAGTGCACAAACTCAATATATTAGGTTAGCTGTGGGCTCTAAGCCATTCAGTAAAACCTACAATTAAATGTGAGCCTTAGTAACAAATTCCCTTTCTTCTATGTTTGTAATAAGGCTTTGTTTGTAGCTTTATAATGCAGTAATTATAAATAAAGTTTTTCGGAAGCGTGTAATACTGGTGTTTCTAATAAAAACATTTAAAAACTATTACAGTTTCCTGCCAGTTGCTCAATCTTGATAATAGGTAGGATCCTACTCAGTAATATACAAAATCAGGACAATCTTAAGAGCTCTTCTGAAGGATGACGAGTTCTAAAACTAACAGAAAAAACAGTAAATGATTAACATACCATACTACTTTGCTTTTCCCTAATTTCAGAGTAATTGACTTGACATGTCCACTGTGAATTCTGATCAAAGTAACGGAACTTGCATTCCTATCTCTGCTAGAAGAGTCTAATTTACTTGGACAAAAAAAACAGCCCAGGTAACATCAGATAAAATGTGATGTTAGAACAGAAGGAGATTAAAAGGCTGCATATTGCTATTTACAACATGTAATCAAATTAAGAAAACTCAAAGAACACCAGTTAGTTTATGTTTTCCATGCACTACTACTCCAATAAGCAGCACATTCCCAGGATAAACCCCTTTATGTCAAACAGTATACACCTCTTCTTTTAGCAAACAAAGGGGTTTTGTTGTTGTTCTTTTTGTTATACAAGCTTTTTCTTAGAAAGAAACACCATCAAAACTAAGAAGAAATTTTCTACATTTCAGTATACTGGGAATGTTGAAAGCAGAATTAACATACACCTGACTTGCAACCAAAATGACTTTTCAATGGAAGAGCCACAGCCACAATCTATGAAGTCACCTAAAATATCCTGACAATTCTTCTAAAACGATAAGCACAGACTGACAATCAGCACTTCTGAGAAGAGCTAACTTACAAAAGGTTAACGTTTCCTACAACCATGGCATATGCACCTCTAAAAGTTTTTTGCAGTAATAACGTTTGTAAAATATTACTTCAAATAACTGAAATTGGAGAAACAAACAAACATATTTTTAGCCTCCCCACACAGACCCTTACTGGCTTTGGCAAGAGTCTTAACAACTCTCTTCCCCCCCTCGAGTAGGTCAACTTTTCCTGAGTCAGAGAATATTGTTGCTAAGATTCAAACAAGTAGTATATATTGCTGTACCAAGTCGTATATATTGCTGTATTAAATACTATTTTGAGAAAAAACCTTACCCTTAAAAAGTGTAAGGAGAAAGCTGTGTTTTATTTATTGTGTAAAGGTACCTATCTTGAGTTCTGAAACAATGTATGTATATTAACAATATTAATATAACTGAAAATAATTTCGAGGTAAGATTATCAATCTTATATCAATCTTATATCAAGTAATGGCCATTGGGTTAAGAGTGCTGGTAAACTGGGTTCCGAAACAAAACGTTAATAACTTGGTAACTACTTTCAACAAGTTCTTCTGTTGAAAAATTTTTTTCTCAAACAGCAAATACAATGAAGGAGAAAAGGTGCTCATGAGGAGCTAGTAAGATAACACAACGGCAAGAACCTTAGATAAAACCATGAATGATTTTTTTAATGCTGTACATCACTCAACGGAAATGATTTTTCTCAATTGTTCCCTTCCGTCATGGAACACACACAGCAGTGATTTTTTGATCCATAGCTGTGATGTTCTTTGATGATCTATTAGGTTCTGGATTAAATCTGTAGCTTTATACTGATGCAAGTGGAATCAATGAATTTTTAAGTTCTACTGGAAAAGAATTTATAAAAACAGGTGTTGGTGTTTGGGAGCTGTACATAACTGAATGTAACAAAGACTAGATCATTAACTTCATGGCAAGTATCACAGAATGCAGTTCTGCAAAGTTCACTGATATAGAAATAAAGCTAAAGGAATACATGTATGAAACAAATAAAAGCAATTTTATAAACACTTGGTAAAATTCGCCTTTCATAAATTAATGCATGTTGTCTGTATGCACCAATCCATTTTCCTCTCACAGCTCAGATTCCCCTGGTGCTAAGATTTTTTTTAATTTCTGTCTTGCAGTGACCTGAAATGGATGTACAGCATCGCTTTCCTCTCAGCATCACTTTGAACTTGCACAGCTCCATACAAAAAAAGCTGCTACCAAAAAATCTCACTGTGAAAGAGACTTAAACACAGAACTTCAAATAATACTTAATTGCTTCTATATGTCTGTTGTATTTGTGTACAACGGGTTAAGTTGTCTGTTTATTTTTTAAAACACCTTTTCTAGGTCCTTTTTAAAGCAAGGCCAATGACAACGACAAAGACTCATCGTCACTGAGTCAGTCACATTCTGCACCATGGCATTTACAAAACCTTGCTGATGTGCAGTGACTCACTGTACTTGCATGTATTTCCGACACTGTGAGAAAGATCAGCATAGCACTGCCATTGGTTAAACAAGGAGAGAACTGAAAAACAATCGCCAAATGTAAGTGTAGTTATATACCTATTTTAATATAGAACGCGTCATTAGACTCAGGTCTCATCCCGTGCCCATCAAAATCAACAAAATTACTTCATTTGATATGAGTATGCACTGGTCCAGATCTACAATTTATGTTATAAATATTACTCTATTAATATAGTCACTCAATTTCAATGAGTATATATGTTTTTATATACACTTACATAAGTGGACTTTTAACCTTTCATAAAAACGCATCAAAACCTATTAGAAGTGACCTAGTGTCCTTAACCACTCTTGAAGGATCTTTAAGGCTCTGTAACTAAAGACCTTCAAATAACAGCTCTTATTTTTGAAGCTAATCAACTCATAACAAAATGGAAGCACTTATGCTCTTTCAATGTTACCCTAAGCCCATGGCCCCTTACACTTTATTAATAATTTGAGAAGTTGCAGTAAAGTACAACAAAGCATAGTTCATGTCAAAATTAAAATAAAAGCAAAATAAGTCATTCATATACATCTTCCAATGGAAGAAAATTTAGCAGTGCAAAGCAAAGTATGTTTCCATGTGTTTTCATGCTTACATAGGCACAAAAACACACACATGGGGCGGAAGTAAACCGAACTGAGCTGGCAGACATGGTAATAGCCTACATTTGTAGAAACACAGGATGGTGCCAATAGGCTGCATGATAAGTTGTGAGAAGTAAAGTTACACTACATCAAAGAACCCAAAAGAAGAGCCACACTTAAGACCCATTGTAGCACATCCCTCCTTAGATCCCAGCCATGTGCCATCTGCAGAAAACACAAAAAATGGGGTAAAAAGAGGAAACTATATAGGGGCTTAAACAGTCTTCCAACTCAAACAGTGAGGCTACCTAATCCTTTTCCCATCTTTCTAATACAACATAAGCTGCCATAGCAAAATGAGAGAAGCAACAAGCAATGGACGGGTTGTGTTTCACGCCATTCCTCTTGCACTTGCTTTCTTTTTTTTTTAAACTGGAGAAAGCCTTGATTCTAAATGAAGAAATCAGCACGCCAAACAGACACTGCTCTCATTCTTTTCAAGCACAACACAATAGGCGAGCTGCTGGCTTCAGCTTGGGCAGACCTAAGTCTTCTGCTTTATCCAGTTCTGACACCTTCCGTTGCTGCCATGACAACACTGACATAGCCACATGCTGTCAAGTGCTCTTACTTTATATATTGAATAAATGAACATAAATCTTTCATATTCCTCAGGCTGCTATTGTTTGTGAAGTGGGTGCAGCGTTCCTCTTCTCGGTGTTATTAGAGAGAAAAATATTACAAAAGTCATTCATATTGTTATGCACTGAGCACTGAAAAATTTTGACAACCCCACCTGGCATAATTTTCATACTTCATTATGAGAAGCAGTACAGTAAGACACCGTATCCTGACTTCAGAGGAAGACAATTTCAACAAATTTTCTGCCTTGAAAAATTCAACTCCGTTGGAAAACCGAGGACCTCCATTATAACTTATGCTCCACGTGGAAACATGTAATAACTCAGATGAAAGGATTCTTTTTTTTAATGTTTCAACATTCAAAGTGCGCATTTCAGAGGGATTTTCAATTAATCGTTTTGATTCCTTTTCGATAATATTTATAAGCACTGAAACATCTCTCAGGGTAGCAACGCTCCTCTCTGTCTCCAGCTGAGCTTCAAAGCACAAAGGTGACATCACGCTTTCTTTCATGCTTTCTGCACTTGAGAATCCATACAAAACCTTAAAACCAGAGTACAGCTTCTATTGCCACGGACACATAACTTTTTAAGTGTTGACATTATTTTCAATCTCACATTCAAAAAAGCAGTTGTGATAACCCCAGAAATAAATTACATCTTCAGATCGTTATATTCGACTGAAGAAACTTTAGAACCATCCCACAAACACACGAGGAAAAAAAAAGAGAAAAAAAGAACAGTCGGCCTTTTCCAAAAAAAGAAGAATAACCTTTTTTCACTGCAAAGGCCTACAAAGACGTTTACATAGGTATTCTAATCTAAAACTGGCATGCAGTTGCTATGTTATTATTTTACATCCCTGGGTTTGCTACTGCTTGTGTAGGACTGTGCTCGTGGGAGTGGACCTCTGAAGCCACAACCAGCAGAGAGCTCATAACTTCCACCCATGTTGGCAAAAACATGGATGAGTTTTACTTAGGACTGAATGGAGCTCATAGGATTGGGAGTGCTATTACTGTAGCAGATGCTGTTTTCATCTAGACAGTGTGTTTAAACTGCCCTAATAATCCACATTTTTGAGTTTCTTTACTAAAATGGGAATCAACCTGTTGGGTGAGCTCTCTACTTCAGGCCCTTTTCTTCCCATGCAAAGAATACGGAGCTTCTCCTGACATCTCATAACTTACATGTAAATCTTTGACTTACATACAGATATTGAAGAATAAAATGACACTGGGGGGTATCATAGCCCATCACTTACTTGTTGGCAAATACAAAGTAATGATCTAATGACCTATAGGGAAATGCATGAGACAGGATTAAGTTCATCTCTATTAGTCCCTGGATTTTCCTTATAGATACATAGATAAAACAGATAATATTAGATAATAACAGGAAGTAGATGATAATCGACAAAACATTTCATCTTATTTTTCTTTTAGGCTCACTTTTCTGCTGCAGCATTTAAATAGAGTTAATCAGTTCCCCCTAGAGCAAAGGCAAGTACTATACCAGAACCACACAGCTCAAGGGATGTTCAGCAAACACGTTCAATCAACACTTGCTCCTTCTGGAATACACAGGATGTGCCTCTGCATCAGATTTAGCCATTGTCTACTGTTTGAACCAAACGGTAGTTTCTGTGTATGCCATAATATGATATGGATCAAGGAGAGAAGGCCATTAGGGTTATTCTAAAACTGTACTGCTACGTCCAATTTTTATTTAACGAAGATTACCTAATTTACATCTGCAAACCTGCACCTACTGCAAATGAGCAAGTTAAAAAATGCATGTGCAGGGCTTGAGTTGATGGTAGGAAGGGAGATTTAAATCTGCTGTGCCAAGATTCCTATTCTGTATGAGCATACTAATTATTAGCACTAGAATAAGGGTTTCATTAAGCAAATGAATAAAATCTTGAATCACAGTATTACCCTTCTTTCTGATAAATGCAGACATCTCAAATTTAATTATAACGGAAAATAGCAAGCTTATGAGCATATCATTTGCTGGCACAATGGGCTGGTGTGTTGCTTTAGGAGGAGATAGTAATAGATAAGCAGTTTAGTCATAACGCGTTAAAGAAAGGATTAATGTAATGAATAGATGAATGTAGTTAATAAACAGGTGTCAATTAGTGGTCTTGATTCTGCAAACCCCCATAGAAATTGGCAAATTTCAGCAACATTAATATCTTGTTTAAACTGGTAGGATTGCCCAAATTCTCCTAACTCTATATTCTTCATTACTTCAGAAGATTGTAGGGTAATTACGAAAAGATTTGGAGCCTTCCTGACCTATCACTTTACATCCCTGAAATACATTAAGGAAAGACAACATAGGACCATTCTTGCACCCAGAAACATAGATTCCTTTCATCTCTGGAGCCAAATCATGCAACTCCAATTTCCCATTAATTAGATAACCTTTCAGAGAATTATTTGCTAATTATCCTCAGTAGGATTTCAGCAGATGAAAAACATATACAGCAAAAAAAATCATGAAGATAGACTTCACTAAGAAACATGGCATTTTAATACAGAGCACAGTATGGGAATACCTCACAGATTCTTGGGGATGCTTCAACCCTGGCATCCCAGGAGTAACACTCGGTTGTGCTAACTGCTCCCCAGGCAACAGCAGCCATGGTCCCTTACACTCCGAAATCACCCAGCACTACGCAGGATTTTAAAATAAGGTTATTTTTACAAAACAGCATATTTAAGCAACTACTTGTCAGATGTGGGAAGAGGCACAAAAAATAAGTGTGATGTCTAAGGGCTATGTGTCATTTATTAGCTATGGGAATTTCCTTCTCTTTCATTCTGCCAGGAGAGCTGATGACAGGCACAAGAGAGATTTTTGCACTTGTTATGACCAAGGACCAATTCTCAAACAAGGCAAGATTTCCACACCATCTATTCCCAAACAGAAATGCTTGAGCGCGATTTTTCCCTCATAAACCTCCCTGCTAAAAACTCCTTAATTGTGCAGTTTTTAATGTGATGTTTACTTTTGATAGGAAACTCGATCAAGAAGCATGTCCATACTAATGGAACAGTACTTTTGGCCATCTTATTTTGAGCAATATGATGCTGCTTTTGTAACATGCAGCCCTTTCTGCTGGGTATATGAAGTATTAACAAGACACTTATTACTAAGTAAATATACTCATCCTCCCAGGCCAGCTTGAACCCAGGTATGTAACATGTATTTTGCAAATCACATCTCACACAAGGATATTAGCAACACTAACAAGTGCACCTTACTATTTGCTCATGATCCATGAAATAATGATTGACAGATTAATTCAAATTTGAGGATTTTGATTTATGTGGGCAAGGTTACAGATTCATCATAATTTTCAGGATTTGAAGGACAGCAGGTAGCATGAGTTTCTACTAACCCTTGCTATCTATATGCTTTTTACAATACTGTAGAAATAAATGCATTCAGATGACTTGATGTAATGCTCAAAGGGGCTTTACAAAAATGTTGCTGTTTCCATGAAAGCTGAACAAGTAAATAAACAGCCACTGAGACAGAATGTGCTCAAAACAAATCTGCCTTTTTTCAGCCTTGCAATTACAACTATCCCTGCTTTCTGAGCCTTCTTACACACTCCTTTGCTTCCTTCACAAAATTTAAGCCACAATTTAATTGCTGGATGCTCATGTGACCACCTGACACAAAACTATCTCGTTCTGTGTTTTGAGTTACTACATGCCCACCAAATGCAGCAGAGATTGTATCTATATCCAGTACGTCCCACCCAAACTAGTACTCCACTGATGAATGAGACATCTGTAACCAGAATGGATGAGACAGGAAGAGAGAACTGCCAGACTCATCGTAGCAGCAGCAGAGCATTATTCTTTCACTGATTCCCTGCTAACCAAAATACGGCGCACAGTTTTGGCTGCAGCTCTTGACTGACTTACTGCCATATCCTCCTTCATTATTTCCAAGCCATAGCAATGCCGGGTTTGTTCCAGGATCTTCTCCATCCAAAATCTGAGCATCACTGTGCCATCGCTTGATGGAGTACAACTGAGATAAGCAAAACAACACCTCAGCCACCCATCCAGCAGCCAGAAGGATGGTTTATAACATAATAAAGGAATGAAGCACAGGACAGATAGCTCTCAAAAGGTATGCCTTATGTGTTTTTAAGATAGTTTTGCAGCAAGTCCAGCTCTCTTAGGTAGTTCAGGTTCAGCATCTCCTATATATCTGATATTCAGCTGCTGAAACGACAAGCGTTAGCTGTTGCATCTTATTCTGTAGAAGCAGCTGTTAAACAGATACTAGCCTGCAAAACAACTAAATCTAGGAATAAAACTTCCTACAATATTTAAAACACTAACACTTAATGACCTTCATGTAGGCAATCCACCAGTATTTCACTTCTTTAGATAACTATAGCCACAGACAATACAGTTAAATTTTGTCTATTCAAATACGGAACAAGTCCAGAAAAATCGAAGTTAAAACAACAGCAGTTTGCTACTTGCTGCCAAAGAACCTCAAAGGATTTCCAAAACCAAAAATCTGAATAAGAGGTGAGAAAAAATAACTGACTTGGAACTATCAGTCTTCAATGAAGGACTTCCACTGGCTGAGACTTAAGACAGCTGATGACAGCAGCAGGTATTACACTACAAAATGAAGACGAAATCCTGGCTCCAAAGCCAATGCCAAATTCCAGCAGCACTTTTGAGCAATTCTTAGCCCTTCTGACTCAGTTTTTGAACTGTCACTTGAGTGGGAGGTGTGAATTGAGGAAATGTTTTCATGCGCTTCCTCATTTAGCCATTTCTCCATAACATACATTGGCAGAGCTCAGAGAAAAAACACGCTGCAGACTGTTCACTGCTATCTGAGTGAATTACTCAGCTTTTTAGCTAAGCCAACGTTTATACCACCCAGAGTTTCCAGAAATGCTGAAGGCTGCAATTACTCTTCAACACAAAGACCCAAAGCCCAGGAACAAATTCCTTTCCACTGCCCCATTTTTGCAGGTCCCTCATCACATACATACATACATGAAATCTATTAAACTTCAAGTTACCAGTGAAAGGAAAAATGGTTTGGAGACTTTGTAACGCAAAGAAGAAACACGTATACATACAAAACGAAATACAAATTACCTTCATAACTTCATTATCATAGGTTAAAATTTAGAAAAAGTTGCACAGGCCACTGTTGCCTCCAGTGATTGCTTAGGCCAGGAGCTAGCAGACTGATCTCTGGCACCCTATCTCCAGCTATGCTTACTTACCAGTTCTGTGTCTTCAAAGAGTAAGTATGATACTAAATGTACAATTTAAAGATCCCTGTAGGACCCAATCAACTGGCCAAGTTTTGGCCTTCTTTTAGGAATTCAGTACAGACAGAACAAGAAACACCAATTTGTCTTCGAAATGTTTAGATGAAAGGTGACAAAACTTCAGAACTCCTTGTCTGAAAGAACAAAATGTTCGTATTCAAGTAACCAGTACAAGATCAGCCTGGTGGGCAGGTGGTAAATGGAAGCAAAGGGCAAAAAGCCGTTAGGTGAAGGCAGGTGGAATGGGTACACAGGAATTCAATCTTGTTCAGTGAAAGTTCTTCAGTAGGTGGAAACAAAGACATGAACGAACTCATTACTAAACCTAAACCCTCTTATTTCAGTTCTCCTGATATGGCACTTTTCAATACTGCCACAGTTTCTTGGGCTATGGAGAATAAACAAGGTGTTGAGGGAAAGAAGGGTGGAAACAGCAGTAGTCAAAACCTGATCTGGTTAGCATCTACAGGCAAGAATAACCCCAACCCCAGCTGGAGGAGTATGTGACAGGACCAGCACATCACTGGTTAGGAGGGGAAGGGGGCATGCATGTCACCTCAGATTCAGTTATAAAAGAGTATTTAGAAATTTGTAGTTATATGTAAATATTTTGTATGTGTCTAATCTTGTAGGTTATCTATTGCATTACTGATACTGAATACTAATGTAGAATTTACCAACTGCCAGTTAATTACATGTCATTAATAAATCAACAAACCACTTCGATCCTTGCTTGATTTCCTCTGTGTTAACCAGGAAGGTTTTCCTGCAACAAGCATTGAAACCCAGTGCCACTACAAGAAGCCCAAAAGTTACTAACACCTAAATAATAACCTGGATGTCCACAGCTAAAAAGTCCCTTTGTAGGCTGCAACATCTACTGGGAGCTCCAGAGCATACAGCATCTCTCTTCAGATCAGAGCTCCCCAGATACACTACAGCCTATGCATGTAAATCCAAGCTATCCCTGTGTTGCCATATGCCATCATGCAAACTAATTAAGGCTTTTGTATTTCTGTTCCCTATTCACAGAGTATGTAGCAGTGGTTGGGAAAGGGGACATACTGTAATAAATAATAATCAAACTTTATTATGGTCATTTTTGGGAAAGAGTTAATTTTAAGTACAATGCAATATCAAAGATCTTTGGGATATCCACAGCTTGAGACAATAACACTTTGCATAACATCCATTATGCATAGAGTCTGCAGAAATGTATTTAAATGGATCTGTAAGCCTATTACAGCTGACTTTATTCAAAAGGTAAGCATAATGAAATTAGCAGAGATTTATATATATGTAAAGCAGAAAAAAATAAAATCCAAATAAATGTTAGATGTAAACCCTTCCAGTTAGTCAAATTACTTAGGTTTTCCACATCTACCATTATGAGAGCGGTTTTTAGTTATACTGGTTTAGTAATTGCCAGTCTCCCTGCAAAATGTTGACAAAACAAAACCAAAAATAACAAACAGAACACACAGCACTGGTTTCTCAAGGGACCCATATACATGTTGATGCATGACTGCAAGATGAATAATTCAGAATCTTCCTATCTGAAAATGGTTTTTGCATAACTAAGGTCTAAAAGTCCTTACATTCATCTTTCTTAATAGCAACAACTGTAAATTCTGAGATTTCTTATCGTCATTAGATTTAATGCTTAGATTGTGACTCTATATAGGCAAGGGACAAGAATCTGTCCATGATCCGCATTTTCTGGATAAATCATTTAATAGCTTTTCCTTAAAATGCATTTTCATGGTATTGATCTCTGAGGCGTGTCACATTAAAAATGCACCATTTAAGACACTTTCAGGGGAAGCAGCTAACTAAAATGGTAAAAGGGAGCTTCCAGTTAAACAACAGCACAAAGTCTGCCAACCAGACAATGACATGCCATTTTGTGTCGCGTAACTGATGAATCTGAGCAAATGAGGTATATACCACAACGTGGTTCCTACACAATTCTCAAATATATTTTCAGTTGATTATTAGCACAGGGTGTGCAATTATTGTTTTGCTTTCAACTTTTTTTTTTTAGCAGAAAATGTGTTTATGCTTCCAATTCAGATGATTCTATAAATATCAGTTTCTTCCAAGAAAAAGCAGTCACAGCACCAACCTATAAGTAAAATATCCTATAGTCATTCATTAGTGATCTCTCTAATATTAAATAAGGTTAAGTGAGCTTCACTGAATGATTCTATCGACGTATCTGTCTTGTATTTGTGACTTCTGTGTTAGTCTGCAGAGCCAACTAATAATAGGGCAATTCAATACACATGCATTACAAGGTATTACTCCATTAGCAAAAGTATAAAGCCGAGATATTAAAAAACAACCAGTAGTTGCTGTCCTTAAATTGCACATCAGGGATCGAGGGTCTACCTATATAACTCCATCAGATTTTTCAGGATATAAATGCATTAGAAGAGCACATACTGAAAAGTACAGATGTTACTCATGTCAGATTGATTGATACCAGACATCTAAATCCACAGCCTAAGTTTGAATTCATAGCTACTTCAGAATTGAAGCACACATTGATCAACAAATACACGTGACTTTGTCCAAAGTAGAACATGATTCAGTAAAAAACAACTTGAGATACTGCCAGTTACTGATTTCAGGGTTTTGCTGAAGAAGTGTCCAGAGAACCACTGTTGCCCTAGTGGACCTTTGATATTAAAGCAGTAGTAAAGACACATAAAAGGAGTCAAACATCCCTTTCTGTGCATGTATAGAAAGAACCACACAAGGAAATACATGTCAAAGAGTTGAAACACTTGCTCATAAACCTAATAAAAAGTGATCAACTGAATAGATGCAGTGAGACAAAGTTTCCAGTGTAGCTTCAAATTTCCTCCTTCACAGGTAATGTGATCAGGAGATGCTGGAGCTGAGGAACATAGGAACATGGCCACAGTCACCCCACTTGGAGAAAGGCCACTGATCAGTAACACGACTGAATAGTGGCAGTAGCTTCCCTTAGGCCATGGTCTGTATAAAGTTAGCCCACAGACCAAGCATGCTTTGCAACCACCAGTAAGACTATACTGTATTATGCTATAAATGGTATTTCAAGAACACTGAATAATTTATACCACGTAGCACTTGTACTTCCAAATGCTAAGACATCAGAAGGCACTATTCCAGGATACGAAATAAGAACTGTGTAAGTTGGAAGGAACTGTTCCCCTTAGGCAAAATATTAGCTACCAAAAATGAGAAATTTTCTAGTCCTTCTCAATGCTTTCAACCTGCAAAAATCAAAACTAGAAAAGCTCATGCTATGATGTCACCACAATAGTAAAGCGTGTAGTCTGATCAGTCCCTTCAGAGTCTTAAAAGACAGCAAAAATAGCCAATCTTCATCTCTGAACCAAATCTTACCTTTATACAAGATTCCTGAAGCTATATACATATGAAGATAAAATGTCAGTATTAAGAAACCAAAACATGAAATACTTGTGCTATCTTAAAATCTCTAGAAAAAAACATTGCATTTGGGAGGAAAAAAACATAGGAGAGAAGCATTCTTATATTGCAGTTGTGGAAATAGGGCCTATTCTTGGATATACGGGTTTTCCATAGAATCCAAACAGTATGAAGATGATAAAATACTCTACAATAAGCCCAATATTTTCACAGCAAAGAAGTTTTGCATACTTTACTTGATATGAAACTTCACAATAGGCTTCTCATTTATTTCAGAAAACATCTCTCAAACACAACAAAAATATTTTAAACAATGGAATTTTTAAAGGATTTTTAATTTTCAAAGGACTTTTCTTGCAGAAAGACCTATGCCAGACATTTGAGCCTCTGATGACAGCATGACAGTTTTAAGTTTCTCTGTAATCCCCTCATGGAATTCCATGTCACCTTGGAAATTTCCACACCATTTATTTCAGTGTCTGTCTTATTCTAAAGAAGTCCCTATTTCAACTCAAGCTCGCCATTTCCAACACTGCCTTCACCAAACCTTTTCATATGAATGATTTGTTGCTTAATTAACATTAATTATCAGATGAAATACATCAGACACCTCAAAAGCACTTCTGATATTCTTGCTGTTTTAACAGCAGTGCATCCCACCCAGCCAACACGTGATGTGTGAAAGCTGAGGGTATAGAGTTCCACAGTGGTAGCACCTTCAGGTTCTGACACAAACACAGCTTTAATCTATTCATTTATACAGTACCCCACTTGTTAAAATAGCTTGGTGGTTTGAGCTTGTACAAATTTAACTGCTGGTGTAATTTTCAAAATTACATTTTCCCCCCACTAGACTGCTTCAAAGCAGAGCTATGAGATACCTTCTGAACCCTCATGCTAATAAAATAAATATTGCATTGGAAATAATTTTGCTATTTGTTTCCTCCTTTCAAAAGTCAGTGCATATTTAGGACTACTTTTCGGTGAGCCACATTATACTTACTATTGGAAGTACCCATGAGCACTATTACCATCCTCTGCTTTACATATATCCTATGGATTGCTATTTATGTGCTGTGTGCTTGAGAAGTAGAACATGTGTGTAGATAACTTAGGTGTTTGATACTGGACATGCTAGAGCTCCCTGCCTTGGTATGGAGATCAAACCCCGTGAAGACACAGCATGGTAGTAAACTGCAATTGCATAGACCCTTCAAAATCCCTCACAGCAGCAGGTCAGGGATCCTCCAGCATTGAACTCAATGGTACCTACTTCCCCACTTGTGTGTCTCTGTCCGGTTGCTGCTTCAGGAACCCCCTGCTTGGTGAAGTAAAGGCCATATTTCTCTTGGCACTTCAGCTGTGAGTCCAGGGTTGTTCCTGCTGCCTGCCTGTGCTGACTCACACATTTCGTGCAAGATATGGAAACAGTTATGCCGTGAACAACAAATAGTCAGGGACTGGGGAGGGCACAAGCGCTGGATCCTAGCTACAATGGCCCTGCCAGAAGCATGCCCTGAACTCAGTGACTGGGTTATAGGCATCCTCTAGGCAACTGAGATGTCTGTGCATGAACTGCCATGGAAAGTGGCATCAAAGTCTTCTCCCAAGTTAGTGGAGAGACTGGATGGCTATTAGCTCTGGAGCATGAAGCTGTAGCATTACAGAGTAAAATGAGAGAGTTGGAAAAGGAGGCTAGGACTTTATAAGATGTAAAGGCAATCATGCAAGAATTACTATTCAAGCAAAGCAATGGCACAGATTGCACAGCACTGTAGAACAGCTGGTGCTGCCACAAAGGTGCAGATCTCTGGAAAATGTGAGGTTTTGATTTTCCTAAGTACATACTTTCACCACAAAACCTTCATGAGATCCCAAGGAATGGGATGGGAATTTCTGGAGTTAATTCTTGGACTCTGAGGTTGAGTTGAGTTGGATTCAGGTGGGGAGGCAGCAAGAGCACAACCCCTCATACCAACAAGGGGGCAGCAGGAAAAGGCAGATGGAAGGTTAGAGATCATACACTCTTATATCCCAAAAGAATTAAGGGAATTTTTAGAGATCTATCAGCAAAAGAGTAGGTAAGGAATACTGGCATGGGTTTTGCAAGCTTGGGATAGTGGTGCTGCAATCTATATACTTATTAATGGGTGAAAAATACCTATTAAATCTTATAGCCAGTGACGACCAGATACAACAGGGATATGCTCAATGACAAAATATCAGAGATCCTGATGGGAAGGATGGTATTGCACCCATGCTATCAATGGTTATATACAGCAGTTCTAACAGCATATACAGAACCTGCCAAATGAGTGTCGTCCCTCAGAAACTGACGTACAATGGAAGAAGGTGTCAGTTTAGTGCAGCAGATGGGGATGGTTCACACGTTAATTTACAGGATCCAATCCGGACAGGGTAGCAGTAATGACAGGCATTGAAGTACAGCTTTTCAGGGGGAGGTCAGCTCCATTGCTGCCTTTGATTGTCC
>JANHGO010000071.1:58597014-58625246 GCA_024606505.1 Aquila spilogaster
TGGGATGGGTGTCTACTGGCTGCCAGGGACACGTGGGACTGACAGCCTTGGCCTGAGGCTGGCACAGCTCACAGCAGGGTTTGCCCATGGTCACTGAGGGTTGCTCTTCCTTTGTTTGTTGAGATTATCCTGCTTTTTCCAGCTGCAGGCCCACACAGGGAAAAGGACCGGACCATGGCACTCTCCCCTCCTCAGCCACAGAGCCACTGAGATTCCCCCCCATGTACAAGGACGCTGACGCCAAGTTAAGGAATCAAAAAGGACATCAGCTTTTGGCACCAACCTAATGATGCAGTGCCACGGCCAGACTGGGTGGTTGGTTGGTGGTGGCCAATGCCACCATGGGATGTGTGTCTACTGGCAGCCAGGGACACGTGGGACTGACAGCCTTGGCCTGAGGCTGGCACAGCTCACAGCAGGGGTTGCCCATGGTCAGCGAGGGTCGCTGTTCCTTTGTTTGTTGATATTATCCTGCTTTTTCCAGCTCCAGACCCAGAAATGGACAGTACCAGATGATGGTGTACTCCCCTCCTCAGTCACAGTGCCAGAGAGATTTGTGACCTTCTACAGGGACGCTGAGTAGAAGTTAAGGCAGCAAGATTTTAGCAGAGCCCTGGGCAGGGTTTGTCAATCGTGAGCCAGGATGTCTTCTCCATTGTTTTTTATCCTGCCTATTCCAGCTGCAGGCCCAGACAGGGACAGAACCAGGCCATGGCCATCTCTTGTTTCCTCCCTCTGCAGCCACTCTGCCAGACATTTCTGCAGCTTTTAACAAAACCTGTGACCTAAGGATAAGGAAATACACACAGCCCCAGTCTGCACTGCGCCATGGTCCCACAGGCAGCTTGAGGCTCCCCACAGCCATGGTCGAGGGATGCTCCGTGCCACCCTCCCTCTCTCTCTGAAGGTGACCTTGAAATAAAATTTTCTGATTCATGAACCATTGGCTGGTTCTTTTGCTTTGTGTTGTCTTTTGGGGGAAACAGCCTGGGGCTTTTCCATATTGTCTTTATTACACTGAATGTCTCAATCTTTATATATGTCTATAGACAAAAATATAGATTTTTTAATCTATAGACATACAGAAAATGTACCTGTATTTTCCATATGGGAAGGTAGTGGGGAGCCAATCAGAGGCTGATGTGAGATCATGTGGGTATGATGCTTTCAAAACACGGAAACCAGCCAATCACAAAGCAGTATGAAAACACGTGGGGTGTGAGCCAAGAGCCATGTCCTTGCGTCAGTGGGATGAGGCAGGAGGCAGAGGTCAGGCTGTGGTACACAGGCTCCATGCAGGCCTCACCACGAGGTCATTTGTTTTCAAGTGCACAGCTGGGATGTTCTGCACTCTGTCTCTGGGAATTTTCTCCTGAGGCCATCAAAGGAAATCATTTCACTGTCTTACCCGTTGTTTCCTACAAAACATCCACTAGCCACGGAATTCCCTCTAGATTCATGTAAAGATGCATATGGCTGCTATTCTGAATTTGTTGTTTGTAATATTAGCACATAGTGCATCAAACCCAGGGCAGACTTTATTACTAAAGATTTTTTTCCCCAACATTATATAGATTTTAAAACCCCTCAAATTCTCAGAAAACCATAAATCTAAGTCAATGACGATAAGACAACACTGGTATCTTAAGAATGTCTTGGTAACTTCGTCGAGTCATGGTAGAATCTAAGTTTTGCCAAAGCATATAAGCCAATTTTTTATGATTCAGATATCTCTGGGGTAGACTATGTCATGAGAGCTGGTGCAGCGCTCTCTTAATTCCTGTATAGCGGGTTCTCGTCTCCTGTCTTTCTAGGATTCTTTTTATTATTATTCGAATCAATGAGATTGCTAATCAGGTAATATGATGAAACTAACGTACAGGAATAGAATACTGTCTAGAGGAGACTCAGAGCCTTACATTCATTGGCAACCTAACATCTGTGGTGTTCTTTGCTTTTCCTCTGCTCTTGATTTTGCAAGCCACACCTCTCCCAGAAATGTCAATGCATAGAAAGGAAGTGCATAAAAGTCACATTTTGCAAAGCCAAGTGTGACATCCTCATATTACTCAAAGTGTTGAGAAAAATGATTTGTTTAACACAGGAGGAGTGTTAGAAGAAGATCTGTCATGATAAATATGAGTCATATTTCCAAATCATACTCTTAAATACTTTTTTACTTTTTTTAATTGGAAGGGCATGCCAACTTGTGAGATGACACATACTACAGCTCCTAGTAAGCTTGAGCTAACAAGCGCACCGGACATAATCAGCCTCGGATCAGGATTTATGTCATGAGGAACAGTGCAAAAAGAGGCCAGAAGCAGCAGCAGGGAGACTTCACCATATTCCACAAAGAGCATTCCAAAGCAAACGGCTGCCACGGCCACGCTGCCAGCCAAGCGCACCCATTTGCGCTATCCAGCTCCTTTGGACTCATCAGCGAAAGCTGATCAACAACATCAGCAAAAGCTGCTTGCCTCACTTCTTTTTATTAAACATCATCATCATCATAATTTAGTATTACTTTATTATTATTTATTATAATTTTTTTTATTTTATTTACTATTTCCTCAACTTGTATATCTGATTGCTTGAAAAGAGAAAAAGTAGAAATCCTCACCACGTTCAACCCAATATTCAGCGGGGGGAACAAAAGGACAAGTCTTGTTTTCCAGAATATGCCACATACAGAAATATAAAGAAAGCATCATTTCTATCGAAGTGTCTTCTGTACTCTCTTCCAGCCTCTATTTCAAACTATTTTCTGTTTCATTTTTAATCCTGTCATTTCTGCTCAGTAAATGTCCTTGATGGCATTCATTTTCTAGTAGGTTTGCTATGAGTTCAGATTAGTGTCTCTGGAACCAGCATCTCTTCACATGTTTAGTTTTGTATGGTGATCATACTTAACTTTCTGGAACATTTGTTTCACAAAGATTAACACAACAACAACGTGTTCATAATGGGCCTGGATGAATGTGTAACAGAAACAAGGAGAGTACTAGGATCCTCCTCCTTCCTGAACACAAGAGAAGCAGCCAAAAATGAGCCGGTGAGCACAAGCAGGCCCCCCTGAGTGCTGGCCGCCCCAGCCACAGTACCAATACAAGACAGAAAAATACTCCTTGCAATGGCACCAGTCACACACGACCTGCAAAGGCCAGAATTAGCGCTCAGGCGCTTTTGATCTGATGATGCCATAATAATGCAAAGGCAAACCGACAGGTCCATAAGAAAATCAGGACACTTCTAGCAATGGACACCCATCATTACCAGAGTCACTCCACTTGACTACACACTTCCTTGCTACAGTCCCTCCTTTAATAAAAGATTCCTCTTGGCATCTGCTTGAATTACATCAAACCAATGGGATTTTAAAAAGCTGTTTTGTGGGACCTCTCTACTTCCATACATATCTTTCATACATTCTTTCCAAAGGCAGGATGGACTCCCTCAATATTCAACACAAAAATACAAAATTACTTCTGGTCCAGAATTCCACTTCCAGGAGTTGGAAGGAAAAGCCTTTGGATATATTAGTCCCCCGTCAAACATCACGCAACAGTAAATCCTGCGAAGGAATAAGGCCAATTTCTCAGAAGACATGACTGGAAATACGGTTTTTAAAGGTTTATCTAGAAGGGTACTCTGAGCAACCTGATCTAATGGAAGA
Organism: Aquila spilogaster; assembly: GCA_024606505.1. NCBI lineage: Eukaryota > Metazoa > Chordata > Aves > Accipitriformes > Accipitridae > Aquila > Aquila spilogaster. Next base: position 58,600,691 of record JANHGO010000071.1, read on the forward strand.
CATACCTGCCCATGGCAGGGGCGTGTGACTAGATGACCTTTAAAGCTCCCTTCCAACCCAAACCATTCCATGACTCTGTGATATCTGTATCAGGAGATTAGGCTACAATGAGAAAAAAAAATAATTCTAGTTCATGGGGGTACCAAGTAGAAACCATCTGAACCCATCTCAGACAAATTAATCTCCCATTCACATCAGTCTAAGTCCAGAAAGCCTCCAGTGACATCTATAGAAGTCATCCTGCATTTAATCCAGATAACACAGTGTAAAATTTACCCCGTCCTACTGATAATAAAAAACAACACTTCCTGAGGTTTCTACTCCATATTTTTTTAAAGTGTTTACATGGAAATTTTTTTGCCCATTCAAATGTATCTCAGAACAATCAAATGTGTCACACTCATAGAATCATAGAATGGTTTGGGTTGGAAGGGACCTTTAAAGGTCATCTAGTCCAACCCCCCTGCAATGAGCAGGGACATCTTCAACTAGATTCCCTATCCTTCCCATTTTTTCTAAAGATTAATATACTGTAAATGACTTTACCTCGGGGCGGGGGAGGGAAGAGAACTTCCACATAGAACTTTCTCTCCCATGTGAGCAGGAGACTGGGACTTAACAGAATTTCTCAAATTATGAAACCCATTCAGCAAAGAGCAACTTTGCCTGATTTTCAGTTTGTTCATTAAAGCATTGATTTTCAGATGTGGTCAGCGTTCAGTCTTCTGCGTCAACTTAGGGAGAGTTAGTTAAGGATGCTTAAGGTCTTTTTCCTTACTTTTTTCATAGAAAGCATTCTAAGCTAAGGCTCCAAGACTCAGACTGAATTTTAGACATTCCATTTTGAAACCCTACTCTTACAATAACATAAAGCTTTTTACAAACTCCATTGCTTCTAGCTAATTAGGCATAAAGATGTATGTGACTTTCTAGAACTGTGTTTATTTTTTCAAGTTTTTCTTTTTTAAAAATGAGGTCAGTATTAACAATCTCTGTTTTGATTAATGGAAGAGTTCATAAACACAAGATTTCATACAGACAAAATATAGATTTTAATATTTAGGAATGCCATGCTGTGCTGAACATTATCTCAAGCAACTGCTAGTGCCAAGTACCCTGGCTGATGTGTTTAAGTGGGAAATTCATTCCTCTGATGTAATTATATTTGCATGAAAATATGCGTTTTCATCTTTAAAAAATGTGTATTTCCAGGTTCATCTTGGAGAATGTTCTGTAACAGGTATTTTCTCCAGTACTGAGAATTACTTCTGAAAATCAAGATCTGATTTAATATAGCAGACTGCATCTGTGTTCATATCTATTGCTATGAGCTCCCTGTCTTTCTGTCTGCTTAGACATACATCTATACCCAAGCCTGAATCGGATCGCAGAAGCCAGCTGGGGTTAGCCTTAATCAGCACTAGGACAGACATAGAATCACATGCCCAAATAGTACCTGCTAAATGCTGAAGGAAGCAACATTGTCCATGCCAAACACATAAATCTCCCTGTCCAGTACAGTGTGAAAACAGTAGACAGCGGCACCAAGGGCTGCGCCATTAAGGCCCTGTAACGGATTTTGTCAGGATAGTTGTTTCTTCATCCTGTCAAAATGGTCATGCTCCAAAATCAACTACTCTCTTCTGGATCACTGAAATTCACCTCAAGTTCCAATTAGTAGGGGTTTTTTTGTTTGGTTTGTTGTTGGTTTTGTTTTTTTTTTTTACTATTTCCTGGTTTACACTATTATGAACATTTGTGGTGTCATCTCTGTAAGGTGTCTGCATTGTACTCAGCCAACAACGTCCTCTTCCTGTCACGGCAGAACAGAGAGAAGTTAGCTATCTTGCTGAGCACCTTAAACTCCCACTCATCACTGAAGTCACTAAAGTGCACTTTCACTGGAAACTGAATAGTCAAAAAGTCCACTACACTTAATTTTCATAAAGTATTTTGATCCATGTGGAAAAACCGCTGCATAAGAGGAAAGCACTCTATTTTTACCATTTAAATTACCCATTTGTCCTGATTTCAGCTGGGATAGAGTTAATTTTCTTCTTAGTAGCTGGTACAGTGTGTTTTGGATTTAGTGTGAGAATAATGTTGATAACACACCAATGTTTTAGTTTTTGCTAAGTAGCACTTATCCTAAGTTAAGGATTTTTTCAGTTACCCATGCTCTGCCAGCAAGCAGGTATACAAGAAGCTGGGAGGGACCACAGCCAGGACAGCTGACCCAAACTGGCCAAAGGGATATTACATACCACAGAACATGAAGCTCAGTATATAAGCTGGGGGGAGTTGGCCGGGAGAGGCAGATCGCTGCTCAGGCATTTGTCAGTGGGTGGTGAGCAACTGTATTGCGCATCACGTGTTTTTTCTTGGTAGTTTTTTTGGTTTTTTTTTTTATATATTCCTTTTCATTACAATTCTTCTTCAAATTATCATTATTATTGTTAGTATTACATTTTATTTTACTTTAGTTACTGAATTGTTCTTATCTCAGCCCACGAGGTTTTTTTTCTGATTCTCCTCCCCATCCCACTGGGAGGTGGGGAAGTGAGCTACCGGCTGCATGGTACCTAGTTGCTGGTTGGGCTTAAACCACAACACCACTCAAATCAGGTCAATTGTGACTGGAAGTTTTTTCCTTCTGATAACCACTACACTATATGAGAAGCAGCTAGTTGTTGCAGTCAGTCTCTTACTCATCAGAGTACAAGACAACAGGAAAAAGCAGCTAAGGACTCAGCTGGTATGGTTCCCATATTCCTGACTATACATACTCCAGGCTCCTGGGGACCCTCCATAGCAGGCTCCATGCTTTACCCGATCTCTGGTTGAAAGGGTGCATGCCTCAAGACCTGCGTGCAAAACTATGTGCCAGGCACAGCATCCACAGAAATACAACACTATGCAGTTTTAGTACAGAATTCACTACAGGAGCTAGCACTGTAGAGTTTGCAGAACAGGAAAGCCATCAGGAGGTTCACACTTACATCAGCTACAATACAGTGATAAAAAAATCTGGTGTATGGATTGGAAAATCTAAAGCTGTCCAGGTACAGAAAGTTCATAGAGTTAAAGGCTTTCAAACAACCATGTATACAAATCTTTCCCACTGAAATACTTGAATTATGGTTGATTTTCATTACAGTTGTTCACTTCTGGGCCAACACTAAGCTCAAGGAAATGGCAGTATTCATTTATAGCATGCTGACGCTTCATGCGGGCACTACTGCTTAACAAAATATGACTAATCCTGGTAGTGCCAATATAATTTAGAATTTAATTCCTTACTCTTTAAAAAGTATGCACGAAGCAACCCAAACAAATGCAGATTTGCTAACACCCCTGATTAAGAGGATTGCCAGTTTGGTCAACCTTGGTTCTTATCTCTCCTTCTATAGAGCTCAAATGTTAACTTTGCATTGCCAAGAAGCATGAATTAAAGCTACCCTTGCCAGTATTTCAGCAAAACCTGTTGCATGTTCCCATCTTTTCTTGATTAGAAATACTTTGCTGTTAGCTAGCAGTGTTGCTCTAACTCTAATGTCTAAGAATATAAAAATGACATGATTTGTAAAGTGAGGTGTCATCTATTATGTTTGGAATAAGACATTTTGGGGTGGGGAATAAAAACTTGTTTACAAGTTGGATCCCTACACAGCAGACATCAAGCTAAGTACAGGCTGGGAATGACTGTTCTGGGTGTAACCTAAATTAATATTCCTCAAACACCTTAAGAGAGGAAGACAGCTGATCAAGTATGTCAGCTAGGAGAGATGACAGCCTATAGAAGTGAACATCTGTGGAACAACAGTGGATGAACAGTTGATGAGATATACGGAAAACTACAGTGGTCATAAAACTTTTACTGAGCAAATACTGAGTCTACAGTTTTCAATACTGAGCGGAATTGGTACTTCTGGTTCCCAGGTTTGCCTTTGCAGGTCTTTCCTGAGGCTCAGGTTTCAGATGTGAATAAAAAGAGTTTTCCTTGTTCCAGCTGGGTGTTTCTGGTTTTTATTGATCAACTTTGTGAGTCAACCCTGCCGTGGAGCTGCTGAATAAAAAGAGTTTTTCTTGTTCCAACTGGGTGTTTCTGGGGTTTTTTTATTGATGATCTTTGTAAGTTAACCATGCTCTGGACCTGTTGTTTGGTTTCACCCGCACCACCTCCACAAAGCCATTTTAACATCTCAAGAACAAAATGGATCTGAGATATTTATGTTTAGGATCCATGGATTTTGACAATTCTGGGACTTTCATTTGTAATACTTGTGTGAATGCCCTAGCAGTTATACATCTACCTCACCAACATAAGAACAACTTTCACCAATCAGGGACATTCCTCTAAGAGGTCAGATCGTACCTGTGAATGAACTGCCTGAATGTCAGGGCCATGAGTGCACTACTAAGCTTTAATTGGTAATAATAAGCACTGACCAACCTCACCTGGGACCTCCATTCATCCAGGAGCAATCTTTCAACTCTGGCCTGAGCCTTCAGTCCCTGCCTGAGCTGCATCATGGCTGTGCCTGTCCCCAGCCCTGTCTCCGACTACCCTGATTTAGTGACTGGTTTTCCTGGAGGGACTCCAGACTGACAAAGGTGGTAGCCTTCTATCCTGTCCCCTGGATTGGCATAGGACCTACGCCATAGCCTTGTTTCTGAGCCATTCCCTGCTGTTCCCTCCCAGCTGGACTCCCTGGATCCAGATCATCACCCTGACTTGTCCAAGACTGCTGGTGGACCCTGCCACTATCGCCACCCCACCCTGCTCAGGTCCTGTGGGACTGCACGTGGGTTGGTGAGCTCCTGTGGTCACCCTCAACACCCAGCTCACCTGAACTGTGGGGTAGGCCCATTCTTGCTGCTCCCTGACACTGAATATCATGTACAAAATTAGGAAAAAAGAAAAAAAGACCCTGACCAATCCTATTTTTATGTGGGAATCTTTACAGGAAATCATTAATTACACCATGTACTAAAAGGAGATGATAATTTCCGCTTAATTTTCTCAGAATGTTTCCTTCTCAGCATATAAACAACTCCCAGCCACCTCCAGATACATTGTCAGAAATTCACCTCCCACAGAACAACAAACACCAAATGAAACAGGATCACGCCAAAGCAATCAACACAAGACCTTCCAACACCTCTGCCTTTACGCAGTAAAGAGCTTGTACTATATTGCAACATGTCACAGTTCCTGCTAACTCATGACTTCTACAGGAGTTATGTAGTTATCTCCCACAAGCCTATGACTTCACTTTGTTCCATGTATCTTTACTCTTTTCCTGCAGACACGAGTTGAGCAATGTTAATTAGGCTGTTCCAAAATAAATTGCTTCCAGTCTGTTCTAAGCCTGATGTTCACTGGAATTGTGCAAGAGCTGAAGGACTTAAATAATTAATATCTTTATCCTCTAAATATATGTTACTTTAATAATAAATATTCTTTCTCACTATAAGCTTTTCCTCTATAGCCAAACAGAGGCCCTTATACTTAGTAACATATGGATTACTAGTATTTCTAAGCTCTTCTAGAGTTAGGCTAGCTGCAGATATTACTCCTACTGCCATCATAAAAAAAAGCTTTGGAGGACCATCTCAGAAAATTCGCAGGAAAAAGTTGGTCTTCAGGTACCTTAGTCATGAGAACCACACAGGAAGCAATGCAGAACAAAGGTGTAGGAAAATGCCGGAAGTATAACGCACAGACCTATTTTCACTGAATGCAAACTATGGGGCCTAATTCAGCTATAATTTAAAAAAATTTAAAAATCTTCACTCAGCATTTTAGTTTACCACTTGCTTGCTGAGACTTACAGAGCAAATGCATGTAAATGGATAATTCTGTCATTAGGGAAAGGAACTAGGTTTCACACACTACCTGAGCACAGTTTCACAGCCTGCCTGCGAGCTCTCAGGCCAGTCACTTTCCCTCTCTGGCTCAGACGCATCGCTTGACACGGAAACATCGTTGTGCTGCAGCAAACATAAATGTAGTAACAAGTGTTAAATATTCTACTGCGGCTTTGATGATGAACCTACAATTATCCACATTAAAAGTGTTCTTCTCTAACTTATTAGAGAGCAATTTGTAGCCGTACATAGTCTTCCTTCCTTTGATAAATAATTTTCAAGTTGTTTTCACTCTTAAGAACTTGTTAATAAATTCCCTTTGAAAAATAGATTTCTAACATCAACTTAGTGTTAGAAGAACACAAGAAAAAACTGAAGTAATTGAACACGGTTGTTGCCTTTCACTTTTCCCTATCACCTTTGTAGTTGGTTTCACAATTTTCTAAGTGCATAGGGAAATGTCAGAATACATCCTCTATGGCATTAGCTCTGGTGACTAAACACAACCAGAGGGGGTATGAAAATCAGCACCACGTAAACGGACTGTGAACAGCAGGACAGTTACGGCCCGCAGCATCACCTTACGAAGACGCCCACGGCGAGCTGCAGACGGACCATTCTGATAACCGGCTTCTATGCAGACCGATGTCATTAACAAGGAGGACGAACCCTCGCTGTTGAGGCTCTGGTGGGAGACGCTAAAACGGTATTCAGAAAACGGACGGGCTTACGTGACCGTGACCGCTGCTGGCGGGCAGGACTCCGAGTGCTCGCCCCCCGTTTCCGCGGGAGCTCACGGACGCGCCGGAGGGCCGCTCGGCCACCGCCTCCGCGTGCACCTCGGCCAGCACGGGCTTCTCTCCGCTCACTAGTCTCTCCTCACGGATGCCACAGCCCTTTGCCGCCCCGCCTGCTGTGAGACCGGCGGGAGAGAGGGCGGGACACCCCCGCGGAGGAGCGGGCTGAGGCCGGACCGCGGGCGGCCCCACACCAGGGCCTGCCAAATGAGTGTCGTCCCTCAGAAACTAACGTACAATGGAAGAAGGTGTCAGTTTAGTGCAGCAGATGGGGATGGCTCACACGTTAATTTACAGGATCCAATCCGGGCAGGGTAGCAGTAATGACAGGCATTGAAGTACAGCTTTTCAGGGGGAGGTCAGCTCCATTGCTGCCTTTGATTGTCCCAGCAGTCACAAGTGCTAATGGGAACGTGGGTGCCCTAGTAAACACCTTGAGGGAACTGGGGCCATAATTTCAGGGCCATCTGTGTGGGCAGTGGATAAAGGAAAGCTGGCAAAACCCAAAGGACTTTCATCATAGGTGACAAGGAAACAAATGTGGAACTGTCTTGTGGAAGTCAGTGTCCCACAATCAGAAATAAGCATCTATGCAAAAATATCTATTTTTGCACTACCTGCTATCTCACAGCAAAGCACTACCCGACAAATGCCAAACCAGCAGAAATCAGGGTTCAGCAGCTCCCACGTGATGAGGACAAATGTCCCTACATTCCTCTAATTACAAAGTGGCAGTCTGGAGGATATGGGACCTGAAGCTACTGCATTACATAGTAATATTAATGATGAAGAAGCCACATTACAAATCCGTGGCTAGGGAGGAAATCCCACTCCTGCCCTCTGAGATAACCTAGAGATCAGAATTTCACCTAAAATAAAAATATAATAAATACGGTGTTCAGTAATCAGAATAGTTTAAAGTGTGCTATTAAAGCACTCAAAGCGGGCTCAGGTCCAAAACAAATGGGCATTTGTGAAAAAAATAAATAAAAAATAGGGAGAGGAAAGTAAAGGAGAGTGGGGAGAAAGAGAGAAAAGAGAGAAAGGCAACACACAGTTCCTCTGAGTTATATAACTTCTAAAAGTACCTTAAGATTAGTATCTTAAATTATTAAACGTAATTTGAATACAATGGAATTTTTATCCTAAATGCCATTTCTTCACAAAAGAAAGATGTTTCCTCGTTTTTCAAAAGATTTATGCCCACAGTAAAAAAAAAAGAGAGAAAATTTAAACAATGACCACGGGACAAATCATCCACTGCTTTGTATCCCAACAACTCACCATGGCCACCAGACCTGACACTGAGTTCGTATTCATCTTCTTTTAAGAATAAGTAGAACAACAATAGAAAATTGGTATTTGGACTGCATCTGTTTTCTCATTCTCCCCCATCAGGAGACACTACCCACAGAAGAGCACTCGTCTTCTTTAGTCCCCCAGGGGCTGCAGTACATACAAACACAGCTCCAGTCTGCCTTAGGACAGTCATCCTCTCACTCAGCAAACACCACGAGGATAACATTCTTTTCCAGAATGAGACTGTTTCTCCTTCCCCAACCTTTTTCAATTTTAAACCTCAATTACAAAACCATTGATTTCTCAAGTACTTCTGGAAAACCAAATTTAATTTTTAGGATTATAAGCTACTCAGTTGCTGGGGACTGAAAACCATTTGAACAAATGTCAACTGCTTTGAAGTCCACTACTTATAACACTGACCCAGGTCCAGCTAAAGGCAATTAACGATATGAACTATATCAACTAAATAGACATATGTTGTGTAACTACAGAAATACAATGTGTACAGTGAGCACAGAAGAGAGGAGGCTGCTTAATACTTCTATCCTGCTATATAATTTATTTCACCATTAAAAAAAAACCATGCTAACGAACTTATTGAGTGTTTCATCTGATAGATAAGAGCGAATATGCATAAAGAATTCATGTATCCAGGTTCTGTTACTTTCACACCATCCCATAAAGCTAAATTCTGCCTTCCTGTAATCCAAGCAAATGAGGGGAGGAAAAAAAAATTGTCAATTAATTTTGGCATCGCAAACTTGACAGTTGTTCAAAGCAGCTACCCTTGCTATTTTTACTAATCTTAAAATTCAACATGAGCTCTGCGTAGCATTATGAATCACTGTGTTATTTGCTAAACCAGCTCAGATTTAATCATCATTTCACAAAACAGAAAAATAACATGATGTTCTGGATCCTTCACCAGTAACCGTGGAAGGGGGCACGGCACTAGAGGCAGATGCTGTGAGCTGCGTAATTCGGAGCAATAGCCTACATGAAAAACCAGAGCATAGCAGCCATGGCAAACAAGAAGTTGAACAGAAAACTAATAATTTTCAATAACCAAAATATGTTATCTTTCCTTTTGCCCAGTAGAGAAAAGTTGGTCTCTGTATGGAAGAAGAAGGAAATCAGGCTTGCCACAGCTCTGTATTTCCTGTGAGCCACTGAAAGCAGCTTCCCACAGCATGTTAGGCTTAGGTTTTTAAACAGCCTGTGTAAATGGAAGCAGGGAGCAGTAGGGCACATGAGGTAAGACAACCTGTTCCTCCAGAAATGTATACAGAAATGGGTACTTAACCTTACTCTAATTTACTTAAAAGATATGTCCAGCATACTCCTAAATGCTATACCTAAACCTGTACACTAATAAATTCCATAAACGAAGCACCGCAATTTCCTTCACATGCATATTTAAACTCTCACTTTCCATGCACTGATCCACAACACCCTGAACAATTTTAATGGCAGTCTGCCTGAGTGCATAGCTGTAGTGATGGAGGCAGGAGGAAAAACAAAATGAATTGTACAGCAATGCAGCCTTCTCCCTTAGCCTGTGATCTGAAGCACGTTTCCTACTGGGCAGTGCTAATGGGCTTAGTAAATCACTCTTTCTGAAACAGAAATAAAAAGTTATTATTTCCATCTACTACTGGGAAAAGGGCAACAAGAGGCCATAAACACTTGGCCTCGAAAATAGAGCATGCCAGTGTGTAACATAGGACTGAAACATGATGCTTGTTCCTATAAGAAAGTCAGTCTTACTGTACAAAAACAAACAAAAGACTGTTTTCTATTATTCTCTATGTGAGAACATTAAAACAAAATAGCCACATTTTCGATGCTAGTTACAGCTGCTTCTCTGTTTCACTGAGCATCATGCAAGACAAAGATTATAAACCTTGCAAAACAATCTTAGAATTGCATTTAAAAAGAAATCACAGAAACTAAAATCAAAGGCCGCTTTTCTCATCATTTCTTCACCAGTCCTCACCGCCTCACTGACAACATTCTATTCTCTCACCAGTACTTCTCTACTAATAGTAGAAAAAAATAATATAAATTTAATGTCAGATATTCCCTAAAGCAGAGCCCATTATAAAACATATGAATGCACCTCAATTTTGAAGTCCAAACATGTTTTTCAATGACTTTCAATACCCTTGCTTCCAGATGCTGTAACAGTAGAATTACTCTCGCACCTACGTACAAGCCCTCTTTGCTCTCACCTTTTGTCCTTCCAGAGAGAAAGAAACAAGAAAATAATGTTCTTCTAAGAATCCATTAGATTTCTTCCAAAATAAGTATGGGAACAGATGAGGCAATAGAGACAAAATACGACTGTGAGACATGAAGGGTTAGGTTTTGTTCTTCCACTTTGAGTTAAATACCACTGCTGAGTCTGAATGCAGTAAGATTAGCAAACTATTCATTAACAGAAAAATGTATTCCAGTTACAGATTTCAGCAGAGCAACCAAAGGCAGAAAACTTTCCCAAGAGGCCATATGAGCCACATGGAATGTTTTCAATGGAGAAAGACAAATACTCCATAGAACTCTTAGCACTGTCGGTAAGTGAACTACGGGACCTACTGAAGAAAGGTGTTCATTCAAATTGACAGAGGGCAGCGTTCCCATCCCCACCTCAAACTCAACTAGGTTACACCTATAGGTAACATGGAAGCATGAAATTGTGATCTCATCCCATTCAACAGCAGTAGGAGAGTAGGAGAAAAAGACAGTATCAGAATTCAAAACGATCCTAAATTTATTTTCATTTTTAATAGGTGGAGCTAAGAAGAGAGATTGAAGAAAAACATATGCAGTCACATAAGAATCTCCTTCAAAGTCCTATGTATCCTCTTCTGCATTTCTGCAGTTTCTATAACCATACTATCACAGTCAATATTACCAAAAAAGTTGAGATTCTAAACTACACAGTACCAACACTTAGAAAAAAACTTCTCTGTAGAAAAACTCAGAACCCCAGATCATGATCCTACTAAGGTATATGAAGAGGATGTGACTAATATCCATGAGAACAAACCGAAAAACTACATCAGCCATTTAAAATTCTGATCTCTAATTCATTTATAATTCTTTACCTTCAATTAGAATGACTAGAACTCAGTGAAGCCCTCAAAATCAAAATGCAATGTGGTAACAGAAAAATGCAATGACCAACCAGCATCAGAACTAGAAACAGAATGCAGATTTTTTGGAGCCTATCATTTGCCTAAGCTAAAACAATTAACTTACACTGGAATTAATTTGGACTTTACAAGGTAACAAATGAAGTCAGAGGCAGATATTTGAGGACAGTTTAGGGACAGTGATACTACAGGTCTAAGGTTTACAAAGATCGACTGCTTCAGCCAAAATCCCACTTCAAAAGCATGAACATATGCTCACTGGCAGTATCTTCAAATCAAAAATGTCCTTCTTTGAAGTAGGCTAATTCTTAGTTCATCAGGCTGCTGACCCAGGATGTGACTTTCCCTATCTAAATTTTGTTCCAGTATCACAAGACACATGCCATCGGGTATGAAAGTCAAAATCTATTCTGATTAAAGTCATGCAAGTGAAATCAGGGCTTATGCATTAATGTGAGTGTAAGAGCTATCCATTATTATTAATGGGATACATTTTATTAGTTTCCATGCATTTTAATCTAACCTCCCAGTAAAATCATTATATGTACACACAAAACATTAAAATATGGAAAACATTGTAAATGCTTAGGTCTAAAACGTGTTCTTGCAGTACATTGCAATATACACTTTTGCACTTTTAGCTTGTTGCAAATGTGAAGCCTCGCCCACTACAAAAGGAAAAACACCACACGCATTCATTCCTAATTGGACCCCAGAGATGGACACATTCAAACTGAAGATCAAATCAACTGCCTTACAAAATAACACTGCTGTGAAACTGGCTGTAAAGCTCAGGTAGCAATATCACTTCTGAAACTACAGATGACTGTGAAATACATCACTTGGATGATAGTTAAACAGATTCATTGCAGGCAAAGGTCAGGTCCTCATGTGTCCACTACTTTTGATAAATAACCTATTTATACTTGCATGAGAAATTCTAAAAAAAGACATAGCTGAACAGGATGAACATCAGCAAATTCAATTATTTACCTTCAAATGTGCCTTTTTTCCTGAGAAGTGTTTCAAGATCAGACAGAACGAGACACTTTTTTTGAATTAAATCAGTTTTGTCTCACTAGCAGCCAAAAGTAACCGTACTCACTCTACCAACCAGCATGTGGACGAATTAACTGTCGCCCACGAGTGTAAGCCTGGTTTTACAGCCCTGACTTCCAGCTGCCTCATTTTTCTTGAGCTAACTTTATCTGAAATTGAGAATGCATTTTGAGAAACACTGCATCCACATTATGCAGTTCTACTCTACATAGTACTTAGCAAGAAACTATGTACTACTGCTCTAAATCACAGTACCTGCATGCTTACAATATACATCAGATTGTTCAACCAAATTATTAGTCCTGTAGCTTTGCAACCCAGTTATGAAATCTGTTCTCCTTGGTGCCATCTCCTATGTAGGACAGAATGGCTGAGTATCACTTCCCTGCTTCTAAAGTGGTGTACAGCCAAGTTTTGGAGACTCTTTATCAGGACGGTGCACTGAAGATTGCCACTTTATTTTAGCATAGACACAACTGGACTCCAGTCCTCCTTTTCAACCAGAAGCATGCCTGCTTTCTTGAATGATGTGAATGCCGTGGAAATCTTCAGGTCCACCTACCACTCAAGCTGTTTAGACTGTCACTGAAGGAAAAGCTGATTGTGCTCACAGCTGTACAGCACCTCAGCAAAACCAAGATTACAAAAATATTCTACAGGAAAGCAAATAGCAAAGATCTTCCACTTCTGAAAGTACTCAAGTCATCTGTCCATAAGATGATCAGAAAAGCTTTTGGCTTCTTTCATTCCAGAGACACTGAGCATGAGAACACTGAAGCTGATGAGGCTGAAGGCAGCTCTGTAAACAGTCAGATACAAAGACTTGACAGCCACTACACACGTAACACTGACACGTTCACAAAACTGACCTGCAGATAAAGGAGGTTCAGTGTTAGAAAATGACCTTCTAACTCTAAGAGCTCCTTTGTATTGCTTCCCTAATTCCAGTCCTCATTTTCAAAAGCTACTCAGTTTTTCTCACCCAAAAAAAGTGGAAGTATACACAACAAACCTAGTATAGCCCTGCAAAAAATAACATCAGACTTGTGCTGACATGCCAAGTCACAACAAACTTCAGGTCAAACAGTTAGAGAAAAAAAAAAAGGGTTATTTCTTAAAAGTAAATACTCAAGACCTTGCTAACATGTTTGTAGCAACTATCAGCGGACTAAAGGCTGCTCAAAGAGACTCAAAAACTTTTTAAACAGTCTATTTCCATAAGGACCTCTTCTTTGCTGTCAAAAACCTTCATGCACTTCAAATTCAAGACAGGTACTTCCCAGCGTTCTCCTGTCTACCTGCATTTCTCTATGGTATTTATTTGACAGCAGTTTTAAGTTGTAAGAAACTCTTTCCAAAATCTATTTGGCCATTGAAAACTGTTACTGAGAGCAAAAGAAGAAACATAGTTCTCTCAGCACTGAAAAAGTAATATTAGTAACATTTACCTTTCTCTACTGTCTACCGAACAACAGGAGGGCAAAGAAAAAAAAAACCAAGCCCAGAAAGAGATACTTCAATACTGTGATTTTTATAAAATCATTAAGGTTGGAAAAGACCACTGAGATCATGTAGTCCAACTATCAACCCACCATCACCACACCTACTAAACCATGTCCTTCAGTGCCACATCTTTAACACCTCCAGGGACAGTGACTCCACCACCTCCCTGGGCAGCCTGTTTCAATATCCGACTGCTCTTTCGGTGAAGAAATTCTTCCTAATATTCAACCTGCTATCATGTGCTATCTCATAATCTTGGTGAATCTACCGTGCTAGCCATCCTTGGAGCACAACAGCAATGTACACCAAAACTCATCAACCCAAACACATCACTCCACCGTATGCCTTGTAAAATTACTACTGCCCAGGCAGTAAGTCAAATACATCTAAACGTGTTCAACTGCAACCATCACAACACAACAAATTCTGTGATGCTGAAGTAGCTTTCACCAGGTAAACCACAGCAAACTATGGAAGTCATCTCACAGACCAGCAGTAACGAGAAAAAAAAAAGTCTGCAATAACTTCCTAGAACTCAAAATGCAAAATACAGAGCACTTTTTCACTATACACTTACGATGCACATAAACATGTCAGCTACTATGTAGCAAAACACTCCAATTTTTGGCAGAAAATTCATTTACTTTTTCATGTATCTAAACTTGATGTGTACAGATGGAGAATAAGCTTGCAGCAGTAAAATTATTTTCCCAAAGCTACAAAGCAAGCTTGGTCTATGACCAGGATTAGAATAGTCCCTGAAGTAAACTCTTGGCAAGATCACTGTGAACTGAGTGTTATTTCACCTATTTTCCACAGCCTTTAAAAATGCTTTTGAAAGCTTAAATCTGTTTTAAATTGAAATAAAGTCATGAAAGCCAACAAATTTTTGTAAATTTTCTCCAACTGAAGATCTGCCCCTTTAAATGATTATAAGCACATTTAGGAGAATCTTAGCCCAAACATTCCATAAGCCATCAAGCACTACTTGCAACATTATTCCGTAAATCCAAGCCTTGTTTTCATCCATCAGATGCCTCCCAGCAGGGAAACGTATACGTGATAACCCAACAAGTACCTCTTAGTGGGAGAATGGCAGGAACTCTTCCAGTTCTGTCCAAGCATTCACCAGGATTCAAAATAACAAAACTGCATCATTTTGCTGTCTGCATCTTAATATCACTATTTTTTCTTAAACCCCATGCACAAGCAATAGCAACGGTCTTTACACAATCAGAATTCACATGGTAAAAGGCACATAATGAATTTTACTTAACTAACAGTCTGTAGGAATTAATTTGCTGTCCTATTTTTCCATGTCTAGAGAGAGACTTGTTAAATTACCTCTCCTTTTATTGTTGCAGTTAATTACACACAGAAATACCAAGTCATGCTAAATGAAAAGGATACAGAGTTTATTATTAGTTTATAATGTCCATATTGAAGAGCAAACGAATTGGCCCTTTTGGGTACTATTAGTTCCACACAGTTAGGCATTATGGTCTGATATACGTTAGCTGCAGCAGCAAGACAGAGAACAGTGAGGTCTAACAAGCTGGGAGGTAGGAATGATCCTCCAGGCGGATGTATCTACAAAGTATCATTTTTAAGGAACTTTTTCCTAATTTAGACTTCAGCATTCTGATACTGGATCAGGCCTAGCTGAACGAGATTGCAGGAAACTACTTTCATTCTCCCCAGTTACAGATCCTAGCTGACACTGCAGACAGCATTTGCATTTTATTAAATCTCCCACTGAATGATAATAAATCTTTCCTCTAAAATTTGAGAGTTTTTCTTTTCAGAGCACAGGGAAATACAGTCATTCTTTTGCCATTTATATGTTTCATTAAAAAATGATCTGAGGACAAAGAGCCTGGAAGTACGTTTTCTTCACCTTGGCATACTGAGAAGATCGGTTATACTTAACAGTTCCTTGATGCATAATCTTCAACAGCAGAAGATACAGAGAACTGATGAAAAACCTTCATCTAGGATTCAGCTACAGATCCATTTCTGCAGTAGATCTCATTATCTCAGCACTGCATCTAGCTTAGAAATGGCTCAGGGATCTCTCCAGAAAGGCAGAGCTTGTGCTACAACCATCAAAAGTCACTTTCTCGTAGCAGTTCCTGGAAGGCACAATGCTCCTGTCTAAGGCTTTTCATGGTATTTGTCAGACCGTCCCCCTTCCTCTGCAGTTGTATGTCTAGCAAAAAAATACTAGCTGGTTATTTCTGGTCACTTCTTTGACTAAGCACTGAATAATCCGCTTCCTCTTATTCTGAAGCAAAGCTTTTCTTTCCTTTTTTAATGCACATCCAAAGAACACAGGACAGTAAGAGATCATACAGGAAAGTTGGAAGAAATACGTAGGAGCTCTTTTTCCTGAGAAGGCTGATATGCAAATGAAAGGTAGTGTTTTATTTAAAGTTACCTTGCCTTCCTAACTAAGTCTCCAGATACTTGGCTTCCATCTTTACTAAAGATTTATGATAATCCTTATTTGAACAAAACTAATTCCACCCAGTTGCACTGCCCTTTCAATACAATGTAATGAAGTCTTTCCATCTTCCAACTGGAATAATTTGACCAATTGACAATACAGTGGCTTGACAGGATATCAAAATCTAAGAATGTAAATCAGAGATCAGAACTGTAAACCTTTACCTCTCAGTACCACTGTCTCAACAGAAAAAATATATATATATATATATTTTTACCTATTTTTATTTTAGACTAAATACATTCAGTCCAATAATGGACTGACCAAACCACATACAGAAATTATTTTGCAGTGTGCCAGAAATGCATCTACCACCACACCGGAAATCACAGCAGTTTGACAGAGGGTAACAGGCATCTCTTACAGTTTATCACCTACAGAGATAAATAATACTTTCAATTGAAATATTAGATGAATTTATCAAACTGCATTTTTCTCAAGATTAGTAATAACTTGCCTCTTCTTAAAAACTGTCATAGCATGTAACAAAGGGAGTTACGAGACAATGAGATCCGTGATCTTGCTGGTGGCATTTTACGAAGTATAGTGTCCTTTCGTTATAATGAGGAACCTTAAAAGGGGCAGTGCCACCTATTGAAACACCACCTTTCTTATCCCAGTTTTCCCCACTATCACTCCATACACACCCTCAGCCTCTCAGAGGCACTCAATTTCCATCCAGCATTACCAGTGCATCACTAGCGTTGGCAATCAGAAGCACATTTGTCAGCCAACCAACAGTATTTCTACTGGAACACGGCAAAGATCTGCTGGGAGCTGTACTTGATAGCTGCACTGTAAGGAAGCAGGTATTACTCTTGTGATTATTTCACTGTTATTAAGTTCTTCCTACAGTGCAGGCATACCGAAAAAACTTGAGTCATCTGGAAATACAAATCTGTATTCAAAAAGTATTAAAGTGTAAGAGGCTTCAGACCGTCAGCGAATGGAACTCAAACACTGTTAACTGATAAATCACAGTGAGTAGGTGCCCAAAAGTAAGCACCAAGCACTACCAATCTCCCCAGTAAAGCAGAACAGTTACGCTATTTAAAAATTGAGATCAGGTACAAGTTTACATTTTGATGTCTGCTAAGTTAAAATACATTAATATTTGAAAATTCTGGCAGAAGTAAAGAAAACAAAACAGAAAATAAAGAAAAGAAGGCTGAGTTATGATTTTCATCTCTTTCAATGCTGACCAAGAAGTTTGTCTTAACTCAGCAGTAACTTATGACCTCATGAACAACAAACAATAAAGTGATAATATACAATGAATACTAAATATCCTTTCTTTTCCCATTACTGTTGATTTTCAGCTCCAGATACAAAGAATTACAAATTAATCTTTGCCAGCAAGTAAATAAGTGTATTTTAAACTGGGGGAGAAGAGAAAATTTCTCACGATTTATGAAAATCAAGTTCTACGGGTACATCAGGCATTCATAAAGAAGCCTGTTAACAGGAGGCTTTGCACCGTAGCTATGCCTGCAGTAAGCAAGTTACCATTCAGTAACTGTTAAGGTTGTCTCTTCAAAGGGCAGACATATAACCAGTTACCTATGCGATAAGCCAAATAAATCAAGAGAACAACTCAGACTTCTCCTAGGGAATCACTTTAATTCAATTTCATGCAGAGAAGAATTAAACATTGTTATGCACAACAGTTACTGATCACATGCAATAAACACAATATCCCTTCTTTTTCTAAATATTTGCATCTTCTTTCAGACAAATCATATATTTCTTCTGCAGACAAGGGACAGCTGTAGGGCACATCATTCCCACACCAGCCAGCTGTCACCAAGTGGTCTGCCTAAAGGCCACCCCATTAAGTGCTCAGATCATTGTTCCCATCCACGAAACAGCCTCTACCTACACCTACCCCTAATGGCACTACCTCATTCTCTCAGGGACACATGCACGATGCCTGACACGAGCCCAACAGCTTAATGCTGCCTCGTTATCTAACTTTACTCGTTTGTATATTGTACCTTGCTATCCAATTGTATTCTCATAATTGAAAACTGAAGCATCAAATGCAAAGTTGCCTTTAATGAAAATCTAGCAGAGCTCTGACAGTAACATTGAAGACCAAATTTTAAGTGCATAAAATCTTCTGATATAATATAAAAATGTATTAGAATAATGTAGGATTTGTATAATGTGACAGACGTTAATAACTGTTACAGTTATTATAGGACTAGATATTGCCCTGCTGTATTTCACAACCTTGCACAAAAGAAAACTCTGAATCTCAGCAAAGACAGAGAAGAGGACAGGGGAGAGAATTATGATCATGATTTTTGCACTAAATAGAGTAGCACACTTGAGGGTTCCTCATTCTTTATGAAATGACTTTGCAGCTCTAGCTCTCCCTTAGTATCAGGACTGAAGCTTAGTTCCTGGAGATCATCTCTCAGCAGGAAGGGGTCACCATTTAGATCAAGAAACTATTAAACTTCAATAATGTACAGACTCGCATCTTAAAGATCAACACTGAAAAATGAACTCAGTTGTTTCATTAAACATCCACCACAGCAACAATTTTTAAATTTTGTGTACTGTTTAAACAAATAGATACAGATCTCATACTGTATCCATACTATCCCAGATTTCACAGGCTTCTGTCACAATTTGCCTGTCAGCTCAGTAAAAACTTTCATGACGTGTGAAGCATTGCAGATTTTAGACCTACACTTCTGTTCAGCAGTTATCAGTCTTGAACTTGACACCCATATGCTATTTTCTCCTACCAAGAAAGTCACTTGGAGTTTTGTATGCCTAAAAAAAGACTGGCCCTTCTACTTGCTTCTCATTTCATTTTCAGTGAATGAAAACTGCATTTTGCTGTTTCGAAGTACAGTCTGACCTGTACAAAAGGTTATCTTTTGACAGTGCTGCACAGATAATCAATTTTTTGTCCTTAAGATCTCACATATAGTATAATACAGGGGCCAGCTCTGCTTTCAACTGTATTTATGCAGCTATAATGAGGACAACAGGGCTACACAAGTGTCACCAATATCAGAACTCTACCTTGAGAATGTAAGTTGTATATTTCATTAACACTTTTGGGAGTCTACAGTCCTGAAGCATCTGTCTGTTTGTAATTGATGTAATTAAATCCCCTGAGAAATGAAAAATGAGGAATTTGCATATTATCACACAATAGTTCTACTCTGTATTTAGCCTTCACTTGGTTTTAAGTTACTGAATGGTGTGTTATCTTAAAATGTAACTTTCTGAAAATACACTCAGATCTTCAGGAGTGAGAAACGCAATTCTGTACAGCTCCCAGAACAGAAAGCACCAACACTTTCCATGTCCCTGGGGATCCTAGAGAATTCTGCTTAGCTGACACACTGTTAAACAGGTCTGAGTTCAGAGTGCCCAGCTTTTTTCCAAAATTCAGAAACCTTTAAAGAATGTTGAATTGGATATTCAAAATAAAGAGCCTCAGAGTCATGAGTCTTTATCTACATTTTCTATTAGCACCATTACTCACAGTTGTGCCCAGAGTATACCATTGTGCAAACATGAGGGAAAGTCCTCATATATTTAACTTTCCAAGCAACATTAGGAATAGGTCACTGGGAAAATGATACATTCATTAATAAATTAATATAGTCACCCCCCAACTCAGTTGTATAGGTAGTATGCCTAAGATGAGGAATGAGACATTACACCAATACATCCACATCTGAGCATCCAGAGGACAACAACTTCACTTGCTCAGTTTGTCCCATGTAACTCCATTTTCACTGCACCAGAGTAGCATAACAGGGGAGAAGAGTCAAAAAACATGCCCTACAGCGAACCTAAATGAGATCTGATGGCTCAGTTTACTTATCTGAATTAAAAAAATTAGACCTGGATCCAGGTTTTCTAAGGTTTGTAGGCATTTGAATGTAGAGAACCTGAACTAGCATGAACCATCTTGCCTGTGAGGAATTTCTAACCCAAAACTTCATTTTCTGTGCACTTCAAACGACATGTTTCTCTAATTTCAGTACATGGAAGTTTGCTTTAATAACATAACTTTTCAGTTTCTGACTGCTCTTTCCACAGCATTTTTCAAATAGCCCAATGTCAACTCTTCCTGTGATTCCTATTCACTTTGCAGAGCCTATTCAGGCCTGCTCTGGCCACACTGGGACAGGCTGTCTGCAAGTTCCTTCCCAACAACTGCCCTCCACAAAGCAGGCATACATTCTAAATCAAGCTCTGTCTACAAATCTACCCAATCTCTGACTACAAAGAGAGCTTTTAGTGCAGAATTTGGTCTGTACATTGTTTTGATATATTGATATGACTGCTCCATTCATAGGGAAACAATTTTATCAATTTTAGCTAATCAAATCAAGAAGATGAATGAACAGAACGCACTCTGTGAATCACAAGTCTAAACCGGATAAGAAATACCAGATAGAATGTGAGCTTATTTTCTGCTTTTGTAGTATTATCAGAGATTGGGTCCTTGGGTAGAAATTAAACTGGAAGAGCAAAAGCCATATTTGTATATTTTTCAAAATTAGACTTTAGTAACAGAAATGTCAAGACACTAAGAATGATGAGTTTCACAACACAGAAGCTCCATTCCACCTGTAGCAATCCCTCATCTTCTACTGTAACACTGAAACGAGGCTCACTATGAACTTACAGTACTGCAGCTACAGAAAGAAGTTGCAGTTATTACAAAATGATTTAGATTGCAACATTATAGTACACACAAATATGCATTAAAGATGTTTTATTATGCTAACATTCCTCTCTTGTATTACTGTATATCAGAAAGACGTAATTATATTACCATGATTACTCCAGTACTTACTTGGGGTGCTGAGCAACAAGCCAACGTTCGTTTCAGCAATTTTTATCATGCCTAGGCTCCATTTACGACTATATGTTTTAAAAAATGTAAATCCACTCTTGATGATAATTCTACAGCATGGATATTTCAGGCAACATAGAAATGAAAAGTGAAATCAACTTATCTGTCAGGCATTGCTCAGTATCTGAACATAAGCATATTGCACAAAACCCACAAATGTCAGAATATGCATAACTGATCCTAAGCAAGCCTAACTTACAGCCACTGTAGACAACATCATAAGGCTCCACTGACAACAACGGTTTTACAAACTGAAGTATTTGAAGACTTTATGGAAGTCTTGTGCAACTATATTCTGGCAAGCAATACCTTCAGCAGCACCTAGAGCCAGGGAGATCACAATCACCATCCAGTGCAGGTGTTGCATTTAGAGACAAGAAAGCGGTATTAAGAGAACACTGAAGCTTCCAAGTGGTCTTTTAAAAGTACAGCATTTCTGTGGTAAAATTAAGTATATTAAATGCCTGATGGCAAGAGATCTTTCCATTTAGTTAAAGGAAAAAGCTGATTTTACTGTCTTTATAGGTTCTGCTTCTCAACATCAGTGAATGAAAGATAATAATTTCATTTTCCTCTAAGCAGTCACTTTGCTCCAGACCCTAGCAGCCTAATTTAACCTTCCAAATACAGAGAACAAACACAGTTTTGATGCATACATCAACAATTCCCCTTCTCCATTCCAGTATTTAAAGCCACAAAATAGCCCATCTTGGAGAGAACAAATACCATACACCTGCTTTGTGGCAATTATAAAACACATATGTAAGAACATCATCATTTTAATTTACACTCATTTAACTTCTAAAATAAAACACATTCAATAATTTTCTATAGTTTCCCATCCTTGTCAGTTACCAAAAAGTTGTCACCAGCAAGTCCTAACAGAAACACAGCAAGTACCACTGGGCTCTGTAGAGTAGCAGAAAGGTGTTGCGAAGAGACACACAGAGACCCAACTGAGAACCACAGTCCAGCAGACATCCTGCTCTTTCCTATAACTCTGTACTCAGTGTGGAAATGTTCAGAAAGTCTTTTTAAGAGTAAGTCTAATATAGAGAGGCAGGCCATTAGAAACAGAATGAAGTCTAGTTAAGAATACTTGGTTGAGCAAGGAGATTTTTGAACCATCTTCCCATTCTGCACACGGACCATGCAACAAGTATTGTTCCCCTTAGAATTTCTCCTGCTCTCCAGGTCCTCCATTTCCTGATCTGCATTTATCAAGTAATTCAGTTCCCTAACCAAGTATCTTTACTGCATCATGTGCAGCTGCAAAAGCAGTGATGTAAGTTACATTAAGAAGAAAGTATTCTAAGGATATATGCTTGCTATTTCTATACTATTTCTATGAAAGTATAAACCAGTTATTTACATAAAGACCTTTTATGGAAATCATAAAGAGTAGTGAAGATACAGACTGTAGCAAGAGAACAGTCAGTGCAGTCACACAATTAGCACAGCAGGTCCCCATTTTTCACTGAAACAGAACATCAGGGGTATGTTGCTAACACCTTACCATTACAGACAGGGGGGGAAAAGGAAATGGGATGCTTTAAATAGCAGGTGTTTGCAAAGAACTGGCAGTGTCAGACACCAAAGTGACAACTAGTCATTTATATCAAACAGGACGCAACTCTGGTAAGCTGGCGCGCCTCCCAAATCATGGATTGGCTGGAGGAACCTGCTAAAAGGACAGTAAAAAGGATGAGCTCACCCAGTGTAAAACAATAAACTGAGTAGAAGTGGAAAAATGACATGGGGAAGCAAAATGATTCCAGAAGAACCACTATATTTTCTTCAAATATTAAAGTTTTAACGTTAAGAATATCAAAATCCCTAACAATACTTCAGCTGCTTCCTCCTTTGCTCTTCACAAATTCAGCCCCTTCAGATCTCAAGAAAAGACTCCAGAATCAGTCTACTATTAACAGCTGACTTCAGCAGTTCAATGACCATCCACTCCAACCGAATATGCAGTGACAGTATACGCAGGCAGGGACTACCTTCTTTATTGTTAGGTTGTTTTTCCGGGTTTCTTTTTGTAGAGTTTCTAAACACCACATGAGTGCTGCAAATAAGTAAAACAGAACCAAAAAGCCTTCACACAACCTAACGGAAGTACTAAATTTTTTTAAAAGATCTTTTTAAAAGAAATTGAGTGTTTTATTGCCCATTTTGTACCTTTATTTTGAAAGTCTGACAAAAACTTAAAATAAAATAAAGCCATTTCTCAATACTCCCTAAGATTATCATGTTCTAAAGCACAGTTGCTTCAGTACAGAAGACAGACTGTGCATTTTCATGAAGAAGAAAATGGAAATTAAGTTATCCTGCTTTTTTGTCAATATTCAAATTCCTTTTACCGTGTTAGATACTGCTTTTAAGCGTTCCTGCTCTTTTCTCTGGTTTTCGAATCAAGCTATTGTACCTGTGTTTCTATAAAAATTGCTCCAAGTAATATATGTTGAGTTTTCAGAGACCATTTGGTCAGACTCTAATAATCTCTCCTGGGAGCTGACACCAACTTCGAGCAGCAGGTCGAACGCTGTAGATTAGGATAATAAAACACATGCTGCTGCAGCTTCAAAAACAACAACAAAAAAATCACAACAAAAAAAGCAAGCCTGTCTCTATCAAGCTGAAGAATCATGGTTTTTTTTTTGTGGTTTTCTTTTCCTCTTTTAAGTATAGAATGTACCACTGCAAAGATTTTGATCCAGGATCCGCATTTCTTTTTGTTCTTTATGGTGATTTCGTGCATTTTGCACTAAATTTTGCATTGAACTACAATATATCTTTATTTACACAATGTAGCATATTTTCCTGCTTTGAAATAAAAGAAATGTATTTTATTTTTCCAAGTAAAAATGTTTGGGTTCAGTGTTTTTTGGTTGTTTTTTTTTTTTTTTCCAAATTCTTTGTCTAAAGGTAAAATAGACAAATGCCTTGAGAATTACAGAAAAACACCAGCTTAACAAGAGGCTGCTATTCCTCCTCCAGATTAACACTGTCTTAGGGTATCTGTCAGCATAAGAAAATTATATATTTTCTCCTTATAATTCATTATTCCTTCCTACAGTGTTGCAACTATGAATCCCAGGTGGATTAAGACTTATTTGACCTCTTTGGTTAAAGGCAATTCACTGCATAATGATTTTTTACGCTACTCTGTAAAATGAACAATTTCACATACATAAACGCTAACAGGAATCAACATCTCCTGTTTCTTTCTCCAACCTTCGACAACCTTGTTCTTTGCAGAAAAAAACCAACAGTTTTACTAATTCATAAGCACTATGCAGACACAGGCAGCATAGAGAGAAATCTTTTCAGCAGTCGCAAAGAAAAGAAACATGAGAAAGCTTCCACAAAGATTCTGAGAAATTCTGAGAACAAGAAAGAAAGAAAGAAAGAAAGAAAGAAAGAAAGAAAGAAAGAAAGAAAGAAAGAAAGAAAGAAAGAAAGAAAG
>JANHGO010000071.1:58625346-58686487 GCA_024606505.1 Aquila spilogaster
CCCCCCCCCCCCCCCCCCCCCCCCCCCCCCCCCCCCCCCCCCCCCCCCCCCCCCCCCCCCCCCCCCCCCCGGACACATAGCTAAATACCATCAGCATCAGCACACGCAATTCTTTACCTCCAAAAGTGCCTTTTCTCCAACGATTTCTGACTGTTTTAAAAACTGACTGACTGGGACGCTCTCCTTCTGAATTAAATCAGTTTGGTATCATCTGCCATAAGCAACCTTGCTCACTGTGCCAAGCAAGAAGGGAATTGACTGTAGTGCACAAGAGTACAAGCCTGGTTTTATAATCCTTGTCCCTTAGCTGCCCCAACTCTCTTGAGAGCTTACTTCATCTGAAACTGAGAATGATTTTTTAGAAACACTGCATCCATGCAATGTAATTCCTTATTACATAGTACTCAGCAAGACGCCACATAGTTTGTGCTCTTGCTTTAAATCACAGTACCTGCATGCTTATGTTTATACATTCACATGAGATTTCCAAACCAATTTATTAGTCCTGCAGCTTCTTTGCAACCCAGCTGCGCAATTTGTTTTCCCATGTGCCCTCTACTATGTAGGACAGGATGACTAAATATCACCTCCTTGTTTATAAAGTGGTGTGCTGCCAAGTTTGGTGGGTTTTACCCTGGATGATCCACATAAGAGTCCATTTCCATATGTGTTTAGCATTGACACTACCGGATTCCATCCCTCCTTTCCAACTGGAAGCATGTCTGCTTTCTTGAACTATGTGAAAGTCATGGAAATCCTCAGGTCCACCTACATTTTTAAGACTGTCATTAAGAGAAAGGCTGATTGTGCTCACATCTATACAATATCACAGTAAAACCAAGAACACCCAAAGGGAAAGCAAAAATCAAAAAACTTCCATCTTTAAAAGGATTCATCTGTCCCTGATGATGATTAGATAAGCCTTTGGCTTTTCCTTATTCCAGGGATGCTGAGCATTGCCAATGTACGTGAGGACAGTGAAGACAGTGGGACTGAAAGCAGCTCTGTAAACAAAGTCTGTTTCAAAGACTTGACAACCACAACTTGTAACACACAAGACACCGAAACCTTCTCAGGACTGACCTGTAGACCCAGCAGATTCACTGTTAGCATGTAATCGTCTATCCCTAAGAACTCCTCTGTATGTCTTCTCTAATTCCCATCCACATCCTCAAATGCTGACTATGCCATATGAGGCTGCAACAGCTGTAAAGATTAGGCAAGACAACAATTCTTTTGTAGCTCTTCCTCAAATCATCTACGTGAAGTTCTTCTCCATACCAGGCATGAAATGACAAGTATAACAGGCTCAAAAAAGAATACATCATCACAGAAACATGTACCTTGTACACTCAATAAGTGATGTGCATTTGGTCATGAAAAATGGATGTCATGAGTGATAAGCACTGTCTTAATTTTTAAACAAACTTAACACAGTATTTAGGGTGCTTGTTTTGTTTTAAATCACTACCATATTTAGGAAACCTTTTTTCCTGTACTACAGAATTTTGCATATTATTTTGGCTTGCTTTTTGTAAGAGCAAAATTTAGCAAGGTTTTTTTCTGCTCAGCAAACTGCATTGCAGCAGGAAGCCTATGCAGAAAATGCACACAGTACATAACAAGAGCAACAAATCACCAACCCCACTAAACTTCAGTGTGTCTAACAGTCACTGCAAAACAGCATTTATTTCACGGTGAACTCTAAGCATACCAGGAGGAGAAATAAAGTGAAACTTCATATGCAGAAAGTTGTTTATTATGTTCTAAGACAACATGGCAAGACTATCTTCTCCATTCTAAAATAGGTGGATACAAACTTTCAGCCACCTAAGAAAACCATCAGGGACACCATTCTGGCTGACAGTATCAACATTCACGTTCATAGACTTCCTTCGCCTTCATAAATGGATTCTTGCTTAGTTTTTAAGCTACAAGGATTAGGTGGACTTCCTCCAACACCATAGCAATCTTCAGGGACATACATGCTTTAGCTACTCTGACCCATTAGACTCTCATTTCACTTCCCTGTGTCCTGCCCTGAAAAATATTCACAGCTCAGTTACAAATTATCAGCAGCAGTTACTTACAGAGTAGTAAATGCAGTGACCAATCTGTCTATATAGTCTGTGAAAGATGTAACTTACCTAGTTTTAGAAGGGCACACCTGAGCCAGCCAAACCCCAAATGCCTGTTCAACTCCTGGCAAAAAAAAACAGTGAAGAAGAAAAGAATAAAAGAGAAAACATTTGGTAACCTCATGGAATCCAACTGCACTTTTGATGCAGCTTTAAAACCTTACTTTTGAACTGTGGAGTGCTGAGCTTTGTTACAAAAACCTCCAATTTTCAAAACCTCAGGCTCAGTTTTCACAAAAAAAGTAAAAGTACGTGCAACAAACCTAGCATAGCCCTGCAAAAAATAACATCAGACTTATGCTGACATGAAAAGTTACACTGAACATCGCGAGGTCAAACGTACAGCTAAAAAAATAGGTTCTTTCTTGAAAGTCAAGGCCTCACTAATGTGTTCCTGACAACTGTCAGTGGTTAAAACCACCTTACTTGCTGCTCAAAGAGACTTTAAATTTTTTTAAACTGCCAACCTCCATAAGAATCTCTTCCTTGATCTCAAAAACTTCACGCACTTAGAATTCAAGGCAGGTTATTTCCTAGTGTTCTCCTGTCTTCTTTTATTTCTCAATGGAACTCATTTGACAGCGGTTTTAAGTTGTAAAAAGTTCTTTCCAACATCTATCTGGCCAATGAAAATGGTTACTCAAAGAAACAGAAGAAACACAAGTTTCCCAGCACTGAAAAAAAAATGTTAATAGCATTTACCTCTCTCTACCATCTACCAAAGGGAGAAAAAAAGAAGAAAAAAGAAAAAGGTCCAAGTCCCTAAGTACTTCACTTCATGAACCTCAAGAGGCGCTGCACCAACAGCCACTACCATTACACACCTGCACAATCCTGTCCTCTTACCCTTAATTGTCTAACAGAGCCTTTACTCTGTTTCAGTTCAGCAGCAAGTGGGCTAACTGCATCACGAAAATACCAACAAGAACAAGGCCACATTCCTCAAAACCCACCAACCCAAAACACATCGCTCAACTGCAAAATTACTACTGCCCAGGCAACAAGAAGTCAAATACTTCTAAACACATTCAATCACAAGCATTACGGCATTAAAAATTCTGTGACTTTGAAATAGTTTTCACAAGGTAAACCACAACAAATGATGGAAATTATCCCACAAATCAGGAGGTCTAGTACTGAGACAAAACAGCCTGTAATACCTGCCTAGAACTGTACATACAAAATTCAGTGCATGTTGTCACTATGGAAGACTTAGGATACACATAAACGTGTCAACTACTATATAGCAAAAACCCTCCAATTTTTTCACAGAAAATTCAATTCCTTTTTCATGTATCAAAACCTGATGTGTGCAGATGGAGAACAAGCTTACGGCAGTAAAATCATTTTCCCAAGGCTGCAAAGAAAGCTTGGGCTATGCCCAGGATTAGAATAGTCCCTGGAGCAAATTCTTGGCCCAGTCTCTGTGAACCTAGCAGGATCAGAGTTAGCGTTAATTCACCTTTTTTCCTCAGCTTGTGAAAGTTTAAACAGGCTGCCTTAAGCAAATATTATCTCACAAAAATGAGGGACAAAACAAGAGTTACTATCAAAAAAACAAGAAAATGCTAAAAGGAGATATAAGTCTGAAAACACCTCATCTAGTGTAAGTTCATCCTATCATTTGCCATAAGCTTTAGGGCTAGACGCTTATCAGTTTCAAATTGAAATAAACTCATGGAAGTCAACAAATCTATGTACTCCAACTGAAGATCTGTCCCTATAAATTACTTTAAGTGTATTTAGGAGATTTCAAGCCTAAAGATTCCATAAGCCATTAAACATTACTTGCAACATTATCCCTTAAATCCAAGCCTTGTTTTCATCCACCAGATGCTTCTCAGCAGGGAAATGTACACACGGTAACCCAATGCGTATCTCTTAGTGGGAGAGTAGCAGGAAATCTCCCTTTGAGCAGGGTTTGCTCAAGTGCTCACCAGGATTCAAAATACCAAAATTGGATCATTTTGCTGCCCACATCTCAATATTAGATATGATTTATTTATTTTTTTATTTTTTACACAGGCAGAAGCAGTAACTACAGGTTTCCCATAATCAGAACTCACATGGTAAAAGAACATAACTATGAATTTTACCTCCTTAACTAACAATCTGTACAAATTAATTTGCTGACCTATTTTTTCACGGATAGAAAGAATTGTTCAACAATCTCTCCTTTTCTTGTTGCAGCTAATTACACACAGAAATATCAAGTCATGACAAATAAAAAGGAGACACAGTTTATTATTAGTTTCTAATGCGCCACAAAGATGAGCAAGTGAATTGGCTCTTTTGGGTACTATTAGTTCCACATAGTTAGACATTATAGACTGATACATGGTAGCCACAGCAGCAAGTCAGAGAATAGTGATGTCTATCAAGTTGGGAGGTAGCAAATAATCCTCCAGGCATACATATAGCCCTCATTCGCTCTCTTACAAAACAACAAGCTAAGACTGATGCTTTTCATCTGTCTTTCTGTATCCCCAGCAGCATGCACTTACACACATACAAACTGATCAGCATAACACAATGCTAGTACAGGCTGTCTTATTTTTTCTTGTGCTGTTTAGCAGTTTTCTCGTAACTCCTTAGCTATGCAATTAGGAAGTGATCTGCCACCACTGCAATAAGTTTTGTCACTAGCTTCCATGATGCTAGCCAGGTCTGATGCTGGTTACTTGGCTCTGCCCTATGTTTTTCACGGAACTGTTAGAAACGTTTTTCTAGGATTAACTCAATTCACACTAAATGTGAATTTAACTGTTCCAAACATCACAAATCTGTTATTAAATATCTGAAGCCATTTGTTGCTTTGAAAGACCATTCTTTTCATTGAAGGATCACAAATCATTCTTTTGATCAAGGTAAAGTAAGTTATGTAGTTTCCACAAAATACTATTTCTAAGGAACTCCTTTCTAATTTGGACTTCAGCATTTCAAGTATACCTTAACCTGTCTACCAGTTGTCTACCAGGCCTACCAGAATGGGAATGCATGGAGCTACCTTTATTTTCCCCAGCTACACATCCTAGCTGAAACTGCAGGTTACATTTCCATTCTATTAAATCTCCCACTGAACAATAATAAATCTTCCCTCTAAAATTTGAGATTTTTCTTCTCAGGGCCTGGGGAAATACTGTCATTCTTTGGCCATTGAAATGTTTCATTAAAAAATGCGATCTGAGGACAACGCATTTAGAGGTATATTTTCTTCACCCGGATATATTGAAAAGATACATTATACTTAACAGTTCCTTGATGCATAATTTTTAATAGCAGAAGATAAACAGTCCTCATATCTGATGAGAAATCTTCATTTAGGTTCAGCCGAGGATCTTGTTCTGCCATAGATATTTCTCATATTCTCAGGATAGCATCTAGCATGAAAATGGCCCAGAGATCTCTCCAGAAAGGCAGAGTTCGTGGTGCAAGTACCAAAAGCCACTTATTCTGCAGCAGTTCCTGGAAGGCAGATGCCTCTTGTCTAGCTATTTTTATGTTATTTGTCAGACTATACCCCTTCCTCTGCAGTTTTTCTGTCTAGCAAAAATACCAGCTGGTTATTTCTGGTCACTCTTCTTTGACTAAGCACTGACTAATCCGTTACTTCTAACTCCGAAGCTAAGCTTATCTGTCCCTTTTTCTCCACATCCAGAGAAAAAAGAACAGTAATGGGTCATACATGAAAGTCAGAAGAGATACTTAGGAGCTCTTTATGGTTTTTCTGGAGAAGGTTGGTTTGCAAATGAAGGTTAGTGTCTATTAAAAGTTATCTTGCCTTACCCTACTTCCAGACTTTGGTTTCAGTCTTTAACAAAGACCTGCAATAATCCTCATTTGAACAAAACTAATTTGACCAGGTTGTACTACCCTTTTAATACAATGTATCAAAGTTTTCCAATCCTTCAACCTGAAAGACTTGACCAACTGACACTACAGTTGCTTGACAGAATATCAAGATCTATGAATGCAAAATAGAGATCAGAACAACTATAGGCCCTTATCATCCAAGTACCATACCCTCAATGAAAAAAAAAAAAAAACTCAACACCACCAAACAACCCAACCCCACAGTATTTTTACCTATTTTTATTTTAGACTAATATTTGTGTAATATTTTCAGTAAGGTACAATAATGTATTGATCAAACCACACATTGTTTTACAATGCGCCAGAAATGCACAACACTACAGTGGACAAGCACAGCTGTTTAACAGAGCATAATGGGGTTCTAGTACAGTTTATCACCTACAATGATAAATAATAATTTTTTCAAATAAAATAGTAGATTAATTTATCAAACTAGATTTTTCACAAGATCAGTACTAACATGCCTTTTCTCAAAAAGTATCATAGCATGTAACAAATAGGAGTATCTAGGACATAAGCTTTATGCTCTTGCTGGTGGTGTTTTCAGAAACAAAAGTGTCCCTCAGTTAATACTGGGTTATTAACCTCAGAAGGGGCAGTGCCACCTACTGAAACAACATCACCCTCCATTATAATAGATTTTCTCCGCTACCACTCTATATGTACCCACAGTCCCTCAGATGCTCCCATTTCTCATCTAGCACTACCACTGCTTCACCAGAGTTGGCAACAAGGAAGTACATGTGTCAGCCAACCAACAGTATGTCCTACTGCAACATGGTATAGATCTGCTGGGAGCTATATTGCATTGTAAAGAAGCAGATATTATTTATGTGATTATTTTACTGTTATTAAGTCCTCCTACAGTGCAGGCATATACTGTATGAGTCATCTGCAAATAAAATTCTGTACTGAAAAAGTATTAAAATCTAACAAGCTTCAACTTTCAGTGAAGGGAACTCAAACACTGTTACTGAAAAATCACAGAGAATAAGTGCCAAGAAGTAAACACCAAGCACTATCAACCTCCCCAGTAAAGCAAAAGTTATAAGTGTTATTAAAAAATTTAAATCAGATACAAGTTCACATTTTGTTGTTTACTTTTGTTGTCTACTAAGTTAAAACACATGAATATTTTAAAATTTCTGGCAGAAGTAAAGAAAACCTAAGGGAAAGAAAGCTGTGTTCTGATTTTCATCACTTTCACTGCTGCTCACAAAGTTCTTTTTAATTCAGTAGTGCTTTACAACCTCACAAACTTCAAACAATAAAGTGATACTGTACAATGAATATTAAACATCCTTTTTCTTTCATTAATCTTGATTTTCAGCTCCAGATACAAAGAATTACAAGTTCATCTTTGCCAATAAGCAAAGCAGCGTGTTTTTAAATTGGGAGAGCAGAGAAAATATCTCATGATCTACGAAAATAAAATTCTACTGGTATATCAGGCATTCATAAAGAAATCTGCTAACACATTCATGCCTTTGCACAAAAGGTAAGCCTGCAACAGCTGAGGTACTACTTTGTGGAACTGATACTACAGCGATTGATTGAAAATACATTTGACTTTTAAGACTGCAGTGATGATTCTTCAAAGGGCAGATGTACAACCACTTACATATGCGATATACCAAATAAACCAAGAGCAGCAACTGAGACTTGTACTAGAGGATTATTTAAATTCAATTTTACACAGAAAAAGTCAAACAGTTCTTTATGGACAACAGTTAATACCATTCACATGCAATAAACATAATATTCCTTCCTTTTCTAACTGTTTTTGTCTATTTCAGCCAAGATACACATTTTTCATCCACTACAGGCTAGGGATGGCTGTAGGGCGCATCATTCCCACACTACCCAGTTATCGCCAAGTGGCATGCCTAAAACCCTCCCCATTAAGTGTTCAGTTCTTCTTTTCCCATATGCAAAATTCACCCTCTACCTACATCTGTGTCTAATGGCGCAGTATAATTCTCTCAGGGATATGAGCAGGATCCATGACACCAGCCCAATTACTTAACACTGCCGAGTTATTTACCTCACTTATTTGTATATTGTACCTTGCTACACAACTCTATTTTCATAGTTAGAACCTCTGATTCATCAAACACAAAGTTGCCTTTAATGGAACCCTAGCAGAGATCTGATGGCAACAGTGAAGGCCAAATTCTGAGTGTCTAAAGTCTCCTGCTATGAAATAAATATAATATATATTAGAATATGCATATTATATATATTTATATGGTATAAATTATGTAATATAATAGAGATGTTAATTCATTTAAAGGACATTACTGTTTTAGATATTGCACACACTTATTTCAGACTTTTGCACAAAAAAACCCACAATCTCAGAAAGGAAAATTAAAACAACAAAGGAAAGAATTGTGTTTATGATTTTTACACTAAATAGCCTAGACTTAACATACTTGCATGTTCCTCATTCTTCATGAAATGATGTTAGAGTGCTAGTTCTCCCTCAATATCAGCATCCTGGTTTAATTTCAAAATTCTTTAGGATGATCTTTTCTTATGAGAAAGGAATCAGTACTTAGCACAAGGAATGATTAAATGGCAATTTTCTAATGTAAAAATACAACAGGCTCATATGTTTTAAAGGTTAGCATTTAAACACAAACTCAGTTGTTTTAATACACTTCTACCACAGCAACAATTTTTTAAATTGTTTACTGTTCAAATATATAGACAGAGATCATTATATAGCCTGTTCTAGATTTCACAGATTTCTATCATCATTTTGCCTGCCAACTAAGGAAAAGATTTCATGATGTGTGAAGCATTGCAGATTTTAGACCTATACTTCTGTTCAACAGCTATCAGTCTTGAACTTGACATCCATATGCTATTTTCTCCTCCCAAGAAAGTCACTTAGATTTTTGTATGCCTAAAAAAAGACAGGCCCTTACTGGTCTCTCATCTCATTTTCAGTGAATGAAAATTGCATTTTGCTGTTACTAAGTACAGATTGACCTATACAAAAGGCTATCTTTTGCCAGTGCTGCACAGGCAATGGATATTTTTGTCCTTTAGATCTTACGTATAACATGGTTAGGACCAAACTCTGGTTTTGACTGTAGTGATGCAGCTATAATGAGAACAATAGGGTTGCACAAGTGTCACCAATATCAGAATTCTACCTTGGGAATTTAAGTTCTATATTTCATTAACACTTCTGTGAGACTACAGCCCTGAAGCATCTGTCTTTTTGTAACTGATGTAATTAAATGCCCTAAGAAATATGCAAAATGAGGGATCTGCATACTATCACACAGCAGCTCTATTCTGTATTTAGCCTTTACTTGGTTTTAAGGGTCTGCATGGTATTGTGACTTGAAATGTAACTTTCTGAATAAATGTAATGTGCTCTGCTAAACAAAAGAAAACAAAACAAAACACAACACAAAAAACCCCCACACCTCTCAGGTCTTTAGGAGCTAGAAATACAATTCTATATAGCTCCTGGAAGAGAAAACACAAAGACCAATACTTTTCCTGTGGTCAGTGGTCCTGGAGAATTGTTTAGGTACCCAGCTGAGACACTCTAAAATAGGCCTGAGTTCTGAATGCCCATCATTTCTCTGACATTCAGTGACCTTTAAAGAATGTTGAATTGGATATCCAAACTAAAGAGCCTCAGAATCATGAACCTTCACCTATATTCTTTATTAGCAGGATTATTATTCACAGCTGTGCCCAGGGTATACTAAGTATTGGGCAAACATAAGGGAAAGCCCGCATATATTTAATTTTTCAAGCAAGAATAGGAATGGGTCACTGGGAAAATGATATATTCATCAGTAAATTAATATAGTCACTCCCCAACTCAGTCGTCTGAGTAGTATGCCTGAGATGAGGAGTGACAGATTACATCAATAAGTTCACATCCAAGCATCCAGATGATAACACCTTCAATTGCTCAACGTTTGTCCCATGTAACTCCATTTGCAGTACACCAAAGTAGCATAATAGGGAAGGAGAATCAGCAGTCATGTCCTACAGCTAACCAAAATGAGATTTTATGGCTCAATTTTGTCATTCCAATGAAGAAAGTAGACCTGGATCCATACTTCCTAAGGTTTGTTGGCATTTGAATCCATCTGTTAGACTGGGATGGGATGTCTGGACTGGGATGAAGCTTTAATCTGAAAGCAAGCTCTACCCTGAAATTTCTAAGCGTATGGACCATGCATTTCAAACATAATGCCTCTCTAATCCCAGTATGTGGAAGCTCACTTTAATAAAACATTTTTCAGCAATTCAATTTGAAACACAGATGATGTTGTATACAAAATCAGAATGCCAGTTTCTTTGCCTTTACTTGTAACATCTTATCCATGGGCCAATAGTTAATCCTATAAAATACTCCCACCTACAGAACTGTATCTACCAAGTTTCCATCTGAGATACCATACAGATTAACAAAATCATAGAATCATTTAGGTTGGAAAAGACCTCGAAGATCAAGGCCAACTGTCAACCTAACACTGCCAAGTCCACCATCAAACCATGTCCCTAAGCGCCACATCTACACCTCTTTTAAAAACCTCCAGGGGTGGCGACCCAACCACTTCCCTGGGCAGCCTGTTCCAGTGCTTGACAACCCTTTCAGTAAAGAAATTTTTCCTAATATCCAATCTAAATCTCCCGTAGCGCAACTTGAGGCCATTTCCTCTTGTTCTATCACTTGTTACTTGGGAGAATAGACCAACACCCACCTCACTACAACCTTCTTCCATGTAGTTGTACAGAGCAATAAGGTCTCCTCTCAGCCTCCTTTTCTCCAGGCTAAACAACCCCAGGTCCCTCAGCCGCTCCTCAAAAGACTTGTGCTCTAGACCCTTCACCAGCTTTGTTGCTCCTCTTTGGACACGCTCCAGCACCTCAATGTCTTTCTTGTAGTGAATAAAATTCACCTTCTCAAAATAACATTGCATATTTACCACACCAGACTAAACACTTACCAGAATAGGACCTCAAATCATGGACCTATTGGTTGCACTCAAGTTTTCACTTATTTCTATAGAGCTAAACCCTTAAATATGCCTGTGGTGATCTAAAAGAAGTGATCTCCAAGACAACCATGAGGACAGATTTCACAACCTGCCTGTTATTTCTCCAGCATTTTGCAAATAGCCCAGCATCGACTCTTCCCGTGATGCATTAGCATGCAGGGCCTATTCAGCACACTCTGACCACGCTGGGACAGGCTGTCTGCAAGTTCCATCTCAACGGCTGCCTCATGAAAGCCCTTAACAAAGCTTACATTTACAAAGGCCCACATACTAAATCTTTACTCAATCTCTGACTACAAAGAGAGCTTTTAGTACAAAATTTGGTCTATACGTTGTTCTGATATATCGATATGACTACTCCATTCACTGTGAAACAATTTTAGCTAACCAAATCAGGAAGATGAATGAACAAACTACATTCTGTGAATCACAAATCTACACTGGACAAGAAATACCAGATAGAATGAGAGTCTGTTTCTGCTTTGACAATATTATCAGAGATTAGCTGCTTGAGCAGAAATTAAACTTTAACAGCAAAAGCTATATTTGCAGATTTTTCAAAATTACGCTTTAGTAACATAAATGTCAAGAAATTAAGAATAATGGGTTTCAAAACACCAGAGTTCCATTCCACAGTAATAGTCCCTTGTCCTCTACTATGATTCTGAAACTAGGCTCAGTATGAACCTACAATACTGCAGCTACAGAAAGGAGAAGTTATAGTTGTTATTATGAAATGATTTAGACTGCAACCTTATACTACACATATATATGTTGAAAAAAATATGTTCATATTGTATTATCATTCTTTTCTTGTATTATTGTAAACCAGAAACAAATAATTATATTAAAATGATTAATCCAGTACTTACTTGGGGTGCTGAGGAATAAATTAATGTTCATTTTAGTACTTTTTATCATGCCTGTCTCAGTTTATGACTACATATTTATAAAAATGTAAATCCACTCTTTATAAGAATTCTACAAACATACAAATTTCAGGCAGCATCGAAATGAAAAGTGAAATGAACTTATTCCTCAGGCATTGCTCAGTATCTGACCATAAAAGTATTGCACAAAACCACAAATGTCAGAATATGCATAACTGATTCTGAGTAAGCCTAAATTTCAGTTGCTAAAGATGATACCATAGGGCTCCACTGACCTCAAGGATCTTACAAATTTAAGTCTATAAAGATTTTACTGAAGCCTTGTGCAACTATCTGCTGGAAAGCAACACCTTCAACAGCATCCAAAGCCAGTGAGACCATAACCATTACCACGGAGTGCCGAAGCTGCATTTCGAGACAGCAGCCAAAGTTTCCAAATGGTCTTTTATAAGTACAGCACTTCTGTGGTAAAAATCAGTATATTAAGTTCCTGATAGCAAGAGATCTGTTCTTTCAGCTAAATAAAAAAGCTGATTTTATGGTCTGTGTAAATCCTACTTCTCAATATTAGTGAATGAAAGATGATGATTTCATTTTCCCTTAAGCAGCCATCCTGCTCCATATCCAGCCTAGCCTAGTTTAGATTTCCAAACCTAAAGAGACCAAACACATTTTGATGTATACACCAGCATTTCATCTTCTGCGTTCCAATATGTCAGGCCACAAACAGCCCATCCCAAAGAGAATACATACTATACACCTGTTACGTAGCAAATATACGACATGTATATAGGTACATCATAATTTGAATTTATATACTTTTATAATACACTATACACAGGTTCTTAATAGTAAGTCTAACACACAGAGTTCAGATCGATGGATCTCATGCCTCATGTGCCATAGATCATTACCTAACAAGGAAACTACTTTGTGTATTCAGGTCAACATAAGATTTGTCAATCTCTTTCAATATTACCAAGTGAAAGTTCAGTTGGGGCATCATCATAATCCCACCCAAAGCAAACATCTCGTACCAGTCAAGATAAACCATTCCAACTTACTCTAATGCTGGAAAAATATAGCTTTGGAAGCAAACAGAGTAGTCTTGAAAGGAAGGATGGTGATAATGCTGCAGCACTCAAGGGAGGGAGCAGACCATAAAAAAGGAAAGGTAGTCTAGTTACAAACACTTGGTTGGAAAAGGAGACTCTTGAATCACTTCCCCACTCTCCACACAGACCATGTACACGGGTATCACTCCCCTTAGTACTTTTCTTATCCTCCATGTCCTCCATTTCTTCAACTACAGCTATCAAGTAATGTCAGTTCCCTGGCCTACTACTATCTTTACTATATCATGTGCTGCGGCAAGAGCAGCACTAGAAGATAGACTTGCAATAAAGTCTTTTGAAGCATGTAAGAGGATAAAACAGAAATTTACAGGAAGAATTTATCAGGGAATCAGAAACAGTAGGGAGAATACAGTCAGTGTAGCCCAACAATTAGCACAGCAGGCCCCCATTTTTCACTGAAGTGGAACGTCAGGGCTGTACTGCTAACACTTTACCATTACAGGCAAGGGTAAAACGGAAACAGGAAACTTTAAATAGCAGGTGCTCACAAAAAATTGGCAGTGTCAAACACCCCAAAGTGACAACTCGTCATTTATGTCAAACAGGTAGCAAACTCTGGTCACCTGGCATGTCTCCCAACTCATGGATTGGCTAGAGGAACCTGCTAAAGGGACAGCACAAAGGAAGAGAGCAGCCAATGTGAGATGATAAACTGAGTAGGACTGCTGAAATTGCATGGGGGAGCAAAGCAAGTCTAGAAGAACATATTTTCCTCAAAGATTAAGAAGTTTTAATACTAAGCATATCAAAAGGCCTGGCAATGTTTTTGTGGCATACAAGTTAACTGTCAACTGTCTATTAAGAGGCTGTGTATACAGATTTAATATATATCTGCGTGCTGCTTCCTCTTGTATTTTTCATAAATTTAGCCCCTTCAAACCACAAGGAAAGATACATTCCAAAGACATATAACTAGTCAACTACTAACAGCTGATTTCAATTCCCGAGTTCAATGCTTATCCACTCCAGCTGAGTATGCAGTCACATTATATCCAGGCAGGGACTACCTTATCTGCTGGGTTTTCTTGTTGGGTTTCTAAAACACTGCCAGAGTGCTACAAATAAGGAAAACAGAAAACAAAAGCTTTCAGATAACCTAACTAATCTTAGAAAAATTTTTAAAAGACCCTTTTAAAAGAAATGGAGTGGTTTCGTTATCCATTTTATACTTAAGTCTTGCAACTCTGACAAATGAAAACGTAAAATAAAATTAAGCCATTTCTCAATATTCCCTAAAATTATATTGTTAATTATTCTATAACATTCTACTTACTTTTATGTTGCTTCAGTAGCAAAGACAGACTATTGCATTTTCATGAAGCAGAACAAAATGGAAACTCAGATGTCCTGCTTTCTTCTTAACATTAAAATTCTTCAGTGCTAGATTCTGCTTTTAAGTGTTCCTTCTCTTTTCTCTTTTTTGAATCAAGTTATTGTACCTGTGTTTCTATATAAATAGCTCTGAGAAATGTGTGTTGAGTTTTCAGAGACCATTTGGTCGGATTCTAATAATCTCTCCTGGGAGCTGACACCAACTTCCAGCAGCAGGTCGTACACTGCAGATTAGAATAATAAAGCACATGCTGCTGCAACTTCAGACACCGCTCCCCCCCCCCCAAAAAAAAAAAACAACCAACAACAAAAAAGCAAGTCTGTCTTTATCAAGCTGAAGAATGATGTTTTGAGACATCTCTAGATGTCTTGTCTCCTAGACAGAGCTTTCCTTTTGTTTATATAAACACGTAAATTCAGTCACTTCTGGTTTTTCCTTCTTTTAAACAGAGAATATGCCATCGCAAAGATTTTGTTCCAGATTCCACATTTCTTTTTGTCCTTACAGTAATGCAGTGTTACTTAATTGACCAAGATAGAAAGCTAGTATTTTAAAAATTTGCATTGTGTAAATAAAAATATATTTTAGTTCAATGTAGCTTTTTTTCCCCGTTGTGAAATAAAAGAAATATATTTCATTTTTTTCCATATAAAAGTGGTTTCGGGTTTTTTTCCAAATTCTTTGTGTAAACTAGGCAAATGTCTTGAAACTTAAAGAAAAACACTGGCTTAAAAAAAAACCCTAGTATTTCTCCTCCAGATTAGCATTGTGTTAGGGTATCTGTCAGTGTAGTACAGATAAATTATATATTTCTCCCTTACAATTCACTATTCTTTATTATAGCGTTTCCACTACAAATCCCAGGTGGATTAAGACTTGTCATATTTGACCTCTTTAGTTAAAGGCAATCCACTGCATAATGATTTTTACACTAATCTGTAAAATGAACAGTTCCACATGCATAAATGCTAACAGGAATCAACATCTCCTGTTTCTTTCTCTGACCTTCAACAACCCTATCCTCTGCAGAAAAAAATAACAGTTTTACTAATTTATAAGCACCATGCAGACACAGGCAGTCTAGAGAAAAACCTCTTTAGCAGTTGTAAAGGAAAAACATGAGAAAGCTTCCACAAAGAGAGAAATTCTGAGAGCCCAAAAGAAAAAGAAAAAAAAAAAAGGAAAAGGTGTGAAGATTTAAAATATTCCCAATACTCACTGAAAGCAGCCACTGCAAGAGCCAGTGTGACAATAATGGAGACCCAGGAAACCCACAATGCCTTCTTTCTGTAGCTTTGAGCTTCATGAGGTTTTAGCCTTGTACTGCTTTCTAGTAAACCTGATAAGCAATAAGCAAAGAGGGTATGAACAATACATTGCTCTTTTTAAAGGCACAGCTGTGTTAGTTCAGACCTAAATCTCACATTCACATTCTATATTACATTTAGAATCAATAGAGAATCAAACCCTTCTCACATTATCATGGTTAGGTGAATGAAGCCATCAAAAATGTATGAGTAAGCAAGCAAAGCACACACAAGCTGTTTTGATTTCACAAAGAAGGCAAAGCCTGCACCTCAGTCACTTAAAAGAGCACTGCAGCTGTACAGCACTGAACAGAAATTCACATTGCTGTTTTCTACCTATACATCCACACAATGAAGGGCCCAATGCTACACTCACTGAAATAAAATCATTTCAGGAGTTCAGAATCCTGAATATAATTAACATAGGAAAAAAACATGGGTCTGACAGTCCCCAGGAAGTAACCTACCAATGCACAGGAATATTGTGAGCATATTGCTCATGAAAGTAGAAGCACGCACACTTTAGAATCAAAGTTGAAAAGACCCCTTGAAGCACAGTGCCCTTCCCACATAGCAAGAATACACCCCCATCCAGAAGGTCTATTAGGAACTGACTGAAGAACAATTCTGGCCTTACTGCAACCAGAGTAAAAGTCTGTTAACAGAAGCGAACAGGACTGCTTTCTCTCATTATTGATACTTTCAATTTGTGGAAATTCTTTTTTCCAGTTGCCTTAAATTGCAGAAAAGAATTCAAATTAAAAAAAAAAAAAATTTGCTTTAATTGGCTTTTGTTCTCTCGGCCTGAGCTTAAGCCACTTTTTAAGATGCACTCATAACCAAACAGATTCGCGTTTTCTTTATCCCATCCAGATTCTTTCCTGCTTAAGATACCTATTTCATTTAAAACATACAAACACTTCTTTTTTTTAGCTGGTAAGAGAAGGTGTGATGATTTTTAACTTTCTTAATAAATTACTCCAGAAATGGTGGGTGACTCCTCTCAGATGATGATCTTGCCTGCCCCCAGTGCACACAACACCAGTCTAATAATGCAGTCTTTCATCTGGTCTCACATCTTAGGCAAGGGGTAGAGAATAGGAGCTGGCAGACAAAGCAGCAGATTAAAATCTAACAGCTGAAGCTGTAATATCCTCACCTTCCCCAGTTTTATCTCCAGCCTTTCTTAGATGGCTGTTGCCACTTTGAGGGTGGGGATAACTGATCTGCTTATGGGTATACTCCTGAATCTACACCATGCTTAACTCAGTTTATTAATGTTACCAGATACTAATTTCAACTGACTGTAATAGGCGGGCTGTAAACTGCATTGGTTTCGGAATCAATGCAGAAGTGAATCAGCCGTCTCTGCCTTAGGGGCAGCATGTGTCAGTGAGGGGCAGGCGTCCAAGGGTGGGAACAATTTCAGCCACCAGATTTTATTCTGCCATTTCAAGCCTGTCAGAACGGCCAGTTCTAATCCAAGCCTAGTTGGTCAAATTCGCTCCTTCTTGGAAAAATGTTTTACACTTCTTTTATTTCAGGTCATTTCTGCATGGAAAGTGGACAGTTTCTCTATGAGAGTTCAGAAAGACTCCGGGAGAATTTAATTTAATGCTGTTCCTATATTTTCAGAAAACTTAAAATACTGCCACCCTTTGTGCCACACCCTGCCCTCTTTATGAACAAAAACCAATTATGAAGGCCTACTCTGAAACAACGTTTGCTTCTTACTATGTGAGTTCTTCGCCTAATACCTGAAATCGACCAGATGACAACTCTGAAAGGTCTGAGTCCTTTACAGTACTGCGCAGCCGTTTCTCGCATAGCCTTCACTTGTACAAAGGAATGGATCTGCATTTTTGCAACGTTTCACCCATATTCTGTCAGTATATATAACAATACGCAGTTTAATTGCTATCCGATATGAGGTCACTAACAGCAGATCTTGAAATAAAGAATTAATTTCTACTCGTAATTATGCAGAAAGCATCTTCCCATGTTTGTGTTTTTTTCCCTTTCTTCCCCTCCACCCAGTTCAAAAATTCTAAATAAGTCCCAAATCTTGTTGGAATGCAAAACGAGGTGGTTTCCCTTAGCCAGCTCTGATTATCAAGACTTCAAACCTGAAATAAACACAGAAGAGAATGGCAGACATCCTCACCTGGTTCATTCTTTAAAGACATCCTACAGTTCATGGCTACTGCTCACTATCACCTGGGAAGACCAACATATACAGTTGATAATTACAAATCAAATAACATCCTAATTAAATTGAGAAATGAATAATAAGCCCCATGGCTAGCATAGCACTCCTGATTACTATTCATATGTCAAGCATGTGTCCAGTATGACAGAGACTGCAACCCTTATAAAACAGAACCACTTCTGCCGTGCATGTGTGTGTGTGTGTTTCTCTCTCTCAAAATGGCTGGTATATTCCAGCTACCAGAGAGGTGACCCCTCTCCTTCCTATAAGAATTCAAATATATTTCCTGTGTTTAACATTTTCATCCCCTAGAAAGATCGTATTATCCTTAGGAGTGTCCTAGGGGATGGCATGAAAAAAATACTCATTCACATCACTGCCAAACCCATAGCACGATTCGCATACTACAAATCACCACCAGCTCATTATTTTACACACAACAACACAATCCGCAAGGTAAACCTCCATATTTTTTTCCAGTGACCATAAGAAAACAAATTTTAAGCATCCGCTGGAGGCTGAAAGATACTCTTCCAGTATAATCTGCACTGCAACAAAAATGAACGGCTAATATCTACTGCTAAGATTCCTCCACCCTAAAATTAACATATGGAATATTTTTACTACGGATATTTTACTTAACACACGGACATCCTTGAGGTAAGGAAGAGATGATGAGCTGGTTAAATCCACCGGATTTTTTTATTCTTTTTTTCCAGTATCTTCCTATATTAGCAGATTTTCTTCAAAAAAAAAATAATAATAAAAAAATCAGAAGGAGAAAAAACCTGCCTAACAGTTGCAGAACACGAGCTCGGCATATTTGTGAAGCAGTTCTAGGATATTCTTTACCATATGCTGACTTACCAGAAGTACTCCTCTGTTTGGCTAAGAGATCATTTTAAAATGTCAAGACAGAATTTGTGGAAGACATAAGGCAAATAGAAAATTGTTCGTGTAAGACATGAAAAGACCCTATCTGCAAAATTACCACTCCTTTTGGATCCGGCTTTTAAAGAGCAAATATCTTTGTTCTAAAATTTGAGGTTATTTTTTATTTTTAGCAAGCATGGAAGTATCATCTCTATAACTGGATCTGCTATGATTCATAGGAAAGGATCATTAGAAAAAGTACAATCTAAAAGGACAGACTGTAACAGTTTCAATATGGACAGCCTGCAAAAAGCATACCAGGGTTTCCTCTATAATGACTGGGAATTATGCCTGTAGATGGAACTGGTGACTACAGGAAAAGCGATGAGAAAAAGATACTGCAAAGGCCACTGAGAGAGTGTGAATGCGGAGAAAGAAATAGAATCAGCAGCTTTAGTCTCTTCTCACTCCAAGAAAGAGATAAGGCTGCGTATATCAGATTCTCCCTTATAGGAATTCATACCAAGATGGCCAGCTTCCATCTTCAGCTCTGTCATA
Source organism: Aquila spilogaster (assembly GCA_024606505.1). Taxonomy (NCBI): domain Eukaryota; kingdom Metazoa; phylum Chordata; class Aves; order Accipitriformes; family Accipitridae; genus Aquila; species Aquila spilogaster. The sequence continues at coordinate 58,644,703 of JANHGO010000071.1, forward strand.
CTGGGCACAAATTAAAGATTTCTGCACTCAAACACTCACATTTGAACCCCAATCAAAAATTGTGGTGCCCATGATCTAAAATAGAACCAAAGCCTCAAACTGCCCCGAGTCAAGATGTCTGTCCTCTGCCACTGGCGGCCACAGCCCGGTACTCCCGGGAAACGGATGTCCCCGGCCCCAGCGTGACTGAGACCCGCCAGGAAGATGGTGACTGCTCTCCCCACTGCTGCCCTACTTCATGCCTAGGAGATGGAAGCAAGCACAACAGGAGTGTGGAGAGCTGGGGCAGGAATGGGAGATACGAGGTTACGTGTAGGATGGGAACGTAGAAGTGACTTTGGGATGCTTAAAGAAAAAAAAAAAAGAGAGAGAGAAAGAGAAAAGGAAAAGAAGCAAGAGAGATGCTGAGCCTGGTGCGTGGAATAAAAATGGAGACAAACTGAGTGAAACCTGGAGGCGTTATGGAGGCAGCACGGAGGAGGGTTACAACGACAGCCGGCCGCGTTCCCAGGGGGCAGCAGGTAAGCCAAGCGCCACACACACAGGGAACGCTGTCCGAAAGCAGCGCGTTTAGGGCTAAAAGCGAACTATCCCGGTTTGGAAGCCGGCAGCTTTCCATCCCCGGGCAGACAGGCGGGTAAATGGTAACATCGGAACGGGTCCGTGGGGTGCGTTCCAGGGCGGCACGAGCGCCGTGCCCCGACGGGACCGCAGCGCCATTCCCGCCCCGTCCGCCCCGCGCCCCTCACGGCCGAGCAGCGCCGCGGCTCAGGGGAGGCGAAAGGCGGGCGGGAGAGTTTCGGTCGAGGTGAGAACGGCCGCGCAGGGAGTTAATGGAAATATTTCGGAAAGGGAAAGCCCGGGGAGAGGGGAGGAGGCGGGCTGGTAACGCGGGTGCCGGTGCCGAGGGGAGGCGGCTCGGCGCCCGGGCACGGAGCGGGGCGGTGACGGGGCGCGCCCCGAGGGGACGGGGCGAGGGACTCACCTCTGTCCTCCGGCCCCTCGCCGAACCGCCCGCTCTCCCCGATCCGCAGCTGCTCCTGCTGCTGCTCCTGCTGCTGCTGCCGCTCCCGGGAGGGCGCGGGCGGGCTGCTCCCGGGGGGCTGCACGATGGCGGGGTCCGGAGTGCTGTCCAGGGCGGCTGCGGGCGGCTCCATGGCTCGCGGGGATCTGGCGGCTGCGGAGCGACGAGCGAGTGGAGCATCCAGCCCGGGTGCGAGCCCGGGGAGAGGAGGAGACTCCGGCTCAGAGCGTCGGGGAGACGGGCAGCGAACAAACTCCTCCGGCCGCTCCCCGCGGCCGCCTCATCGCTAACCTCGCCGCCGCCGCCGCCGCCGCCGGGGGGGCAGGTGGGAGAGCGGTGCCGCCTCCCCGCGCCGCCCGTCCCCTCCCCGCCCCGGGGAGCGGCGCTCTGCCACCCTTCACCACGTACACCCTTCTCCAGACCCCACAACGCAGGAATGCTGTTGCTCTGACGGTCCTTTATTAACAACGGTAGGCTAAAACCCGCCCTGAAAGATACAGTGGTCTCGTGGGGCAGCGAGGTTGGAGCTGGAGACTTGCTGGCGCCCAGAGGTGTTCCCAGCTCACTCGGCTGCCCTTCCCAGGGCTGCGGAATGGAGGGAAAAAGTGAAAACCTTGGGAGAATAGAAGTGGAAAAAACAGAAGATATTACTGATAGATCCGTGCCAGAACTGGTATCTTCTTCTTCTCTGCTGGTTTCTAATGACTAAATGGAGAGGCACAAATAAACAAGTGATTTCCATGCTAACACAGCTCTCACTTGCATGCTCAGTAGCACATAGATAAATTCTGAAACCACGTTGTGCTTGGACTTGCATCTAGGAAGATATCAGAAGGCCATTAGGCACTGCAGCCCAAGTACTCCGCTGCTATCTATGTCTATAATCTTTGTTATGTTAAATAAAGATGAGCTTGTCTTTCTCTCTTGACAAATCAGCAGATTTGGGGAGCATGGAAAGGCCAGTGGGAAACAAATATTTATGCAAACGTAGGAACGTGATTTTATAAACTGCCAATCTTGCCTTAAAAGAAGTTTTTGTGATGCTTTAGGAATGCCGGTTTGGGAATGGTTCGTGGAACATTACGATGGCTTTATGGCTTAATTTTTCCTTAAAATGCCTCTTGATCCTGTATGCTGATCTTCATAATACTTTCAGATATATTTTAAAACATGAATTATTTGAAAGATGAAATATGAGTAAACGTTAAGGAAAGTGGCATCAGCTGTTATTTGAGAAACTGGCTGGCGTTCAGGTAACCATATAGAATGGAGTTGGCTATCATGGGGAGAGAGGTCAGTGTTTGCTCTTTACATAATCTCTTGATTCCTTTGTGTATAGTTTACCATACCAAGGAAATATTTTTGAAGTCTTCAGGCCTTTTTTGTCTTCACCCTTAGCTATCCTACCCTGCTTTGTGATCCCAGGGCTCTTGCTCTTGTAGATGGATCTTCATAAATATGAATATAAAAAATACCTAGGATATTATTCTTTTCCCTCATGTAATGGGTACTATAGTACTGAGCGTCTATTTGTTACTGTCCGAAGAGGTTCTCACCTGCATAAGCTAACACAAGTGAGTTATGTTGAGGGAAATGTTTTTTGAGTTTGGGCTTAGTTGGGAGAGGTTGGAAACTATTAATTCTTTAAATGAATGTGTTGTTTTTCTCTGAGGTTTGGAAACATTTGAACCTCCTGAAAATGAGGAAAGATCTGTATGTGTATGCATGTAAGATATGAATGAACAGTAGAAAATGCCTTCTTTTATTTGCTCAAAGTAATTGTCACTTCTCTCTGTCACTTAGATGTGTTTATAAAGAAATGAGGATCCTTAAATGAGCAGAACCAGTTTTGTAGCCTGGTGAGAGACAAGGGATTGGGGCCAAATCACTTTTCAGGATCTGGCAGGGATACAAAAACTTTGACTCACTTCTGGGAGGCATGCTTCCATGTATGGTTCATACAGTCCCTTGAAATTGCTGCTATGGGTTTAATGTTCCCTAATGCAACTATTGTAGGATCCTTTCTCTTCTAGGCAGATATGTCCATTCCTTGCATAAATGAGCGCCTCTCATCAAACAATGCCTCCTTTCTGTAAGTCTCTCTAAGCTACTTTAGCATTCTTATATCTTCCAGAAATCGTCCCAAGAGGAAAGTGCCTGGAGATTCCTAATTCAGCTTCTTTGCAAGGAAGTGAGAGCAGTAGGTTTCCAAATGATTTGAGGGGGAAAAATAAAGAGCCAGGAAGACCTCACCACAGTTTTCAACTTTAATATACTCCTTTTTCTTTTTTTAGATGTTCTCAGCTGCTGTTCTTACTGACTGGCAGGGTCTGCAGCTGTCTCTGGATAAATGCTATAGTGTTCATGCTATAGCAAAGAATATGAGGCTTGCAAAGAATATTAGTGTTTCTTTTAAATTACTCTTTTCAGTACTCTGAAACATGGCCTCATGTGAGAAATGATGTGCTCAGCCTTTAACAAATACAAATTCACTACTTTAAGCAGCTCCACAATGGAGAGGCTTTCAGATCAGACAGTTATTTGTATAAGCTAACTATGAAAAATCAGAAAGACTGCCATACGTTAGAAGCTGGAAGCTGCTTTCCTTTCCAGCACTACCTCCTATTTCTCATGACAGCTCCTTCATCCAAAGTATATTCCACTGGATAAAGAAGTAGGGTTAGGGGTTTAAAGGCCTGAGTCCAATTTTCCAGCCCTGTTGTACTTCTTGTGTAGCAAGCATGTGCGCAAAGTCAATTAAAAGAAAATGCCTGACCATAATTATTATATAATATTATTTCTTGGCCCCTCAAGCATCCCCTTGTTGGATATGAACAACAACAAAATAAAAGGAAAGAAACCATTTTCCTGGGTTCAGTCTGAGTAGACTGATGCCATGCCAAATGCTGCAGCTGCTGCAAGATTAATACACGCTCGCAGAATTTTGTTCTCTGCTGGAACCACCTGCAATTTCCATAGCATTTTGGCTTCCATAAAGAGGTGGCTCCAAATGAAATGGAGCTCTCTTGCACCGCTGCAACCAGAAACGATGAAGAGAACTCCTGTTTTTCTTCATGTGGTTTTGCTGTGCTTATTTGTGGTGGTGGTGGTTCGTTCTTTCTTCCTTTCTAACCCTCCTCCTTCTTTCTTCTGAATAAAGGAAAAATCACTCTCAGATTGGTGATTTCTCCTTCAGGCCCACTCTATCTCCCAGCATTCACAGAGTTTGTTATATTCGACAAAATTTGGGTTAGGTCCATCAGTTTTCTCTTTTCCAAGGTAGACGTTCTCCTGGGGAAATAAGCAATCTCTTGGCAGCACAGTAATCTGTCTTCTGAGTTACAGTGCCTTTGTTTCACTTAAACATTTTTCCCATGCTACCATCAACACGTATTATGGTACAGCAAAGAGTACCATGGTGCAAAAAGGCAGAAAGAATACGATGCTGTTGTATCATGTGGAGCGAGAGTGGAACCAATGGGCAGCAATGGTGAAAGAGGTCCTTGTCTTTCAGTCAGCACTGTGTGGGTGCAGAACATTTCTTATTCCTTTTCAATCTGTGTGGAGTTTGGAAGTGTTATATGTTCATTTCTCATTCTGAAAATTGTGGAGTTTCTGTATTTCCTTTTCTTATTAGCACTACTGACACAAATGTTTTCACCTGAATTAGCAGAACATTGTGGTGTACCCAGAAGCTTCTGAGAAGAAAGTTTTCTTGATTTCATTAACATTAATTAGTATTACATATTGACCAACATCTTGAGTGCAGCACTTAAATTGAGAGCTCTCTTGCATATTAGGGAAGAGCTGGTCAGCCTGCCTAGTGATTATGTTTTAGTATATTTAAAGGCATAAGAGCAATACAATTCTGCCACCATTAGCCATTTTGTTTTCAGGTCCATTTTTCATACGCATCCTGCACACAAACATGGCCTTTTACTGGCAGTGTAAGGCAGGAGGGTTTTTTAGTTTGGTCTAGCAGAGGTCTTATGCCTGACTTTTAAAAGAAAATGTTCACTTCATACTTTTATCAATGTGTCCTTCATGGAACCACAGCGGGAGGTAACAGCATCCCCATTCAGTTGTGTGCATGAAATGGTAAGATGCTTCAGATCAGTCTCACCATTTAGACTCTTTCTCTACTAAAATTAATAGATGAAATACGTCTCTCTAGTGTTGAAACCCTCTAGATTCTACATTTCACAGACTTCTTTTAATGAACCCAGTATTTTCTTTTTATAGTCTCTTTACCATCTTGTGCAGTTCTTACTTCCATAGTTTTAGACTGAATATTAACTTAGATCAAATAAAATCAGAATGTTGCTTTGAAAAAAGAATATGATAATTCCATAGCATCCTTCAGGCTATGAAAGAGTGCTTATAATATGATTCCCAGGGAATACAGCATGTATGACCTTGGTAAGTAATTGATGACGCCTCACATAAGCACCTACTCTTCCTCTATATGATGCTGCAGGATCATATTTGCAAAGAATGCCCAAGCTAGCAGGAGTCACCAGCATTAATAAAAGCCATTGTGGCAATAAAGGAGGAATGAAAACACACCATGCAAAGTACATCATCTTGCAGTAACCAAAAACTCTTGAAAAAGACTCTTCACAGTGGTCATTTTCCATCTTAAAACTATTTTAAAAGCTGTTTTAAATTGGAGTTAAAAATTTGGGAAACCAAAGGTTTACCTACAAAAACAAAACGTACCATTTTGTTCAGGTAAATGTTGTTCAGTCGTGAAAGATTACGTGCCTCTGTTCCCAGCAATGTTATATCACTTTGTTTCCAGTTTTTATGTAACTGAATGAAACTGAGTTGGCAGTAGTAGTAGTATTTCACTGATAATATTCACAAGTATACAACAGAGGTGGAAAGGAAAGCGGACTGAATTTTAAAGAGGAGACAGTCTGACATTTAGTTAATAGTTTTCCTTCTTTTTTGCTGCTAAGTCTCAGTTGTACTATTTTTTTCTATAATACCTTCCCATGAATCTAGAGCTTCTAATGCTATGTGGAGAGAGATTTCTTCTTCCAGTGAGATTCTAACCACAGCCTAATAAATGACACGAGTATAAGCAGATGAGATTTCATTTGTGCATCAAGGAACAGAAGAATAGAAAACTAGGAAATTCCTAGGGAGTAAAATCATTATAATTTTCTAATAAACTTATTCAGTGACTCATAATTTCTTCATTATAATTCATACCAAAAGCTTCTTAATGACTAGACATATCCAGCCTATCTGCATAACTCCGGTATCTTTCACAGCTTTCCATTAAGTTTATATGATTAAACCCCAGGTGAAGTGAACCACAGAAACCACAGAACATTTTTATTATACACAGATTGGGTCAGTTGTCCTATTTCCAAGCCAATGCCCATTCCTTCCAATATGCCTGTCCACCGAGACCTTTTCCCACCATGTCAGACATAGATTTTAAGAATTCTGTATGCAAAGATAAACACACATTTGTTTCCTATTCAGTCTGGACCCATGGGTTTATTGCAAATTTATAGCTTATATATTTAATCTTATGCATCAGAAAATGTTTTAAATAACATGATAATATCCACCTTGAAGGTAAGAATTTCACAAGAAAGGGAGTAGTTGCATTAAATTATGGGATTCACCTGTAATGGAAAATAAATACGCTGTGTTATATGAATAATGGTGTTCAACCCGCATCCATTTGCTTTTCTAATCTTTTAAACTCTCTAAATTGTGACCTGGATTAAAATCTTGCTCCTTGGCAATCAGTGTCATCTGCAAAAGAATGATTAATTTTTATCTTTCTGTTGTGTTTTTTTTTTTACCAAAAAACAATGTATAAGTATTTGAGGAAACATCTTTTCACTCATCTATACTAAGGTAATAGTATAATATTTATGTGTTGTTTTGAATACCTAATCCACATTGTTTAGGAAACTGGAAAAGTGTATCTTACACTTTTCTTATGCCAAGTAAATTGTAAATAGAGTTCTGTTCATTTGCACTTGAGCATTTAGCTAGAATGATTATAGAAAGTGTTTGAAAATCGAATGTTAGCCACAGCCAACTTGAGTATCTGGTAAAAACAAGTTTATCGTTCTTCATAAACAGGAAACTACATTCATTCTATTTTGTCCCCGTCTGAGGTTTTTTGTGGGGGCAGGAGGTGTTCTGGTTCGGGGTTTGGTTGGTTGGTTTGTTTTTCATCTGCTATTTGAATCCTTACATCGTCTAATTCATCTCGATTTTTTTTATGGAGACCAAACTCCCAGGTACCGACTGGAACCTGTTATCCACTTACATTTTTTGTTTTGTTCTGTTACTGCTTTTTTGCTGGGAGGAAGAAGTCATTTCATGAGTCTTGGCATGCAGAAGTAATGTCAACTAAATATGGAGCAATTTTCATAGGTTTCTGCGTCCTTGATTTTTCACAATATATTCAGGATTTCTCTTATTAGGTAAAAGATTTAGTGGGCAATGGGAAAAACAGAAGACAGCGATGATCCCTTCTGTAATTTTAAGAGCACGAAGTGCAAAATTCACTGCATTCTTCTAATGAGAATAAATGGGAGTCGATGGTTGTGGAAGTCAAAAATTTCTTCTCTATGGCAGCTAAAGCTTTTTTCATTGCAGCAGTAGCAAAAACAATGGACCTGTTCAATCTAGCATCATGAAATATGCTGTGGATATTGACATTTATCTAGTGAATAATCCAGTGAATACTGGATTCATATAAGATGATGGTAATTGGTTAATAAGATTATCCATTAATAAGCATACTGAATTATTTATATTGCTTTTAGCAGCAGTATGGAGTTCCACGTGACTATCAGCATTTACTAATTTTGCAAGGAAGAATAGCTTCCTCACAAAGCGCTTGAAGAAGCGCTTCTCTCTGTAGAGTAAAAAGGGTTAATCACACCTTCACTATGAATGTCATTTTAAGCAACCTATGGAATTAAACTGTAAAGGCAATTGCAGTTTGGAGTTGGAAATGTCAGTGAGTTTTTTAACATCTGCCACAAGAAAATTGTCCTATAACCAGAAAGGAAGAGGGAGGTGTCAGTCATATAGTTTAGTCAGATTATGACAAAATTCATTTCCTGCCTTTTTCAGATTTTCTGTAAAGCTGTCAATGGTGCCCTAAAAATAAAGGGCTGTGCAATTATATGGTAACACAGACAGCTTCTTCTTCACTATCAAGACTACATGAATTTTCAGTATCAGGATTCAGCTACACCTCAGTAGACACAGACGTTTAATTTTCACACTGTTGTGTTAGAAAGCTTGTACACACCCAGTCATTTCATGCCCATAAGATACGTTTTTTCCATTATTATTCTAAGCAAAATCTCTTTTACATCTTCAGTAGAACTGCTTGTTCTTTTTCCCTTCCTTAAGAAACTATCTCGATATTCTTTTCAAAACTAAGGGGGAAAAATAAACAGAAATGTAAGATTGGATTACCTGGGGCGATGGTCAAAAGCTGTGATTTCGGAGCTTAGAACTGGACATTACAAAGTACTCTTCATTATGATCTTCATGCAGTAGTAAAAGAGCTTATGGAGAGGTGGTGGAATCTTCTTCTCTGGAGGATTTCTAAATTCAACTAGAAAAAAATCCACTTCAACCACGTTTGACCATTTGTAGGGGGGGTAACAGCCCTTCTCAGAGATGAGAGCTGAAGTAAGCAAACTCCATTGAGTCCTTCATGTCTACATTTGTAGGATTCAAACAATATAAAGATCAGGGGCTTTGTAAGCTTTTACCTTGTAAATTATAAGATAAACAGTATCGAAATAGGTTGATACAAAATGTGCAGAGGTTTAGACACTGTCTTAATTCACCTATAAATGTCAGGTGCTACACTTTTATGAAGGATAAAATTCTGATGGCCTACTCCCCTTCCATTGTTCCTTTCTTGTTGATCTTAGAAAGGCTATTATTGGAGTATATTGCTTATTTGATACAAGCAGCTCCTCTTGGCCACTTATTCTACTCTAATCTTTTTATGACCAGCCTATTTCCTTTAGATTGTATAAATTTGATTTTTAGGCACTTCTTCACTATCTTCTTTCTGACTTTTATTTCTTTATGGGCACAGAAAAGTGACCTCATAGCTCTGCAGATGAAGATCATTCATTCTGAAACTCTCCAGAATCACAGGTTTTTCCAGCTGATTTATTAGCAAACTTCTTTGAATTCTCTCCTTTACCAGCTTGACATGGGCGTCATTTTATTGATCAAGAAATTCAATCCTTAAGTAAAATTAAAACTGAAAAGAGAAAGAAGATACTTCCAAGGTCTGTTTTATATCCTACAATCATTATGAATGCAAGTTCACTGAGATCATGATTTGCCTATCTTGCATTTAGGGATGAAATGTCTTTGGAATATATTTAAATCTGGTGAAGATCTTTTATTATGGAGGTTTTTCTTTAAGTTTAAATCAGTACTGAAACTGACGAGTGGTTGTGACACTAATTAGACCTACATTTCATGGGATATCTAGACAAACTTGTTGCATCCATACTTGTTGATTTTTCCACTAGATGGCATTATGCATTAACTGCAAGTTAATTTATGAACTGCCCTGCAACTGAACATGCTAAAGATTTATAAAAATAAGAAAGAATCTATAGTGCTTTCTGCAGTCCTGTGTATGAGTGAGGGATCTGCGGCTTAAAGATAATTTGACCTACTTCTACTGAGGAGTAACCCAACCCATCCTTAATGCATCAAATATGGATTTACTCAAAGCAATAAAGGAAGCCAGCCATGGCAACAATATCTGATCCTGTGTGTGATGCACCTTTTAGAACAAAACTCCTCCAACCTTTTCTTCATTTAACATTTGGAGAGTGACTTCAGTGCTGCAAATTGCTTCCTTTCTGGCTACATGGCTTCAGCTGAGGTAGTAGGAAGTGTCCTAAGTAAATCTGCAATGCTGAAGATTGCTTTTAAATAAAGAGCCTTATATGAGTTGTTTAGTTGGTTATTTTTTTTTTTCCTATTTCTATTTGCTAATTCAGAGAAGATTATCAGAATAATTTATCACTACAAGTGTAAATATAGAAAAGCTGTTGTTGCCTCCTCCAGGTGAAATGAACTATTTGTGATCCCTCACTCTGCACCATGATATGGTTCTCAAGAGTGATGCTCCTGAAACACAGAGTCCTAACTTGTGACGCACCATCTGCAGTGGGGCAAAGTTTTAACTACTTCCACATTAGTGACCAGTGGGATTTTTGCTTTAATCCTAAAATTTGTGGTGTTTGGGCAAGGGGAAAACAGCAGTCCCAGCAGCATGAAAGCAATGGCAAGGGTTTAGTGTGTGAGAAGCAAGTATTATCTAGGGCACAGTTCCCTGCATTCTACATTCTGAGCTGATTTGTATCTTGATTCTTTATGTAGAATGTAAGAGGCTCCAAGCTAGAAATGGGTAGGTAATTTCATTGTGATGTTGCTTCAATTACTGTTTTTGAAACTTTAAATAATATGTAAAAAGGAGTCTAGAATTCAAGCTGAGATTAAACAGTTTTGTTGGTCTGAGCTAGTAATGGAAGCGTAAGAAAAGCCAAGAAAACATCAAAAATTAGCTTAGTATTAAACAGGTCTTTTTAATTCTCTTGGTAGTCAAGCACATAGTAGGAAAGTACCTAAACTTGTGCTTAAGGTTGTCTCTAAATAAGGCTTTTATAAAGAGGACCTACCAATGCCTGTTATAAAAACTTCTCATAATCATTGCCAGAAATTCAGGCTGTTAAACTATTTCTTTTTTCTACTTAAAGCTTTTTTTTTTTTTTTTTACTAGTGGTAGACTGAGCTTTAATAAAGTATGGTTTTAATTGATCTATGCAGAGCAGGACTGTAGATAATGCTATAGGTAATGCACCTGCCTACTATCACAATCTTGCTAAGCCTTTGGGAGCCCAGGTGAGTGGGTTGGACATCAGGAAGTTTTGAATAGCTCTCCGTCTTTCCCCCAGCACTAACCTTCCTTTTTTTCATCCTCCAGCTCATATTGCAGAGGCCAAAATCTGCTATTGGGTGCATTTCTGTATCATGGAGACCATAGCAGATGCTAACGCTGGCGTCAGTAACTGTCATCTGCTGTCATCCTGAGCTACAGTGCCATTTACTTATTCCCACTTATTCAGGCTCATTCTCTGTTCTTGTGAGTTACATTTACATGGGGGCTTTGAATTTCTACGGTTCTTGGCTGAGAGGGAGGTGCTACAAGCTGGGGAGGAGGGCAACCCAACTCTATCCCTCTAATTCCCTACTGTTGGAGCAGAGATATTACAGAACTTTCCTACTCTAAAGGCAGAGGCATGAGGTCACTGACAGTGCAGGGGAGGGATGGTGGATCTCATGAATGGCACGGTACTAGTATTGCCTAATCTAGTTTTACTTGTTTTTACGTACATGTGGAATTGCAATAGCATCCTGCAACAGTATCTGTACTTCTAGCCAGTGAACCATGGCCAGGCTGTGAAGGAAAGAAAAGACAGGAGCCAATACTTGGCAACTGGCTCAGTAGGAAATCCCATTTCTTTCATGAAAGCACAGCTCTTGACAAACTCATACCTCTGCACATACCTATAGGTATATAGATATTGATGTCAGAGCATTACAATTTCTGGTTACCAGAGGGCAAAATATAGTTGTGGTGTGCATGGCTTTTATCTTAAATTTAAAAAAAAAATTGGAAAAATAAATTAAAAGAGAAAGTAAAAGAGAATTAAATATGAAGTTTTAATGGCAGGGCCCATCCTCATGTGGTAGCCCTCCTTCTCTATCTTCCTAGCCAGTTCCTTGCTAAATGGATGAGCCTCTCTGAAAGAGGCAGTATGCACAAAATATATAGTTCCACTGAACTGATGTAACTGCTTTCCTTTTGTCACTTGAAATGAAAAGATTGAATGTTGGTCTTCACTTGTTAGTAACACTAGAAAGTAATTATTTTCATTAATTTTATGAGCGTATCTAATTTGTTACAGGATCTGAAAATTAAGGGCTTCACAAGCAGCATAAAATCTTACTGCTAATAAGCAGATTTTCATAAGAAAAATAGTAGTGACAGGGCCTCCCTTTAACACTTGTCTGTGTTGAGCATGTATTGAAAATCAGCTCTGTATGTGAAACATGTATTTATACACTTTGATCCAAGTGGGAGTGTTCGATGCCACCAGGAAATTTTAATATATCCAGTTGTTCAGGAACGTACCACAGAGATGAGCAAATATGTTGGAAGAACAACCATTTTGAAACATGTACTTTTTTGCTCCTAAAAATGCTGTCTAACTGGAGACAAGAGAAATTTCAAAGAACCATTCACCAAACAAGGAATTATGTAAATGAGTAAAACATTCACTACAAGTTCTCGGCGCTTAGCAGCAGCAGTTCAACCCAATCGTACTTTGACATTGGAGCCTCAGCCACAAAACCAAGCAGCAGCAGCTTGCGTCACTTGCCACAGGAAAATCCATTCCAATCAATATTACATAAGTGCTCTATGTATATATTGCAATCACTTGTCGGTGCTCCGCTTAATGCGCTGCGAATTGCAACCTGCAGTACTCGCAGTGAGTCGCTCAAATGCTATTCACAAATTTGTGATTTATAATGCAAAGTTTTTTGAGGCGCTGCACTGACGTGGGCGATCATATACTGTCATGGTAGACAGACAGAACCCAAAACCTCTGAAGTGCCTTTGTATTTAACTACTGAACTCCAGAAGAAGTTTACCTCCAATTCCTCATTTGAGTTGATCTGTCTTTGCAGTGGCCCAAAATTACTTCTTGGTCTGAAACCATCTCTGAATAGATTTCCTGGTGACCTAAGTGGGTTTTTGTTGAGTTTAAATGATTAATTATAACAGAGTTCTTCTAAAACACCTGCGGTATTTTTAGATCCTGCAAAAGTTGATGTGAAATAGAAGACTGTGATAAGTGGCAATGCCTTGAAAGGCAAAATGCATCTAATTGAGGAAGTGGCTTTGTTTATGCCCTTTACACACTCAGAAGCGAACACATGTTCTTTGATGTACGTGCAGTACTCTCCTGGCTATAGCTATAACCCAGAAAGTAACATTTCTTTTTTTTTTTTTTCTTTTATTTACCAGAAAAGGTTGAGTGGATTAGGAAAACACACCTAAACACAGCCATTAGGAAAACACACCTAAACACAGCCATTAGGAAAACACACCTAAACACAGCCATTAGGAAAACGCACCTAAACACAGCCATTAGGAAAACACACCTAAACACAGCCAGGAAATCGTGGATCTTTTTTAGTAATAGCGCAGAAGGCAAACAGCACTGAGAGCTAGTACTAATGTAATCACAAAGGACAGAGACGGTACATTCCTTTTCCTGAGAGGAAAACTAAGTACGAAAGTTGGGGAAATAATTCAAGTTGCAATGTTCATTCTCAATCAGCAGTTGCATTACATTAAGTCTTTTTTTCTGGATTTTGCATATCACAAACTCTAAAGCAAAGTACATTGCACATGGTTCTCAATGGAAAGAAGGTTGGGCTTTGTTTAACCACTTGGATAACGTGACTGCTTAGCTGTGACTGCAATATGAGCAAGCTGAATCATTTTTGAAAACTTTTTTGGTCTCTCCTTTGGTAGAGCCTTCCTGCTTGCTAGAGCGTTGTAACCAACATGACTCCTCCCTGGCACCTTCGAGCAGCGGCACATCTAATTCTTACTTCAGCTTGTTGCATGTAAACATAAGCTGGTGACCGCTCGGGTACAAGTGCAACAATTAGTATTTACTTAGTGCTGTTAATTCCAGTGGTCCTATTTTGTTTTAAAGTTAAACACGCGTTTATTAGCGACCATGAATCAAAGCATTTTTGCCATTTAGCATGGAACTGTCCCCAAGAAAGGCAAACTGAAGGGATCTTAATGGGGAAACAAAGAGATCTTCTTTTGGAATGGCAAAAAATAAAAAAAAAAAGCTATGGTTACAGTGTTAATCAGTAGCCTTTCACAGGAGAAAAGCCAAGGCAGCAGGGAGTATTCCTTCCTATTCCACTTGTGGAACTCACGTTGAAAGGAAAATAATTCAAAGCTGATCAACTGAGTTCTATTGCAGTGTAAGCCCACCACAGCTTTCTCGTCAGCAGTGAACTTGGCCTTGGGGTAATTAATTTATTAATTACATTGTTACTTGTGAGAGTAACCAGGATTTGCAGGGGTAGGAATTTGTTGAAGCAATAGTACGAATTCAGATACTTGTATTTTCTCCTTTGGTTCTTCATCTTCCTTTTGAAGCAATACATTTTTTGAAAGGACCGTTCTTACCCCCATAATCTAAATATCCTCAAACAGTGGTATAGAGAGGCCTCTGGAAGGAGAGAGAGGTGGGGATTTGAGTGTCTAACACTCAGGGAATAAAGTTGAAAGGCAACATTTGGAGCTAATCATTTATTATCTTAGATACCACCTTCTAGATGAATATATCAATCTCCGGTGCTACCGTGGGGTACTCACTTGAAAAGTATGAGTTTTTTATATCAGTAGCTCTAAACTTCATTCCATCTGTTTCTCCTGGACCACATCTACGCTATCAGTATCTGTCTGGTTGCTCACACTGTACAAGAGTGATGCTTGTCCTGAAACACGCTTACATGGAGTCTCTTTTGTTTGGGGAAAAAATGAAGACTCTATTTTACTTCTTCTCAGGTTTGGGAAAATATTTATTTATTGTCATATTTGATAGAACTTTTCTACGCATCGTAAATGTATGCTAAGTGTTAACTGCAGAACTGCAATTGTAATGTATTAAGAAAATAATTATATCATTTGAAAGGTAGTAATATTTTTTTTATTTGGTCCAAAATGTAGCATTTTTTAGGAACCTGGAAATAAATGTGGATTTATTAAGGCTTAGCTCATGTGGCAGAGAACACGCTAGTGGTCAGGAATTTGGCACAGGATGCGTTGTTTGCTTTCACCACTGTGTGATTCATCAGAATTCCCGCTAGGCTGGTGGTCACAGAGCAGTGCAGTGTGCTGCCAAAGGCATCAGCAGCCCTGGCCACCTCAGCACTATAAACTGCAGTGACATAACTGTGATGGCAGTGGCAGATCTACCAACTAGCGAGCATCATCCTGAGCTTTTGCAGCCATGAAGCTTCCACAGCACTTTGATAGCTTACGTCTTGGAAGCGTCAGATGCATCAGTGCAGTGTTATGTCTGAACTAAAAAACCTCATTTCTCTGCAAGAGTAAACTGACTCAGACACCAACCAGCATCAGCTCTGCTGTTTGTTTAAACAGAAGCTCTTCCAGTTGTTTCTGCGAAGGGTTTTGAATGATATAATTTAAAGTTGCTGGAAAATGATGTATTTAATGATCAGTACACTAGAACTGCTGTCATTACCTTTTTACAATAAGGGCAGTGCTGTCACTACCCTTTTACAATACCCTTTCACTCTCCTGTCACTACCCTTTCACAATAAGAGTAGTGAAGCAATGGAACAGGATGCTCTGTCCCTGGAGACATTCAAGGTCATGCTGGACTGGGCTCTGAGCAACCTGACCTAGCTGTCGATGTCCCTGTTCATTGCAGGGGATTTGAACCAGATGACCTTTAAAGGTCCCTCCCAACTCAAACGACTCTATGATTCTATTCTATGATCTCATCTTGAGCTGATGTCATCTCTAAACTGGACATCTGTGTACCTCTGCTCTTGCATTCTGTAGATATAACTAAGTGAAATGCCAGCATCACAACCCAGCCAGCTGAGCAGGACCTCATTTGGACAGTCCTACTGGATTGCTTGGTAGCTGGTGTTTGAGAACAGGGAATCATAATGCCACTGAATACGTTTTTGTGAAGGGCTTCACTGGTATAATGTGGCTGGACGTGTCCTCCTGGTGTAGCTCTGTTATGTACTCTAGTGTTTACCTCCCAGAAATAACCATTGTGTAGCATTCTGAGAACTACCTATGGACATTGCTGCATAGACGCTCTCATTAGAAGAGAAGTGATGACCACTGTTTGCATTCCCCGCAGAAGGGAAGCCTTTCCACTTCCACTAAATTCTGAGTTCTCTGGAGCTCCAGAAGAGCATTAAGTTCTGGGAAGAACAGGCTAATTCAATAGAAGAGGTATAATCATTTAATACCGCACAAAAAATAGAACCACCGCCTCCTGCATCCTCCCCGAACATGTCATTTCCAAGCAGGTCTGCGATGGTGGTCCCAAAGGAACGGGGCAGCAGCAGCAGCAGGGCCGAAGGACGGCCTGTCGCTAAGCAACCAGCGTACACAGGCTGCTCAGCACTTATTTCATTTGCAAAGGGACGTGTTCTTCAAGCACTTCATTTTCACTGCTGGGCACAATGAGTTTCCCACTGGCTTTCCAGCGCCGTGCATGTATAAAACAGCCATTTTTCACAACCGAATGTGCAATTTAAAGAGCAGATGCCAGAGAAGAACATGCGGAATTGTAAGGATGGGAAAATTGGCACAAGTATTGCAGGACTTTCTGATGTCAGAATCCTCAATTTGCCTCTTTGTTTCTTTGTTCATCCTACCTGCAAAGGGGCTGTCTTGGGATGGGCTGGATGTGTAGTGCACTGGCTGCAGTTTACCCATGTTTTCTGATGTACACCATTGTGAAGAGCGCAGTGTCACGGTTTTTACGGACACAGGGAAATACGTTCTCTCTGATTATAAAAAAGGCAGAATTGGGCCCCAGTCCCCAGTACGAAGATTCCAAATCTCAAATTCTGTAGTTCTTCCAGAAGAATAGCTACAGAGTTTTAGAAAATGAGCATTTAGTGCGGTACATCTAACATCGCTTTCAATTAGTGCTGGTCCCTATAGTGAGATAAAGCCCTATAGCTCTGCCAGACTTATGTCTGCCTATCTGAAATCAGCTCTGGCCTAAATAGCCCCCTAAAATAGTTCCCTAACAGGGAAGATTATCGTAATGAAGAATGCAGTTCAGTTGGTAAAGGCCACACTATATGCATGTTTTACTACATGGGATCTAAAAGACACGAGTGCCATACGTAAGGATAGTGAGGCAGGTGGGGCAAGTTATTGTAACATATGTTCCTTCCTAATGTATGTAGGAGGCTCCTTGTGGCTGGGAAGATGTCAGTACACATTTCAGTTCTCCCCTCTAGCAGATGTAGCAAGTACATTCATTCACTGAGATATGTTTTGTGGGTTTTTTCCAACTTTTTGCACTGGGTCTGGCTGGGCTAGAGCTAACTTTCCCTACAGCAGTCCATACAGTGCTGTGCTTTGCACTTGCAGAGCAGTGTCGATATCTCACCGATTTGGCTCCTACTGAGCAGGGCTGGCACAGCATCAAGGCTGCCTTTCCACAGCCAGTATTGAGGCCCTGCTTCCCAAGAAGTGGCTGAGCTTCACTTACTGATGGATAACATAAAAATAGGTTATTTCTTCTTTAGCTTCTATGCAGCCTTTCTTTTTTTGATATATTTTTCCTTTCATTAAACTGCTCCTATCTCAAGCCGGCAAATGCATTTTATTTTGCTCTCTCTGCATCTCCTTTTCTCTTTTCTCCTTTTCTCCCCATCCTCCATCCTACTGAGGGGAAGGAGTGAGAGAGCACCTGCGTGGGACTTTGCTGCCTACCCATGTTAAGCCACAGCATTTTGTCATCTCATCCAAATGCTCTAGGATGTAAATACTTCGTGGGTAGTCCAAGAGTGAGTATGGTTCAGAGATGGACACATAACAGGTCGTATGGATCCACAAATGGTAGAATGTATCTTTCTGTTGCCCCAGACATTCTGCATGTGAAAGTTTCCATCCAGTCAGGACTTCCCGCCTGGAAGCACAGCAAATTTAAGCTGCTCTCCCTCTGTCTAGGGCACTCTGATAAAGCTCTCAGACTCTCTGGCCTCCTGTTGGCAATTCCTGCACCTCTGCATCACACTCCAGAAGTTCGCAACCAAATGGAGATAGGTAGCAAGGGCTGTGCTAAAAGGCATCACATTGCACTAGGGTACAAATATCGTAGAGACTGAGGCATATAAGTCATTCTTCTGTTATAAGACAGCTTGTCTAAAACATTAGTCAAAACGTTCAGTTCTTCAAACCCATGCATTAGAAGCAGGATGCAAAGTGACTGAAGATGCTCTTGTTTGTAGCCACTGCCGGTCCTTCTGCTGCTGATCTAAGGGATCATGATGGATATAGACGGATGTCTTAATGACCCTGAGATCAAGTTGAAATGGATACAGATTTTGCCTTTGACTGATGTGGTTTTCAAGTGAAGTTTGCTGTTAAATGAAATGCACTGTGGGAAGCAGGCACTGTTTGCAAGCTAAGCTGTGTCTTGGGAGCAGCAACTGGCAGCTACATCTTTTCTTAGAGCTGAGAAAAGTAAAGCACAGTTTTGAGGAAATGCTGACCTCTGCAGCCGTTGTGACTTAGAAGAAGAAACTGTCTTGGACATTCTAAATACATGTCTTCCTGCTCCTCTCCTTCACTAGTTCTTCCGCTTTCTATGCTTAAATGGGGAACTGTCTTCCAAAGATGTCTTTACTCAATAACATATCCTACCTAATAATCCTAAAAATAACGTATCATACCTAATAATATAATCAATACTTCTTCCTTATCTCTGTAGTTGTATGTACAAGCATCTAGCTTGCCAACAGACTAATGCTATAGTACTATATTGTATAGCGTAGCTGTTACACTTGGGAGCAAGAGAGCAAATTCACTGCTTGACCCATCAGCCAGGTTTTGATTCTGATGTGAAAATAATAGCTATTTTCAATCCCTTTTCATTTATCTGTGAAAATGAATTGTTGGGTGTCCTGTTTAATGTAGGATATACTCTCCTAAAGCATCTGCTTCCTGCTTCTTTTAATGTTCAGTCTTCAGTGACCCCAAGTTGCAGAGAAGCATGCCATCAAGCGAGCAACCAACCTTGTTACAGTTGACTTGAAGAATATCCCAGTTAACTTTCAGACTTTCTGAATGAGGGAAAACACAACAAAGCAGAGAAATGCAATACAGACCTTTGTTGTTGTTGTTGTTTAAATTGAGACCAAACAAAATAACGAAGTCAGAAAATGGTTGAATCAAAATGGAGCACTTGTTTTCCTAGTTGCTTGATCTCAGGTTGATAGGTTCACAGCAAAATTTAGTTTTGAAAAATCAGCATTTTTCATTAGAAACAAATTAACCGAGAAATGGTTAACCAGCTTCAGCAAGAAGACACCGCGTGAGCAGCCTGCGTTGAAGTACAACTATACCAGAAATAAATGACAGAGAGAAAATGCAGCATGAATAAAAGTCAACGGTATCTTGGGGAAAGAAGTATAATATTAAACTTTGTAAAGGGTGAAACAGAAGATGTAATTACACAGAAAAATTGAGGTAGATCCAGTTAAGCTTCGCTTAGAATGCAGAAACCACTTGCCATATTAGCTAGTGCACTCCAATAGCCGTAATTGCTAAAGTAATCTGAGCCATTCTCCTGCCTGATGTTGAGCCAGCTTGAAAGGCTCTGAGCAGTGGCATGTGTAAATACTCAGCTTAAACCAATAAGCAGAGGGAGGGAATAAAATGCAGAGCATAGATTTGGCTACAATTCACTACTTCTGTGAATTTTTAAAGTAACTTCTAAGAAAATGCAAAGGAAGGAAAAGAGAGTAGATGAGGAGGTACAACTGCCGACTGAGAGTATACCATGTGCTCTCTACAAATTGTGTAAGAATCTAAGAGAGAGAAAGGAGGAAATTCAAATGAGCCTGTTTAATGCATTTATTCTAATTCAATTTCATTGCATGATTTTCAGCTTGTCAAGCTGAGCTTGCAAAGGAGCTTGCATTTTAGACTCTAGGTAAAATAAATCCCTTTATACTGCCAATATAAACACACATTCCTCCCTTTGCCCTCAGTCAGCTGTAGTTGATGCAATAACATGGACTTTCTGCTAGACGCCTTTGCAGAGCCACTCCTCTGGGATCTAGGCTCCCTGGTTGGTTACTGTACTGGGTTCTCGTGACCCACAGCGGGTGGACCTGAGCAGCAGCCAAAGTTAATAACCCGCTGAACCAGGGAGGAGAAGGATAGTAGCAATTACACAGGAAACTCTGTGAAACAGTGTTTCTCCTTTGGTACTTCCAAAATGAAAATTGATATTCATAGCCACATTCTACCTAAGGAATGGCCTGACCTAAAAAAGGTAATAAGAGTTTAGATATTCAGTGCCTTATATTATCAGCAGCCATTGGTACCAGTGTAATTTTGAAAGATCATTGAATGAAGGATTCTGTTATAAATACCTGTTTTCAGTAGGTTTTTATCTAATTGGATTTTTTCTTTTTCAGATGTAAGATATTTATATAACATTACTATGCAAAGCAAGAGTCCCCATAAGAAAAGGATGGAAAACTGCTGTGTACCCCACTCTCTAGTTAGACTGGTGTCATTTTTATATTTTTGCTTGGTTTTGGTTGGGTTTTTTTGAGACCTAAAAGTGTAACTTGATGAAGCAGAAATTCCATTTTCTTGATGAAACCAGAGCTGTCAGATTCCCAAATGGTGTTCACTTCCAATTAAAATGGAGAAATAAGCAACTGATAGACAAAAATGTTAGACAAGTGTTACCTAGAACAAAAGTCATTCATATCTTGTGCACAGAGGCATGAGAGCCATTCACTTCAATAGGAACTGGGTGACTAACTAGGGCTAACTGATGATTATGATTATTTTATTAATATCTGTTACATTTTCAGTTGCTGGAAAGAAGCAGCATATTGTATTACAAATACAAACCTCAGTTGTCACAACACTGAAGCTATAAGTCAACTTGTCTTAACTCGGAATTTTTGCATGGTACACTATTATTAGCATTCAACAGCATGAATATACTCTTGCCAGTAGCAATTTTGTGATCCTGCGAAAAGTATTTGAGAATGGAAAGTGTCATTTAGGTTTTCATGTAGTAATTCTACTCCTTTTCTTACTTCAGATTATCAAAAGCAATGTACTCATCTGGTTCTGAGTTAGGCTGTAGAGCTGTTGCCTGAATAATTATTATCACAATTGAACAATTGATGGATGACCGCTTTTGGACTCATAAGATACCGCATCCTCAATGCCACAAAGGGTACTGAAAAAGATCGCATGATAAAACTGTATTTATATATTGTTCATACATAAAAATTGTTTGCAATTAAAAATCACTCTCAGAATTCTAGGATAGCTATTTTTATAACTCTTTAATGTTTTCATTCATGAAATCAGGCTAGAGAAGACGAGAGCTGCATTGTTGCTTCTCCTCTAATTGGAATTCTGTGTTGGCAGTAGATTGAATGAACATTGGCTGTGTCTGCCAGTGGTAGGGAACCAGCTGATTTCATCGTGCCTGTCTGTCAGTGACAACAAAAGAATACCAATATTTCAGCTATGCTCTTAGGCACCTGACACACTAACTGACACTGTTTTACACTGTGCATCTCTTTTACTTTAATATTTTGAGGTTGATGATGGCAAATTCTCAGGCAAGCATTGCGTATGCATGAGCTCCATACGTCTACGACTTTAAACATGACAGCCCAGTAGCAGCTGGAAGACTGAAACAGCAGTTGAGAAAAAAGTAATGAGATAACCTCAAATTAAGAGTATATGTGGGATTATTTCTTCATTAGGAGTGAAGAGTAACACTACTGTGCATAAAACCTCCTGGAAGGGAATGTTTCTTTCCTTTAGGAAGGGCTTTATAAATATTTATATTTCTTATTTGTAAGAGCTCCTCAATGACAAAAACATACACTGGATAACGTAATGAGATGGGAGGTCATTTTAGAACAAATATGTCTGGTTTAAATGGGTAGGGGCTTGAAAATCCAGCCTACAAACAAGGACTACTCTTACTTATTTCATATTTTTATTCCTTTTTTGTGCAAAAACCTTTATTAAAAAAAAATCTTTATTCTGATTTTAAATGATTTAAATATTTTCTGTCATGTGTAAGTCAATAGGACAATACGTTCACTGAGATGAAATCACGTCAAGAATCCTTTGATGTTCCCGGGTGTATGTCAAGGAGGAGATCACTGCTGTTAGCCCCTGGGGTCAGCTGTAGGCCACTGCTGCCTTAATTTAAACACTGATTAAAGAGGTTGATACCGAATTTGTAAAAGTTAATTTCTGCCTGTTAGTTTTGGTTTCCTCTGTTCTAAAGGTTGAACTTTTGAAGGGTTTATTAATGGACCCAAAACAGAAAACAGCACTCAGAATTCCCTGGAGCCTTCTGAACATTCAAGCCGTTAACATAGCTCCATACATATCATGCGTAGAAGGCCAATTAGGCAACCCTAGCATGTATACATAGTGCTAAACTTCTTTCTTTTTTTTTAGCCTTATAAATAGTAAATCCTGAATCTAAGACTGGAACATTCTATTATCAAGATGATTATTTAAGAATTTAGGAGCCCATAGTAAGTATAAAAATGAATAGAAATCAATGAAGTTCTTCGGTAAGGATTATCAATGCATGCAGCTAATCAGTGACAGGTAAAAAGAGGGAGAGCAGTTCAGAGACCAGTGAGTTTCTCTATTGCCTACAAGTTTCCTGAGCACCTCCAAGGGTACTCACTTTCTGCACAGCTTGTAGCTGTAATTAACACGCAGCTAGTTCTCATTAGATGTCACAGCATTTTCCATAATTTGTAATGCCTTCCGTATGTAAGTATATCTATATAAAGCTATAAATGATGAAAGGTAAATAAAATGTACCTCTGGCTGAATTCAGGAGGCTTGGCTCTGCACGCCTACTGTGGGAAAGCTGATGGTGGTGTTTCCTATCGATTTTTTATCACAGGAAATTCTGGACTCTATTCGCATTGTTTACACTTCAGTGAAAGAAATCTCTGCTTCTACTTTGTTTCCTTTGAAATGTTTCTCGATGGAACAAATAGGAGTTCTGAGCATTGTTTTCAGTTTATGCTATTTTATTATTTCTAATCTTGTAATCAATGAAAATAAAGCAGAATCCGCTTCTTTCGTGCTGTGTTTTAAAAACTGAATCTCTAGAAGAATCAGTCAGCATCCAAGCTTCTCCTTTCAGCTTCTCTCGGCTGTTTAAATATTAATAGAGAGAGACTGACCTTCAGTACTGCTGCTGAATCATGGAAGCTGAAAAGTGGAATCGATACATCTTTGTGCTAATGATTAACTGATTACTTTTTGTTAGGATTGGAAAACTGTCGGCTCAATTTTTACACCGCCACGTGTTTGATTCAATCATCTTTTTCAGTGTTAAAATATTATTTAGTACTCCAATTAGAACCTGAACGAGGTATGCAACTTTAAGCTCTTTGAAATCAGTTTTAATACTTATTTTTAAATGCTGTTGAACTGGAAGCTGGAAGTTCAGATTTACAAATACAACTAGTACAGCCTGGTTAAACTTCTGCACTTCTACTGATGTCAGTGGGGCTACTAACATTGAGTGTACATATAAGTAGATCTCCTGAATAAGGTGGTGCTGGGTTGTAAGAACTGACATTTTTATTACTATTGCAGGGTGCTAACTGGTCACTGGCATTTTCTTCTTTTATAGAGATATGGATACGGTGGATGGGTACATCTGGATCATCACTGCAAGGTTTGGGCTGTTTGGTGCTCTAAGCTGGTCTTGTGTTGCAATCAGGAATAAAAACTCCCAGGAAATCCATTAAAAAGCGAGGTGGCAATAGGATTGGCTGAGTCTTTGAGAGAGATTTATCTAGAGGTCTATTTTTATGAATTAATATCACTCAGAGTCCTAATATGCCTCAGTAGACATAGTAGGATAGTCCTTTTACATTCTCTTGTATGATCCACTTCCATTTTTTGTCATATCATCTAAACACTTGGAATGGTTCTAAACACAGAATTCATCTAAACACAGAATTCTTCTCGTTTAATGCAGTCATCTATATGAGAAGCTAAAACAAAGGGAACTGGTATTTTAATGAAAGTGCAAGAACTTAATCATGAAAATGCCTTCAAAGGGGAATAGTAACTTCTGTAATGTTATGATGACAAGGAGAACAGTGGTTTCAATATTCAAGAACAGGAACAATACGTAGATTTTGAAGTGTCTAATCCTTGCAAGCTAATAATACACGCTGTTGTCACCTTATAATATGCAAGGCTATGCCATCAAATGCCTAACAACCTTTTATGAAAGAGGGCTGCAGGATCTGAAGGCTGGGACCAAGAATGAGGAGCAAACAAATACTATGCTGAAATTTCATATCTCAGCCTAAGCAGGCATGGGAGGAGAGAACAAGCCACCTGCTGAATCTAAGTAAGGATGGCACAGCTTCTGAGATTCTGGTAGGTGCAGGAAGGGGAGACTCAGAGCCAGTTTTAGCAGCTTAGCTGTTTGTTCAGGCTTCATGCTAAAACTCCTTGCTAAAAATAGCTCACAGAGGAACTCTGTGGCAAGTCAATAATAGCCTTATATTCTCTGCAGAGAATTCCGCCTAGCCTCCTTCTGTCTGAAAACGGTGCATGAAAAAAGTGCATGGCAGAATAAAACCCTGGTCAGACACGTGGAGACAGGGAAGTTAACGCTTAAGATTTTCAGAAGGTTTCTTAAAAAGCTTTGATGAAAGAAAATAATCACGTGCGTGTTTTAAGAAGTGCAGTTTGGGATGTAACGGAATAGTTTAGTGATGCAGTAATTTTAGATGTATGTAGCTCACTGAACCAAATCAGCCTCCTGGACCCGATTCTTAAGCCTCTCTCTCTTAATGTTCAAATAAATTAATTAAGGCCTTAAATATTAGATACTGTTAAGAATAGCACGGCACAGCACATCACAGCACAGCACAGCACAGCTCCAGCAGCCGTTGCTTTGGAACCTGAAAAATTTCTTTATGATCTATGTTTCATTCTCACTACTGCAAAAACTTCTCACCAGCTGAGGTGTCTGAGTAATTTCTTATTTAAAAAACATGAGGTGCAGATTAGTGGCAGTGTCTAGAGGCAATGACAGCATGACTGATTTCCCAGTCATACTGTTGCTGGGCCAGATCTTTCTATCCTGACAGGCACGAGCATGAATGTATTCAGACGATCATATTCTGCTTTCCTTCATAACCAAGTCTGTTGTTGCTCACATACCATGCTGTGAGTTTAGCCTTGACCTGTAGGTTGTTTTCGTTCGCAAAGAATCAGTTAATGCAAAGGAAGATAGGAAACCGTTCAATGAACTCTCTAATGAGAACAACACAGGGCTTATTAAAACCTTTGCTATATTGCAAACCCTGCTGCAGCATTCAGAGAAGTCCTGTTCATCTCAGCATTTATGTATGAGCGCTGTCAAGGTTGCTGGTGAAATTACAATCTAACACTGTTTTCAATATTAGCAGAAGGAAATATATATGAGTTCAGCTGCTGTGCTTTAGCTTTGCCTGAGGAAAGAATTAAAATTCACCTGTGTTCACTGAAATACCGCCAGCAGTAAACCAGTAAAGGCCACACAACCTATTTGTGTATGATACAACACTCAGTTCTCTCTCCTCACACCCCAAGTATTTTTCCATTTATTAGGCAGTCTGCAGCAATGGGCTGATCTTTTCTTCTTTTTCTTTGTCTTTTTCTTAACGTAACGGGGTGCATGGCTAGAGTAAGACTTTCTGTCACGTTGGAAAATCAATTTTACATGAACTTGAAGTATATTACCAGAGGATCAGGATTATGTCGTTCTTACGACTGACTGTAGTATTTCAAGTCATTTTCACAAGCTGTGATACAGCTAACAGGTAACTTGACAGTTTGCTGAGGTAGCACGGTTAGATTTGCTGAAGAGAGCTTTAAAATATTCATTAGAGCTGTGTATTTGTGAACGGTGTCTAAAGTTAACAGCAAATGCAAGGTTAAGAATAGCCTGACTTCTCACAAGATGGAGACAGAAGCCCAGCTCCTCTCTGAATAGTGAAATTGTGTAGGTTATCGCTGTTTTAACATGACTGGAGGAATATTCTGGTTTAACGGGTTTTTATTTAGCAAAATAGACTGATCCTGATCCCAAATAAAATGATTTTTGCTGGGAAAAGTAAAGTGGCCGTTGGAGCGAGAGAATTCCCTTTCCAGAAGGGCAGAAGGCTGCCCTACGCTTAGCTGGTGTTTACTGTGAAGGTGAAAGAATAACTGCTGTGCTTTGTCACAGTTTATCTGGCCTTCAGTTTTCAACTGCAAATTCAGTGTCTCCTTCTCCCAATACATTTCCTGCATGGCCACGTTTGCCTATCCCGTATCCACACGGTGGTGTAGATTTCCTGACTTAACCTATTTCCACTTATCCCCAAAGAAGCAACAAGCAACCAAAATTATCAGGCCTTGCAAGTACTGGAGAATTACGTCTACTCAATTAGTGCTGAGCCAATAGAAATACCGTCTTGCCTGTCTTTTCAGATACATAGAGACGTGTGGCTATGTACACCTGTGGCAAGTATTTTCTTTTGCTTAATGTAACATCACTGCCCTACTAATCGTCTTTGGACAGCTGACACATGAACCAAAGAAGTTTGAAAGGATGTTTTCACGTTCACAGTTAAAGGAATGGTACTACATTTCCTGACCTCGATAATATTTTGAATTTTTTAAGTTTGGGAACTGGTGGCAAATGAGGAGGATATGTAGTGGATCAGATAGTGGTTTTATACTGTGTTTAGATTTGTGGGTTTGTTTTTGTTGGTTTATTTTTGGGGTTTGGGGATAAACTTCGGTTAAAGTTTAGTCATGAAATAACTAAATTAAAGTTGACGTTACTATATAAATTAGCATGCACTACTTTGTCATATTTATAATATATGAAAATGTCATTTCACAGGGACAGGCAAAGATGATGAAGGATGGAAAGGTTTTTAGAGTTATTCAAGAGAACTGCTGGGATCCAGTAGTACGGATTAAAGAGATGGACCTATCAGGTACCTCCACAAAGGAACTGAAATCTTTGTGTGTCATTCAGAACGTCTGCTCTGTTAGTGCATCTGAAAGTGCTTAATAACTATATCAAAATTAAAAGATTTATCAAACTGCTTCCTTAGCTTAAATCCATTAGAAATCAGTGAAAACTGATATGTTTTATACTCAGACTCAAATTGGACGTGTTCCCGTAACTTTCCTCATTTTCACATTCCCCAGATGGACTCACTGATTTCAGTGGGATTGTTAATGCAATAAGGAACTAGCTGACATAATTAAGGACTGCAGAATCTGGACTTGAAAAGAGACATTCCAGGTATAGATGTGATGTACATTAAAGAGGAAACCATTTCATTTTCATTCAAAATTCCAAAGAAACGTAACCACATGCCACAGCTGTAATTTTATCTAATAGCAGGTGTCTCTGTGTCACTAAGCAAGATTTGCAGAGTGACTGAGAATGAGCAAAGTCAATGCTTTCTTGGTTCTTACTGACACTGTAATTCCAAATTATTTTCATGAGAGAAATGCTAGATTACTAGAGATTATCTGTTCTTAGACTGAGGCCAGAATAATTCTCTACATCACTTCCTAAGTAAACATAACTTCAGTATCTTCTCCAAATTATCAAAGAGAACAAGCATCTGAATTATTTCAAAGACCAGATATATTATAAGTAATACCCCCATGATCATTATTTCACTTTTCTAATGGGATAGCATGTTAGAAGATATTTGGGTTCTTTCTCCTAATGAAGGTTTACTCTCCAACACGTAACATAAGTCAGTCTAGGAAAACACGACTCATATAGCTTTCAACTGCCTTCTTGTCACCCTGGAGAAGAACTTCAGACTCCAAATACCAGACATCTAAGTGGGAATGGGTGCTGCTTTGACTGGATTGTAATCATTTCCCTGAGTTAACGCACGGATTTTTTGGTGTTTACTATGGTACTCAATGGCAGTGTCAATGCCCTTGGGCATTTTTCCTTTTGAAATATTTCCTGCAGCACTAGTGGCAAGTTTCTAATCATTCTGCCCATCTAATTGCTGTACATAAAGGAAAAGATAGGAGCAATTTTTCAGCTTTTTGCAACAACTGTCCCGAAAAGAGAATGTATCAGAAAACCAAATAAAACCAACGCCGCAGTACTTCTACACCAACTAAACAATGCTCACTTGCTTAAAATAATAATAGTAATGATAAAGTGTGTGTTACAGCACCATCTGGTGACGTGCACCATAAAAATATCCCCTTTTATTACAGCACTCCAGAGACACAGGTATCGGTTAATTAAGGGTGAAAATAAAAGAGTACGTAGTGTTTTCCATTCCTATCATTCTTCTAATTATAAAGACTGTGGGCCATGTTTATTCCTTTCAGTTTACATAGCTCTAGCTACTTAATGCAAAGGCAATTTTATGTAGCACAGACTGACATAGAATCACACTCCAAAAAGTAAACTTCCAAGTACATCATCATTTTTGAACAAAGATACAGGGAGTCCGCATGCTGAATAAAGCTAGCATCACTCACTGTAAGGTGTTATTAACTCAGAGAGATAACTTACAGCACAGTGGCCAAAAGACTGTTGTGCACTGCCCCGGAATTCCTGACAATAGCAAGAGATGGTAGCCAACGTAACAAAGAGACAAATTGGTTCCTATAATCCTATGTCCTAGGTCTAGTCAGTGTACAAATCTGTCTTGATTAACTCAAGACAAACTTAAGACAAACTGTAAAGATTATTCAATAAAACAAGCTGCCATTTCTTACTATTCTTGCCTTGTGAAACCCTTCGAAGAAGTGCGTCCTACTTCAGCAGTGAAACCAAACTTGGTAAAATGCACTTAAGTGCATGATTGCGGTGGTATGGTGAGTCATGATATGCCTGGCATTAAGGTATATCATCTGCTAATCAGATTGCACCAGGAGGATTCAGGAAGTTAAGTGAAATCATATTTGGAATATAAAGCAGAGGTTTTTTCCATGCTGATTTACCTTTCCCCTAAATTTAGTATCTGGGAATGTTCAGCATAAAAATCTACCTTTAAGGTTGTGTAAAAATGGATTGAAATCAGATATAAGCATATTGTGAGCACAATGGAGAATGTTCTAATTGAGTGCCCAGTAGCATATAAGCAGAGAATATAAATCAGGTTGTACTTAGATAAATAATGTAGACCTAATCTTTAATCTCCAAAACACCACTGTTGTGCATAATATTAATCAGATCTTGCAAAAGAGATGCCTGAGTCAGCCTTCCCTTATTTCCTACTTAAAATACAGAGAGGGGTATATGATTTTGTTAAAAATTTGAGTGTTTTATCAGGGCCATTGGCTTAAATTCTTGTAGGGTTCTTCTGCCATCTTTTGAATTAGTATTTTTATTGCTTACAACCAAGTTAAATATTTAAAGGCACGATAGAAGATGTGCATAAATATTACAATATGAGACAGTGCTGCAATCAGACATAAAGAAAAATACAGTTTTGCATGGAACTGCTGAATAGAATCATGGACTCCTTAGAGTTGGAAGGGACCTTTAAAGGTCATCTAGTGCAATTCCCCTGCAGTGAACAGGGACACCCATAGCATGATCAGGTGCTCAGAGCCTGGTCCAGCCTCACCTTGAATGTCTCCACAGCTGAGGCTTCCACCACATCTCTGGGCAACCTGTGCCAGTGTCTCACCACCCTCACTGTAAAAGATTTTTTCCTTGTATCTAACCCAAATCTCCCCTTTTTAAGTTGGAAACCATTTCCCTTTATCCTTTCACTACAGACCCTGCTTAAAAAGTCTGTCCCCTTTAGATACTGGAAGTCCTAATTACTATATGTTATTTACTCTGCTGTCAGTTTACTAGGTTTGATAGGTTCATTCCTGTAAACTTTCACACGCAGTGGTATAGATTTGTGTTTGAGCAGAAACCAAACAACATGGAGTTAATTCTCTTTGTTGCTAACATCAAAATTATTTCTAACAACAGACAAGACTTTCTTGCACCTAAAATCCCATTAGTCCAGAAAGAAGATGAATAAAACCTAACACAGTGTAGCTTTGGGAAACATTTTGGAAAACACTGTTTAACAACCAAACCATCGTTAAGAAAACACTGTTTATCTTTGAGCTAATTTACATATTTATTCTATTATGTATAAGAAACAGGACCCAAAGCAAACAAGATACTGCATACTGTTGGTTTAACATTCACTTACATGCTATTTTACTCAACTTCACACCTGCTTAAATCCAAATACACCGCTCAAATCAAAGTACATGGTTTCACAAAATAATCCACTGTTAGTATGAAAGCTTTCTCTTTCTTTCTCCTTAGCAAAAATATTCCAATCCTAATAAGCTGATACACCGCAAGATTTATTACCATGACTCTCAATTAGCAAAAAGCAGATTGTATCCAAACTAAAGTTATCTCATTCTTTCTTTCCATTTCAGCTGTTGCTTTCTATGCTTCTGCCTTTCAATCCAAAGTGCTTTCTTATTTTTAACATTTTATCAAATGAATGGCACATTAATAACTGTTTTTTTCTTTCTCAGGAGTTACAGTCCAAGTCCTTTCCACTGTCCCTGTAATGTTCAGTTACTGGGTAGGTTCCTACCAGCATTTTTTGTTATTCATATGCTACAAATTTATTTTAAACTAAATGTAAATTACGTGACACATATGTATATTATGTAGAGCACAGACGTAAATGGGGAATTGTTCTGCTGAGAAAAACAAAAGAAAAAATAGTCCAGTGATCAAAAGAGCCGGGAGGGTGTCCTGGCAAAGTTCCACTCTGGAGTCCATCCTGTAGGAAAGAAGGAGACACTGATAGAATTGCTGCTGGGGCTCTTACGTGGGGTAGCTGGAAACATGGAGAAAGAATTCCCAGAGCACAAACCGCTGGTTGGCAGGAAGATGGACTGGTGGGCTGGTTGCATGAAAGTTGGGCAGCAGACGGTATGTTCACATGCACTAAAAATTCAAAGATGTATTTGGGACTTTGTCTCGCTTTCTTTTAAATGTGCCATGGGAGGAGAACCCAGAATCCTTTGAATCTTAAAATCCAGTGGCAAAATTAAGTTAATGTATTCCCCTCCCCGCTTGATCTTGTATGCATCAAAGAAGTAGGAACCGTCTGGTGAGCGATATGATGCTCTAAATACATTCTCAGTTTGAATGTTTAGGTATGTGCAGAAGTCACGATGTAGTTTGCAAACAGATAAAAGTTATTGTGTTAGGCCCTGTATAAGCAGTACTACTGAACCTTAAATTCTTTAAAATTTTACACTGATATTTATGGGATTTTTTTCCATTAAGTGTGTATTAGAAAAAAACCTGGAAATGAATTGTGTGGATATTGCAGTTTTTAACTAGAATTATAGCTGTTACCTGTTTCTAAATGTTGGAGAGCTTTGCTCTGTTTTCTCTGTAAAAGCACCACGCTACAGCATCCCACGGCTTTCAGATTTTTCTCTTCAGTTTCCATGATAGGACAGCAAATATTCATTGCAATGTTTGAAAATGATTTGCTCAGGTTTTCGCATTTAGAACAACAAAAACAAAGGATGGGTTTACACAAAAGACCAGGTACTTCAGTGCATCAACAGCCTGGGCCTTATCATGCTCTTCCTGAGTGCTGAAGGCAGACCAGTTGATATAATATTCAAGGCAAGAGGAACTGTAGTCAGAGGATTTAAAACAAAGCAAAGTTTGATTTCCGTTCATTCAGAACTGTAAAGTAAATTTCAGTTTCAAGCCCTGTCTCTGATTTGTTTGCAGTGACATTTATCCAATATCTTCCAAAGGTGATAACATTTGAGGACTATATTTTAATGTACTATTCTGCTTAATATCTTATCAGGCGAAACCTCAGGACACTTTAGATCTATCCCAGATGTTAAATAATGACTTAGCTGATACAGTAAGAAAGTACCCCAAGAGGTTTATTGGCTTGGGTACGTTACCCCTACAAGCTCCAGACCTGGCTGTGAAGGAAATGCATCGGTGTGTGAATGAACTTGGATTTCCTGGAGTACAAATAGGATCTCATGTCAATGAATGGGACCTGAATGCACCAGAACTCTATGACATTTATGCTGTGAGTAAATGTTTCTTTCCTTATTTGGGGGAATGCTGGGACATGGAGTTCTATCTAGAAGTATATTGATACGTATTCAATCATCAGCTAAATCTATAGATACATTAAAACAATTGACCGTTCTAATCTGCTCAGTGTAAATGAAGGAATTTGCAAAAGACTCTAATTTTATTCAATGTCTTGGAAATGAAGCGACTAAGAACATTCATTTAAAATTGCACATTTTTTTAAAGAACGAAGAGTGCATCTCCAATGTTTTTAATTGGTGAATTCACTAATCCAGCCCGCTTAGACCAGGGAGATAACACTGAAGTCTGAAAATTCTGTCTTTGAGCCCAAGTTTCTTATTTACCCAAGTGGAATCAGCACAATCCCATCTTCACACCATGTACTTACATCTGACTAATCACTAGTTGATTAGATTTATCAGTCTGCCAAGCCACTTAGTGAGTTGCTATTTTCAATTTACAAACGTATATAACCATTACTCCTTAGAATCCAAAAGCTGCATCTTTATTTATATAAGTGTGGGTAAATAAACCCAATTTTTTCCAAAGTGTGACAATCTCCTTAGCAACAAGAGGAGGTCCAGAAATAAAACTGACAAAACAAACCTGTTAAATCCTGGTGGAGAGTATGAATGACTCTATTATATACTTAAATTTAAGCACATGGCTAAATAACTCAGTCAGGATCAGTATCCTACACTGTTCCTCTGTTTTTCTTTCCAAAGTTATCAGTAGTTTTGGAAAAATGAATGTATTTGTGTGGACATGGTTTCTTGATCAAACGCAGCTCGATTTCTAACTCAGGGTGGATTAGGAAGAGTTAAAAGATTTTTTAAGCCAATCGGAGGGCCAAAGAGGACAATGCAGTGCAACCACAATGAACACGAGGGAAAACTTGCTTACTTTGAGGGTTATAGAGCACTGGAACTGGCTGCCCAGAGAGGTTGTGGAGTCTCCTTCTCTGGAGATATTCAAGACCTGCCTGGACGCCTACCTGTGCAACCTACTCTGAGGAACATGCTTTAGCAGGGAGTTGGATGATCTCCAAAGGTCCCTTCCAACCCCTATGATCTGATTCCCGAATGCAGCTGGAACAACTGTATAAAACCACCAAATACAGTTCTATAAAACATTGTGAGAATTGATCTTCACATGTGAAATAAAGCCAAAAGGATCCTACTTTGAACCAAGTTTGATAATGCAGAATGACTGACGTTAAAAAGTACTTTTGTACCACATTAGTGTGAGGAACACTTGGCTTTCTACACAGATATTGTCATCCATGTTCCCAATCCTGTAGTCTCAAAAAGAACTTTGAATCTGAGTGAGGACTTCAGGATAAGGTAGAGAGGAGTAAATAAAGCAAACTAATGCTTATAGTTGTTACTTCTGGGCCTACTTACAGTGCTAGTACTAATGCTCAGTACGATTTTGCCGGAAACCTTTAAAGCATGACTAAAAACTAAGATGTATTTTGGTAAGATTAAGAAAAGACTTACTTAGATTTGTTACTTTTGCTGCAGGCCGCAGAACAATTAAATTGCTGTCTTTTTGTACACCCCTGGGACATGCAGCAGGATGGAAGGATGTCCAAATACTGGTTTCCTTGGCTGATAGGTGAGTGTATATTTATTTTGCTTGATCTACATTTACTAACTGTCACTGGATCACGCCCAGAAGATTGTTGCGATTGTACCAGTACAGAGAAAAATGACATGCTTTTTCTTTAAAATCAAGCACTACGATTATATCTGCTGTGGAAATCCAGCAGGCATTTCTTTTTAAGCCTGTATAGTTTGCCTAACTTTTTGTATCTAGAACTGACGTTAATAAGGCTAGAAATAGAGTACAGAATTCTCTCTTGTCCTAAATAGAGAGAGCAAATGACTAGGGGAAAATCAACCGTCTCTGAAGTGCAGTCCCAAAAAATAACACAAGTAAATGAAGAACAAGTAGAGTGAGCAAAAACGAACACTATTTCCTAGAATCTCTTTGGACTATTTCCTAGTAATAGATTGACTGGTGAGGAAATATTGAATCTAACTTCATACCAACAATAGTTGAAACAACCTGTACTTTGGAAGATCCCCAGGGATGTAGAGAATTCATTTGGTTTCTCTTTTATTCCCCATCAGCTGAGTAAATGAGGATGACACTGTATAACAGGAAATACGTTAAATTGCTACTTAGAAATTTTTTAGATTGATTCCACCCTCACTTACTCTTTTTCATGGTTTCCAGTGGAGATGTTCTGAACTATATATACAATATGCAAATGATGCATATTCTGAAAAGCATAGTGCCCCATCCAAGAGTGCATTATTTTAATACAGTATCAGTTGGTCTTACTCAGAGAAGGCTCTACAAAACAGACTTAAAAAGAGAATAAAATTGTTACATCTTCCCACCAGCATTAATAATCTGAAAGATTTTCCTAATAAGCCCATAAGGCTTTGCATCTGAGAGTATAGTACAGACATGAAATAAAGACACCCTTTTGGGCTGGATAGGTATTGTTTCCCCCTATAAGAGGGGGACCTCAACAGTTCCTAATTTCCAAGCTGGATGTCTAAAGTTATGCACCAAAATAAGGTGATATTATAAATATATCAAGTGTGCTCAGAAACTGAGACTTGATGTTGAAACCTAAATTGTTGCTAGGTGCCTAACACTGAGTATCCAAGCTACCCAGTGCAAAAGATGGAGATTAGGTATTGTGGGAATACCATGGGAACTGACACCACATCGTATTAAAACCTGTGTTGGAATATGCACCAACACAGCTGCCCCACTTTTTACATAAAGGAAGCACAGGTGAAAAGAGAACTTGGCCTACTCCAGACTTGTCTTTGAGCTAGTAAAGCTGGGAAGCCAAGTCAGTACTGTGCAGTTCAGGACATACTCAATGCTCATGCCTGCCAGCTGACCTCACGGTATAAGACAAAATGTGGGCTTAGAATTCAGCTGATTTTAGCTTCTAGTTCTGTGCCTTCATTTCAATTAATTAGTGTTGAAGGCCGTGGTCCTTTAACAGAAATAACGCATAACCTTTGGCAGCTGCTCTGTAACTGTTATTTTTTCAGTAGGCTCAAGGCGTATTGAAGAAAATGAAGATAACACTTAAAACTCAAGGTTTGGCTCGATAACGCTTTCTTTATTCTTAGGCATGCCAGCAGAAACAACCATGGCCATTTGCTCCATGATTATGGGAGGAATTTTTGAAAAGTTTCCTAAGCTGAAAGTTTGTTTTGCTCATGGAGGTAAGCAATACACTTGTTCTTTAGCTGAGCAGAGTACAATTGTATTTTCTGGTATGCCAGACAATGGTGTGACTACTTTAAGCCTGCCCCCCCCACTCAGCACTATTAGCACAGTGACAATATCTGCCAGATAGGTTGCTCATATGAACATTTGCTATCATATTTCAGCCTGTGTTTGAATTGCTATGACAGCCTTTAAGGAAAGTGAGAAGTAAAGGGAGGCAGGAGGCAGTTTATGGGTAGGGAGCAGTAAGAATCTGGGTGTCACTGTAGCGAAGAAGTGTGAAAACAGAGAAAAGAAGGTAATGAAAGAGAATGAATGAAAAAATGCCGGTCCAGAGCCCTTCTTCTCTAGTTAGTTAATAATAAAACTTAGGTATCTCCGTTTTCCCTCCTACATATTTTCAGTTTCTGTTGCTAAAAATTTCTCCTTGCAGGAGGTACTTTTCCATACACAGTGGGGCGAATCTCCCATGGATTCAACATGCGCCCTGATTTGTGTGCGGTGGATAATAAGATGGATCCAAGAAAATACCTTGGCTCATTTTACACAGACTCTCTTGTCCATGATCGTGGGGCACTAAGGCTCCTAACAAGTGTAATAGGAGAGGTGAGTTTTCATGCTTCCAGAAGCAGGTGGGTCATTCTGGATTTAATTCCCTCTGTGAAATAGCAAAAGGAGAGAAGAGTAAAAAAGCAGAAAGAAGATAACATATTCACCCAGAAAAAAACAAAACCTAAGCTATTACAAACTGATGTGCTTATGCAATGTTGATAATGTTCCTTACTATAATGAGATCTTTAAGTGGTGGTTTTAATCCAGGAAATCATCCAGTGTGAACCCTAGTTCACAGAGATTAGTTCCTTGTGCGAGGTTGATCAGGATTTAGGATCCAAGGGAACGGCACGGAGCTGTGTCAGCGGGGAAGTCAGGCTGGGTGTGAAGAACAGATCCTTCACTGGAGGGTGCAGGGCAGCGATCATGGCACTGAGCTGCTGGAGTTAAAGGAGCGTTGGACGCTGCTCTCAGACACAGAGTTTGGATTTTGGGCGGTCCTGTGTGGAGCCACGGGCTGGACTCAGTGATCCTTATGGGATATCCTGTGATTCTAAGGTGAGACTGAAAGCAAAAACAATCGTTTGGAGCCTCACTTTCAAATGGCTTAATTGCATACTTCTTCAAGAGCATATATGAAGAAATCAAATAGTATTTCAGCTTGGAATGTTGTAGGCATTAGAAAGTTAGTATTACAGCACATTTCTCTGGGGATCCTGCAAACAATATTTTAATCATTAGAGTAGAAAGTGAAGAAATCTTTATGCTTCAGCAGCCTGTTTAAATCATGTACAGTGTGGATCACAAAAATCCAAGGCCATTCAAATAACTTCCTTTTATTAGTCACTCAAATGATTGCTTCTTATTACTAAATGTCCCAGGAAGTGTGGAAGATGGTATGAGGTTTATATTTGTGTCTTGTTCTCCGGAGCTCACCAGATAACAAAAACAGAAATACAAACTCTCAGCATCAGTTTTCTTGTCAACAGTGGTATTCTTACTTCCTGTGTATTAGTTCGTAGGCTCACGTAGTACTTTCCTGGGTATGAGGCTGCTGTCATCAGGGGCTCTTATAGGACCACAGTTCAGAAGAACAGCTGAGCCAGGTGTTTTCTTTCTTTCTAAAGAAAAGTCACTGCTGTTTCCCATTTTCATCTCTAACAATGTGAGCAGGGTTGCTGAAATAATTCTATACTAGAAGTCATGCAGCAATGCCTTGCCGAGGCCAAAAAATAATACAGCAGAATAAACAATTGCTTTTCTATACCCTGGTACTCTGAGCCCAAATCTTTTCCATTTGAAATCCATCGGTTTTCAGTATGTGCTGCACTGCAGTTTTTCAATAGGAGTTCTGCCTGCGGCTTCCCTGCAGTACTTCTGCTTTTTAGGAAAACTGCATTTGAAAATTCATGAAAAATTCAACACGGACAGCATATGTACAGCCTGAAACAATACTGTGAGAAGTTCTGTAAAGTGTATATATACATTGTGTGTACATACACATGCGATAACACTACGGCTATAAGGAAAGGAGGGAGAATGTCTATTTCTTAAATCCATCATGAATCAAAAATAATTTGGAGGAGCAGCCCCCTAAAATGTCCTAAGAAGTGATAATGCAGCCTTACTTACTGTAGAAACAAGTGAAACTGCTTGGAAAGCAGTACATTTTCTTTCTCTTTTTCATAGCCTACGGCATCTTATCCTTGAAGAAACATCCACATCACGTTTTCCAGCCTTACTTTATTGCTATGAAAATTTCTAAAATCTCTCTTTTTCTCATTGAATTTGATATCCTCACATAACACCATTTCAAGTGTCGCTAATACATGAAGTATTAGCAGAATAACAAGTATAAGATAAATAAATTCTGGGCTAAAAACAATGTGATTGGGTCTCACGCATGATACTGTGACTTTATAAACTGAAGGTCTGAAATAGGACAGCTCTCTGGAGTACAGCTAAGAGCTGTGCAGGAAGGGCATTGGTGTGTGCACAGCTCTCCACACACATCCCTTCAGGTCCTTGGGGAACAGCCACTATTTGGCATCAGAACGTCATGTGGGCCTTGAGCTTATGAATATTAACATCCAGCTGCAGCTCGGGGTCGCATGTGTTTAATCTCATCCATCCTTATTTCGGGGTACAGGTTAATTTGAGACTATCCCAGTTAAAGGAAGCCAAAATAAACATTTCTGAGAAATCATTTTGTAAGACCGCAAAATTACTCCCGGTGATGGAGCAGCACGAACACAGCTAAACAAAAATTCCCCACTGCTACCGGGTATCAAAAGTGAAGAACTGAGTTGACGGACGATTAAATGATGCAGCTTCGCTCTGCAAAAATTTCCCCGTGGTGATTCCTTGAGAGCCATCACCAGAAGGTAACAAACAATTGCAGTCCAGAAGCTGGAGCTGAACTGGCTCTAGCAATCTGGTCTTTCCTGCAGATGTATCCTGAGAGCAGGAAAGAAGGCAAATGCCATTTTTCACTAAGGGGAAGGACCCAAAGAATCTCTGAGATTCATTTTAAGACTCTGTACTACTGTGAAACATAAAAAGCCGTGGGGTTCATTGAGGTTATTCATCAGCCACATTTACCCTTCCAAAAAATGAGATGCTTTATTGAGGTACTGGGCCTTAAGGGTTCCATGCAAAATGAACTTTATTGATATCCTTCGGCATAACATGATAATAGATAACATGCTAGGAGCATTGTTCATCTGCAAAGACTTAGAGGGCTTCGCTGAGGCCAGCTGGATAAAGACAAGGATTGCAATCCTCATTTCTATAGATGGGTTCAAACTGATGCTCAGATTATAAAGGGCCTAATAAATAGCAGCAATAATGCTGCTTCTAGATTTTCTCATTATTTTACAGCTCTAAATTTTGCTGCCTATGAATAGATCACATAATTAGCTGTGTAACACTTTAAGCTAGAGGAAAATGAAAACAATGATTAAAATAAGATATGCAGATTATTCCAATGAGGAGGTGGGATCTCTTTCTTTGAACCTTAGACAAGAACGTACAAGCCTTTCTGGCCTACTTAACCTTAACTGTTAAGCATCTGGGAAGGTATTGGGTTTTCTTCCCCTTTACTAAGAAATCCACTGTCTAACATAAAGCTATTATGCTTATTGATTTGGTTTTTTAATATGGCATACATTGGTATTTCATATGTTCAGAAAATGCCTCGGTATCCAACTGAACATAATAAATAAAAGAAGGTATTTAGCTGTTCAATTGCACACACATCCAAATATATTTCATTTAATCTGCACTCAAACTGACGCAGTAGACAGAGGGCTATAAATTCTCCTAATCTTATGGCGAGACTTTTGTAATAACATATAATACAATAGAGAACAGAACAATAGCATTCATGTCTTCTGTTGGGACTGCCTAGGTTTTGTGCAGGTTTTTTCAGAGACTCCCGGGTGACATCTGCTGGAGATAAAATACATAAGCAGCATTTGTCACAATTATTTACTAAAATAATTGAAGTAAGTTTTCTTTCATTAACGGTAACTGAGTTCAAATACTGTCCCCCAGGATTCACGAGTTTGACTTTAAATTTATGAGGCATTTCAAAAGAGGCATTCTGAATGAAAAACGTGGTTTTCAAACATGCACGTTGGCAGGAGATGAAGCTTAAAAGAAAACAGACTTCTGATAAAGTCAAGTGAGTGGGCGGTATTCACTCCAGAACAGACAACATGAGGAAATATCAGAGCAAAGTGGAGATGAACCTATCACAGAGTGGACCCACTGAGGCTCTGCCTATTGATTTTCATCTCTGATACCAGCAGTGATGCATACAGATTTTTACTGAATATTCTTTTCTCTGTCTGCTTCTTTCAGAAATAAATGAAATCATGTCATACTCCCATATATATGTTTCATACTCACAGGTAATATCCAAATGTAGTGAAAGGCAGCAGTACTTCAAAAAAAAGATAGACTTCTGAAAATGTACATGAAATCTGTACATGAGATTTAGGTTTCGTTATCTGAAGCCGAATACCAATTAAATACATGCGTTTTCAATGTATGTGTTCTTAATAATTCTTTTTTACCGTGTTTTAAGTAACACCACGTTGCAATTATTACACCTTTGGAAGTATTACAGCAGGGATCATTTTGCTTGCTGGCATACATGTTCTTCTCAAATATAAATGCACGTTTGTGTGTGTTCAGGTGCGTGTGCACTTCAGAATTTCAGGCTGGAAAGCCCAAATCCAGGCATCTGTCCTGGGTTTGGTACAGAACTCCCTGAGACGCTTCCAGACATCCGCCAGAAGCTTCCGTGGTCTTTTTGGGCTATGGAACAAAGAATAGTGGTTTGTTTTTCAATTTAAGTTCACCAATAAACTCGACTCTTTGTTTTGTAGCGTTGGGTTTTTTTCTGCAACCCAGGGACTATCTTCACATTCACTTTCATAATTCATCAGTTCCTTACCTGTTCGTACACGCGTTTCCCTGTGATTTGTTGTACATCCCACAAAGCACGAGCACTGCGTTGTTTCCTGCTACTACAAAACGTGCACTGTGTTTCTTTATTACCAGGACAGAGTTCTTTTAGGGACAGATTACCCTTTTCCACTGGGGGAACTCCAACCTGGAAAACTCATCGATTCAATGGACGATTTTGACAATAACCTGAAGGTATCACCTCTCCATTTGGGGGTGGGGTTATTTTGCTTCGATTTTGGGTGCGCTTCAGTTCGTGGGGGTTTCTCTCTGATTGGAGTACACTGATTTCTGCAAAGACTGACAGAGCCATTCTATGGCAGTTCACGAGGGCACTGCAAAGCACGGGGAAAAGCCTTCATGTTTCCGTAAGCGCACACAGACGTACGCGGTGTTTTGTCTTTGCAGGATAAGCTCAAGGCTGGCAATGCCCTGGAATTTCTGGGTCTCAGCAGAAAGCAGTTTGAATGAATGCGAAGACGTCACCCGCGGTCGAACTCCGGGCACAGCACGGACCTCCGGGAGCAGCACGGACCTCCAGACGTAACACGGACCTCTGAGGGCTGCTTCCACCCGGCGCGCACAGCCGCACTGTGAGCAATAAATGCGATGAGTGCGTTGCACACCGCGGTGCTGCTCTTGTGCACTGAGGGCGGAGGGGTCCTTTATGCAGCTCTGAAACCCCTGCTTCCACACGGGAAGCGTTAATTAAGCGTCAGAGAAAGGCAACCTTCTCGTTCTTTGAGTGCATTTGACTTTCACGGACGCGGATTTAAGAAGAAAACACGATTCCTCCGGTCCATTTAAACCACCTCCATTTACCGTGCACGCGCCTCCCGCTGAGGCCCGGCGCTGACGCCGCGATCCCACGCGGTTACCGGAACTCCCCGGTACGGTGCAGCCGCCGCCCGCGGGACGCGCAGCCCGCCGTGCTGCCAGCTTTCCGTGCCGCTTTGCCGCGGGCCCTTCGTTCCCGCGCGCCCCTCACAGCCCCGCGCTCACGCGGCGCGTGCAGACCAACGGCGGGCGGAGCGCGCGAGGGGAGGGCCGGGCCAATCAGCGCCGGGAAGCGAGGAGGGGCCGGTGCGTCATTTCCGCGCCCCAGAGAGAGCCCGGTTCTTTAGTGGGCGCGGGCCGCGGAGTTTGCGTGGCTGTTACGGAGGCCGCACTCGGAGGGTCGGCTTTCGCGCGTCACGTGCCGTGGGAGCCATGGCTCCCCGGGGGTCACGTGACGCTCCACCTCTCAGACGCGCACGAACGCGGCGGCGCTCTTGCCGCGGCGCCGCCGGACACCGCCTCGAACACCTTGTCGAGGTCGAGCCCCGAGGCCTGGGCGAAGCGCAGCGCCTCGGACACTCCCTGCAGCGCGCCCGCGATGCAGATCTGGTTGACCATCTTCGTGTTCTGGCCGGAG
>JANHGO010000071.1:58686587-58726308 GCA_024606505.1 Aquila spilogaster
CCACCCTCACAGTGAAGAACTTCTTCCTTACATCTAATCTAAATCTACCCTCTTTCAGTTTAAAACCATTACCCCTTATCCTATCAACACAACTTAAGGTCCTGACCAGTGAAGCACCATCTGATGAGGAGCAAAGGTCTAATACCTTCAAAAGAACTGACCAGTAATCCCAAGATTTGTGGTGACTAGATGAGGAGAAATTGACAGTCCCAGCAGCAAGGAGGCAATGGCAAGGATTTGGTATGAAAAGCAAGGAAGCAGCACTAGTGGTTTTGGGGGTGAAGAGGGAGGAAATGAAACCGGTGCAGATAGCAAAGCCAGAGGTGGAGGAAAAGAGGAACCACACAGTGAGAAGAATGGGGTGACAGGAAGGCCCAAATTTTTCATGCCAAGCTTGCTGATTTTTTTATGCATGCTAGTGTGTGTAGGTACATGGGTATTAATTTTAAATCTGTATTCTGGAGGAAGAGAAGAGGTGGTCCTTTGTTTTAAACTTGTCTTCCAGAACTAGAGATAGTATTCACAAAAGAGGGCTCATCAAATTGCTAATCAGATACATGTTATCTAGGGTACACTTCCCTGCACTCCATATTCTGAGCTGGCTTTTTCCTTGATTCTTTATGTGGAATGTAAGAGGCTCCAGGCTGGAAAGGGGTAATCTAATATAATAATGTTCAACTGTAAGAAGGAGTGTAGAATACAAGCTGGACAAACCAGATCAGTTAGCCTGGGCCAATAATGGAACAGTATCCAAGGCCAAGAAAACACGTAAATACTAGCTTAGTATTAAACAGGTCTTTTAAATTCTCATGGTGGTTGAACACATAATAGAAAAATTGTTAAGCTTGTGCTTAACGTTGTTTCTGAGTTGGGCTTTTGTGAAGAGGACATACCAATGCCACTTGTAAAAACTTAGCAAAAAACATTGCCATAAATTCAGGCTGTTAAACTATTTCTGTTTTCTATTTAAAACTTTATTTTACTTATGCTACCTCCTGAGCTTTAATAAACTATAATTTTAATTGTCCTATGCAGTGCATGGCTGTAGATAATGCAATATGACATAGAAGTGTTTATGGTTTGTATTTGCCTGTGATGGTCAATATGATTCAACTCTGTTGTAACACCGATATAAAAAAATATGTCATGATACCTGCCTTCTACCACAAAGCTATTAAGCATTTTGGAAGCCTACATCAGTAGGGTGGGTGGCAGGAAATTTTGGACAGGCATCATCCATCTTCTTCCTAACACTAATCTCTCCTTTCTTAATCCCCCAGCTCATGTTGCAGAGGCCAGACTGCCCACAGGTGCATTGCTGTATGATGGAGACTGTAACACAAGTTAATGCTGGTGGTAATATCTGTCATCACCTGTCACACTGAGGTATGGGACCATTTACTTATTCCAACCAATTCAAGCTCGCGCTCTGTTCTTGCAAGATCTTGCATTTACCTGGGGGCTATGCTATTCTCCAGTTTTTTGCTATGAACAGAGGGAGGCACCACCAACTAGAGAGGACGGGTGCATATGTTTGGAATTGCAGTAGTATCCTGCAATAGTATCTGTACTTCTAGTCAGTGACCAACAGCCAGGCTGTGGAGGGAAGAGAAGCCAGGAGCAAATACTTCACAGCTGGCTCCGTAGGGGATCCTGTTTCATTCCTGGCAGCACAGG
Source organism: Aquila spilogaster (assembly GCA_024606505.1). Lineage (NCBI taxonomy): Eukaryota > Metazoa > Chordata > Aves > Accipitriformes > Accipitridae > Aquila > Aquila spilogaster. The sequence continues at coordinate 58,688,265 of JANHGO010000071.1, forward strand.
TCTTGATAAACTCGTGATTCCACTGGACCTAACTATAGGCATCCAGACATTGATGTCTGAACATTATTATTTCTGGTTCCCAAAGGGCAAAATATACTTGCAGTGTACATAGCTTTTATGTTAGGAAAAAAAAGAACAATCTGTCCCCACCCCAACAAACCAATAAAAGAATTAAATATGAAGTCTCCGTGGGAACATAGCACAGGGTCCATCTTGCTGTGGTGGCCCTCCTTTGCTATTTCCTGAAAGAGGCAGCACGCACAAAGTATAGTAATACAGGTAAGAATGAAACAAATTCTGAGGTTTTGAGTGAACTACAGAGAAGCACATAAAACAGACTAATTTAAGAAGTCATTTAACTATATTTCAGTTATATTGTTGAAGTGCCTGCAAACTGTGCCTACAAACTGCAAGTATGGTTAGGATATAGTTCCACTGAATTAGAGCAACTGGTTTCCTTTTGTCACTTGAGATGAAGAGACTGAATGTAGGTTTTAGTTTGTTAGTAATATTAGAAATTAATTATTGTTAATGTATTATTGGTTAATTTTTATAAGCACATATATTTTGTTACTAGGATCCAAAACTTGAGAGTTTACAAACGGTATCAAATCTTATTACTAACTAGCAGATTTTCATATGAAAAAGGTTAGTGACAAGGACTTCCTTTATTATTTGGTAAGTGGTGAGCATTTGCTGAAAATCAACATACGAATCCTAGTATTTGAAGTGTGTATTCTACATTGTGATCCAAATGGTAGCACTTCAAGCCCCCAGGAGATTTTAATATATCCAGTTGTTTAGGAACATACAGCGGAGATGAGCAAGTGTGTTAGAAAAATAGATATTTGGAAGCATGTAGTTTCTTCTGTTCCTAAAAATGCTGCATCACTAGAGACAAAGGAATTTTAGAAGACCCGTTCACCAACCAGCAAATTGTATGAATAAAACATTCATTACAGATCCACCGTACTTAGCAGCAGTTCAACCCAGTTGTACTTTGACATTGCAGCGTCAGCTACAAATTCAAAGAGCACAAGCTTGCGTCACTTACCGCAGGCAAAATCCATTTCAGTCAATATGAAATAAGTGCTCTATATTGCAATCACTGCTTGGTGCTCCACTTAATGCACTACAAATTGCAACCTGTAGTATTCACAGTGAACTGCCCAAATATTATTAACAAATTCATGATTTATAATGTAGTTCTCTTTTTTGAGGTACCATACTGACATGGGCAATCAGACATAATCCAAAACCAGCATTTTAAACTGCCCTTGCATTTAATTACTGAACTCTGGGCAAAGTTTACCTGTAATTCCTCATTTAAATTCATCTGTCTTTCCAGTGGCTCAAAACTACTTTTTGAACCATTGCTTGATATATATCTTCTGAAATGACTGGATTTCCTGGTGACTTCCGTGGGCTTTCTGTTGGGTTCAAAATGGTTAATTATAATGAGTACTTCGAAAACACCTGCAATATTTTTAGATCGTAAAAAAGTTAACATGGAATATTAGGTTGAGATGAGTAGCAATGTCCTGAAGGCGAAAATACATCTGATTTAGGAAGTGGCTTTGTTTATGACCTTCACACTCAGAAGTGAAGTTTTGATGGATCTGCAGTACAGTCCTGGCTGTAGCTGTGACCAAGAAAGTGCAAATTTCTTCATCTTTTTCAGCAAATAAAGAAAAAAAAAAACAAGCAAATTAGTAAAGCACACTTAAACACAGCCAGGAGGTCATGGATCTTTTTTAGTAATTGTGAAGAAGGTTGTTCATCCTGAGAGGATGTTGTTAAATTCCAAAAGTTGGAATTAAAAAGACAGTACCTGCTTTTTCCCAAGAGGAAAACTGAGTATGATAATTGATAAAAGAATTCAAGTTGCAATGTTAGTTCTACATACATCAGCAGTTGCATTGGATTAAGTCTTTTGTCTGGATTTTGTATGGCACAAATTGTAAATCAAAGTGCACCTTACAGGCTTCTCAGTGAAAAGAAGTTTGTTTTCTAAAATGGATAACATGATTGTTTACCCGTGACCATAGTATAAATTTACTGAATCATTTTTGAAAACACACACTTTAAGACTGTAACTTGGTGGAGCTTTTATGCTTCCTAGAGCATATGGAACCAAAATGACTCCTCAGTGGAGTCCTTGAGTTAGCAATCTGGACTCACTCCACAGTGCTTTCAGTATAAATCGTGAAACCACTCTTTCTGTGCTCTCTTTGCGTGCATATAATAGTTAGTAGAGCTTGTTGCATGTAAATATAAGCAGGACTGAGGTGAACACTCAGGTATGAATGCAGCTATTAGCATGTGCTTAACTTAGTAGTGCTACCAATTCTAGTGGTCCTACTGTGTTTTAAAGTTAAGCTTGAATTTAAATATTTATTGGCGAACATGAATCAAAGCATATGTTTCCATTTAGAATAGAACACTCCCCAGGAAAGGCAAACCATAGGTATCTTATTGGGGAAACAAAAGATCTTTCTTAAAAGCCATGGTAAAAATGTTAATGAGTAGCCTTCTAAAGGAGAAAAGCCAATACAACAGGTAATATTCTTTCCTATTCCACTTGTGGAACTCACAGGCTAAAATAAAATTATCAGAGCTGGGTGACTGAATTCAATCATGGTGTAAGCCCACCAAATTGAGTTTTCTAGTCAGTGATGGATTTAGCTTTGGGATAATAGTTATTTGTAAGAGTAACCAGGATTTGCAAAACTTTTCTTTTAGCTGAAGCATTATTTCTAGAGGTGTTCTGTGTTATTAATACACAGTCTTATGTTGCTTTACATGGTTGGTTTACTAAAGTAATCCAAGTCCTAGCCACTGTCATGCTAGGACTTGAAATAAGTGGGCACATCAACCATGTATGTAACTATGCTTTTTTACCTGCTATGTAAATGTCTTACTGCATATTTCTAACTTATTTGTTAGTCAAGACTAGATTGAAATGCATAAAGCGTTTTGAAAGATTACTGATTTGATTTTGTATTTTGGAATAGAGCATTCGTTTGGGGACAAAGTTGTTATTTGTACCGGGATTTTATTTTTAAGACTTATAGTGTAAAAAAAAATAAAGGATATTCATCTATTGAGATTCATCTGATGAGTTGAGAGCTATATCTAGTAATGATGGGGCGCAACTTTCAGACAGAAGGTTAGTGATAGATTGGATATTAGGAAAAATTTCTTCACTAAAAAGGTTATCAAGCATTGGAACAGGCTGCCCAGGGAAGTGGTTGAGTCACCATCCCTGAACATATTTAAAAGATGTGTAGATATGGTGTTTAGGGACATGGTTTAGTGATGGGCTTGGCAGTGTTAGGTTTACGGCTGGACTCGACAATCTTAAAGGTCCTTTCCAACATCACTTTAGCTGAAGAGTAAAGAAATGATCAGATAATTTGCAAAGAAATTAGGTACCAATTTTGCTGTCTGGTTAACACATTAGTCAGAATTTTGCAGTTTGGATATCACTTTTCAATCAAATTACTAGGTAAAACAAGTTCCCTAGCAATACTTTTTTTTGTGTTGAACAGTTACTCGTTAAGTTACCTTAACACTATGAACTGCTAATAGGATATCCTGTAAACCTTTACTAAATAACAGTTCTGAGTCTGTGGAGCAGCAGTATGGCCTCTTCTGTGGTACAGAAATGCAGTCTGACCTGTAGCATCACCTTCTGATTTAACTGTAAATTCGCTTATGACCAGACAACACAGCAATGCTTCCAGCAGTATTCATATTAGATTTGCTTGAAGTAATGCTAACCATCACGTAATCCTCCGTAGTGCTAGTCTTCACTCAGGGACAACACCAGTGGGAGAGTATGAGTATCATGACTATCTCCTTATAGTCCCCCAGCAACAGACGGTATTTTTTCCAACTGACAGCATTTTCTGTGAGATGTTTGCATTAAGGTGGTAATCAGTAGGCCGAAAGTTTGCTTTGACTGCTGATACGGCTTCTGTGGAAGAAGCGGAATGAGTGAAAGGTTCAATATTTGGATCTTTCTTAATTCCTGTGATAATCTGACCTGTATTCTCACTCAAGTCTATAATTTTAATATCTTGTGGATTTCAAAAGAAACAATTTTAAGGCATAAATCTGATCTTGGAATTAATGTATGTGGAGAAATAAATTCTGAAACTTAAAAGATAGAAAAATATTTGTATCCAAACTCAGCAGGTGAAAGTAGGCTCCAGAAATCATCTGTGGAGGCATTCCTCTGCCAAGCACCATCCTCCAGATGAATGAATAAATGCAGCTGCAGTACTAACCCCTAAACATTTACATCATAAACATCTGCATAGTTGGAAAGGTCTTTGCTTTGGCGCTCACTGCTGTAATCTACAGATATCAATATTCCTGCCTCTCAGAAACTCAGTAAATGCATCAGTCTAAAGCCATGGCCAACCACTTGGCCAACACTTACTGGGAGCCAGGGTTTCATCTTAGTCCCTTGCAGAAGATCTCTTTGGTGACAGGGATTCACAGCTACTCAGAAATGATGGAACATAAAACTTCATGCTCAAGCAGACCTTGAGGACCCAGGAAGAAGCCTGTTTCATTAGCCCAGTGCTAGGACCACAGAGGAGGCATAAGCACATTTCTGCAGTGTTCTAGAGGCAGGTGTAGGAATTTGTTGAAGCAGCTGAACGAATTCGGATACTAGGTTTTTCTCTTGGTTCCTTGGCTTCCTTTCTGAAGCAGTAAAAGCTCTGAGAAGACAATTCTTATCCCCAAAATTCAGATACCCCCAAACAGTGGCACAGAGAGGCCTCTGCAAGGAAAGCTGGGGATTCGAGTATCTAGCACACAGGGAAAAAAGTTGTTAAAACAGCATTTGGCAACAGTTACTACTTATTTATTTATTTTAGACACCAACCTTCCAAATAATTGCAATAATCTCAGATGTTACCATGGGGTATTAACTTGAAAATTATGACTTTTTAATATCAGTATCTGTAGGCTCCATTCCATCTGTTTTTTTTTGGCCCACATTTATGCTACTGATGTCTGTCTGGTTGCTCCTGCTGCATAAGAGTGACGCTTGGCCTGATACGTGCTTAAATAGAGTCTTTTTTATTTGTTTGTGTCTACACATGGAAAAAAAAATTCTATTTTATTTGTACTCACACTTTGGAAAATTTCTATCTAATTATCATTTTTGATAGAACATTTCTATGCAAGATAAATGCATGGTAATTGTAAATTGCAGAATTGAAATCGTAGTATATTAAGAGAATAATTATATTATTTAAAAGATAGCCATATATTTTCTTTGGTTTAGAATACTAGTTGAGTTTCAGCAATATAATATTTTCTAGAAACCTGAAAATAAATGAGGATTTATTACAGCTTAACTTGCAGAGCAGAGAACACGGTAATGGTCAGGAATTTGGCATAGGACACGTTGTTTGCTTTCACCACTGTGTGATTCATCAGAACTCTTGCTAGGCTAGTAGTCACAAAGCAGTGCAGTGTGCTGCCAAGGGCGTCAGCAATCTTGGCCACCTTGACAGTATAAATTTTAGTGACACAACTGTGGTGGCTATGGCAGGTCTAATAGAGAGACCACCTGGTGGGCATCATCCTGAGCTTATACAGCCATGAAGCTTCACTACGCAAATTTAATAGCTTAGATCTTGGAAGCATCAGAGATGCATCAGTACAGCATCACATCTGAGCTAAAAAGCACAGCTTCTCTGCAAGGCTAAACTGACTCAGATACAGACCAGCATCAGCTCTGACGTTTGTCTAAACAGAGGCTCTTTCAGTTGTTTGTTTCTGCAAAGGCTTTTGAATAACAACATGAAAAATCTACTCGTCTTCAGTATTTAATGATGAATATACTTGCACTGCTGCCATCTTGAGCTGATTTAGTTGGCTCTAGATTGGAGATATGTGTACCTTATCTATTGCATTCTGTAAATGTGTCTAAATGAAACACAGACATTGCAATCCAGCTAGCTGTGCAAGCCATCGGGAGTTTAGACGGTCACACTGGAGTGTTTGGTACATGACAGTTAAGCACAGGGAATCATAATGCCACCCGCTCTCTGGGATACATCTTTGTTAAGGACTTTACTGATGTAACTGTACCTGGACATGTCCTCCTGGTGTAGCTATGCTAGGTACACTAATGTCTTCCTATCAAAAATAGCATCGACTGTAAAGCACTTGAGATCTATGTATGGAAAGTGCTACATGGGAACTGCATAATGTTATTCCTCATTAGAAGGGAAACCATAACCTTTGTTATTATTCCCCGTAGAAGGGAAAGCATATCACTTCCACTAAAGTCTGTGTTCTCTGGAGTCCCAGCAGAGGATTAAGTTCTTTGATTAGGCAAATTTAATAGGAGATGTTTAATTATTTGATACCACACAAAAAATAGGATTACTGGCTTTTGCATCCTTTCCAAATATGACATTTCCAAGCAGGTCTGTAATGGCAGTCTCAAAGGACCGGTGCAGTCCCCAGCACAGCCAAAGGACAACCTGTTGCTAAGCAACCAATACAAGTGCGCTGCTCAACATTTTATTTCATTTGGAAAGGGACATATTCTTTAAGTACTTCATCTTAGCTACTGAGCAGAAAGAGTTTTCCATGTGCTTTTTGAGAGCTGTGCATATGTGTAAAATAGCCAATTTGCTCAAACAAACGTGCAATTTAAAGAGCAGGTGCCAGAGAAGAACATGCAAAACTGAAGGTCTGAAAAACTGGCACAAATATTTTAGCCCTTTCTAACATCAGCGCCCTGAATTTGCCTCTTTGTTTCTGTGTTCATCCTACTTGAAAATGGGCTGCCTTGATGGCATGTATGTGGCAGAGCTGTCTGCAGAGTTTACCGATGTTTGTTGATGCACCCTCTTTTGAAGAATGCTTTGTCATGGTTTTCCCACTGATACAAGGAAATACTTTCTCCCTGATAAACAAAGGCCAGAACTAGACCCTGACTTTCCAGCCTGAAGACTCTAAATCTCAGATTCTGTAATTGTTTCAGAAAAGCAGCTAAATAGCTTTGGAAAAGACCATTTATTGCTCTACATCTAGCACCACTTTCACTTTACTCCTTGTCCCTATAGTGAAATAAAACCCTATAGTTCTGCTAGACTTGTGTCTGTGTATCTGAAATCATCCCTGGCCTGAATAGTCTCTAGCTAAATTGTCCTGAAGGAGTTGTTCATCTTGTTTCCCAGTCTAAAACCACACAAATAGAAAGAAGGCAATGCACAAAAAAAATATGGGAAGTTGGTCAAAATCAAGAATGCAGTTTGGTTTCTAATGGCCGTAATAAATGCATGTTGTATTGCATGTGATCTTAAAGATACATATGCCATGCATAAGTGTACTGAGGCAGGTGGGGCATGCCATCTTAATGTATGGAGGAGGCTACTTTTGGCTGGGAAGAAGTCTGTATGCATTTTAGTTCTCCCTAGCAGATGTAGCAAGAACATTCATTGACTGATCTCTTTTTTTTTTTTTTTTTTTTTCTGACTAGCTTTGTGGTCTCATCCAAATGCTCTAGGATGTAAATTATTTGTGAGCAGCCCAAGAATGGCTACAGTTCAGGTCTTATATGGGCCCACAAATGGTAAAATATAACTTTCTCTTGCCCCAGACATTGTGCATGTGAAAGTTTCCATCTGGTCACGACCTCCTGCCTGGCAGATAGCACAGTGAATTTAAGCTCAGCTCTGCCTGTGTAGGGCCGTCTAACACAGCTGTAGGTTTTCCTGGCTGCTGTCAGCAATTCCTGCACCTCTGTGTCACTTTCCAAAAATTCACAACCAGGTGGAGACAGGTAGCAATGGCCATGCTAAAAGCCATCGTGTTGCACTAGGACACGAACTCAGCATAGAGACTGAGAGGCATAAGTCACTCACTGTTATCAGGCAGATTGTCCAAAACGTCAGTGAAGGTGTCCTGTTTTTCAAACACACGCACTCAAAGTAGGTAGGGTGCCTGCGTAACTGAAGATGCTTTTGTTTGTAGCCACTGATGATCTTTTGCTGATGATCCAATGGATCATATTGGATATAGACAGATGTCTTACTGTCCCTTTGATCAAGTGAAATGGATACAAATTTTGCCTTTGACTGGTATGGTTTCCAGATGATGTGTTTTGTTAAATGAAATGCAGTGTGGGAGTACTGCGCTGTTTGCAAGCTAAGCTGTGTCTTGGGAGCAGCACCTAACAACTACATCTTTTTTTAGAGCTGAGAAAAGTAAAGCACAGTATTGAAGAAATGCTGCTGATACCTGCATGGTAACCTGCAGCTATGGTGACTCAAGAGAAGAAACTAGGTGTCTTAGACTATTCAGATACACAAACCTCTTCCTGGCCCTCTCCTTCGCTAGTACTTCTGCTTTCTGTTCTTAAACAGGGAATTGTCTTCCTGACATCTCTTTATTGAAAGACTCACCTTAACTCTTTGTCTTGTGTCTATGGATTCATAGGATTCATGCCACAGAGTTCCCACAGCTGAATCAATACTTCTTTCTTATCTCTGCTGTTGTATATGCAAGAACATTGCTTGCCAACAGGCTAACACTATAGCGCTAGATCATATAATGTAGCTGTCACATTTGGGAGCAAGAGAGCAAATTTGCTGCTTAACCTGGCAGCCTGGTCATGAAGAGATTGGTTTTGATTTTTAGATGGAAATAATTGCTATTTTCAATCCCATGCATTTGATCTATTAAAGCGAGTTATTGGCTGTCCTGCTTTATTTAGGGAATACTCTCCCAAAGCTGCTGCTTCCTGTTTCTTTTGGACATTCAGCCTTCAGCGATCTCACGTTGCAGAGAAGCACACCATCAAGAAAGAAACCTACTCTGTCACAAGGAGTTGACTTGAAGAATAACTCTCAGAAGGTTAACTGACCAAATCAAAAGCAGACTTGCTTAATCAGTGAACAAGCAGGGAAATACAAGAATTTTTTTTTTATCAAGTCCAAACAAAATAACAAAAAAAAAAGGATGAAACAAAATCGGCCACTTGGTTTTCAAGTTGCTTGATTTCAAGTTGTAAGGTTCACAACAGCATTTAGTTTTGAAAAAAAACAGCATTTTTCACTAGGAACAAATAAGCCAAGAAATGGTTAACCAGCTTTTGCAAGAAGATGCCATGTGAGTAGCATACATTGAAAGAAAACTGTAGAGGAAATAAATTACAGAGAAAAATACAGCACAAATAAAAGGCAGGGGTATCTTGAGGAAAGAAGTGTAATACTAAATTGAGTAAAGGGCAAAACATGAGAAGTAGTTTCACAGAAAATCTGAGCTAGCTCCAGTTAAACTTAACTTAGGATGCAGGAATTGTTTGCCATATTAGCTGGTGAACTCCAGAAGCATTAATTACTGAGGTAATCTGAGCCGTTCTCCTGCCAGATCTTGAGCCAGCTTGAGAGGCTGTAAGCACCAGTATGCAGTAGCATGTGTAAATATCCTGAGTGAACCAATAATCAGAAGGGGGAAATAAAGTGCAGAGCATAGATTTGGCTACAATTCAATATTTCTGTGATTTTTTAATGTAACTTCAAAGAAAATGCAAGGGAAGGAAAAGAGAATAGATGAGGAGGTATGACTATCTACCAAGGGTATATTATATGCTCCCTACAAATTATTTCAGAATCTAAGAGGGAGAAAGAAGGAAATTCAGGTCAGCATGTTTAATACATTTATTCTAATTCCATTTTATTGAATTATTTTCAACTGTAAACAAGCTTGCATTTTAGATTCTGTGTAAAATTAATCCCTTCATAGTACCAATATAAACATACATTTACCCTTTGCCCTCAGTCAACTGTAGTTTATGCATTAACAGGGACTTTCTGCTAGAAGCCTTTGTTCTTTCGGAGAGCCACTCCTCTGGGATTTAGGCTCCCCAATTGGCCACTGTACCGAGCTCTCCTGATAAGACAGCAGGTGGATCTGAACTGCAGCCAAAGTTAATAACCTGCTGAACCAGAGACAGGAAGGATAGTAGCAATTACACAGAAAACATTTTCATTGAAGGAGTATTTCTCCTTTGATACTTCGAAAATGAAAATTGATATTCATAGCCACATTCTACCTAAGGAATGGCCTGACCTAAAAAAGGTAATAAAAGTTTAGATATTCAGTGCCTTATGTTAGCAGCAACCATTTCTACTAATGTAATTTTTGAAAGAACAATGAATGAAGGGTTCTGTTATAAATATCTCTAGGGTTTTGTCTAATTTTTTTTTTTCAGATATTTGTATTGCATTACTTTGCAAAGCAAGAGTCCCAGTAAGAAAGGGATGGAAAACTGGGCTCTGTTGCACACTCTTTATTTAGTCTGAAGCAATTCTATCTTTTCACTTGTTGTTTTGTAAGACGTAAAATTGTCAAATGATGAGGTGTAAATTCCACTTTCTTGATAAAAGCAGAGCTGTCAGGTTTCCAAATGGTACTCGATTTTGTTTTAAATAAGAGAAATGAGCAAATATTAGACAAGATTAATGTTACTTAAGACAAAAGTCATTCATATATTATACCCACAGGTATGAAGGTCATTAACTTCACTAGGACTGGGGTCATTCTAAGTACAGTTAACTGATGATGATGATCATTTTACTAATACCTGTTATTTTTTCAGTTACTGGAAAGAAGTAGCATATTGTATTAAAAATACAAAATCTCAGTTGTCAGAACACTGAAGCTATAAGTCAACTTGTCTTAACTTTTAATCTTTGTATGGTATTATTATTATTATTACTCAATGACATAAATTTATTCTTGTCAGTAATAATTTTCATGATCCTGTGAAAAGTATTTGAGAATGGAAGGTGTCATTTAGGTTTTCATGTAATAAATCTAATCCTTTTTAGGTTATCAAAATCCATGTAGTCATCTCATTCTGAATTAGGTTTTAGAGTTATTGCCTAAATAATTAAAATCACAATTCAGTATAGAGATGTCTGATCACTTTTTGACTCATAACGGATCACATCTCCAATGCTACAAAGGGTACTGGGAAAGATCACATGAAACTATATTTATATATAGTTTATACACACATCTATAAAAAAAATATTTGCAATTAAAAATTGCATTCAAATTTTCCAGATAGCTATTTTTTATAACTCTTTAATGTTTCCATTCATGATAAAAAATCAGAGTAAAAAAGTGAACACCTGTGTTGTTGCTTCTTTCCTTATTGTAATTCTGTGTTGGTCGTAGTTTGAATGAACATTCCCTGTGTCTGACAGTAGTATGGAACCATTTGATTTCATTGTGCCTGTCTTTGACAACAAAAGAATACTATTATTTCAGCCATGCTCTTAGGCATCTGACACACTGACTGAAACTTTGTTTTACACTATACTTTCTTTCTCTTAATTATTTTGAGGTTGATGATGGCAAATTCTCACGTCAGTGTTTCATATGTATTAGCTCTGTGTTTCTGTGACTTTAAACATCACAATCCAGTATCAATTCAATATTAGCCAGAAAGCAGCTGGAAAATGTAAACAGCATATTAAAAAAAGTCACGAGAAAATGTGGCATTAAGAGCATACATAGGATTATTTCTTCATTAGTAGTGAAAAATAACATCATTATGCATAAAACCTCCTGGAAAGGAATGTTTGTTTCCTCATTTACCTAGAACGGTCTTTTTAAACATCTATTTGGACTTCCTATTTGTAATAATAAGAGCTCCTCAATGAAAAACACATATACCTGCTACTTTTTGTTTCCTCTGTTCTAAAGATTGAGCGATTCAATGGTTTATTAATGGGCCCAGAATAGAAAACAACTCTCAGAATTCCCTCGAGTCCTCTGAAAATTCAAGCCATTAACATAGTTCTCTGCATCTCATACATGGAAAACCAATGACACAATCCTAACATGCACACGGTGCTAAACTTTTCTTTCTTTTTGCAAGCCTTATAAATACTGAACCTTGAACCTAGAAAATTATATTGTCAAGATACTTATTTAAGAGCTTAGGAACCCATAATAAGTATAAAAATTCATAGAAATAAATGAAATTAGGATTGTCAGTATATCCAGCTAGTAACTGAGGGGAAGAAAGGAGAAAGTAGGTTCAAAAACAGACCGGTGAGTTTCTCTATTGCTAAATACTCCTTGAGCACCTTTAAGGTACTCATTTTCTGCACAGCTTACAATTGCAATTAGCGTGGAGCTAGTGAAAACTTAAAGTTCTCATTAGGTGTCACTCACAAAATTTTCCCTAAATTTAAATATTTTTATCTCTATATATAAACCTATAAATTTATAAATTTAAATAAAATATACATAGCTACATAGCTAAACATAGGTAAATAAAACATACATAACCTCAGTCATTAGCATCTCTGATTGGCTGAAGTCAGGAGCCTTGGCTCTGCATGCCTACGTTAGGAAAGCTCACAGTGGCATTAAGTAATGATTTGCTATCACAGGAAATTCAGGACTGTATTCAAATTGTTTACACTTGAGTGAAAGAAATGCCTGCTTTTACTGAGTTTCCTTTGAAATGTTTCTTAACAGAAAAATGGGAATTCTGAGCATTGTTTTCAGTCTATTATGATATTTCAAGATTTCATTTATTTCTAATCTGATTATTAATGAAAGTAAAAGGAAATCAGCATCTTTTTTTAGGTTTTGGGTTTTTTGCCTAAACAATTTTGAATCTCTCTGGAAGAATCAATGAGCATCTAAGCTTCTCCCTTTTAGCTTCTCTTGGCTGTTTAAATATTAATAGATGAGAGACTGACCTTCAGTCCTGCTGCTGAATCATGGAAGCTGAAAAGTGGAATCAATACATCTTTGTGCGATTAACTGATCACAGATTGGAAAATTGTCAGCTCAATTTTCATATTGCCAAATGTTTGATTTAATTTTTTCTGTGTTAAAATCATTCCAGTTAGAACCTCAATATAGTAAGCAACTTTAAGCACTTTGAAATCAGTTCTAGGACTTAGTTAAAAATGTTGTTGAACTGGGAGCTAAAAGGTCAGATCTACAAACACCATTAGTCCAGTCCAGTTAAACTTCAGCACTTCTGCTGATGCCAATGGGGCTACTCATAAGCTGAAAGCTGAGCATATGCGTAAGTGTTTCTCCTGAATGAGGTACTGCTGGATAGTAAGAACTGAGATTTTTATTATTATTGTGGAGTGCTAACTAGCACTGGCTTTTTCTTCTTTCTTTCACAGAGATACGGATATGGTGGATGGGTACAGCTGGATCATCACTGCAAGGTTTGGGCTGTTTGGTGCTCTAAGCTGATCTTGTGTTGTCATCAGGAATACAAACTCATAGTAAATCTATTAAAAAGCAAAGTGGCAATAAAATTGGCTGTGTCTTTGACACAGATTTATCTAGAGGTCTGTCTCCTATGAAGTAATATCAGTCCAAGTCCTAATATACCTCAGTAGAATTTTTTGCTTGAGAGATGAAACTCACATTCTCTTGTACGAACCAGTATCGATTTTTCATCATCATCTCATTTTAACACTTGGAATGGATAGCTCTAAGGAATTCTTTTCAATAAGACCGGTCAATCTAAAGCAGATTACATGTAGATTTTTTTTTTGCTTAAATGCATTCTTCTGTATGAGAAGCAAAACCAAAAGGAACTGGTATTTTAATAAAAGTTAAAAGAACTCAGAGGTGAAAATATCTTTGCATCTGAGTGAAAGGGAAAGTAATTTCTGAAATTTCATGACAAGGAGAACAAGTAGCAGAACAATACAGACAATCCATAGATTTGGGGACCATCATGTAGAAAAGTAGGAATGTGAGGTTCATTGGCAAGTAAAAAGCAGGCTGTGTCTGATTTTACTTCACCTTTTTATCACCGCCCACTCTATTAACTTTGCAAAGGCACTTCTGAACTACCTTAGTGCAACTGGAACAACACGTCTCCAGGTGCCGTGAGTCTATGCTAACATTCAGAATCCATCTTGATGGTACTGACATTAGCAGAATACATGTATTTACTCTGATGGGGACAGAACTGGTTTCTTAAAGGCTTGATTCTGGTCTCACTCAGAGTAGAGCAAATCAGCAGTAATTTCAGTGACATTCACAGTGACACAACAATGTAAAACTTCTGCAAGCAAGATCAAAATGTTGCAGTTCATCTTTTGATAAGAGCATTAAAAAATTGCCAGTATAAGTGCTTTTTTTACAGGAGGGCACAAGGACCTAAGAGAGGTAAGGCTGATATGGCAAAATAATTCTCTTTGTACATTACTATGTACGTTAACTGTACCAGCTAGTTTTAAAGATGTTACCTCTGTTACCATATAATAACTTTGGCAGTCAGATATCCCTGTCTATCTCAAACACTGTCACAGGAAGCCAGCTTCCTCCTGTGACCTGTCAGCTCCCCACATCTAGGAATCTTTTGGAGAGCCTGTCACTGCAAATGGCATTGGCCTCTGGAAAGAGGGAGATTAGAAAGATGGCATTAAAAAGAGGTCTCAGGAGACCTCAGTTCACTTTCCACCTCACTTCGTGTGTACCTGTCCTAACTTGAAAAACTTCATCTGTACTTGCCTGCCACAGGAGTGTTGAGAGTTGAACAGGTATGGAAGGGATAAAAGCAGTGCAAGGTATTAGCCAGATAATTAAGGAAAAAATACAAAGACAATAGAGGTTGTGTGGTTAAGAGCAGAAAGAACAATGTGGATATAGTAAGCTGCAAGGCAAAAGATGCAAAGTGAAGACCGTGAATAGCTCAACAGAGTGTCAGCACATAACCCACCTAAAGCATGTGAAGCGTGCAAATAACTGGCTAAAGCCAGCTATGTTATATAATGGCAGGCTGTATGCATAGTGTTTTAAAAGGGTTAATCTGTCTCCGTCTTCTGAAATTCAAACATGATCTCAATATAGGAATTCTATGCTGAAAACTAGAGGGATAAGTGATAGAAAGATTTAGTACTTAGCATTTTCAGGATGATAGTGCCTCTCTCTATTTGGGTGACCCTATAAAGAAATGCAATCTTCTTCATTGTTTCTTTTTGTGACTTGGCTAATTCATTCATTCTTTGTAGAGATTCAACTTTTATTGTCTTTAGAGAAGCAAGACTTGCATCTTCCAGGTAACCAAAGTATTTAAGTATATAATGCCTGTTAATTTCAGTGAAACTAGACATTCCCTCCTCCCCTCATCACTTTGCAAAATCATACTTCTTTGTGATTGTATATATGCTTATATTAACTGAAAAAAGCTGATAAAATGGATACAACACTGTGTCTATTTATTGCAATCTAATGACATATACACACTGTTGTCATTCTATAACATGCAAGGCTATGCTGTCAAATGGCTAACAGTCATTTAGGAAAAAGGACCACAGAATATGAAGGTTGGGACCGAGAATGAGGAGCAAACAAACGTTATGCTGAAATTTCAGATCTGAGTCTAAGCAGTCATAGGGGAGAACAAGCCACCTGCTGAACCAAAGTGTGGATGGCATAGCTTCTGGGCTACATGGTAGGTGCAGGAAGGAGAGAATTGTTGGAGACATTTTCAGCAGCTTAGCTGTTTGTTACAGGTCTGATGCTAAAATTTCTTGCTAAAAATAGTTTGCAAAGGAACTTTGTGGCAAGTCAATAATAGCCTTATACACTCTGCAGAGAATTCTGTCTACCCTACTTCTGTCTGAAAACGTTGCATGAAAAAAGTGCATGACAAAATAAAATCCTGTTCGGGTGTGTGGAGCTGAGGAAGTTGACTCTTAAGATTAAAAAAAAGCAAAAGCTTCTCATATCATTCTGTGAAGAAGCATCAGGGTCAAACTGGAAGAAAATAATTACATGCATTTTTAAAGAAGTGCAATTTGGGATGTGACTAAGTAGTTTAGTGGTGGGATAATTTTAAATGTAGCTTGCTGAACCAAACCACCCTGCTGGACTTAAATCTCTCTCTCTTAATTTCTACATAAATTAATTAGCCTTAAATATCAGATGATGTTTAGAATAGAGTGGAGTAGGAAAGGAAAGGAAAGAAAAGAAAAGGAAAGGAAAGGAAAGAAAAGAAAAAAAGAAAAGAAAAAAGAAAAGAAAAACAATGATAGAATTCTTTGGCTGTGCCCTTAGAAAATTGTGTTAACCTTGCAAATAAAAATCTCAGGTCTTTTGTGATATTTTCAGCACTGCATCCGTTGCTTTGGAACCTGAAAATTTTTTCCTGATCCATGTTTCATACTTACTACTGCAAAAAACTCTGAGAATTTTTTTCCCAGTTGAGGTGTCTGAGTAAATACTCATTTTAAAAATACAAGGTGCAGATTAGTGGCAGTGTCTAGAGACTATAGCAATTATGACTCATTTTCCAGTCACAGTGTTGGTGGACCAGATCTTTCTATCATTACATATACAAGCATGAATCTATTCAGATGATCATGTTTTGCTTTCCTGCATAATCGAGTTTATTGTTGCCAACATACAATGCTGTGAGCTCAGCCTTGACCTGTAGCGTGTTCACAAAGAATCAGTTAATGCAAATTAAAATAGCAAACTGTTCAAATAATTCTTCAATGAGAACATCACGTGGCTTATTAGAAACCTTTCCTATATTGCAAACCCTGTTGCAAATTTATCTCAGCATTTAAGTATGAGCACTGTGAAAGTTGCTAGTATAATTACTATCCATCTAATATGGTTTTCAGTAGTAGCAGAAGAAAATATACATGAGCAGGTGAGCTGCTATGCCTTAGCTATGTCTGAGGAAAGAATTAAGTCACCTGTGTTCACAGAAATACTCCCAGTGGTAATCCAGTAAAGTCCACACAATCTAGTCGTATGTGATGCAATGCTCAGTTCTACTCTGTCTTTTTCTCTACTCACACCCCAAATATTTTTCTGTTTATTAGGCAATCTGCAGCACTGCACTGATCTTTTTTTAATGTATTTGAGTGTATGGCTAGAGTAAACATTTCTGTCAGGTTGGAAAATCAATTTTACAAGAACCTGAAGTATTTTACCAGAGGATCAAGACTATATAGTTGTTGTTACTGACTGTAATATTTCAAGTAATTTTCACAACCTGTGATACAGCTAACAAGTAACTTGACAGTTTGCCAAGGCAGCACAGTTAGATTTGTTGAAGGGAGCTTTAAAATATTCATTAGGGCGGTATATTTGGGAATGTATGAAGTTAATAACAAATTCAAGGTTACTAACAGTCTAACTTCTCAGAAGGAGGGGACAGAAACCAGCTCTATGAGAAGTAGTAAATTTTATTAGTTATTTCTGTTTTAGCATACTAGTAGCGATTTAACAGGTTTTTTATTTGGAAATATAGACAGGATCCTAAATAAATGAATTTTATGAGGAAAAATAAAGTGGCCTTTGGAGAGAGAGAATTCCCTTTCCAGAAGAGTCAGAAGACTGCCCTGTGCTTAGCTTCTGTTTACTGTGAAGGTGAAGGAATAGCTGCTGTGTTTTCTGATTTTCAATTTTCAACTGCAGATTCAGTGTGTTCTCTGTCCAATACATCTGCTGCATGACCGAGCTTACCCATCCCAAATACACAGGGTCATGTGGATCTTCTGACTTTCCTCCATTCCATTTATCTCTATAGGAGCTTCAAGCAACCAAGAAATACTCAGGCCTTGCAAGTATTGGTGAATTGTATCTCATCAATTTGTGCAAGTGTAAGCCAACAGAAGGACTGTTTTGTCTGTCTTTACAAGTCCATAGAAGCATGTAGATACCTACAACTGTAACAGACAATTTACTTTGCTAAATGTGATGACACTGTGCATACTCAACCTCTTTGGACAATTGACAAATCAACCAAAAATTAAGTTTAAAAAGGAACTTTCCATGTTCATAGTTAAAGGAACAGTATTCAATTTCATGACCTTGATAATATTTTGAACTTTGTAAGTTTGGGAATTGATGGCATATGGGGAAGGTATTACACTAATTCAGGTAATGGTTTTATACTGCAGTTAGGGTCTGTTTGGGGTTTTTTCCCCAAATACAAATTCTTTAATAATTCTTTTCTTCCCAAGGAGAAAATGTAATCTGAAGACAACATAATAGGTCTCCTTTTGTCTCAGTATCACTGGTGATACAAAACAACTGGACTGAAATTAACAGAGTTGCACAATTATTTCTGTAGTTACTGGGATCATCATGATGCTATTGACTTTAAAAGAACACACGCATACCCAAGGGGAAAATTTAGCACAGATTTAATTAGAGCATTGTTTTGAGGTCAAAATTTGGTTTGAGGATAAACTTGGATTAATGTACCTGATCTCTTTTCCAAACAAACAGAGAGTGATATACATTGCAAAAGAAAAGGGATATTTTTTTTATGAAGAATTAAATCTGAATTATAAATGACTGTTTTATTAATGACTTTTTAAATAGTCTTTGATTAAAAATACCTACTGAATAAAAATAAAAGAACAAAATTCTGTCACTGAATTTCTGCAGGGAGCACAATATACTCAAGCGACTATAAATTAGCATGCACTACTTTGTCACATTTATAATAGATGAAAAATGTCATTTCACAGGGACAGGCAAAGATGATGAAGGATGGAAAGGTTTTTAGAGTTATTCAAGAGAACTGCTGGGATCCAGAAGTACGGATTAAAGAGATGGACCTATCAGGTATCTCCATAAATGAATTAAAATCATTGTGTCTCATTTAGAATAACAGCAACTTCTCTGTTAATGCATCTGAAAGTGCTCAATAACAGTATCAAAATTGAAAGGTTTAGCATACTGATTCATTAGTTTAAATCTGTTGAAAGTCAGTGAAAACTGGTATGCTTTATACTCAGACTCAAATAGGACATGTTCCCATAACTTTCCTCATTTTCAGTAGCAATTTATTCCCCACATGGGCTCATTAATTTTGGTGGGATTTTTAAGGCAGTAAGGAACTAGTTGACATAAGTAAGGATGGCTGACTCTAGACTTGAAAAGGCAACATGAATTCCAGGTAGAGAAGTGATTTACGTAAAAGAGGAAGCCCTTTCATTTTTGTTCCGAATGTTAAAAAGATTCTCTTTACTCATAGGATTTTTTGTATGTTTGTTTCCTTTTCTAATATTTTTTTCAGCTTAGGCGTTGCAACTTCATTCTGTATTTTAGCTAGAGGACTCTGAGCCTAGAGAGCTGGTACAATTACTTTCTCAGAAAAGAGAGTTTTCCTGATTTAGAAAGAAACTTAACCAGATGCCAAATTTCCAGATTTATTTTCCATCAAGTTACTTACATGCCACTAAATAAGGTTTGTAAGATGGGAGACTGAGGGTGAGAGAAGGAACTTCTAGTCTGATCAATTATTTTTGTTAGTTCTTAGTGACACTGTAATTCCAAATTACTTTTGTGAGAGAAATACTATGTTACTAAAGATTATTTTTTCTTAGATTGAGGCTTGAATAATTCCCTACATCAGTTTCTCAGTAGACTAAACTTGAATATCTTCTCCAACTTTTCGTAAGGAATAAACTTCTGAATTACTTCAAAGAACAGATATTTTATAAGTAGCATCTTTATGATTATTCATGGGATAGCATGTTAGGAGATACTTTGGGTCATTCTCCTTATGGAGGTTTACTGCAACACCTAACATAGGCCAATTTGGTAGCTCAAGGGCTGGCAGGCAATTTATGTAAACACAATTTAGATAATTTTCAACTACCTCATTTTGACCCTGGAGAAGCAGTATTTCAAACTCCAACCATTAGATATTTAATGGGAATGCTAGAATGTCTTTGCAACCTTTCTGAAATATTCTGTCTTGACTAGACTGTAATCATTCCCTGAGTTAGCTCAGGGATTTGGGGGATTACCACGTCATTCAACCACAGCGTGGACCATAAATAGCATTTGGGCATCTTTCCCTTTCAGATATTTCCCTCAACACTAATGGCAAGTTTCTACAAAACAATTCTGCCCCATCTATTTGCTGTAGACAAAGGGAAAACACAGGAGCAATTTTTTTCAAATTTTTGCCACAACTTTCCAGAGAGAGGATGTATCATAAAGCCAACACCGCAGTATTTCTCCACAAACTAAACAATGCTCACTGGGTTAAAAAAAAAATAAAAATCTAAAGCTGTGTGTTACAGCACCATCTGGTGACTTGTGCCATAAAAATGTCTCCTTTTATTACCGCACTCCAGAGATACAGGCATCAGCCAATCAAGTGTAAAAAAAGTTCTTAGTGTTTTTCATTCTTACTGTTCACCTAATGATAAAGACTGTGGGCCACATTTACTCTTTTTCGGTTTACAAAGCTGTAGCTTTAGTTCAAAGACCATTTTCTGTAACACAGGCCGAGATAGATTATACCCAAAAATTTAACCTCCAAACATGGCATAATTTTGGAACAAAGATGCAAGGAGTATCCCAGCTGAGCAAAACTAGTATTGGTCACTGTAAGGCATTATTAACTCAGTGAGATGACTTACAGCTTGGTCGCTAAAGGCTTTGTTTGTGCAATGCCCAAGAAATCTTGCCAGTAATAAGAAATAGTAGCCAGTATACCAAAGAGACTAAATTAATTCTCATATGTCCTAGGTCTATTTGGTATATAAACCTGTGTCTTGATCCACTCAATAAAACAAGCTGTCAAGGTAACTCAATAAAACAAGCTGTAAAGGTAATTAACATCACAGTTCTATGATACAAATCATCACAATTTTGTTGGAGAAAATCCTTCAGTTAATCCTAACTGCCTTTTCTTATTATTTTCTCCTCTGTAAAACCCTCTGTAAAGAGGGTACGAAGTAGAGGTTTTTCTGTGCTGATTCTTCTTCTTCCTAAAGCTAGTGTCTAGGAAAGTTCAGCTTGGAAATCTACCTTTAAGGTTTATGTTAAATTTGCTCAGAAGTGTAAAAATGGATTGAAACCAGATACAATGCTTATTGTGGAAAATGTGGTGAATGTTCTCAAACATGCTAATCAAGTGTCTGATATTGATGGATAATACAACTTAGGCTGTACTTCAGTATATGTGTAATTTTGTAGACCAAATCCTTAAC
This sequence comes from Aquila spilogaster, assembly GCA_024606505.1. Taxonomy (NCBI): domain Eukaryota; kingdom Metazoa; phylum Chordata; class Aves; order Accipitriformes; family Accipitridae; genus Aquila; species Aquila spilogaster. Next base: position 58,709,285 of record JANHGO010000071.1, read on the forward strand.
CCCACACCATTGCTGCTGTGCATAATATGAATCAGATCTTGTAAGAGATCTCTTGTAAGAGAGATGCCTGAGTCAGCTTCCCCTCTTGTATCCTACTTAAAATACTGAGAAGGAGGATAAATAATTTTGTTAAACATTCAACTGCTTTGGCAAAGTCATTGTCTTAGAAGAAATTCTCCTAGGTTTTTTTCTGCCATCTTTTGCATTTCATTACTAATAACCAAGTTATTTTTTTAAAAACATGACAAAATATATGCATAAATATTACAATCAGAACGGAAATTAAAAAAAAATAGTTTTGCATGTAACTATTTAGTGAAGTCCTAATTGCTGTTTATTGTTTCTTCTGTTGTTAATCTGCTAGGTTTGTTGTGTTCCTTCCTGTAACCTGTCACACACAAAGTTATGGTATAGATTTGTGTTTGAACAGAAACCAAACAACATAGACTTAATGGACTTTATTGCTAACACCAAAGTTATTTCTAAAAACAGGCAGATTTTCTTATACTTACAACGTCAGTAGTCCAAACACAGGATGAATGAAACCTAACACAATATAGCTTTGGGGAACACCTAGGAAAACATTGTTTAACAACCATTGTTAACATAACATTGTTTATCTTTAAGCTGATTTACATATTTATTTATTAAATATATATGATAAAGGTGACCCCAAAGTAAACTTAAGATACTGTATTCTGTTGGTTTAACAACACATTCATTTATGTGAGAGTAACATTAGATTGCTGTTTTAATTAATTGTACACATACGTACCAAGTAATTCTAAAATCAAAATACTTAGTTTCACAAATAATCTAGTATGAGTATGAAGTCTTATTATTCTTTCTACTTAGCAAAAATATTCCAATCCTAATAAACTGATACACTACAAGTTTTATTACCATAATCCTTAATTAGGAAAAAAAAAAGATTTTATCCATGTCACTTTTAAGTCATTTAAGTCATTCCTTACCATTAAAGCTTTTACCTTCTACCTTTCAAACAAAAGTGCTTTCTTATTTAACATTTTACCAAAAAAAAGGAAACATTAATAACTGCTTTTTCTTACTCAGGAGTCACAGTCCAAGTCCTTTCTACAGTCCCTGTAATGTTCAGCTACTGGGTATGTTCCTACTAGCATGTTTTGTAATTCATATGTTAGGAAATTTTTTAAAAATAAATGCATCCTCCTATAAATTAGGTGATTGAAGTAGTCACTAGAGCACTGAAGTAAATGGGGAATTGTTCTGCTGTGAAAAACAAAAGACAAAAAAATAGTCCAGAAGAGCCAGCAGGGTGTCCTGGCAAAGCTCCACTCTGGAGTACACTCAGTAACAAAGAATAAGATAACAACAGAATTTCTTCTGGGAACCTTATGGGGGTAGCTGGAAACAGGGAGAGAGAATTTACACAGCATGCATTCATGGTTAGCAGGTAGCCATACATGTACAGATTCCATGAAAGCTAGACATTAATCAGCATTTTCTCATGAAAAAAGAAGTAAAAGATATATTTGTGGTCTTATCCCACTTTCTTTTAAATGTGGTGTGGGACTCATTGACTTAGAATGCTTCGAATCTTAAAATTCAGTAGCAAATTTAAATTAATCTGTTCCCTGCATAGTGATCCTGAATGCATCAAAGAAATAAAAACAGCCTGAGAAGATAAATCATAGCAAAATGCTGTTCTAAATACATTCTCAATTTGACTATTTAGCTATGTGTAATAAGTCAAATTGTTACAAGTAAACAGATATGCTACATTAAAAATCATTGTGTTAAGCCCACATATAAGTAGTACCACTGATCTTCAGAATTTATGGGAATATTTTCCATGTATTAGGGGGGAAAACGGGAAACTGATTGTGTGGATATTGCAGTTCCCTTATTAAAATTATGACTGTTATCTCCTTCTAAATGTTAGAGAGGTTTGCTCAAGTTTTCTCAGTAGAATTCTCATGCTCCAGCATCTCACATTTCTTATTTTTACCTCTTCAGCTCCAATAATAGGAGAGTAAATATTCATTGCTGTGTTTAAAAAGTATATGCTGAGGCTTTTGCATTGGGATAAACAAAAACAGAGGACTGGTTTACACAAAAGACCAGACACTTAAGTGCATCAGCAGCCTGGGATTTATTACACTCATCCTGAGCAGTAAAGGCAACAGCAGTTGATAAAATATTCAAGATAAGAAGCAGAACTGCACCCAGAGGTTTTAAAGCGAGGCAGAATTTAGCTCTACTGGCTTCCAGCTATTCAGAACTGTAAAGTAAATTTTAGTTCAAAACCTGTCTCTGAATTGTTTGCAGTGACATTTATCCAATATCTTCCAAAGGTGATAACATTTGAGAACTATATTTTAATGTACGATTCTGCTTAATATCTTACCAGGCCAAACCTCAGGATACTTTAGATCTAGCCCAGATATTAAATAATGACTTAGCTGCTACAGTAAAAAAGTACCCCAAGAGGTTTATCGGCTTGGGTACGTTACCTTTGCAAGCTCCAGACCTGGCTGTGAAAGAAATGCATCGCTGCGTGAATGAACTTGGATTTCCTGGAGTACAAATAGGATCCCATGTCAATGAATGGGACCTGAATGCACCAGAACTGTACGATATTTATGCTGTGAGTAAATGTTTCTTTCCTTATTTTGGGGAATTCTGTGATATGAAATTCTGTCGACAAATATCTTGGGGCATACTCAGTCATCAACTAAATTTATAGATACTTTAAAACAATTGAGCTTTCTAATCTGCTTAGTGATGAGAGAGATTCAGCTTTAATTATATATGATAATTCATTATAGGATATAATGACAATAATACAATGTAAAACATTCTGAAACATACTTTATAATAATGAATAACAAAATCTTTTTATGATATGAGTTCTCACTGTAGAGTTGCCTTCTTGGTTTGTGAGGATAAGTGCAGTATCAAATAAAGCATTTCTGCACTGTTTGCTTTTAGGTTCAAGTTACTGTATCCAATCCTATTGAGATAATTGATAAAACTCCCTTAGATTTTCAGAGATCCCCATAGAGGCAAAATACCATACAGAATTACGCAAATTGGACCAAAAGTTCCAAACTGAATGTATTGATTATAAAATTAATTTATAGATTGCATTTCTTAAATAGCCTTAGGTCCAGATGAGGATGGTCATTTGTCTAAATTGTGGGGTTTAATCAATGTACATTCTGTATCTGTTTCACAGGTTATTATAGCTGTCAGCTTGAAATTGATCCATAGAGGTTATTTTTCAGAATGCTCAGTTTCTTCAAGAATTCTGTTAGCGCAGCATCTGGAGTATTTGTTTTTATGGTCATATACAGTCAGTTATCAGCTTCCACTCTTGGAGATGCAGGTATTCACAGAATCACAGCATGGCTGAGGTTGGAAGGGACCTCTGGAGGTCATCTGGTCCAATGCCCTACTCTTAGAGCCAGATGCCCAGGACCATGCCCAGATGGCTTTTGAATATCTCCAAGGATGGAAACTCCACAAACTCTCTGGGCAACCTGTGCCAGGGCTCCGTCACCCTCACAGTAAACAAGTGTTTCCTGATGTTCAGAGGGAACTTGCTGTGTTTCAGTTTGTACCCATTGCCTCTGGTCCTGTCAAAGGGCACCACAGAAGGGTGCCTGGCTCCACCTTCTTTACACCCTCCCTTCAGGTATTTATATACATTGGTGAGATCCACCGCTGAACCTTCTCTTCTTGGGGCTAAACAGCCCCAGCTCTCTCAGCGTTTCCTTATAGGAGAGATGCTCCAGTCCCTTCATCATCTTTGGACTCTCTCCAGTAGCTCCATGTACTGAGATCCCTCTCTTGTACTGGGATCTCTCTTATACTGTACATTCTTCAGCTTCTGTTTAGCACATGTAGGAAGTTACCTCCATCACTTCTAGAAGCATCCCTGGATAGTAAAGATTGTGAAATTAAGCCATATTTGATAATGAATTTTATCAATCTACCAAGCCAGTTATTGAATTGCTATTTTTAGTTTACAAATGTAGATGGCAATTACTCCCTAAAATCCAAAAGTTGCAGCTTTATTTATGCATGTATGGGTAAATAAAAGCAAATTTTTCAAATGTGTGATAATCTCCTTAGCAACAAGAGGAGGTCCAGAAATACATCTGACAAAACGAAGCTGTTAAATCCTGGTTAAGCGTATAAATGACTCTGATAACTATATATTTAAATTTAAGCACATAGTTAAATTACTCAGTCAGAATCAGCTTCCTATATTGTTCCTCTGTTTTCCTTTCCAAAGATGTCAGTAGTTTTGGAGAAACTGGTATACTTGAGTGGAGATGGATTATTGATCAGAATACAGCTCGATTTTGAACTCTTAGGGTAGATTAGGAATAGTTTTAACTTTTTTTTTTTTTTAAGCCGGGCAGAGGGCCAAAGGGGACAAATGTAGTGCAACAGCAATGAAAATTCCTGAATGCAGCTGGAACAATTCTGTAAAACCATCCTAAAATGGTTCTATAAAATAGTATGAGAGTTCATCCTCGTATGTGTAATGGAACCAAAACAATGCTAGTTTGAACTGAGTTTTTTACTGCCGGATGGATGAGAAACACAGCTGAAGCATTTTTGTACTGCATTAATCTGAGGAACACTTGGCTTATTAAAAAGATATTATCATCAGTGTTTCCAATCCTGTAGGCTCAAAAACAACTTTGAAACTGAGTGAGGACTTCTGGATATGGCCCAGAGAAGTAAATATAACCAACTATTGCTTATAGTTCTTACTTCTGGGCTTATTCTCATTACTAGTACTAATGGTCAGTACAGTTTTGCAGGTAATCTTTAAAGTGTGGCTAAGAACTAAGATGCATTTTGGTATGATTACTTAAGGTATATATTTTTTCATTTTGCTGCAGGCTGCTGAACAATTAAATTGCTGTCTCTTTGTGCATCCCTGGGACATGCAGATAGATGGAAGGATGTCCAAATATTGGTTTCCATGGCTAATAGGTGAGTGTATATTTGCTTTGCTTAATTTACATTTATGAACTGTCACTGGATTATGCCCAGAAGATTGTTGCAAAGGTACTACATGAGTTTTCTATCAATCTTTTTTTTTTAATCAAGTACTATGATTAAATCTGTTGTGTAAATTCAGCAGACATTTGTTTTTAAGCTTGTATAGTTTGTCTAACTTTTAAATACCTAGTATTAAAATTATTCAGACTAGCAACAGAATCTGGTATTCTCTTTTGTCCTAAATACAAAGAGCAGATGACTAGGGAAAAGTGACTTGTCTCTGAAATCAGCTCCTCAGAAATAACCTGAGTAAATGAGAGTAGGCAAACCCAAACATTACTTCCTAGAATTTCTTGGATTATTTCCTATAAATAGTTTGATCAGAGAGGAAATAAATCTAAGTTCACATCAACTATAGCTGAAACAAGATCTACTTTGAAAGCTCCCCATAGATGTAAGGAATTATCTAGTTTCTGGTTTTTTCCCCATCTGCTAGGCAAATCAGAACATTGACTAACAGGAGAGGAGGTAGGTTATACTGCTACCTAGGAATGTTTAGACCTGATTCCACCCTCACTTATTCTGTTTTGCATTGTTTTGATTTGCATGGTTTTGCACTGCCTCCAATAGAGGTGTTCTGAAAAACATACACAACATACACTGGAAAATTTTAGTGTCCCAATCACCAGTGCATTATCTTAATATCAATTAGGCTTAATCAGAGCAGGCTCAACCACACAGATTTAAAAAGAGGCTAAAATTACTGCATTTACTTAACAAAGTATAATTAAAAGATTTTCCTACTAAGCCTAATAAGGCTTTTCATCTGAGTGCGTGGTAAAACATTAATGCAACACAATCTTTTGAGCTGGATAGGTATTGTTTCCTCCATAGATAAGGGGAACTCAATTCCTAATTTCAAGCTGGATGTCAGAAGTTAGGCGCCTAAATGGCATGATATTCTAAATATGTTAGGTGGGCTCAGAAACTGAGGCCTGATGTAGGAACCTAAATTGCTGTTATGTTCCTAACACTGGGCATCCAAGTTACCCAGTGGCAAAGAGAGATAGGTTATTTCTCAACTGTAGGAACTAGCACCATGTCATAACTAAACCCCAAATCTGTGTTGGAATATCCACCAATATATCTGCCCCACTTTCCACACAAAAGAAACAGAGAAGCACAGGTGAGAAGAGAACCTGGTGTATTCCAGACTTGTCTTTGAGCTAGGATAACTGAGGAATCAAGCTTGCAGTTCATACCCAACCTGCCTGTCAGCTGCCATAGTGGTGTAGGATAAAAACTGGGCTTAGAATTCAGAAGATCTTAGCTTCCAGTCCTGTGTCCTCATTTCAGTTAATTACTGTTCAGCTCCGTGTTCCTCTAATAGAAATAATGTGTAATGTTTGGCAGCTGCTCTGTAACTATTATTTTTTCAGTAGGCTCAAGGCTAATTGAAGAAAATGAAGATAACATTTAAAACTCAAATAGGAAAATAAAAAATAAAACTCTCACACAATAAAGCTTTTTTTGTTCTTAGGCATGCCAGCAGAAACAACCATAGCCATTTGCTCCATGATTATGGGAGGAATTTTTGAAAAATTTCCTAAGCTGAAAGTTTGCTTCGCACATGGAGGTAAGTAATATGCCATGTGAAACACCTGTTCGTTAGCTGAGCATGGTACAACTGTATTTTCTGGTATGCCAGCTAATAGGGTTACCACTTTAAGCCTGCCACCCGCTGAGTACTATTACCCCGAAGAAGATAGTCTGCCAGGTAGGCTGCTTGTATGAACACTCCTTAGCCTGTTTCAGCCAGTGTTTGAAAGGTTACAATAGCCTTTAAGGGAAACGAGGAGGAAGGGGAAACAGGAGATGGTTTGAGGAACGCAGCAGGAAGAATTTGGGCATCGCAATAGTGAAAAAGTGGGGAAAACAGAGAAAGAAGCTAATGAAGGGGAAGGAGTAAAAAATTGCTGGTGCAGAGCACTTTGTAAATAGCTGACAGTAAAACTTATGGATCTCTGTTGATAATGTGGCTTTTTTTCCTCCTGCATATTTTTAGCTTCTGTTACCAAAAATTTCTTCTTGCAGGTGGAGCTTTTCCGTACACAGTGGGGCGAATCTCCCATGGATTCAACATGCGCCCTGACTTGTGTGCGGTGGATAATAAGGTGGATCCAAGAAAATACCTTGGTTCATTTTACACAGACTCTCTTGTCCATGATCGTGGTGCACTAAGGCTGCTAACGAGTGTAATAGGAGAGGTGAGTTTTAATGCTTCCAGAAGCAGGTGAGTCATTCTTTATTTAGTTCTCTATGAAATAGGAAAAAGGAGAAGAAAGCAGGAAGAAGACAGCATATTCACCCAGTAAAATCAGAACCTGAGCTATTATAAACTGATGAGCTTCTGCCATGTTGGTAATGTTTTTACTATATGGAGTTACTGAAATAGTGGTTTTAATCCAGGAAATGATGCACTGTGAACCTTAGTTCAGTGAGGCTGGTTCCTTGTGTAAGGTTGTTCAGGATGGGACTGCAAGCAAAGACTGCTTCATTTGGAGCCTTGTTTTCAAATGGCTTAATTTTCAAATTCAAGTGTATACTTGAAGAAATCAAATTGTACTTGCACTTGGGAAGTTACAGGCAGAAAAAAAAGTCAAGAATAAAGAAAGTTTTTGTGAGGATCCTGGAGAGCACACTAAACATCATGGGTTTGCAAAAATATTTAAATTGTTAGCATAGAGAGTAAAGAAATCTTTGTAGTTTAGCAACCTGTTTAAATTGGGTACAGCATGAGACACAAAAATCCAAAAACATTCATATAATTCCTTCTCATTAGTAAATGCTCAGGAAGGGGCTGAAGATGGCATCACTCATGCCAGCTTCCAATGGATCACTACAAATCAACAAGTGACCTGTATTTGTGTCTTGATCTCTGGACCTCATGGAGTTTCTACAGCTAGCAGGGAGATGCCTACCAGATGTCAAAAACAGAAATGCAAGCTCTGACATTGACCTTCTTGTCTCAACAACTGTACTCCTGTTTCCTGTACATTAGTTTCTAGGCTCACATAGTACTTTCTCACATGTGGGGCTGTTGCTGTCATCGGGGCCTTTTGTATGACCAAAGTTCACAAAGACAGCTAAGCCGAATGTTTTCTTTCTCTCTCCAGAAAAGATACTATTTATGTCCCATTTTCACCTCTAACAGTCTGAACGTGTTACTGCAATAAATCTGTACTAATCATGATTAGTCTTTGCAACATGAAATTTAGTTGTTTGAGGAGGTTATGGACTGTAATTTGATAATCTAAGTCACTCAGCAGTAGCCTCTCTGGTGTCGTGTTTATTTTCTCAGCAGACTTCTGAAATTAAGTTTCTTAACACCATGAATTTGACCAGTGTACTGCATGGGATGTTGGTGACTTCTTTAATTCTCCTCTGAGTATTTTGAGCTCAAGCATTGTGACATCAGGTGGAACCCCAGTGCTGAAAAGTCATGAGTCAGATCCCAAAAACTTAAATGCTTTTAATACTCAGGAGAGCTGGGGGGGGAGTAGTACATTTTCTTTCTCTTTTTCATAGTCTAAGGCATCTTATCCTTGGAAAAAAACATTCACATCACATTTTCAGACTTTATAACCATGAAGATTAAAAATTTCCCTCTTTTTCCAATGAAAGTTGATATTCTCACGTAATACCATTCCATGAGTCAAATGCTTAAAAAAACCCACCAAATATCTCAGTGTTTTCAGTGCAGTCGTGTGTTGGCAGAATAACACATATAAGATGAATAAATGCTGGGCTAAAAACAATGCCATTGGGTCTTGAGGATGACACTGTAACTTTATAAGCTGAGGATTTGAAATAGGACAGCTCTCCAGAGTATAGCTAAGAGCTGTGCAGGAAGGGCATCAATGTGTGTAAAGATGTGCTTAGAAATGGCTTCAGGTCCTTAGGGAACAGCCATTACCTGGCATCAGAATGTAATGTGTTGGCTTTGAACTTATGAATATTAAAATCCAGTGACAGCTGGGATGAGTCATGTATATTTAACTTCATCCCTTCTTAGTTTTGGGTGCAGGTTAATTGGAGCCTATCCCAGTTAAAGGAAGCAGAAGTACACATTTCTGAGAAAGAATTTTCTAAGACTGCAAAATTGCTGCAGTCCTTCGCTCCCCCCATGATGAGGTAGCATGAAGTGAATATAAATAAGCACAAAATCCCTAATGACGCAAGCTATAAAAAGTGAAGAACAGGGTTGACAGGGGATTAAATGATTCAGTGTATCACTGCACAAACTTCCCCATGGTGATCCCTCAAGAGCCATCACCCAAAGGTAAAACCACTCTGGCCAGAGGTTGGAGCTGAACTGGCTATAGCAATCTGGCCTTTTTTTGAGATGTATCCTCATAGTAGGAAAGAAGGTGAGATTCAAGACAGATACAATTTTTGCTAACATTAGAGGACGAATTCATGCTTGATGCTCTTCGAGATTCATTTTAAGATTCAGGTCTCTATTACTGAAAACAAAAGTTCTGTTGAGGAGAAGGGTCCACTGAGGTTAATCATTAGCCATATGTACCTTTCTAAAAGGAGAGATGCACTAATTAAGGTATCAAACTATAAGCCCTCTACGGAAAACTGACTTTGTTGATATACTTTGGAATAATATAATAATACATCTATTATGCTAGGAGTATTATTTATCTGCAGAGACTTCTCTGAGCCCGGTTGCTAAGGGCAGGTATTGCAATTCCCATTTTATAGATGGGTACAAAACTGAAGCTCAGAGAGTAAAAATGAATAGTGTAATATCACTAGTAGCAGAGCAATAATGCTGCTTCTAAATTTTTCTTATTAATTTACAGCTCTTAATTTTATTGCTAATGAATAGATCACAATTAGCTGTGAAACACTTTAAGTTCGAGGAAAAGAAAAATATAATTGAAATAATATATATATTATTCCAATGAGGGCGTGGAATTTCCTTCTGGTTTGGTGTATAGGAGATGTAAACGAGAATGTACAAACCTTCCTGGCTTACTTAACCTTGACTAATAAACAGCTGAGCAAATACTGGGTTTCCTTCTCCTTTAGTTAGAAATCTATTTTCTCATATAAAGCTAGTATGTTTATTGAGAAGGGGGGAAGGGGGGCGGTATATGGCATACATTTGTTTTTCATATTTGAAGAAAGTATCTTGGTATCAGATTAATTATTATAAATAATGTATTTAGCTGCTTAGAAGTACACACATCCAAATGTATTTTGTTTAATCTACACTCAGAACTTGATTTAGTAGACAGCAGGGTATAAATTCTCCTATTCTAATCTTATGGCAAGACTTCTTTAATAAATTGTAACACAACAATACAGGACAGAACAATAGAATATCTTCTGTTTGGATTCTGTGCAAGGTTTTGTATAGGTTCTTTCAGAGACTCTCGGGTGACATCTACTGGAGGTAAAAAAATAAAAATAAAGCATTTGACAAATAAGAAAAACACATCATTTCATAAAATAACTGAATTATGTTTTCTTCATCCTATTTCAGTATTGGTAACTGAGTTCAAATATTATAACAAGTGCCCCAAATTCACGGGCTTGACTTCAAATTCATGAGACATTTAAAAACATATATTTTTAATGAAAACTGTGGTTTTCAAATATTCATGTCTCCAGGAGAGGAAGCTTAAAGGAAAACAGACTTTTGATAAAATCAAGAGAGTTGGCAGTATGCACTCTCCAAGGCAGATAAAATGGGGAAATATCATTCCAGTGTGAAAATGAACCTAACAAAGTGGACCTATTGAGGATCTGCCTATTTCTTTTCATGTCTGGTAACAGGAATGATGCATACAGATTTTTATTGAATTTTCTTTTCACTGACTTGCTTTCAGAAACAAATCATATCATGTCACTCATTCTCAGATACATGTTTCAAATGTACAGCTAATATCCAATCCCAGTTAAAGACAATGACATTTTAAAAAAATTATAGACTTGCAAAAATATATGAAATTTTGTAAATGAGATTTTGTTTTTGTTATCTGAAGCTGAATACTAGTTAAATTAAATTAAAGTAAATACTTTTTTAAAAATTAAATGTTTGTAGTAATTCTACATGGTACCATGCTTTAAGTATTATCACATTGCAATTATTACAGCTTTTAAAGTGTCACACAAAAGATAATATTGATTGCTTTGTATTTTTTATTACACATTCTTCTCACACATATATAATTTCAAGTTTTTGTGTGTCTCTGTGAGTGTATGTAGTCAAGAATTTCAAATTCAAGAATCCAAATCCAAGCATCTTTTCTGAGTTTGGTGGAGAACTTCCTGAAATTCTTAAAGAAATGTGTTGAAAACTCTCATACTCTTTTTGGACAGCACACAACACTGCAGAGCATGCAAAGAACATGAAAAAGAACCAAAAGTCAAGAAACAAAAGGAAGAATTATGTGTACCCTTTATTGCCCACTTAATTATGGCAACACTTAACCAAGATTAATCATTGCATTTTAGGCAAATTACTTGCAGAAGCAGTACGAGTAGTGTAGGGGAACAATAGCTGCCTTTTTGTTACATTTCAAACCAGCACCACAGTACAGAAAATCAATCTGAGTAGGAAATTACCATTTGTGTTGTATTCACCTGAGCACTATACACTCATCCCCATGGGCCTGGGATTTGCATTTTGAACTTTCTGCATATCAGAATAAAAATACACCAAACACAAAACCAATAAATAACCTGTACTTTTTTCAAACTTAAATTCGCCCAATAAACTCGAGTCATTGTTTTCAAGTTTGGTTTTTTTCCTAATGAAAGTTGGAACCCAAAGATTATCTTCGTATTCACTTTTGTAATTAATCAGTCCAATATATACATATAATTTCCTGTGGTTTATTTTAAATTCCAGAAAGCACATGCAGCTATATTGTTTAATGTTACTACAAAATGTACAACATGCTTTTTACTACCAGGACAAAGTTATTTTGGGGACAGATTACCCTTTTCCACTTGGGGAACTGGAACCTGGAAAATTGATTGATTCAATGGAAGATTTTGACAGTAAACTGAAGGTATGATCTTTATATTGGGGGGGTAGGGGGGGGGCGGTGTCCCTCCTTCTTAAGCCTCCGGTTTTAGACCAGAGATAAAACACTGAAAAATCAGTGTAGTACACCGATTTCTGTAGACTGGAAGAGGCCCTTTAGTCTCTTTGCAGTGGTTCATTTTAAAGCACAAGTAAAAGCATTTGAGTAAAATACGAGTTAAGCACACACAAACATATATATGTGTTTTGTTTTTACAGGATAAACTCAAGGCTGGAAATGCTCTGGAATTTTTGGGTCTTAGCAGAAAACAATTTGAATAATTATGAAGATATTAAAGAGACCAAACTTCAGAAATAACGCTGAATCCTTAGGGATACTTCTATTTGCATGTGTAATTATGAAGATGAAAAATAAATTTGACAAGTATATTACAGTCTACTGTTATTTCCAAAACAAAAGCAAGAGTACTGGAAATTGGTATGCACAGGTATTTCTGTCCATTTGAGGATTTAGGTTGTCTTTAAAGAATTCTGAAATCCCTGCTTTCATAAAAAAGGAAAGATTTCATCTTTTGCATTTGTAATAAGAATCTCTGAATGATAATCAAAGTAATTTTATTAGGACTTGATTCCCAGGAAGAAAGAACTGAGAAGATTGTGACTTTTATCCATTACATTTCAGTCTTTGTTATGCCCAGTATACAGAATTTAAAAGAATCTTAAAACAGAATTTCAACAGAATTTTGTTGATGCCCAATAAAAGGCAACATTTGCCTTTATCCACTGACTGAAATTGCAGCATACCACACTTCAGGTCAGCACTGCAAGGATATGCACTGACGCTCTGCAAATGTTGTGATAGGATGAAAAAGGTCTATGTGGGGACTTGTACTTTTTAGCTGCCTCCTACACCACTGGCAATTTATTCATCAGAAACAATTTGAGCAATATGGTTGTAGGTGCAGAAATAATGTATTTGTGTGGGTATTACTTTGTGCATCAGTGTCACTGTCAAAATAAATACTAGTGTTTAGCAACACTGTGCTTTAACGTTCTATTTCTTGAAAAAGCCTTCCTGAAAGTAAGGTTGGCTACTTAAATGTTGAAATGTTAATGCTCTATCTAGTTTGAGTCCTGGTACAGGAACGGAAAGATGGCTTACTTTATAGACTATCGATTGAAATGGGTTTTCATGATTATCCGGTGGGTGCATAGGCACCCTCCTCCTGAGAGGATTTTATATGAGTCAGAAAAATGCTGATGAGCACTTACAGTCTCCATTCTCATGGGATCGTTTGCTGGCTACGTGTTCTTCTGTTTAGTCTTAGAACACTCCAGGAAAAAAATAGTATTAGACAGAATTTGGTTTTGTAGCTGTGTCCGTAACTGTCCTTATGTCACAGGCTGAACCTGAAGGATGTTGAACATCAGCAGTTCCTGCTGATACCAGCCTCTGTTGGACTACAAAGAAGGCTTTGTCCTTCTTTACAGTGTCAAAAAAAACCCAAAAGAAAACAAAAAGTCATTTGTGCAGGTTAATTATATGTTTTCCTAGCTATTGTATTTGGATCTTTACTATATTGCTTCTCCAAATATATTCTGTAAAAGACTACTGGACATCAGAAGCTGAAGTAGACAGCAGCTCACAGGTTTAGGCCCTGGGAATATCAGGTTTTCAAGTAAGAGGAAAAGAGGACCTAGATAAAATAGCTTTAACAATATTTATTGTCCTCAGGTTTGCAAGACTTCTGTTGACCTTTTCTATTTCAATACCTACATGCAAGCATTTAGCTACTTAAATGTACGAATTTTCAACCAGATTGTTTTAATTAAATTTCAAAGTAGAAGGCAACTTCATTCTCATATAATATTCTATTCTTTCAGCATATTTGATTTTCACAGATGTTTAAATGGATTTAAAAGGAAAATACATTGTGATTCCTCCAATACATTTTAATTGGATTAATCCTTCAATTTTTGTTATGAATGAAACCAGTTAAGTTAGTGAGAATGCAATGTTACATCTTTGAGGACCAAGGTCTGGAACATCTCCAATAGCAAGAACAGTATTTAATTGCCTTAACCTGTGACTGAATGGGTGATTGCAGCACTCTGCATGGCAATTAATTAATGTGCATACCCTGCATAAATCATATTCATTATGCACTGTCATTATTTAATGATATTCTACTTATTCTCGATGTGTTAAGAGTTTTAAGACAGGGATATATATAATCTTCCCTACATTTTCCTTTTCTTTCATTAACAAAGCTAATGTAAAATTCTAATCACAGTCAGATGAGAACATTCTTAATACTCTTCCACCAATTATTGAAGGAATGAAAAATGTACGTTGAACACCCAAACTCCATGAGTTGTACACAATGATTTAAACAATGAGGTAAAACATTGCACTTTAAGATTGTTAAAGGCACAAAAATATGAAGGCAAAGATCAGGTCCTAATTACAACAGAAGTCTTTGTAGTTAAATTTCCTCTGCACTTGCAAAAATCTTAAAGATGATTTACAATTGGGAAGATCAAGCAAGTAATTCATGTCTCTCCGTGCTGCCTTATACGTCTGTATATTTCATTAGTATTCTGTTGGTTACAGAATATACATATAGTTACAGAACTATAACTGCTTGTATAAAATTTGCACTGAAGTTGTAAAAGAACTAGTTGTAACGTAATTTTAAGTGAACAAAACCACTGTAGAGTGCTAGTGGCATATACTAAACATGTGAAGAACGCTTGGAGCTCTCATTTTGATCCATGATGATCAGAACTTTAAATAAAGACAAGTACCTTTTCGTACCCTTTGAACCCTGAATCCATAGTCTCAAGCTACTGCTGAAAATCAGTAACTGAATACGGAGTGCCCAGTGAGAACTAGCTGCACACTGCATTATAGCAGGTGTTAAAATAGATTTAAATGGAGTTGCTGAATAGACTGTGCTTGAGATGTAAGGAAATTTAGGAGGACTATGCATTTTCCTGAAGGGAAGACAGAAGGCTGCATTTCCTTACCCCAAAGCAGTAAGAGACACAAGTTTGGATGTTTCATTCCAGCACTTTACTATGTAGGCACCTGGGAATGAGTTTGAGGCTTAATGATAGCCACGTAAGAGTCACTTTTGGTAGCATATTATTAATTAAGGGTGAAATAGGAACGGACAAAAAGTTTAGAAAGCAGTCTTAATTCTTAAAGGTAGCTGAAGTGTAACATGGGAGAGGTTCGGACAAGTTCCTGTTCGATACAATGTCAGCATACGCATCTTCTCCACCTACTGCAGAATAATTGACTTGCTGGAGCTATTAATCTGGAAGGACACAACGTATCGCTGGACAGCTTTAATTCTGCCTTTTTGGCATGGAATTCCTGAGAAATACTACCTGTCAAAGTTAGTTATTGCTTATATAGGTGTGATTATCATATACACCATACACTTGAGATGCAGGAATCACTGTGCGATTCCTAAGTGTTCCTGCCACTAAAGAGCGGAACGCCTTGCCTAGATGTTTGCAACTAACAGTACCAGGAAGAAAATTACAGGCATAGCATGCCTTTCACAATCCTGACATTTTTCTTGCAGAATGAGTGACTTCAAATATATTAAAGACCTTTCCATCTTTCCTCCGGAGCCTCCATTCCCAGTTCTTTACTCTTTCCAACACAACAATCAATTAGCATTTCCACACATTTTAGCCCTTAAAACAGATGTTCTTTTATTCTGGTGCCCCCATTCAACTTATTTCAAATCTGCAAGAATGAGAAAGGCAGCCGAGTGCGGGAGGACCGTGCCTTCTGGGTAGCACATGGCACATCGGTGACGTGAGGCCCCCTCACAGCTAAGCTCCGCAGGCCTGGCTCTAGCTTGTCATCCCAACTCGGTTGCTATCCCCTACACATAATACTTAAGGCTCACTCTTTTGGGAGTAGAGCTTAAATCTTCACTGAAAGCCTGAGAGTTAACGGATGTCACGCAACCAGCAGCATTCAAGCTAGGAGGTTAAGACGCTCTCAGTTTTAAGGAGGAAGGGGGTGCTAAATCCTAAGAACCATTGGCCAGTTTCAGAACTAGATCATGCATCATAGCCTGCATCTTCAGGAGGGGTAACTCTTTTCTCTGTCAAAGCTCCTTAAGTTAAAGTTATCCTTTCCCACCCCAGCTGCATACTCCCATCTGCATGCAGCAGCTTCTGCCCCCTTGTTCGTGCTGCTATGCACTATGCACTATGCGCAAGGCAATAAATGGGATCACTTGAACTAACTGAGGTTGAAACGATCTACGAGTCTTTACTGAAACAAGGAAGTTTTGAGAGAGATAAGGCGCTATTTGTCTCAACCCGTCAATCTTCTCAACTGAACATTAACAGTCCACGAAGACAGGACTACAACCGGAGACAGCACCGCAGAGGATGGCCGGAGCTGTTCCCCACACCTGCTCCAGTTCTGGAAAAAGCCGCTACAGAGAGCTGGGACAGGGCCACAAAACCGTGACTTGCCGGCCGCTCCCTCTTCCGAAGAGATCCTGGGTTCTACCCTTTCAAAAAACCACGCAAACGTTCCGCGTCCCTAAACCAAACCGCTCGCTTGTTACTACTGAATTACCAGACTGCAACAGGCAACCCGGCTCAAGACGAGCCGCGGGAGAAGCCGGCGAGGTTTCAAACCTCAGGAGGAGCGAGCGGCTGCGCACCCGCACCCCCCCGCGGGGCGGCTGCTCTCTAGAGGCCGGTCACGGGGCAGCCGCAACCCGCTATCTGAGGGACTCTCAGAAAAAAAAACAACAAACAAACAAAAAAAAAAAACAAACCCAAACCCCTCGGTTTGCCCGTTATTTTTCCGAAGCGCGGCGTTTACTGACAGCTTCTCCCCTTACCAAACCCAGCCTAGGCGGGAAACCGCTCCTCTGAGGAGAAAGGGGGCGGGGGGGGGGGGGGGGGG
>JANHGO010000071.1:58726408-58749460 GCA_024606505.1 Aquila spilogaster
CAAACCAGAGGAACAGGTCAGAAAACGGTCTGAGAACCGCGGCGAGAGAATTACTCGTGGACCAACAACCCCCCCCGGCCACCCACCCCATCCCCAGGTGGGACACAGCCGGGCAGGAGCGCTTCAAGTGCATCGCCTCCACCTACTACCGGGGAGCGCAAGGTGAGACCCCCCCAATATCTCCACCCACCGTCCCCACATCCCCTCTGACCACCCCCGTCCCCATAACTCACTTCATCGCCCCGACAGCCATCGTCATCGTCTTTGACATCAACGACGTGGCATCCCTGGACCACACGCGGTAGGTGGCACGTGGGGCATGGGGGGAGGTGGAGGTGGCCGTGGGGTTGGTGTCACCTCCGAGGGCAGCGCTCAGCCGCAGGGTGACCTGACCCCATAGGCAGTGGTTGGCGGACGCCCTGAAGGAGAACGACCCCTCCAACGTCATCCTGTTCCTGGTGGGCTCCAAGAAGGACCTGAGCGTGAGTGTGTCCCCCTCCCGTGGGCTCTCCCGGTGCTGTGGGGCCGTCCCCATCGCCCAACCCCGCTCCCTCGGCAGACGCCGGCGCAGTACAGCCGGATGGAGAAGGACGCGCTCAAGGTGGCCCAGGAGATGCAGGCGGAGTTCTGGGCCGTGTCCTCGCTCACAGGTTGGGACGGGGCCAAAGCTGGAGTGGGTTGGGGGCGAGGTGACCCCCAGCTGGGGCTCAGGGCTCTTCTAATACGGGGCAGGAGAGAACGTGAAGGATTTCTTCTTCCGTGTGGCGGCGCTGACCTTTGAGAGCAGCGTGCTGGCGGAGCTGGAGCGTGGCAGTGCCCGCCGGATCGGCGATGCCGTGCGTGAGTATCCATGACCCACCCCCATAGGTACCCCCCCCTCCACCTAACCCTAACCCTAACCTGAACCCTAACCCTGACCCTAACCCCTCCATCCTGCAGGCATCGGCAGCACCGAGAGCGACCTGTACCTGTCGGCGCCCCGCAAGAAGCCCAAATGCTGCCAGTGAGCCCTGCGGCACCCCGTATCTCCATACCAAAGAGCAGCGGCCCCGGCGGGTGGGGGCACCCAGTAGCTATGCAAACCCCCCCCCCTCCCTCCGCCCCCGAGGAGGGACACCCCCAGCCTTCATTGTAATAAAACGTTTTTTATGCTTTTTAAGGAAGGCGTCGGGCAGGTGGGCGGGAGGCAGAGCCGCGGTGCGCGGTGCCACCCCTCATTCCCAACCCAACTGGTGGCGGTCGAAGCGGGGCTGCAGCCGGGATGGAACGCAGTGGGCGCACTTGTAACGCTCCCGAATCCACCGCCCGCCCTCGCTGTCCTCGATGCAGATGGCAGCGACGCCTGCGGGATGCACCGAGGGCTCAGGGTCGGTCCCAGCGCCACCTATGGGTGCCCCCCCCATGGGTGCCCATCCTACCTGCCACGACCCCCCCCTGGCGCTCCAGCAGCCGGATGGCCGCTCGCATGGTGCCCCCGGTTTCCACCCACTGGTCCACCAGGAGGACGCGCACACCTGGGGAGGGGCAGAGCTGTGTCCCAGCGCCCGCTGTCACCCCGCCGTGGGAGCGCCCACCCCACGGGCTCAGCTCACCCGGTGATACGGTGTCGGTGCGCATCTCCATCACCTTCTCCCGACCCGAATAGTCGGTGTAGGGCTCTGCCGATGTCTCCACGCAGAGGTGCCCGGCTTTGCGGATGGCCAAGAAGCCTTTACGCAGCGTGGCGGCCACGGCCGCACCTGGGGGTGGCACTGTCACCCGCCGCAGGGACGAGAATCGGGGACCCCCAGCATCCCCCCCCTTACCCAGAATGAAGCCCATGGCGTCGATGCCGGCCACCAGGTCGATGGGGTCTCCCTGGAAGGGTTGCAGCAGGTCGGCCACGCAGTCCTGCAAGCCCTGGGGGGATAGATAGGGAGGTGCTGGGTGCCCCCACGGCCCCTCCCGGTGCCACCCCCCTCGGTGCCCCCCACGCGGTCGCTGGGTACTTGCGGGTGGCAGTAGAGCCGGGACGGGTCCAGCCATGCGTAATGGGGACCTTTGGTGTTGGGGGCCATCAGTGCCAGGTACCAGCCCTTCTCCCGGGTGGCGGGGACGTGGCGCAGGTCCATGTGTAGGGTGCTGCTGGCGTGCCAAGGGGTGAATCCGCACCTCATAGGGTTTAGTGTCCCCTCCGATCACCCTATTTGTGTCCCCGCGCACGCTCCGTCCCCAGCGTGGGACTGTCATGGGGAGCGTCACAGACAGCGACAGCTGAGCGGGGGCTGCCCCATAGCGCTGGGCCCCCGCCAACGCTTTGGGACAGCGGGGAGCTGGGACGGGGCCAGGAAGGAGCTGCGCCCACAGCCATCCCGGGGTGACGTCCCCATAGAGAGCGGTGTGGGCACCCGGAGCGTCCCATGGGTGCAAGGTTTGGAGGAGCCAGAGCGGTGCTCGGGGTGCAGCCCCACGGGCAGATTTGGGGTCTGGGCCAACGCGGGGACTTCTCGAGGCCGCACACGTCCCCGCTCGGGCAGCATCCAGCTCTGCCAAGCGCTGCTCCGCGGGACGGGCGCCGTGTCCGGATTGCAAATGGGCTCTGTCCGAAGGGAGGCAGCGAGCGGGGACGAGAGCTGGCAGCCTTGGTGGTGCGTGGGCACTGGGACACGGGGATGGACGGAGCTCCCGCGGGCAGAGCTGGGCCGTACAACGCCGCGCCGAGCCGAGCCGAGCCGAGCCGAGCCGAGCCGTGCCGCCCCGCGGTGGGCGGGCCGTGCCGTGCCGCGCTCTGCTATAAGGCGGCCCCGCAGCAGCGGTGGCCCCGCGGTGCCATGTGCGCCCCGCGGCCGCGCTGCCTCTTCCTCCTCCTCCTCCTCCTCCTCCCGCTGTTGGCGGCCCCCAGTCCCGGAGTGGCCCCGTCGGGGCGGCCCCGTGCCCGCCGCGGGCTCACCTACCCCGGGACGCTGTGGTGCGGCGCCGGGAGCAACGCGGACAACTACGAGCAGCTGGGTAAGGAGCTGTCCCTAAACCCACCCCATGGTCAGCTTCCCCCCCCCCCCCTCCCCGTGCTGTTCCACTCCGCAGCACAGTGCTGGGCCATCCCCACCCCATCCCCAGCTTCGTCCCAGTCCATTCATCCTGCTGCCAACCTGGTGCTCTGCTCGCAGTCCACCCCAGTGCAATCCCCGTAGTGGTGCTGTCCAACACGCTCCATATCCAGTCCCTACCCCGCTCCCAGCCCAGTCTCCATCCTGGTGTTCATCTCAGCTTCATCCCCAGACCGGTCCCAGTCCAACCCACTCCATTCCGATCCCACCACTATGGTGCTGGTCCAGCCCCAGTCCCCAGTCCTGCTGCCTGCCCTCATTTATCCCAGGCTGATCCCAGTGCCATTTCTGGTACAGTTCTGATCCCCATTCTCACCCAATGTAGCTGCTCCAGCCACCCATCCCTGATCCCAACCCCATCCCATCCCTGATCCCAACCCCATCCCATCCCCGATCCCATCCCATCCCTGATCCCATCCCTGATCCCATCCCATCCTTGACCTCGACCCCATCTCCAACTCCCACCCCATCCCATCCCATATCCGACTCTGAGTCCCAACCCCATCCCCAACTCCATCTCAGCCCCAATCCCACAGAAGCCCAAATCCCGACCCCATCTCAGCCTTGACCCCATCTCAACCCCGACCCCATCCCAGCCCCCGTCCTGACCCTATCCATCCCAGCACCATTCCCGACCCCACTCCTCACCCGGCACAGCCCCATCCCATCCCCGATCCCGACACCATCGCAGCCCCCCCCGGCACTACCCCCAGCCCTCACCCCGCAGGGGAGCACCGCGACACCGACCGCTGCTGCCGGGACCATGACCACTGCCAGCACGTCATCCACCCCTTCACCTCCCGCTACGGATACCGCAACCTGCGCTGGCACACCATCAGCCACTGCGACTGCGACCGCCGGTGAGCGACCCCGGCCCCGAAGTGTGTGTGTGTGTGTTGGAGGGGGGGGATCACGGCAGGGTCCCCCCCCCCCCCGACCCTCTATTTGCCACAGGCTGAAGGAGTGCCTGCAGCAGGTGAACGACACGGCGTCACGCGTGGTGGGGCAGGCGTTCTTCAACGTCATCCAGGTGCCGTGCTTTGAGTTCGCCTACAAGGAGGAGTGCGTGCAGCCGTACCTCTACGTGTGGTGAGTGACACCCCCGTGGGTCGGACCCTTCTGTCGCCGTCCCTGACCCGTGCCGTCCCGCTGTCCCCAGGTGCAGGGCATACAACACGGTGGCCGTGGCCGTGCCCAAGGAGCCGGTGCTGTATGAGTTCGGTGGGGAGCTCATCGACAGGGCGGCGTGGCCTGGGGGGGAACCCCCGGAACCCCCTTTCCCCCCGGCTGTGAGAGAGAGGAAAAGGACGAAGGAGAAGAGGAAGAAGGGGAAGGGTTTGAAGAAGAGCCCTTCTGGATTTGGGGGGCTGAGCCACGCTGCATCCATCAGCCCCGCTCCCCCCGACTCGGGGGGACGGGGCAGCAGGAAGAGGAGGAGGAAGGAGAGGAACAGAAAGAAGAGGCTGAAAAGCAAAAGCAACCCTGGGGCGGCGTGAGCCACACTCCCACCCCGCGCGGGCCCTCGCTGTGTTAATTAATAAAGTGGGGTCATGAGCAGCTGCTGCGGTGTGCGGAGACAGAGCCGTGCTGGGGGTATAGGGGGTGGTGGTGCCCATCCTACACGCGGGTCTGGTCCTGGTGCACGGCCCTGAGGGAGAACCCGAGGTCTGCAGGGCTGTATGAGTAAGAGGTGAGCGGGCTCCAGCTGCACCTCCACGCTCACACAGCCCCGATGGCAGAGTCACATCACTGCACGGGGCTGAGCGATCCCTCTCCCACCTCGTCCTATGGAGGATGCTGCGAGCACAGCGCGGATGCAGCACACACAGACGGGTTGGACGCAGGCAGCTTCCCAAAAGTAGAACTTTTTATTAGGGGGGGGGGTGATGACGTTAGCAGAGCGCTGGGGCTGGGTCCAACCAGTTCTCCCAGTTCCTCAGCTCCCATCTGCAGTGGCGTAATTAGCGCTAATTACCTAATTAGCCCGTGCCAGCCTGGGCCTGCCACCCCCCGGGTTCGGGGCCACCCCGGACCTCTTGGCCCCCCCCCCCCCCCCCTCCTTGCCAGTTTACAGCGGCGGGGAGGGGACGTGCCACCCTCCATCCCTGTCCCCTCCCAGATGTCCTCACCGCCCCGGGGTGACACGGTCGGTGGCCCCGGTTGACACATGGGCTGGTAGCCCCATGGGTGGCATTGCCCTGGGTGACACGGGGGGGGGGGGTGGCAGCTCAGGGGACACGGGTGACACGGGCGCGATGGTGTCGGGGTGGCGGTTTCTTGCGTGCGGCGCGCGCTTGCCTTTGGGCTCACGTGAATTCGCCGCCCCCCCCCCCGCTCCCGCCTCAGCCCTGTGAGGGAACCCTCCCCGGGACTCTTCCCGCTCCCTCGGCAGCCGGCGAACGGCGCTCTCGTGGGATGGAGCTGTGTCCCTGAGGCACAGAATGGGAGGAGGAGCCTGGCGGAGCCCCCGCTCGGCGTCCGTCCTTTGTCGGCGTGTGAGGGAGGCACGGGTGGCGGGCGCTCGGGCTGCGCGGCCAAGCGCCTCGCGTCCGCGACCCGGCCCCTCGGTAGCCGCGGGTTCAGACGCTCCTAAAGTCGGTCCCTGCTGCTTGCAGGCTGGTTTTCCGTCAGACGGGCGTCTCCTCGTTAGCCGTTTTTTAATCTGATTTAAAAAAAAAAAAAAAAGGGGGCGAGAAATGGGAGTAAGACGAAAGCCTCAAATCCTCTCCTGAAATAGTTGAATCGGAACAAAACAAAAGCACTTGAGACGGTGTTTCGGTGTATGTCGCCCATTAAGGAGTTTTCGTTCTGCGGGTGGGATGTGGCCGGTCCGGTGTAGGAATCTCCACATTGTCTGCGAAACAGATGGGAAAGATGCGTGTCAATGTCGGTTAGGTATGCGTTAATAGCAGTTAAGTTCTGAAGTGTCACGTCCTTCATTCACTTTCGGCCGAAGACAGTGCGTTGAAAGCAATGATTGATGTAGAAAGCGCGTTGCTTCAGTTCTTGTAAACAATTTTCTTAATATGTAGTGTTTCCTTAATTTAGTCTTCCAGATCTCAGCTTACGATAAACACTGCAATTGTTTACATGCACAGGTTTTATATGCATCATTCCTTCACAAAATTTAATCGAAATGTAAGTATGATTTTATATGCGGTAATAATATGCCCATAATTTTGGCAGTCTGACTGACAAGTGTTACATTGCTCTGCTGGATTGTAAAGTTTGGTGCGTTTATAGGAATTCTAGCTTCTTATCAGTGGTTTAGAAGCAATAATGATGCTTCTTTTCAACTTTGAATTATTTTAACTAGTGGCAATTAGATGTTTATCTTCTGCCATCGAAATAAAAAAAAAATAGGCACCATCAGCAGACACGTTTCAGATGTGTGAAGAATGCATTTAGATGTTTTGAATCTGGCTAGTGCTTATGTGCTTTAGTTTGAAAGGCTGATGTGTAGGAACACACATTTTTCTTAATGAATTCAGTGGTAGTGCTAGCATGGTGTGTCTGACAATTATAATATGGTTATGTGTGCATCCATATGGATTATGTATCTGTTCTCGAAAAGCAGTGTAAATTCATTTAACTAGTCTAGTCTTAAACAGTATGATGATAAGTGGTCTTAGATAAGAAAAATCTCTAAATCTGATGAGAAAACGCCAGCTCTACTGTTTTTACTAATGAACTGAATATGCTGAATCTGAATACAGAATGTGTTATGAAGAACTGAATTCTTCAGTAAAAATACTACCTGTAATTGAGGGATTTTGTAACAGGTATGGAACCTGAGATACCAACTTGAAAATTTCAAGACTTTTTTTTTTTTTATGTCCAGTATTGGATGCAATAGTTAGAAAAATAATCATGTAATATTCTAGGTAGTCTTGGTTTTTAAAGGGGGGGGGGAAGTACTTTTCATCAGTATTTTTTACTAACTTTGCAAGAACAGTTAATAACTATGGTGGCACATCACTAAGTGGCGAGGATGAGTTTTCTCAGATCTTGGCTTTTCATGATAAACAGAGTGAGACTGTGTGACAGATATTATGGTCTAGACCAGAGCAGACCTTGGTCTGCCAAGGAGCAGAATCTTGCAAACCTTGCACTGTCTGAAATTTGGGCAGGTACACGGTGGGTTACAGTGTTAGCCAACTCTTTCATCTGGCATGAATTTGTTTATCATTGTTGGCTGAGCAAATGGACAGCTTATTTGGTGTTTATTCAGCAGGAAATATTAGTTTGTAGGTACACTTCCGAAGTGTATTTAAGTATTTTTGTGCAAAATCTGAGGTAAATTCAAACTTCCAGCAAGCTTGTTACCAAAACTGCGGTGTTACAGGTCTTTATGTAATAAAAGCCAAGTGTTTCAATACGACCTGTGCTAAGTGTGCATAAGCCTGGAAGAAATATATACTGTAGGTTTTGTTTATGTAGTGATGGAGAGCTGTGTATTGAATGGATGGATATACATATACATCAAAATGTACTTCCCTAAAACAGTTTTCTAGTTCTAGAGCAAGAATAGCACACATGAGAATCAAGTTCCAGCAGGCTTTGTGGTGGAATATGCCCTGTGAAAGTGTTCCTGTAATATATAGAGTGAAGGCAGTGAAACAGTTGCTCCGTCTTTCTCCCCTCTGCGTACCTGCCCATGTAGCAGTAACCTGTAGCCAGTGGAAGAGGAGCTGGTGAGGCATCCCAAGTTTTCCTTGACTGTGGGTGGCTTGCGGACTGGATAAACTAGGCAGAGCTGCTTGGAATGGAGAGGTCACTCTGTAGAGCTGCTGTAGCTGGGGTTTGTGTTATCATCTGCTAGATTACTGTTTGTACTGTCATCTGGTAATCTAGGATAGATTGAGGTAGCAAGAAGCTTTAGCTGCTGTGTTTGGTTTTTCACCAGACAGTGGAAAATGCCGGTCGCTTGGAACTGGAAGCACCGTAGTATTTGGATATAGTGCCCTTGTTGTGAAAGCTATGCCTTAAGTTATATTTATGAATCTTAAAATTTGCAAGTAAGCTGCTGAACGCCATGGAAACTGCAACTATTACAGGAGGGGGAAAGTGTATTCTCAGGTAACACCATACAAATAGAAGTTAAAGGCAAGTGCACTGCAAGTGAGCAGTCAGTAATATTGATTCCTGCTGAATTACTTTCTGTAGTTCTTAATGAGCGTAAGGCCAGACAGCAGCTTTGTGTGTGTACTGATAGGCAAATGCATTTTCTTACTTATTTTCCTATTGGGTAAAAGGGGTGATCTCAAAGTGAATGTGAGTCACTTTCAAAATACTCCCAAACCATCTGGTGGGTTCTCTGTAGAGAAAGCAAAAGCCAAGGACCGTAATAAATACTTAATATCAAATCTCCAGAGTACTTGGCAAGCTAAGAAATGTAACAATATTCATCCACTTCAAAAAGAAACTAACCCTTAGAAATTAAATAGTAAAGTCCTGGCAGCCTTGAAGCGAAGACCTAGCTAAAATTTTCCACAGTGTATGGTATATGTTTCTTTGTTGTGTGCACGTAGTGATGTTTATCCATGGCAAGAAGGAATCTGAAGGCTGGGGCTAGAAAATTAGATGGCCATTAGTCAGAATGCCTTACGATCTCCAGCTGAAAAAATGTAGCCTTTGTTTTCTTGCATTATTGGTAGGTTAATTTTTTTAGCCAAGTAATAAACACTTGCATATTTATTGTCACGTATAATTGCTGGGTTATACAAATACATGTGTATGTCTTACATATAAGTCACATGTACTTAATTGTTAATAAACAGGTCTTCAAGTGGAAGCTCATTTAATGAATAGTTGTTGTCTTAATTCTTTTTTTTTTTCTTCATTGTAAGTTACTGCTAAACAGTTTTACAGGCTTTCAAGATTTTGAGTCAACTGCGAATAGGGAACAGAATTCCCAACAGTGTCTTCAATCTGTAGAGCCACAGGGGTGGCACATACCAGTTAATATAGTCTTGGTTAATTTGGAATGTATTGCATTTATTGCTCTAATGACCAAATATCCCTTTTTTTTTGTGAATTTACTGTGGGCTAGCAAGTCACTTTTTAATTGCTATGAATTATCCACGAAGTACATACTTTTAGTTGCAATGAAGAATGTGTTGGGGGTTTGATGTTGCAATCAAAGCAGGTGAAGACTTTGCAAGGTTGCTATGCCCCAGTAATAGGGTGGAAACTTGCTTTACCAGTTCTGGTAAGCTGAATTGGATGCCCTGGCTACTAATTTTCCCTAGCCATGCAAATGACATTTCAGGAACTACTATGAATCCCCTCAGCAGTAGTACAAATTATTCTTTTTATGTTACTGTTGACCAGGGCATAGTAACTTTGGTCTGCTGAGTATAAAGTTAGTCAGTGCTAATATTGGGGTGGGGAGGGAGCTTGCTGGCTTTTTATAGGAAATGCTAGCCTGACTGTTATACTTTAAAATATCTTGAAAATTAAAATTCTTCTGGAAATACTGTTTCTGTAGTACTTAGTGTGTTTGATATTGTTATATAGCAAATACCTCTTTTAGAGGCTTATTCTTCAGTACACAGTGATTTGAAGAACAGAGAAGGGGGAAAAATCCTTGGTATGCTGGAAATGAGAGGTAAGGCATCCAAACGGTAGCTGTATTTTAAAATGTAATCCTTAGAAATGCCATGTGTAATACCAAACAACCAGTTGAAAATATACTTGATGATGTCAAGGTCTTTTTGTGTGACATGCAGTGGAAGTTAGTAATGTGCCTAAAGAAGGCTGCAAGAGGAATTTTTTCTCTGAAGCGCAAGGTAGGTGAGTTGTGTGGAGGGGTTTTTTTGTTTCCCATCCCTCTGTATTCCCTTCCTGTCTCTTGTGCCCTGTCCAAATTGCAGTATTGAACAGTTGACTCTGCAGTTGTGCAAAGTTCTTAAAACTTTCATAATACGCACCAAGCTTTAGCAAGGCTGTTTTGGACCACTTCAGTTCTGTTTTTAATCTTGCAATTTAACATATTTGCTGATTTTTATGCAATGTGAGCTCCTGGGTATAATAAAAAAAACCTTGCAACTCTTTGTGTTTGCACTTGAAAAACCTCTGTCATAGACTGGGACCACTTAATGTCTTAAGCTAATTTGTATCAGGTCTAAAAACGTACTAGTATTGGCATTAAAAGGGAGAGGGAGTTCTCAGGAAACAACATGCATGCTGCAGATGTGTTCTGAGACTATTCCAAATGCCTTCATTGTAGCAACACTGTTTTTACAATGTCTTGTACTTTTTAGTGAAAAAGGACTTGTACCACATTTACCAATAAAACTTGCTGTATAACGCTCTTGGACTGTCATAATAAGGCTCTTATGTTTTGGTTTTTCTATTTCAGTGGGACTTGGTTTCTGAGATTCTCAGCTAGTACAAAAATGGGATTTAATTTCATAAATCACGTGTGTTCTTCTGAAGATATTTTTTGAAGTCTTAAAGAATATTTTGGGTGCATGGTAGATAACTTTAAATTATTTTGGTTTATGTCAAATGAAGGTGTTTATATATAGGAACCTTACAGCTTTGTCAAGTCTGTCTTTAATTTTGCTTTTTTGTTCTACTTTGCTTTTTCTGTCATTTTTGAGAATTGGGAATGAATGAAAGTGTTTGAGTAACTTTGCCAGTTACACACTTAGCAGGGTGTGTCATCTTCACTGAAGACTGTATGTGTGCCAAGTCTGAAATTTTATTAGGATGTCTATTTTCCTGAATAAATACCAAGGGAGACAAAAGTACTGACCTACTCTAAACTGGGAATGAGAACCAAGACCTGAAATTCTTTGGCTGGAAGCCAACACTTCTTTTTTAAGGACATAGATAATTGGGGTGTACGTAGATTTCTGATGCACCAGAGTTAAATGCCAGTTAATCAGTTTGACTTAAATCAGCCTCCAGAACTGTGGTTTATGTAAGGTCTTGGAGGTCAGGAATTGTATGGAGAGTTCTCAGCTAGAACTGATCTGTTTTGGTAAGTTAGAAAATATCCTGAAGTCAGCCTGATGAAGAAGGTGCTTTTTTGGAATGAAATAAAACTTCAGTGCAGTCAAACATCGAATAATAGTGAGTGAGAGTGTTCTGATTATTTAATTGTGCAGTTATTGGTGACTTGGTTCAAAGAATGGCTCTGTGAAATGTAAATATTTTCACTCATGGTAATTGTTGGAAGTTGATTTTTTCAGAACGGTAAACTGTGAAAATTCCATGTATGTGTAACTATACCCACAATCTGTGTAGGAAGAGACCTTGTGTTAGGATATATTTGGATTGAACTTGTACACAAAGCTAGAAAAACTGTAAGGCCTGAATGCAGGTGCTTGGGGATAAGTGTGTGATGCTTGGTGGGGGTGGTAAGGCTAGAGAAAGGGGGAGGACAGCAGGGAGCAACACTTCATTGCTCACAGTGCAGTTGCTTTTGTTCTTCTTCAGCCCACCAGTAAGGCACTGCTACAGGTTACTGACCCAACAGCTGTTTGGTTTGTTTTAAATTAAAAAAATAAAAATTGTGTGATCCTGGGGAGATGGACAGGATCTACTTACTTTCTATTAAAGCTTCTTCCCATTATCCATTCTATTTCTGATTCCATACACTTCATGACTTAACTTTCCTTCCTCAGTGACTTCACTATGTTGGGTCTTAGTTTTCAGTCCATCGTGGTCTACCTCACTGTATCCTTTTTCCTGAGTAAAAAAAAAAATAAAATTGAACCAGTTCTAGTCTCTCTGGTGTGCTCATTAATACCTCCTCGTTTCTGTCCAATGTCGTCTTGTCAAACTTCTTTCTTCATAACTCTGTGGATTTTTCAACTTTCCTGATTTCCTTTCTTCTCTATCGTTCATGTTTCTCTGGCTTCCCGGCCCTGTCTGCTAATCTGGCTTTTCCCCAAAGCTCAGGATTATGTCTGAGAATGTAATCCTTCCTCTTAGGCTGGCCCTGGTGTAGAAGGTGCTAGCCTTAGACACCTTTCTCAGTTACACCTACCCTAAATCCTTGAAGCACACTTGGGAGACATTACTGCAGGGCTTACATGGGTGAAACAGCTGTAGACGAGAGAGGTTTGCCTGGGTTCGTGCATTACTGGACAGGAGCACAGTTTGTCTGCTCTATAAAATATCTTTATATGGCATGCGTGTGTTGGGTTATACACGTGCATGCTACTGTATATCTGGCACTTCAAAGCTGTGGATACTCTAGCTTTTTGAACTCCAGAAAGTCTTTCCTTCACATTTTAGTGTTTAAAAGTTTCTCTCCCAGCTTAAGTGAGACACATTTCAAGTAGCATGTCCTTAACAAAGGGAATTTCTTCCAGAATTTCAAATCATTCAAGTGATGTGGGTAGGAACTTCTCAAAAATCATCAGAAGTCTTAAATGACAGCGTTAATACGGCCTTGTTCAGCAACACCCGACTTCAGGTTTTTATTTCATTAATTTGTAAGGCTTGAGCTACAAACTTCTTAAAAAGAAAGTAGTTTCTTTTTTCTCCGTTGTGGAAGAGTTTTCTCTCTGTGACTTGTTTTGGGTGGTTTGGGTTTTTTTAGAATGTTAGATTTCTTCATGGCGTGCTTCTGTGCATCAAAGGGTATCACCTTCCCAGGGTCTCAGTTTTCCTCAAGTCTGCCAACTTACAAGATTTACTTCAGATCCAAGGGGATGTTTCGAAGTGATTTAAGGAGGCAAAAAGTACTCCCTCGATACACTTGAAAGCTCCTGAAATGTAATGGGTAATCACTTAAATGTTCAATTCTAATTAGTTCATTGCAGTTTTCCATATATTGTGAATTTTTACACCAAATGTTTCATTCTGGCATAACAAAGGTCTGTTTGCTGACCAAAAAAAAAAAAAAAAAGGCAAACCTCACTTTAGGGGGGAAGTATAGCTGCTATTCAGTTCATTCAGTCTCATTCTACTTGCACATTGAATGAGAAATCCAATACCTGTGCTGCTTGCACAATGCGTTAATTAAATACTCAACAAACAACTCTTTCAATCTCTGAATAAATGCTTTATACTGGCTTAATTTTAACCAATTTAATCTGCTCATGTCTACATGAAGATTTCTACTGTCATTTTAATTCCTGTCTAACATGGTCATCTTTTGCATACAAAGAGGACCCTGGTTCTTTTAAGTCTTTTATGGTTAGCCATGCTCTGTATATAGATACATCAGTCATTCTAGCTAATAACTAGGCATCAAACCCCTGCGTCATTGCTAACTCCTAGGTGATACTGAATGAACTGTGAATGGGTGCTTTGCTGCCAGCTTATGACACCTAGAGTTTTATGAAAATTTTCAACTCTAAACATCTTGTAATCTTTACTCAGACTTGATGTAACTGCTTTTTTGTGAATCCTTGTACTTTGTTCACCAAATACTGCTGGGTGTATAGTAAAGTTTCTAAGAGTAAGCTTTTACTTATGCAACCTATTTTTATATAACAAGCTGTTTTCCATAAAGTTCTCTGCAAAGTTTCTTGCTCTTCAGGAGTATGAAATGCTAGCAGAAGTTGTGATCAGCTGTTTTGACTTTTACTGAAAAGATGGTGTAATGGCTCACTACTGTGCAAGAAATTGGATGAACTTTCTCATGAAGTATATTCAACTTGAAGCAGCCTGTTCTAGTGCGACTAAATCTTCTGGGCCAAATCTATTCTTTTTATGTTGAACTAGAATTAGTTTGACCTTAGACATCTTAGTCACAAATGTAATTTAGCATTTATGCTACTCTTTCCCTGTGCTGCTGAGAGGATTACATCAGTTATAGAATAAAACATAAGCAGTTATTTTTGTTGCCTTGCATGAGTTCAGAACTGTTAAAAAAAAAAAACCACAAACAAATCCAACTTCTTAAACCTTTTCTAATTACCACTTTAGACTCTCCATAAAAATTCAAGTCCTACTTGTAAAAAGTTAAAAAATACATATGTTTTTCTTCTTCAGATAATATCTCCTACGGCATTGTTTTTGGCTGCAAAAGTGGAAGAACAGCCACGGAAACTTGAACATGTTATTAAAGTAGCACATGCCTGTCTTCATCCTCAAGAGCCACAACTGGATACAAAGAGTGATGTAGGTGGAAGTCATGGTTTTAAAGATAATCAGATGACACTTCATCTAATGGTCTGTTACATTGTCTTGACTGGATTATTGCTGTCTGCAAACTAGAAAAAACTTTTGTTTTTATACCATTGAAGTCTTTTGTATTACTTAATGTAACTTATTAAAGACTGAAATATTTGCGTTATGAAACTTAGATTGCTTCGTCTTGAACTTGCATTATTTTTAAGACTTCTACATGTATAGTGGAAGACTAGGCTAGATGTTAAATAAGAGGTTTCATGTGTGATTCCATAAGTCACACAGTTTGCGCAGAGAGGAGTTCAGGACACTGTGTTCTTCTCTCAGCCAGAGGTTCACTGCACTGTTGTCTACATTCTGTTTTAAAGGATGCGATACAGTTGTCAGCCGCTGCCTTCTGCGATACATTGGTCTTCCTTTCATTTGCCAAAGTTTGTACAGCTTCCGCTTTATAGTTCACATTTTCTTTCCTGAGATGAGTCTTCCTGAAACCAAACATACGAGGAAGCGTGGTGGAAATGCACCAGAGCTGTTCTGCTTGAAGGTCAGGCTGAGCTAGTTATACCCTGCTGGACCTCAGCTGACGTATTTTGAGCACCTTTGTTATGCTCCCAGGTCTTGGAATGCCAGGTGGAGGTATATATATATATATATATATATGGGCGTTTGAGCCCACAAGCTTAAGCTAGCTTAACACAGGCCAACTGAGTATTTCCAGCTGTATTTTAAAGTACTTGTAAAATGGATTATCTGCCTAGAGATAGTTGAGTTGATTTGTACTGGCAAGCCTCTGTAATTCTTACAGCACCCCCCACTTCTCCTAAAAATCTTTTGCTGGAATCGATTATATGAGATCCAAACTAAGTAAATCTTATTGTGAAAGATGGTTAGGCTGGTATGACTGCATTTGCAGTAATGCTTATACTGGTAGAGAAAAGTATTACGTAGTGAAGTGCTCTGAGTTGTCAGTCCTAACTGGCTTGGGTAGTGGTCTTAACTTGTGTTGCTAGTACCAGTATTCAAATAGGAAGTGTATGATAAAAAATTTTGAGACAATAGATAGCTACGTCTTGACCTGTTTGCTTATTTGTTTCAGGCATACCTTCAGCAAGCCCAAGAGCTGGTTATACTTGAAACAATAATGCTTCAAACTTTAGGTATGTCTTTCTAAATATTTCCTGTGCAGCCAACTTACCACGAAGAAGTAATGGAACGCAAGTAACTGGAATTTTGATGTGCTGTTGGTACACTAGTATTTTACTATTTTTGTGTACAGCTTCTGACCTATGAATTTAGTTTTGTATTAGCAGTTCTGTTGTGTTCACTTTGGAGGAAGAAAAGGCATATCTGTCCTTGTGAAATAGATGTTTCTGACGGTTTGATGGGGTAGAAATGTGTACCCTTCTAAACAGATTTTACTCCAAAGTAGTAACTACGTTGATATTTCTTCATATAAGGTAACGTGTTACACTAGGTTAGCTGTGTATGTGTTCTGAAGCAATTGGGAAGAGCTTTATACAAAGTGCTTTTCCCCATTTTGCCTTTCAATTAAAGAACATTATGTAATTGAGCAGGGTTATTACCTCTGAACATCACAAGCTGTAGTGTAACCATTCAATGGATTCGGGTAATTCCAAAATTTGAAATGGATGTTCTGATAAGAAACTCTTCTGACTTTAAAGTGACATAAACAATTACAGCTGGCAGGCCTGAGAACACTGACTTACTGAGATTCTTCAATATCAATTTAAGTATATATTTTTTTTAAAAAAGCTAACAAACATGACCTAATTCTTAAATAGTGTCATAAACAAAGAAAGGTTTCTTAAGTCACTGACCTACAAATGACTTAATTTGTAATTTCATAGATGCAACATGTTTAAGTCCCAGAAATCAATGAATAAATACACATGTATTTCAACGTGTCTGTAATACAGCTTTTACTGACTTATTAATGTGCTAGAAACTGTTCAGATATGTTCAACTTTAAAAACACAGTAACTTCCCAGGTTTTATATAAATATATATATATTATATTTGAGATTACTGAAGGAGTGTTTTACTAATTGATCTTGAAGTAGCTATATTATCTACTATTCAAAAGTATGAAAAGGTGCAGAATAAAAGGCAGTTAAATAGTGTTACTTGATCTGCAGTGCAAAGGTTTAGCAAGCATTTGAGGTCTGTGGGGAAACAAAAGGGCTTTGGTGTTTTTATTTTACAGATGCAAATGTGTAATTCTAAAATGTATTCGTAACTCCTCAGGTTTTGAGATTACCATTGAACATCCACACACAGATGTTGTGAAATGTACGCAATTAGTGAGAGGTCAGTGACTTTTAACTGCTTCTGTAAGTCCTTTTTTACCTTTCTAGTAAAATTTGAAGGTGATGTTATTTGCCTAATATCAGCTTCTTCACCAACTATGTTATCCAAAGAGTTTGTTTAAAGCTAATTACTAAAAGCTTGATCTTAACCTTGAGAGTTTGATAAAGAGTCCAGTTCTCTGTCCTTCATTTTGTTTGCTTTCTTATTAGCATTGATTTTAATAATGTCTGTTCCATGTTTTCTCAAATGACAGAAGCAGTTAGTAGTTGAAAACTGAATAGCCAGCTACATATCATTCTGGGTTGATTATTTTCACTCTGAAGTAGTTTTACCAAGTGAAGTTTAGTCTGCATGTTGCTTGATGGCTAATGCTAGCCTTCTGTCGTAGCAAATCTTTTTAGGTAATGAACTGAGGGATAAAGAGAGTGCATAGCAGGTCTGCTATCACGTGCAAATACTTCAAGATGTGACTAATTGTTTTTCTGGAGCAGGGTGTACTTGTTTTGGATGGTAGCACAAAACCCCAAACCTTTTGTTAAACAATCATATCCTCTAACTTGTATGCAGCTCATTAATGTGACTCTGGCTAGAAACCTGTTTTGTTCTTTACTATTTTTGCTGAATTTTGGCACACCTTCTTTAATTCTTAAATCGGTTTCCTTTGGAGCTTTAAAAAAAGAAAAAAATCCTCTTATAAGATGGAGGATGAAAAAATTAGTGATCGGTTGTAAAAGCACCTGAAACAAGTTTTTCACTTTAGTTATGTTCCTTAATTAAAAAGTGTTTGGAAATTATTAGACCATGGTTTTTAGTCTTTAGCTGGTTTTGCAGTGAAAAACGCAAAGTTAAGTGCTTCAAAGTTTTTTTTGTTTTTTTCTCACTTAACAACTTAATCATGTTAACTAGATCTGTTTTGCAGTAACTAGAATTAAAGTTGTTCTTTGCAGAAAAAGTATCGCGCTCATTTTAAAGTAGCTTACTGGTGTAGTGTCTTCAGAGTTTGATTCCGAGTAGGACTGGTGCTGTAAGTTATTTGCATATAAAGTAGCTTTATTGCTATTCTTGCTGTAAGATAATGATTCTTTGCTTTCTGTCCAGATTTGGTTGTGACTCAATGCATAAGTCTAATTGCACCTAAAGTCTCAATAGTCAGCATCAGCAGGTCTGTAGGGTTTTGCTTTGGATTTTCTTAGCTGTTGGTCAATATAACTGTGAGCACATATTTCCCTGTTTTGTGTGAGCCCCTGCACTTTTGCTCGGTATTTGGGGCTGTGGGGAGGGGTGGCAGGCAGTATTGTAAGCTGCATCAGGATTTCCACATTAGCAAGTGTTTCTGACTTGAGCCTACAAGAAGAAAAGCATACTGCTACACAAACTTAATTTCCTTTAGTCAAGGGTAGATACCACTCCAAGACAGTTCAGCTTTTTCCTTTGTGTTTTGTATGCTACTTTTGTGTATTGACAAAATTCATACATGGAAGGTACATGCTAATTTTTAAATTTGACATTTTAAAGCTAGTATTTAATGTCAGCCCAATTATAACAAAACACTTAAAATTCTAAAATTATACCAAGTCTTGAAATCTGAAGACTCCACTGAGGGCTGAAAATCCATGTACTTCAAGGACTGGTGCAAAGTGAATGCAGTACATCTGATGCTTGAAAACCTACTGACTGGAGTAGGTGTGCTTCTCAGTATGGATGTATGCAAATGAAATTCTTGTCAGCATGTGCCCCTCCTAGGGGTGGTACAGGCTGTGAACACAAGACTTAGTTACCTCATATTAAAAAAAAAAAAAAAAAAAAAAACAAAAACAACAAAACCCCAACAAATTAATCCATATCCATATATTAAAAACATTGAGCGTGAAATCTGTACTCATGCATGCAAGTCAAGCAAGTAAAGAAGAGTTGCTGTGGAACATTAGTCTTATGTATTGAGTGAATAAAGAGATGGGCTTGTGGGCACAGTGATATATCTTCAAAGATGCAGGGGCATGGTTTTAGTTCTCTATCTCTTAACATTTATTTATTGGACAGGGTGTTGTTTTAATGTGAATAGGTGCAACACTTAGATACCAAGTCCTGAAGCTTTCAAATACATCCAAGACTTGTCAGTGTTAAATCTTCAGTGCTAGAGGTATTGACTGAGAATTTAAAGAAATGCAAGGTTGCTTCATCTGGTTCTGGTAACATGTCTGCTTGGACAAAAAGCACTATTTCAGAAGACAGAGTTACCTTTATTTATTAAAGGTGATTAAGTTATCCAAGACTTATGATTAAAACCTCCAACTGTATGTTTGGGGTGAGAAGGAAGGGAGGAATATAATGTGGCTGAGTAAGTATCAAAAGAGAGGCAACAAAGTTAGCTGAGGTATGCAAGTGTACTTAAGGTTTTGGCTTAGCATGTGTGCACTGAATTGCCATGTGGTGAGAAGATGCCCTTTTGCTGGCTAAACTTAAGTGGCTAAGAGGATGGCTGATTCTCTGTATCACTTTGTTGTCTTGCATCCAGGGTAATGTGCTTTATGCTGTCACTGTTACCTGTATTAATCTGTAAGCTGCCCTCTTTAAAAACAAAATAGAAAAAAAAAACAAAACAAAACAAAAACCACCAAATAGAAAAAAAAACCCAAACAAAAACCAGGTTCTACTGATGATGCTCAAAAGATTCAGCCAAGTCCATTGTCAGAAGACTGTCTAGTCTCATAGTGGCATACCAGAATCAATTGCTGGAAGCCGAAGATGAACTAGTAAGTGGGAATTGGTGAAAATAAACATAATTGCTTCAACATACAACTAAAGAAAAAGTTGAATTCTTCATCTCTAAGATTGAAAGCCTTTCTGAAGGTAGTATTAGACAACACACCTTATGGTAGATAAGGGGTGACTGGATGGATACATAATGACTCATGATGATCAGGCATAAGGTATCTAATTATTCCTTCTGGTTTTCAGATATTCAGGGGTTGATGAAATTGTTCCATCTTTACAGTTTGGTCAGTATAGTAGACAAGGAAAATGGTGTGGGCTCAGTCTTTTTTCTGCACCATTCTTCCTCAGTGTCAAGAGACTGAGAAGAGGAGACAGGACCATCATTCCTTAGGATCCCACAGGTCCTCTAAGGAATCTGAAGGCAGTGGATCTGTGAAGGCCTGTCAGCAAGCTTCAGTGCCCATTCCAAGGATGCTCAGATACTGAAGAGAGAAGAAAAGAAAAAAGAAAGAAAAATAATCAAAAAAACCAACACCAAAACACCAAAACCTGTTCTGGTGTCAAACTACCTTTCTGGCTTGAATGCTAGTTGAATGATCAGCAGTGAAACTGCCCTAGTGCCAAGACCGTGACATGGTCCTCTTAAGTTCTGATGCAAAATCAGTCTGTTCCCAGCCTGCTTCTGGTGGAACTTGGAAGGGGAGGAATCTGTATCCTCATCTCCATCTTGGGAAGTCTTCAGTCCTTCCTTTTTCTGTGTTGGTACACAACCTTCTTTTGGAACTGAAGATTGGATCCCAAGGATTTCTAGGATTGTTCTCGCTACTCTGCAGGTTACCAGGTATCTTGAACACCCATGTTCCTTAATAATCTTTTGTGGAAATTGCACTGTCAAATTCTTCAAACATACCATAGTATCTGTGTGCACAGGTGCCATTGTTTAAATCAGGCTGATAAAGTCAGCGGAAGAGGAGATGAAAATGAATCAGCTTTTTCAGAGGGTATTCTCATGGGAAAATTTAAATCTTAGTATACTATGTGGTTTGGAAAGATCTTAAAACACCAGCTGCACTCCAGCACGGCTACAGGCGGCCTTCACATTCTGAACTTTCACCTCAGGCTTTTACAGGCCTGTTCCAAAGGTTTAAATACTTTCAAGAAAGTAAAGCCACCAGGACTGCTCAGACCCGAATGCCTACACCATGGCCTCCTCCAGCCCTTTCCAGATACAACAGGCATCCACCAACATACCTCCATTCAGAGCCTGTGGCTTTTTCCTTTTGCCCAGGAGGACTTAAGCAAGCTTTCTCTCTTCCGAAGTTGACTGGCTTACCTGCAGTCTCCTCTTTCTGGGGAAAGTTCACGTATGTTGTCAGGGTCCTAGGCCTGGCCAGCTACCACCCTCCTAAGGGTGACTTGGCAGTCACGTTTTCATGATTATCTCAAGATCCAAGATAACCTAGTGCTGAAGAAAAGACTCACATATCTTGGAATTGCAACCGGATGAATTGTGTGGCTATGCCCAATAAAAAGCATTTTGGTTTCCAGTTGGGAATTTCTTGGAGATAGTAGCTTTTTGGAAGGTGTATCGGACAGCAAGTCCTGTTTCAAAAATCTTGATTACTACTTTAGTAATCCCCTGCCTTATGGTTGCTTCTGCAGCAGTGAGACAGGGTGGGTGTTTTAAATCACTCCTGAATGATAAAATATAAAATTGATAATTAATGGCTGGTGTCACAGTCATCAGTCCTGCAACTTGTGAGTTATAACAGAGAAGCTCTGCTGGCTTGTTTTAGCCTCTGCTTCAAGATTATTTTAATTTGGAGATGCGCTTTCCACTATTACATAGGAAATAACACACCACAATGTAGGAACAAAAATTCATTAGCTTTAACTTTCGTGATGAATTCTGCTAAACCAAAGCTGTCCTAAATGTAAGAGAAGAGTTTGGGACGGTTGTTTTCAGTTGTGCCTTGTGTTACCACAGGCTTTAGTTGTGAGCTGAAATTTCTTGCTGGTTTTGGCAATGATGATTATTTAGCTGTAAATAAGTTGAAACAGTATCATGCTGCTTGTAGTATAGGTAAGGTATTTAGCACATTAATTTTTGATTGAGGCTAAAATGTGTGTTTCAAGATGTGATTCTTTTTTTCCAGGTATGTGTTTTGATTTACTCAACTTTCAAGCTGATGTTAAATAGAAGTTTTCTGGCATCTGCTTTTCTTCCTTGTTCAAAAGGGATATTTCAGTGAGAGTAGACATGCTTCTTGGTCCGGTCCCTTAATTCAAACATGTTGTAACTTTACAGAATATAGAAATCATTGAAGATCCTTTAAACATTGCTTTGATGAAAAACGAAGAGCAAGACATCAATTTCGGTCTTATTCAACCATTCTGTATTTTCATGTGTTTTGTTATGATAGTCTCGTTTCACTTTTTTTTTGGTAATATTGCCTGATGTTTTTTTGACGGGAGGGAGAGGAAAAGGTTGAACTCCCTGGTTATCTGGCATGCAGTTACCATTACAGTATAAGACTGCCACATTGTCAGTTCACCTTTTGATTATTATGGATTAGTAGGATTTGTGTGTAGGAACAGATCCTGTTACCTTGCTGCTTCCACATTCTTGGATTATGGCACTGCCCAGTTGTGTAGCATAAAGACAAATCTGATTTATAGTCCTTGGCAATCATTAGAAGTCAAGTTAAATCACATACTTAAAATGCTTTTTTAAATTACATTTTAAAAGCCACTGCAGTCTTTCTCAAACTTTGTGGAAAGATGATTATTAAAATAAAAGTTTTAACAATATTCCCTTTGACATAAAATTCACCAATACACTTTCTGCAGGTAGCACTGATTTCAAGTTATAGTGTCAAAGTAAGAATTCAATGAAGGCTGCATTCAATCTTCAGTTAAAACCATTGTGCCCAGCTTTTCCATTATATGCATGTTACAGTAAGTTCTCTTACTCCACTGAGTACT
Source organism: Aquila spilogaster (assembly GCA_024606505.1). Taxonomy (NCBI): domain Eukaryota; kingdom Metazoa; phylum Chordata; class Aves; order Accipitriformes; family Accipitridae; genus Aquila; species Aquila spilogaster. The sequence continues at coordinate 58,748,620 of JANHGO010000071.1, forward strand.
CCACTGAGTGAGGAGCGTTGGGGTTTCCCTGGTAGGGGTCAGTGCTAGATGGGTGTAACAGCCTAAGTCATTAGCTTTTCATTTCTGGCACGTTGCAGTCTTCTGTGGGGTTTTTTTCCTGACTGTAACTAAAACGAAGTTGTTTATTTCCTATTGAAGCTTTGCCATAGGTTTAACAAATGTGGAACAAGTTGTTATGAGTACGGTGCGCTTTAATTAGAGGGAGCAGAAAACTCGTTTAATTTTTTTTACCATCTGGCTTGGGAGCTTGCTGTGTCGTAGGGCTTTGGGAGAGAGATGCGGCTGTTTTCGGGGAGGTGCTGGGGGGTGGGAGGTGCGTTCTCCAACTGTCCTGCCATGCTCCTCTCCCAGAGCAGAACTTGCACTGCTATGAATTGGCTTTTACCGACTGCCTTACTGCAGTCCACGGCTATGCTAGGGATCACCTGTAAAGGAGGGTGGGGAAGCAGGTATTCCTAGAGGAGAGCGCGCTCGTGTGTGAGGCGTTGGCGGGGTAGATAAGCAAAGGGAAACTTGTATGGGTTGTACAGGGGGAGGGTCAGTGAATGGAATGACTGGTCCATCTCCAGTTACTGAATGTAACGGCCTCTTCTGTATCTCGGAAAAGATTCTTTTAAAGGCTAGTTAGCTAAATTCAGGTCAGTTCTGTGGAAATAACAAGTGGTGCTTTTGGAAGGTAAAAGTGCTTTAATTTTGGAATGAACCTGACAAGCTAGTGCAGATCTTTAATCTCTCCGTTTTTCTTTTCTTACAGCAAGCAAGGATTTGGCACAGACATCCTATTTCATGGCTACCAACAGGTTGTTATCCTGAACCTCTT
>JANHGO010000071.1:58755352-58785850 GCA_024606505.1 Aquila spilogaster
GTTTAGATATACCATAAATACTCAGGATTGGAGCTGCTTGTAAGTATAACAAAATACACATAACTTTATTTTATCTTGCCAGAGTCCATCAGTTATCCAAACAAAGATGGCACTTTGTCTTGTTTATCTTTAAACTGTAGGCCTTATTGGAAGCCGCTTAAAAGGGACACTTCACTAGAGAAGGTATCTGGTCCCCCGTAGGGTCATCACTGGACAGTATTACCAGAGGCAGGAAATTGGGTAGGCCTCTGCTCACTCGTTATGGCCGGACCTCGGAAATGTCCCTAATTTTCTGAAGGAAAAAGGAATTAAAATAAAAGTTTACATAATCTTTTGATGTGAAGTGCATTTAAATGTTTATTGGCTTGATGCAGTAAAATAGACACAGAGCTGTTAATAATGGTTATGTAGATTAATGTGACTTACCTGCAATTCGTAACTGTCATTGTGGAAAAATTTTTTTTTTTATAAGAAGTCATAATTTATTTTAATAGTAAACAGGGGTCACTGTTTCCATTACTATTTCAGAATAGTACCCACGTTCTGAAATCCAAAAAGTGTACTTGTGTGTGATGCCATATTTCTTTTACAGGTGAATGCAGTCTTCACAGTAAATAAGAATAAAACTATTGGTATCCCAACTTTATATTCCAACAATAAAATAGTTATCATTGATTCTGTGCATTGTACTTGTCATTAGTTACCAAATTGGAAGATACTTGTTCTGTTTTTTCAGCTCTGTGGGGGTTCCAAAAAAAAAAAAAAAAAATCAGTCTCCCAGTTAAACCACTAGCATCCATTTTATCTGCCTGCAAGTGTCAGTGCGATGGCTTGTGCGCTCTTTCCAAGGTGCTTTGCTCTTCAGAAGAAATGACAGGTGTGAATGTTCTTGTGTTCTCAAAGCCAATACTACAGCTCAGTCGCCTGGATAGCAGTGAACTGACTTTCTGGGTTGTTACTCAAAACTATTCATAAGCTATGAAGTACCTCAACATGAACTCAGTATATAGTAGCAACAGCCAGTTTTCAGTGACTTCTTTTAACTTAGAAGTGAACATGATGTGAAGTAAACTTTTGCTAAGCCACCTCATTCCCATAGTGCTCGTGTAATTCTGTAAGTCTCAGACTTTAAATCTGAAGCTTAGCTCGTTCAGTTACGTTACTCGTGTGCTTTAAACGATAAAACTTTTCAATATCTACCCCGTTGGTAGTTGCTGTATTCTGTAACTACAGGTATATCAATTACTATGTAATACTCTGTTTCCAGTAATGCAAACGCTTGTAATTACTTGAATAAGTTTTATTTGAACTATGGATGCTTTTTTTACACTTAAGGAATATTTAATGGTAAACTGATCCCATTTTCTGCTAAATCTAAGCTTAAATCTTGGCCCGTGTACAAAATCCAAAGCTGTCTTATCCCTACCAACTTGGTTATTTTTCTACATTTGGAATGTAACTTCTTGTTACATACTTCTGCATTATTGAATATTTTCTATCCTTTTATAGTCTGTTTCCTTTCCATCTCAGCGCTACTCTTGGGTCTGATTTTTAACAAATGTAATCTGCGTTATATACTGTCATAAACTATAGCGTGGACAGACATGAAATAACAGTAAATTGTCTTAATTTTTCTTTGAAGCACTACAGTACTTTCTTTTCGAGTCTGTTTAAATAGTTGTGCCATGAAATGCATCTTACACAGCCACTCTGGATAAGCAATATATTGTACTGTAAATATAGCAATTGCTGTCATAACTTGGAGTTAAAATGTCTGGATGGTAACTAGTGCCTGTCTAATATAAATTGGAAAAGAGCATAGGCCTTCATCCTAAGGTGCTGTTTCAAAAGAAATATTTCCTATTTTGATTCCGGGAAATATCATGGACAAAATGTTGCTATGCTACATTGAGATCCAAATGGTGATTTTTAGTTTCTCTGTAAAGGATATCCATAAAATTCACTGGTTTTGGTTTTCAGTGTAATTGTAAATATGTGAAACTATGTGTCTTTGTGTCTGAAACTAAATTCAATGTGGTGATAGTAGAGGCTGAGAGGGAGAGGGTATGCAACAAGATGTCACTAGTTTTCCCTCACTGAAACCCACTGCAAATTAGTGAATTGTATGAATTGCAGCCTGGCTGAGGTGTTCAAAATGAATGAAAGTTAATGGGATCAGCATCAGCCTCACAAGTGAATGACTGAATAAATGCAATAAAAGGCTAATAGACAACACTATTACTCTGTTCATCACTTTGATTACAGATTTTTTTTTTGTTACAAATTTGAGTACATGCATTATGTAATTTGTAAAATGATGCTGTAGTAGAGACCTTGCTACAACACTATTAAAAATCTTCCCTTTTTGTGAGATAGGAGGTTTGTAGAATAGTGAGATTCTTTCATATGTCGAATCTTAATCTGTTCCTAATGGTGGGAGTGCTGAAGTAATGTATCTCACTGTGATCTGGTACTTCGGTATTTGCATACAATGGCAGTTCTGTATATTCTTTTGGCTAACTGTAAATATAAATGTTTGATATTAGCATAGTGGAATTTTTGAGGTACAGCCGTTTGTGTGAGATTAGAAAAAACAACTTTATTTCTAAGAACTTGTAAAAAAAAAAAGTATTTTCAATAAAATTCCCTACCTCACCTCTATTGTGCAGAAATTATCCCATTTTCCTGTTTGATTTTTCTAACTTCATTTCTAAACACTAAGAAGATCCCTTTTTAGTTATTGGCAAAACACTGCTGTGTTTCATCAAATCAATGAAATAGTGGAATGCTTGAACGTCTGAAGTCTAATTTGTTTCCTTTGCTTCCTTTACATTAGGCTGATCAAATATTTGATACTGATCATATTCTAGAAATTTTATGCCATCTTAAGCTGTTCCCTCACTCTACCCCAGGGGCGAGAGCCTGTACCCTGTAATTTTATTGTATAGTGGCTGGCCATGCTTGATTATTTTTTATTATTATTATTATTTTGTTTTTCTTTTAGCAGTGGGGAGTGGGGGGGAAGGGGTGAGGGGGGGGTAGTTGACAAGAACTTACCAAGGATCTTTGTCAGACCTTAGGGGGAAAGGTTCCCAAGCCTTGTTTTGCAGTGAAGGGCACTGAGCAAACACTTTGTTTGCTTTCTTTAATTGGGATGTAAATGCACATTCCCACAATCAGTTCTAAAAATAAATGTCTTAAAAGACTTGGAAGTTTTGCCAGGGTGAACTAGCTAATTAATTCCTCCTTTCTCTGAAATGCTTAACTCCTTACGCCTTTAAAAAAAAACAAACAACATAACGCCAGGAGTGTTCTCTCACGTTGCTACTGGGAATGACCGTTTCTCTGGCTTCTCCTGAGGTAGATATAGCAAACCCAAATCAAAATTTTCAGTACTTGGGTTTGATTCCTCTATATTCCTGCACTTATTATGACACCAGTTTTCTTGCCATAGTTCAGACACCACCTGTATAACTCACTTTCTGAAGTACTCCCATGGTGTGGGTCCCTGTGGGAAGTGGAAAGCAGGTCAGAAAAGGGACTCTGCTGTGCGTACTGGAAGCCCTTCCTCAGGAGAACTCTTGTTCTTTTTTACTTACGTGCGAGAACCAGGTTTTTGATAAGGGGGTTGTAGAAAATGGCATCAGTTCCTACTGAACTTTGTAAAAAAGCACTAGTTTTGAACCCAAATAAAAGACTCTGGGTTTTCTGGGCTCAGTGTCTGCTTCCTTGAGAAGAAAGGTTGATGCACGTATTTTGAGATGCAAATTTTTACATCATATTGCTGTTTGTAATTTCCAAGACCAGTGTAAAATGGCTGGGTTGGCATGTCTACGAACCCTCCCTTTTCCTGAGATTTGAGCAATAGCTCAGAGCTTTAAATATTACTGCATGTAAAAGAAATACTAGGTATCCCCTACAATGATAAAAGGACAGTGTATTTTCAGGTTCTCTAAATTTAAGCTCCAAATCTTGAGGAAACTTGACATCACAGCAAAGCAGTCATACCTACTACTTGGCAGCCTGAATACTTTGTAATGGGTTCTTCACTGTTTTTAGAAATGAAGACTGTACTCTCTTTAAAACAGTAAGGCTTGCCCTGCTCAAACACTGTAATTATTAAGCAAGTGTGACCCTTCTCACAGAGTCACTTCTCATTGAAAATAAAGGTTTTTTTTTAAAGAAGGTGCTTAAGGTTTCTCACCCTTTCCCCATATTACATTAGATACCTTACTACAGGTATCTTAATTATCTGGATTTTGATGTGAAAATCTGTGATCTCATCAAGTAAGAAATATGCAAAGTTAGACTTGTTTATAGAATGTTCTACTGGACTGGACTCAGCTGAGTGACCCAAGGCACTCTAAACCAACGTAGTTTTGGTTTCGCTGTGCTGAGCACAGGGCTGGGATGCAATCACATCTCCCCTCTTCTCCAGCATGATTAAGCTGAAATACCTTTGCTGCAAATGCTGGCCTTGAACAACCACCTCATTCTCTAAGTCCAGTTACACAAAAGCAAAATTAAAAACTCAGGTTAAAGTTTTACAAATCTTTAAGCTGGAGACTAATTTTAGTGTAATGAGCTAGATTAAACATTACATTTAAATTGCAAATAACTAATAACCTTACTATTGGAGAACTCAGACTTTAACAAAAGATGTTAGTTTTGCTTATGACACGTGCATAAGAGGGAGGTTTTGTAATTCTGACTTTTTTAATTAACTGTATATCCTAGAGCGTGCCCATTCTTTCCCTGCTTATGACTGTCATCTCCGTTTCATTTCATGCTAAATAAAAACTCATATTTACTTTGCAGCTTTGTTGAAGACACTACCTTAATCTGAGAAGAATTAATATACATCATGGAATTATGTACATCCCACTTCAGTTCATATGCCAGGGCTCCTACCTTTATTCTGCAAGGTACTTTAACGCGAAGATACTGCAACATGACGTTGCCATGGATTTTTGTTATGAGGACCAAACGGTATTCCTCAAAATGGGACTGTTAACTGTTTGAACTTTGAAGATTACTGTGATGTTAGGATTTCTCTTATACTGGCATAATGTTCTGTCATTGTTATGTGACATTATACCTACAGAAACTATTAATAAAGAATTTTGCTATAAGTTCTGATTTCTCTTTGCTTTTATAAAGTTTAGACCAACCCTCTGAAGTCAGGCTACTGGAATAAAATAAAGTTTGAAAGCTATTTAAGTAACTAAAATGTTTAGCGCTCTGGGGAAAGTTGATTTTTATATAAAACTTAGAACTTCCTTCTTTCCCTTTTGTAAAATACCAATTTTCATGTTACTGCTGGCACTGAATTCAGGGTCTTGAATTCTTGAGAGCTCAGCCCTTAACAGTTGTAGGGCTGAGTTTTACTCATCTCTTCCTGGAGACTAGGTGCTCACAAAGGCATAAAGTTCACCGCATTTTGATGTGGTGAAACCAATTTTTGGTTTCTACAGTGTCTCATTCCCCTGAAATTTTAAATTTGAAAAATACTCAAGAAGAAGCCTTATCAGAAAGAGGACAATCTAAATACTAATACATGATTTTTTTTGTTTTATTAATATATAATAATGTTCTTCAAATTTTATTTCATTTTGTGCAGTTAGTAGTAGCTAGTTTTACTAACTGTAAAAATTATTTTCGCAATGCAGATGGAGACTGTTACATGTCATCTAATTACAAAGTGCTCACACAAGTGTTTCTCAAAACAGTTCAAGTTTCAGAATCAAATTTGCTGTTCTATTTCAGATTAAGGACATTGAAAAACAGCAGTAGATTGTCTAGTGATTCAAACAGCATTTTACAGCCTTTGCAAACAAGAAAGGTGATGCTCCTGTGCTTTTGCTGCTCTGTATCAGCAAACAGAAGGGCGAGAAATATAACACATCGCTCAGAACACAGAAAATATGCCACTCTACGATGAAAGAGTCAGTTCAGTGGGAATTGTATCCATCAGTATCAATACCTGATGGGGGCAGTAAGGAAGACAAAGCCAGAGTCTTCAGTGTTACAAGTGACAGAACAAGAGGCAACAGGCATAACTTGACATACTGGACAGTCTGTTCAAACATAAAACCATTTTTACCATGAGGGTAGTTGAGGACTGGAACATGTTGGCTAGAGAGGCTGTGGAGTCTCCATCCTTGGCAATACTCAAAGCCAACGGGACAACGGCCTGAGCAACCTGCTTCAGTCAACCCTGCTCTGAGCAGTGGGATGGACTAGAGCATCTCCAGAGGCCCCTTCCAACCTCAACCATTCTGTGACCTGAATCTGTCCATAAAATGCACTAGTTTGTTGAGAAAAGACAGTCACAAAGTTTAGATTCAGAATTCTAGCCAGACTAGGAAATGATCTCAATGTAAGCTTAATAAAGATGCTCCTGTGTACACCTGGTATCTCTTGTCATTATCACTGCAGTATCTCGTAGTGATACAGTACCTCAGTAACAAAGGACTGATAAATATATACGAGAACTAGGTTGGGTTTTTTTCCACCAGCTAAAAATTAAAGGGCCCATCTAGCTAAATAAAAGCTTCAGTGTGTTTTATGCTAGTATAGTTATATGATTTAGGGTTCCTATGGGATCATCACAGACACACTTAATGACTCATCTACAAGTTTGAGTAGAGCTTCCTGCAGAGCTTTCAGCATCTGCAATGCTTTCTGCCAAGAGCATATGTTCCATAGGTTTTTACAGACAAATTGGCATTTCAGCTTACCTTGTCTGTCACATACTGGTGATGGTGATGGGGGGGGGGGGGGGTGTGTGGGGGGGTTGTCTTAAAGTCTCTCCAAATACAACAAAAAACATGGCCCTGTGTTCACAGTGAAGGAATGCTCACTCCAATGAGCACAGACATTACAAAAAATGTTACTTTAATCATACTGCTGTCTAATAATAGACTCCTTGTACACAATTGCTCTCTAGTATTCTGCCGTCACTTTTAACTCCAGTTCCTTCTGATCTTTTTCCACAAATAGAAATTTTTTTATATGGAAAATGTATACTCATTTGGCAAGAGTTTTGAAAAATTCACTGTCTTCCTTTCATAAAGGGATGGTCCAGCAACTGCAGAACAGAAGGGCATTGGTGTTGAACTCTGCATTGAGGGTTTGAAAAATCAGTACATAAAATGAATATGCATGCCTGTGATGTAATTGTTTGTAAAATCTAAATGCAAACTTAGCCTTTTTTTTTTTCTCATTTCTCCAGTCATTACTCAGTTTTAGGTTTTTTTTATAAAGCTAGTAGAAAGGAAGGCAGGATTTATGGGAAGAGACTGATGGAATTTATGAATTATAAAATGGAAATATTTTATTATTACAGAAATCATTCTTTGTTCCTCTAAATTCCTTGCAAAACTTTGAATTATTCTGCTAATGTGGCTGTTTCAGGTGCACAAAAAATGTATTTAAGGAGGGTGACAATTATTTGTTTGATCCTGTGTCAGTCAGGCTGTTCTGTCACCTCCAATCAATGTCATGCACGTTAAGGAACCCATATGGAATTACAGTACTGTAATTATAATACTGGCTTGCTACAGCCAAGGGCTTTGGGCTTTTTCAACCCTCCATTTGGAGAAAAAAACAGGGGAAGGAGTAAAGGACACTGATTTCTTAAGTAATACACTAACGGGGAAAATGGGATAAGGGAGGCGTTTATATTTAGGACATGGTGAGACCATAGACTAAAACATTGAAACCACAGGTGCATCCTGACTTTTGAAAAGTTAAATACTTTATTTGAAAAGGCAAATGCTTTATATCTGTATGTTTCCTTCTACCTAACAATTCCTTCTACCTTTTAAACACTGTTCTCTCTGAATCAAAGTATATATGATGTCGCTATATAAAGTCCACAATTTTTCTGGTTGTTGTTATATAGTCCACAGGAACCGTAACCACACTATAACAATTCTAATCCAGGGATTAGAAAATCAGGTTTCCTGCCTCCAAGATGACTGCCATACCCACTAAATAACATGCCTCTCTCTAGTGCTCAAATCTGGTCTTTTGAGATACGTAAAAGGCTGCTATTAATTTTATAAAGACTACCCATAGAGGTCAGGAACTTAGCTCTTGAATTGATAGTCATTTAAACATCTGGGACAAAGCTGATATTTAAAACAAAACAAACACCACAAAAATAATTCTTATAATGGGTAAATGCTAGTGGTTTGGTTTTTTTATAGAGAGAACTTTATGTTTCAAATAAGTATGTATTTCCTGGACTGGCAGTGATAATAGATTTTTCTACTGCAGAAGATAAGAATTAAGTGAAAGCTCTTTCATTTAGAATATTGTCCTCAAAACAACTTGCCTGACATAGGCCAGACTCAGCCAATGTGATATTGGAACAGCAAGGCACATCAAAGAAATTTATCAAACATTTTGTCTAAAACTCAATGGTGCCGTGTTTCTGCATGAAAATTACAGGGAAAGTAAATGATGAGCATAAGCGTACAAAAAGAGAATTTGTGAGGGGGGGTTTATACCATTGTAGAGAGTAAAGCTCTTTTATGTATACTATTGTTTAAAGGCTTTCCTGAAATGTTGAAAAACCTATGCATTTACAATACAGTCATATGTCCCATAGAAGAGGATACCTAAGCTCCCATCAACAATCTCTATGATACAAACTATCTGTATTTTCCTTTCATTTTTCAATTAAAAATCTACATACCTGGTTAAGCATGCCTGCACAAAATCCACTGCAGTGCTGGAGATTCAATCAGGTAGGGAAGGCATCTGTCCTCTGTGGGCCCCAATGTAGAACATGGCTGCTATCCTATCCATGGAAGCCAGCGGCAGTTTTCCTGTTGCCATCTCAAATAGGGTGCAGTCAACACTCCAGGTGTCTGATTTTCTTCCATATCCAGATTCATTTATAACTTCTGGTGCCATCCAGTATGGAGTCGCATGCACAGAATTCAGCATCTCGCTCTGTGTGCCATGGAGGCTTACCCAAGCTAAACGCCTGGCACAGCCAAAGTCAGTTAGCTTTACTATACCATTTGGCATGAGCATTACATTATTGCCTTTGATATCTCTACGTACCACACAATTGTCATGTAAATATGCAACCCCTTGTAGAATTTGTTTTGTATATTGACAAAGGACAATTTCTGGCAAAGGACCAAAACGATTAATAATACTAGAAATTGAGCCACCAGGAACAAACTCTATGAAAATGCTTAAAGTGTTGTCTTCCAGACAAGTTCCTAAATAAGTTACAATACTGACGTGCTTCAATGTCTTCAAAAGATCAACTTCCTCATGAAACTTCTGATACTCCTTTTCTGTAGTGAGTTGATCTGACATAGCCAAAACAACCTGTTTTACAGCTATTAATTGCCCCTGGCCTGTCAGGCCACAGTATACCTACAATGAAACTAGCATTTATTAAAGTGAAACACGAAATAAAACTGAGTATTTACTTATTTTAAACAGTATCTTTGTGTTTGTCATGTTTCATGTCTCACTGTATAATCCAAAATATTTAAGTTATTTGTTGAATAGGACAACAGCTAGTTATAAGCTAAGATGTAGATCAAAGACGCCCAGCACATCCCTTAACTTATACAGATATTAACTTACTGTGCCATAGGCTCCCTTTCCAAGGACTTCACCTCTTGTCCACATGATGGGATCTTTGTTAGCTGAACTGCTTCCTGGTAATTCAGTAGATTCCTCAAAGTTTAGCAGTTCGCTTTCTTCATTTGATGCCAAAAAGGCTCTGCTGTAACTCTGCTTAAAAGGTGATGGTCAGTGTGGGGAGAAAGCAGGGAGGAAAAGAAAGGCTTCGTATTATCCTTACATTTTTTATAAGGAGTATTTTTTACCTGGCATGACTCTTCTCTGTAGATTTTTATATATATATATATATGTACTTATTGGCCAGTTCATCGATACAATTGCTATGCTAAGTAAGACAATGTAAATATTTTCAAGTATATATCACAACAGTGCATAACCAGAAGATTATAGCATGACATCTTTTTCCATTGACAGGAAGATAGACAGAAGGAACACTTAAAAGAGCAGGACAGACATCTGCTTATTACTTTTTTTTTTTTGTCATGTTGGTACAGTTTGCTAAGCTGAGGGGTGAATATGACTATCGCCTTACTCTAGGTAACATATGCAACCCAAGTCTGATGGAAACAATTTGGACATGACTTCACAGGAAGAAGAGACTGCTTTAGAAAGATGATAATAATTACTCCATCCAGCCATGGGTCTCCCTAGGAGAAGTGAGAATGGAGGTATAATTGGCACCTGTGCCTGCAGAAGCATAAGGAAGTGCATCAACATGTAGTGAAAGAAATTTCCTTATAAATTTGTAATTTAAATAGACAAAAAGCTAACAGGGCCAAGGAGAAGCAGTACTAGTAGATAAGCACCTTAGCAAGTAAAGGTTCTTAACTGACTTGGGGACCTTCTGAGTTGGAGTTTTGATTAAACATTAATTAAACAGCCTTAAATCTGCCTGATAAGCCAGTACTTGTAGTGCATACCTAGAAAAGTATCTGGTTGCACTCAGAGATTCAAGGAAATTGCCCTTTTGGATATAAAAGAATCATTTGTAGTGTCTTTTCACATTCCCTAGGTGTCAAGATCTCAAGAGCTTTTTGCCTTGCCCCAGCACCTTTTTATACATACTATTCAGTTAAAACAGCTTCTCCTTTTTATTCACTACAAGTTCTCAATTTATCTTCACCCATCATATAAGCCTTGAGAGCTCTTCTTGTCATGCCTTCATACTATCTGGCTTGCGTCCTGACATGCAGCCTCTAACATGGGTATCCTCAACTGAGCACTGGAAGAATCAGTGGGCAGCTGGCCCAAGGAAAAGAGACTTGATCATTAATGAGCACGTATTTCCTATCTTTCATCCCAACTTGTGTTGAAGCATGACTCAAAGGAACTAGCAAGTTACAAGAAATTACTTTTACCTTCTCTAGAGCACTATTTACTATTGCTCCATCTCCATTCATCATATTTTCTTCTTCTTTAGTATGTGTATTTTGCATTTTAAAACTTGTATTTTTTGTTCCTGAAGAGTTGATGTCTTTTTCTTCAAGCATTAGCAATTCTTTGGCCAGACAACAAAGCAACTCATCAGTCACATCCTTATTATCTGCCCAGGACAAAATGTTCTGACTTGTCTGGAAACCGGGGCTTTTAACATTTTTTTGTCTGAATCACTAAAGGCTGAATCAATTCATTTGCCAAACCACTGCTTTGAAGTGTGGATGCCCAACTGTGAATTAATTTTTTTGTAGGGGATTGACACTCCAGTCTATCGGAAAAGGGCAATGCTTCACCTTTATTTATAGACTTGAAGGAGGCCTGGTCTGACCCCAGGCCTTTGCAGCCATCCATATCCACCCTGCACTGGGGTACACAAATGTTCTGGTCTGTTGTTAGTAGACTGCTACTTAAAGCAACACATTCTCTGTAGACTTTATCACTGAACTGCAGAAGATTCTGGCTACAGGTAGCAGCTCTCTGATGGTTGGATATATCCTGACTGTCTAAAGACTGCTTCAAAGAAAATTCTTTAATAGTTGATAAATTTGAATTTGAAAAAATTTTATTTTGCTTAGTTGATTGTGAAAGCTCTTTTAAAAAGGTAAGCTGATTGATGATCTGTGTCTTCAGGAAACAACGTCAAGCTCCTTGAAGTGTTTATTTGAAAATCTGAATCAGAAGTTATTACATTATCTTGCTATGTGTTGCTGTCACTCAACTCAGTACTTCTGTCCTTTGTAATTAAACCTTTGTGCTTTTGTTTAGTGCCAGGTATGGTCGTCTTTGGCTTACAATACGTTCTCTTTTGAGTATTTCTTACTCAGCTGCTCTCTCTCCCTATACTGCAGGTAGATCTGCAGGTGCTAGCAGTGCATCTCCCAGATGGAGCAGAACAAACATTTCTAAAAATCTGTTCTCATGTTGATCAAGCTCGCACATGTGGGAATAGACAGGAGTTCCAAACATTTCATAAATGCCTGGGCCTTTGTCATTTGAACTTATTTTCTTGAACATGTCACTGTATTTCAGATCTACAAAATCTGAAGCAGAGCGTGCATGTGGTAGAGAAAGTAGAGTAACAGCTTTAAGATAACTGAATTTTTGCAACTACAAGAGAAACTTTGCTTTTTAAGTTTCTGAGCACTCTGAGCAAAATGATCTTTGTCTCCTGGAGGGTTTGGGTTTTTTTTTTGATACTTCAGGGAAGTCTCAGATTCCACATGTGACAGTTCCAAAGACAGAAAAATCTGATTCTTGGCATTACATTTTGTGGAAATCTCATCAGAAACAATTAAGTCTTCAGATATCTTTATCTTGCTACTAATTTTAGATTTTCATGAATATTTATTTCTATCCATCTTTATTTTATTTTTGTCATTTTCTTTACGAGCAAGAATGTTGAAGCTCTGACTAACATCAGGAGGCAGGCTACAAATGACACTCTTTTTTTGTGGCAGGTTGTTTAGCAATGTGTGGTTCCCTAGCCGGTTCTTGTTCAGAGAATGTAACATGAACAACAGGTACAAGCTCACTGTGGTCTTCTGAAGTTGCTTCTGACATTGCTTCTTTTTCCATTTCAAATTCAGAGACAAACATTATTTACTGTTTTCCAGAAGGATCATGCACTTCTACTCTGGGAATTACTGCAGCTACAGAATTATCTTATAAGGCATGGTAGGCCTCTATCACTTCATTTTTACAGGAAGAATCTAAATAATGATTGTCAAGTACAAAGTTTGCACTCTCAGCATCTTCATGTGGTCTATAATCCAGTATCATCTCTGTAGCGTTTCCTTCTTCTAGACCAGTTCTACAGCAATTATCTGCTCTTCTTTCCTTATTGGCAGCTCTCAAGGCATCTCTGTTGCTTGACATTGTAAGTGTTGTCTGAGCTGTAAATATTCCGCAGTTTATCAGAGCATTACTTGAGCTCAAGTAGGGATGACTATCATCATAGAAACTGGCTTGGGTCATAAGATCTACATTCTTACAAGCCACTGAAAACTGGTACTTCATCTGGTCATTCATTTCAGTATTGGCAGCTACATCAGCTTCCCTGCATTTTAAATTGCTTTGAATTTCTTCTTTCTTATTGCTAGGATACTTACAATAGTTACTCATGCTGAAGTAGTACAGGTCTTTCACTGGAGTGAACCTATCAGAAATAGTAGCCACAATCAGGTCTGATGACTTTTCAGTGTGCTTTTTTAATAGATTGTCTAACTGATACTGATAAAACTTAGTAACTGGTTTTATAGGCTAAGGAATAGAGTTCATAATATTCAAAATATTTCTTACGTTGGTGCTTTCATTGACAATATTATCCTCTAGAGAAGCAAGATGAATTGTTCTTACAGGCTGAAATGTCACTGGTGGCAAACAAAACTGTAATTTCCATAAAAACCATTAATAATGTGCTACCCAACAGATACAGGTAAAATCTAATCACTAAGAACCAAGTAGACTAAGAAAAAAAAAAATTTCAGAGCAGGACTATTCTTTTATATATTCCCATATTTAACCTAATATGAAGTATAATATCAAAACTCTGAGGAAATACATGAATTTTCTCACATCCGTACATGAATTTTCTCACATCCAGAATTATTTAGGATGAGAGGAAATAGTCTCAAGTTGCACCAGGGGAGATTTAGATTGGATATTAGAAAAAATTTCTTTACTGAAAGGCTTGTCAGGCATTGGAACAGGCTGCCCAGGGAAGTGGTGGTGTCACCATCCCTGGAGGTGTTCAAAAAACACGTAGACATGGCACTTCAGGACATGGTTTAATGGGCATGGTGGTGTTGGGTTGACGGTTGGACTCGATGATCTTAAAGGTCTTTTCCAACCTAAACAATTCTATGATTTCTAAGTACTTCATATTACAGAAAGTGGGATCCTTTGCTATAAGGCACAAGTAATTCTCCATGATTTAAGAATAATAAGCTTTGTCCACACATAGAAATCATCTTGTCAGTTATTAACTATGTCTTGTGCCACATAGCATGTTTGCTACAGGAATTCGAAGGCTGGTCAGTGGCTTCATGTGCCAAAGTTTCTTTCTTGCTGTGCGCTCTCACTGAATGAGAGTGCCACTCTTATGCTGATATTTAAACTCTTTTTATGTAACCCTCCAAAATGTGCTCACACCAGTAATTATATTCCCAATGGAATTAGATCTAATGTAAGCAGTTTTTAAAAAGCAAAAGATAGACTATTATAACAGAATGCTATTTTATCCATGGAGAAAACTATTCTTACAAATTATTTACAGGTTTTAAAAGACATTATTATAAATCTAAACATATAGATTTTCCATATCTTTAGTGCAGTCTTATAAAATTCCATAAACCGTGTTATACAGGCCACAGATTCAGGTCACAGATTTTTAAGTACATCGGAAGATAGCACATTCTGCCCTTCACTTTCAGGGAAGTTAAATGGATAGCTACCCAAAGGCCATTTTTATATGGCAGCTAACACAGAAGTCTGTTGTGTGTAGGGTGTATTTTATTATTCCTCCCTTCTTCCCTCTCTTCCCATCCCATTAGTTGAAAGGTATCGTTTATCTTTGAAAGACTACAGATCTGAGAATTTGAGTACTTTGTTGTGACTATTCAGATGAACAGTGAGAATAATTTTCTGAAAATAATATTTCTGTTCTTTATAGGAAATGGAGAAAAAATAAGCATGAATGTACTGTATATTTTTATGCAAATGAATGCAACAGAAATAATCACACAGTCATATGCTCCAAGTACTCATTTGCATGTCTATATTCAACATCAGTTTGCAATCTGCAGGAAATTTTTGTTTGCATTCCAAGGGCAAACTGAGGTTTGAATGTGCCAGGAAAAGCAATGCGTGCTGGTTTGAAATTTACAGTTCTGAAGGCTTTGTCTAGTCTGCATGGCATTAATATGAATGCTCAGTTTATTCCAAATGATATGCCTCTAGAAATCATCAGAGCCTAAGACATGAAATAAAGCTGTATTAAATCACACTGCGGTCAGCTAAATTATTTTTCTTAAACATTTCCCTCCATTTGAAATGTTTTTTCCATAGCCCTTTTTATGATCTTCTGTCAGAACTCTGCTATTACTCCTATAGTTTTCTTTACTTTTTTTCCTGTGAACACTGTTGTATTCTGTAGTGGGTTCACTAAAGTATACAGCTGATTCAATGAGTCAAGTCCTTTGTACAAAGGGCTATTACTTAATATCCATGAAGACCAAATTCTCTTTTTTCCTAAATACAGTATATTTGATCTTTTGTAACTTTTAAGGCTCATGTGGTATAAAGCACTGATACATGTAAAATTACTAGTTTGTTTGTAGGTACAAAAGTTTTGTCAGGAATCCTATTTACACTTACCACAAAATTTCATGTCAGATATGTATAATCCTAAAACCTTATTTTTTATTTGCTAACACAACAAATTTCAGCCATCATCTAATATCCAGACAGTTCTTCAATTCGGCTTCAATTTTAAATTACCACTCAATACAAGAAAATTGTTTGGTTTTTTAAATTTGACAAAACCAGATATCTAATATGTTTAACATATAGAATGCACATACTTTAAAGTAACTTACATACTTCTATTTTAAAAGGTTTTATACCTTTTTGAACATCCAGCCCTTTACCCCCCAAAATCCCTGATGTAACATTACTGACAAATTGTTGATATACATCTGAAGATTTGCTGACATATATATATATTAAAAATGTATGTAAAAATACTTCATGTTCATCCAAAAACCTGAAGACTAAGCAGAGAAAACTACCTACACTTCTTCTGTATTTCTATTTCTAAGGTTTTGAAAGCATATAATACTTTTAATGGTGTTCAGTTTTATAATACCATCTTACCTCAGATCTCTTGTTCCATGTTTTTAGCATTGTTGTATTTAACCCTTAAAAATCAAAACAGATGAAATGTTACATTTATATTCTTAAACAGACTACAATTTTCATTTATAAATTAATTTCAAACTGTAAGGTTCTGGGGACAAAGAATCTGTCTGATGTGTGGTTGCAGGACTGTGCTATAAATCTGCTATGCAGAAGAAAGTTCTAAGTTGAAATTTAATTGTGATACTGAACTTTACAATTCAAATTTCTACAGAAAACTATAAAATATGATAATTTAAAAATACTTCGACTCTAATAATTTAAGCAAATATTTCTCCTCAATTTCAGATGTTTGCTAACTGCAAAATGTGGCTAATTAATATTGCCAGTATGAGGAAAAAAGTGAAAGAGATGCCATCATGGCCCCACTCCAGCTACGGAGAATTACACTTTACATTTTGTGGGCTCAGTTTCATTATACAGAGTAACAGGAATGGTGAAGTCTGTCATTGCTTCTCTTTATCTCCTTCATCCTGCAAATACACACACACATATAATTAAAGAAGAGGATCACGTGGCTGAAGACTACGTGAAGAAGTGTGATGTTTCATCTGTAATGCTAACTGATTTTTACTTGGAAACCATGCCACTTGTTGATCTGGCCACAGCCTGGATGTTGGTGCTATTTGGCTAAAAGGCAAAAATAAAAAACCAAGATACAGCGTGAAAATAAGTGGAAGGAGCCTACTCAGTTCAAATAATCATATGACTGAAGAATAATGTGAACAAGAAGTTTGTAAGATCCAAGAATACCAAAGTATGTTTTCTTTCTTCCCCCATCTGGGAAGTTGTGGCTGTCCCTGGAAACATCCGATTGCAATGCCAGAGATTGACTACAAGTGAGAATGAATGACAAACAATGTAAACCAAGCAACAATAGGAATGGAAAAACATATTGCCCACCTTCCCCTTCTTGACAAAAACCGATTGCTGCCAGTATGTATTTTTTATGAATCATCAGGAAAGGGTGTCAGAAGAATTCTGAAGACCAGATGTGCTTTTGTTATTTAAAAAATATGCTATGGTCTGCCTGAAAGAATAGAGGCTGTGTGGACAAGCCTCAGATTTCTGCCACCTCGTTTCTGCAGAATGAAAAATCCAAATACAGAAAAAGATTAAAACTGTGACTGAAAAGAGGTACAAAAACATAGTCTAAGATAATCTTAAAGCTGTATGCAAGACAATTGTCTGGTTTTAGTAGGTCAAATGCTGTTGTAAAACCATATACCATATGTTTTTTCATATTGTACCAAATAATTTGTTCATCTAGTGCAATATCCTGCCTCCAGCAATGGCTGATAATTGACATTGGGAAGACAGAAACACTACACAACATATATAGCTGTATATAAAGTCTGGCACTAAGGAAATCTTTTCTTACTCATAGACTACTACCTGCTTTTTCCCCATTTTTGCATACCCAACTGCAAATTATATATTAATATTACTTACCTGCTTTTTCCTAGAGCTTTGTATGACTGATGCATTTCTTTCATTATCTTATCTGCATTCTGAAGAGCAACAACACTTCCACAATGTGCAACAATACATTCGTATTTGCATAAAAGCCGTATAATTCACTGACCAGCAATACAATGCAAATGCAGTTATTTTTGGACACTAAAATATTATTATAAAGAAATACAGGAAGTAACTCAGAAAAAAAGAGCATGTTTCATTTGACTAATGTACCTATACTAACTTCCTGTTATAATTTTTGGAAATGTGAATGCATAAATCTAAATTATTTTTCATTATTTAGGTAAGTGTATTAATTCAATGTGCTATAAAAGCAAAGAACATCTAAAAAAATTCCAGTTACAGCTCCTATTTCAATAGAACAGAAATATAAGAAAAATCTTGACAGGAAACTCTACAAAAGTAGAGCATTTAAAAATAGGAAAGCTGTTGAAACCAAAACAAATCTTAGGACTTTTCAAAGGTGGAAAATAACTCTGAGTTTGATCTCAGATTTTTTTGTGGTTGCTTGGTTTTGCCAAGTAGCCAGATTTCAAGTTAACATTGTTCTTTTTCTTCTTCAGATCCCACATATTACACTTTATATGTATAAATTTTGGTTAGACTACCTTCTTTGCTTCTCCTCTTATTTTGTTGGTTGTCAGACATACTGTCCTTAGATGTATTAAGGTCCAGAAATGTGAAAAAATGTTTTGTTAATTGATTTCCAATTCACATGTACAAAGTAGTACTTCATATTTCATTACTTCAGAGCCATAAGTAAGACAAAAGCAACATTTTAAAAGTACTTGAAATTATTAAAAATGTTATAATTTAACATTCAATGCCCTGTCCTGCGAATACACAGAACCAAACAGTCCAGACACAGTTTTTATTGCTAAAAACTCAACATATGCTATTTTGAATAAGACATGAAAGCTGTCAGTATTATTTTGCTGATATCAACCTCACTGTTGGACTAGAAAGTCAACACTTCACATTTGGGAGATAATTGAATTTTTAACTTATTACTGAGAAACCAAATCTGAATTAAGTGTGTATCTTTCTCTACTTGGTCAAAACTATCTCTCAGCAAAAAAGGTTTGACATCCAAAACTTTCTGAGCACAGAATAGCTTGTACACTGTAGCCTCAAAAAATCTCTTTGATAGCTTATTCCAAGGAAACATGAAGTCAACTGGAATCTTTCTACAAATTTCAGAGAAGTATGTAATTTACTTTGTTAATAACTTTTAAGCATCTTGAGAAGTAATTGTCCCATAATACAGTCTAATTTTAAACATATGTTCAAAATTTAGCTGGGCATTTTCCTCTACAAAGCCAGTGTGTCCAGGCTGATTTGACTGAAAACATTAACAAAAATCACATTGACATCAACAAGGTATAAATTTCAAACTTTATCCCAGACCTATTATAAATTCATAAATACATGAATGGCAATGTATTATCTCTGAAAATTTACAAAGGTAAAGTTTTGAGGTGTTTAAAAATTGTACACCTTATAAAAAATAACTGGCCATTATGTTGCTGACTCTTTTGTTGCCATTGAATTTTTGTTACCTGTGCCAGGCATCTGACTGAATTTGATATAACCAAGAGTCACCAGCAGAGACAGAGCTAGCCTACTAACTTATTAGTAGTAAACTTCTGTTTCTCACTTAAAACTATTACATTGTCAGAAACGGTATCCTAACTATGAGTGTACCTTTCTATGAGCATCTTAGTACCTCTGTATGTTTAGAAAAATATATTATTCAAATTGTACTACATTTATAAAACCAAAACACCTTAAAGCTTACGTAAAATTACTATTACAAACATTGGATATTTTAACTCCTGGTTGTTGAGAGACGTAACAATAGCTCAAGGAAATGAGTTACAGAGCTATCCATGTACCATCTGTAGTCTGGCACCATTAACTGCTGGCCTTCTATGAGGACATATGAGCTCTCTACACCTACGTGAGAGGCTTAAAAGAGAACTCCATCAGGATTCCCAAATAATGCTTTGATATATTTAGCGATCAGTTTTCCAACCTTGAACCCTTCCATATAGAGATTAACTCATCCATAAATAATTGCTTGCATATTCAAAGTTACGCTTTTACAGTATTTCTAAATTCAGGCAGAAACAGAAGTAACAATAATGTTGATTGTGAGTACTTGTGCCTTGTATTTTCAGTTTAACTTAATAGGATTTTTGAGATCTACAAGCCCACAATAGCAAAGTCAAACAATAAACATTTGAAAAAGGTGATCTGAGGAACTTAAAACAGCAAGTATTTTCTCTCTTTGTACATTTATTTTCTACACCTTATGTTAACAGTTGTATGCAGAAGTAACAGTAGACAGCTAGGTGCTTGTCCAAACTGACAGCAAAGTCATAGTCTACAAAGCAGGTTGTATGAAAGTAGTTTAGTTGCAGTGGAACGCTACAGTTCTTGCAGAAAAGAAAATGCTTGGGGAAACTTAGACATCCGTTAGCCTTATTACTGACTTCAGTGGGACCGAGATTTCACAACAGTTTAGATCTTAAAGCATATACTTGTGAAGCAGAACATGTAGATTCTTTTCTCACACCTAGCATGGATGCTTGGATCATCTTAGAAAGCTATCTAAGCTCTATAAATATTTTTTAACATAGAAAGAAAACATGCTAATTATCTAAATGTGTAAAGTTTTTCAATATAGTAATTCAGTGGGTCATATTTATTTTTGAGATTGTTTTCATAAATAAAACACAGTATGCATTTTGAATTAATTATACTGTTCATTTAAAACTTTCTCTCTACTGTATCTGTATTCCTAACTATAGCTGATCTAAATGGCGTTTCTTTCTGAAGAAAAGGGTATCTTTTGGTAAAAAAAAAAAAGCTGATAGTTGCTGAAAAACACTGAAAAGATCAAAATAGATTAACCCCCTCCCCAGACTTTTAATTGGAAATGCCACCATTGTGATTTTAAGTTTTAAGGCTGTTTCATATTACTCTTAGCCCCTATGCTGTATCATCTCTAAGGCATTACTAAATTCCCACAGTGGGAACAAGCTGTCCCCAAACATTGTTTTTTCCAGACAAAGATGCTTTTATTAGGGTTTACCCTTAATTAGAAGATTGTAATGAACCTTTCCCGCAACTAATCAGCAACAGCTGTGGGAAAGGAGCTAGCTGTCAGCCTCCTGGTTAATATAGCTGTGTGTGGGCAATATTGATCCTGGTTACAGTTGACACTATTCCTGAATATGGTAAGTGTACTGTGAGCTGTTTCACGATTATGAAAATATCAACCCTCTTTTCTAAGATTAAACTCAAAGATTAACAATATCACAAGATGATAGTAGCATAAACAACACAAAACAATCACAAATTGCAGACTCTTAAAGAAGAAACATGAGAGGATGAAGTCAAAGGATTTGAAGATTTGAAATTCTAGGCAGCTAATTCTTAAAATAAAATTAATCTCAATTAATAGTTCTGATGGATTTGGGACTCTTTCTGAAAAACATAGTGAACTTCTGTTTCTCAAGTGACAAGAACACATAATGTAATTAAAGATAGTGAATTGAAATTAATAAAAGAAAATACAATCATGAATATTGGTTAGTATCTGTATTAAAATGTTTCCCAGTGTCTCTATTATTTAATAAATAACTTAATAGTTTTAAAAAATAAACCATGAAATACATAAGATATTGTACATAAAATAACTAAGATAGATATCTTATGTGTATGAATGTACCTGAATGAATATGAATATACATTTAAACATACATGAATAGCAGTGTCAAATTCTTACATTGGGTAACTCTGGGTGTTAGAGAGGAATATTATAAAGTCCATAGTGGAAAATTATGTAATAATATGCCCATAAGAAATTTTTTTCCTACTAGCTAATCAAGAAGTATGTAATATGACACTTTATATCTTTTACATTGGTATGTTCCCGTTAATATTATTGAATGGGCTCTAACTTTTTACACAGCATAAATATCTTACTCCTTTCTGGCTTATGTGAAATGTTCTGTTGTACTGACATAATTGATATAATGTGGCAGTGGGTTCTCCTATTTAACCATGTAAGAAATATATGTTATGTTCATTTAAAACAATTATCTTTCACAAAAATGTTTCCATTCTCTTGCCTTTAATTTGCTGCGATACATTCTCCCCTCACACAAAAATATTGCATAACCACCACATACATACTACCAAATCAAGCTGGTTTAGAACTTAATTCATATGGTAGGCTAAAAGAAAGGTCTGTTCTTTAGAAAATTATGTTTATGTTCATTAAAGCCATAGATAGGTAGAACTATGAAAAATAGGGCACCTAGTGGCTCTTATGTTGCTGATTTCTTTATAAAACTTTCTCTCTGCTCTTTTACTCACGTGCGTATTTTTACTCCATTGCTTGTCTTTACATCACTCAACTGAATAAAATACTCTGGTTTATACATCTTCCACACCTAGTAGTACATAACATTTTCAACATTCATTATAAATTTTATTACAAGTTATTCCTAACAGCAATCTTGGGTACTACTCTGGCAAAGTTTTTTCTTAATTTAACCCTGGCAATGTTTTTTCTTAATTTATTCATAAATACCTATTTTTTTCCTTTGCAGCTGAGCTCAGGGCTCTCAGTAGTACTACTCATGTACAGGGAAAAACCACCTAATGTCAGAGTACTACCAATGGTAAGATGTATGCAACAGATGGAAAGTAACAATCAACGTAGCTGTCTGTCCCTAAGGAATTGTTCCATTTCAAAGTCACTACAGAGGTCAGTGGAAATGAAGTGCCTATGTGGCTTTTGTTGGACTCAGTAGCATTTTGTCACTCAATACTGCTAGTCAGGAAAAGAATTAGGTTTTTTACTTGGAAGCATGCAGTAGCCTTCCCAAGAGACTCATACATTTATCGTACATGAAATTAACTTTTATAACAATTTTATATAACACTTTTTACTGAGGAATGTGCTTTAATTTATAGCTATGTAACAGCCAGACATCAGACAGTATTGTCATTCTTAGTTTACAGAAGAGGAAACAGAGGAAAATTGAATGACCAATAGCTACCTTTGAATGACCTATAGCTGATGACCAAGGTCATCCAATTAACTGTGCAAAAGTAGCTATAGAAGTCAGCATTCTTCATTTCTCATTCTTATGCTAAACACCAGATAATCCATTAAAATGTTTATCCCATTATATAGTCTGTTAAGAGTCATATTAGATGGTGAACTTCTCGAAACTTTTTTTTTTTTTGGATACACAAAAACCCCTTCAAAATAATAACTGAAAAGGTTCCATAGAAAGGCATAAACAACATCTTACCTGGTGCTTCAGTAGCGAAGTGTGAAAGAGGCACAGCAACCCAAAGATAAGTTAAAGAGCATTTTTAGCTCACTGCTGTCTTCCTTTGCTGGACAGCAAGGAATTCAAACAGTAATTACATATACTTTGATTTTATTTTCGGCATGTTTTTCTGACTGCGGAGCACGTAGTACTTATTACCGAGGCAGGCTCTCCCGCAGGCAAATCCTCCAGGCAGCTCCTGCTACACGAGGCTGTTGAGTTTACACCACGTTGCCGAGGCAACTCCAACCCCCCCGAGGGCATTCTGCTTGGAGAAGTTTAATTCAAAGAGCAGTAGTGACCTGTGAAAATATACACAGTTGAACTAAACGGTAGCTTTTTAAGCTCTAATCACAAGACAGTTCTCCCAGCACCCAACGCAAAGCGTATTTCTTTCTTCTGTTTACCTCCATTTATGCTTTCAGTACCTTATCTATTTCTACATTATTTTAACTTTGCATTCAGTCTCCTCACCTACACACTCCCCATTACTCATGAATAGTTTTTTATCTCCTTGCTGGCAGCCTTAAACGGCAGACTTCAAGGATACTTTTTTTTTTTTTTTAAGTAGCAGACTGTGCTAAGGGGGGAGAAAGGATAAAAGAGAGGGAAGAAAGGATGAAAGAGATATAGCTGGGCTCGGGCTGACTTGAAGGAGTTTTGAAGGGAACTGGTTTGCTGGATGCCAGAAGGGCTTGGACGCCGTCGCCGGGGACACGGCTGCAGGGTTGCGCAGGCCAGAGAGGGGAGGCGCAGCCCGCTTTGTTTTAGGCTGGACCGGGAACGCCGGGCCTGGGGGACACCTCACCTCCCGGCTGACTGAAAAGGGGAGTATCACTCTCATGTCTGCCGGTACCCGGCACAACCGGCCTCATGGTGACAAGCCGCGACACCAGTCACGCCACGGTACCCCGGCACACGGCGACCCAGCCGGTAAGGCACTTCGTTTACCCTCTCGGGCTGACGGAGCCGGAGAGCGTCTGGGAGCAACCCACTCCTCAGCTTGGCACCGCCGTGAGGTAAACCGGCCCAGCGGGAGTCTCCTCAGCAGCCCCCGTGAGGCACTTCAGCCAGCCGCGAGCGCGGGAGGGCCCTGCCGGGGCGTCCCCTCTTGCGGCGGGCCTGAGGGGAAGGGCGCCCGGGGGACCGGGGTGGGGGGGGCTCCGCTGCCGCGGAGGGCAGCCGGGCTGGGGGGGAGACCGGCCGGGACGGTCCGTGAGGAGGCGACCAGCGGCCCCGGGGAGGGACGGCTCGTACCGCCCTCCGCCGCTTTCCCGTGAGCCTCTGCGCCCGGCGGCGGAGTGCGGGGGGGTGTCCCGGCAGCGGCGCAAGATGGCGGCGGACAGCGAAGTGAGTGTTCCCCCCTCTCCTCCCCTGCGCTCTCCGCCGAGGCGGTCTCCCCGCTCACTGCTTCTCCCGCTCTCTCCCCGCAGCCCGAGTCGGAGGTGTTTGAGATCACGGACTTCACCACCGCCTCCGAGTGGGAGAGGTAGGTGCTGCCGCCGGTCCCGCTCCCCTCACCGCGGACCGTGGCGGGGGCTCTGCCGTGTTTGCCCCGGCCCGCTCCTGCTGAGGGGAGCCGGGTGGCCGGGTTGGGCGGGAGCCGGTGGCAACCCGGAGCCTCGTCCCGGCCGTTCCGGCGTGTGTCCGCGGCGGGGGCTCAGGCCGCAGCTGATGAGTTGGTTAAGAGGATCTAGTCAAGCTCTTTCTGAACTTAGTGAAAGGTCTGGCTTAATATCTACTTGCAAGGGATTAGAATCAACATCTAGAAGGCTTCTGTGTTTTTTGAGTAGCTGCCTGATTATTAAAATAGTCATCTCCTAGCTGAAGCCTTTAAAAGTTAGTAGGACAATGCGTTCTTAATGTATTATTTTTTAAAATGCTTTTTTCAGTGACCATGTCGATGACAGAAGAAGACAGAGATTCCAAGCGCTGTGTTTTAAATCTGAAATTAGTTTATAGTTTTGTGTCAAATGCTTATTTATCTGTGAACAATCCTCCTAGCAGTTGCTGCAAGTAACTATCATCTGAAATGTAAACATAGGAGGACCATTTTATTTGTACAAGGAAGCAATTTCTCCGTTTTTATTGCGATACTTGGGGTTTTTTTGTTTGTTTGTTTGTTTTATAAGGAAAAACATATTGCTGGCTTTTAGGGAGCTAAATTATAGTACAAGCTTAGTGTTCAGCAAATATTAATGCCTTTTCCCCTCCCTAATAGATTTATTTCAAAAATAGAAGAAGTGTTGAATGACTGGAAACTTATTGGGATTTCTTCAGGCAAACCTCTAGAAAAGGTCAGTTGCTGCTTCTGAATTTTCTTTTAGAATTTGAATTGCTAGCTAGTAATAAACACGTATGTTACGTGTATTGCTGTTTTCGTAGGTGTGGCAGATAATGATTTGTATTAGGGAATTTTGCTTGTAAAAGTGGCAATTTGACAAACAGTTCCTGAAGATTTATTGGTGGGCTGTCTGCCAGACAGGCTACTTCCCTGATAAAGTTGGATCTTCGTATAGGGCCAAGTGATTTTTTTATTCCCAGTTTTGAATCTGGAAATGTGGTTGAAGCTGTTCTCAATTCTTAAGGAGTTTCTTTTTGCCCTGCCTTGTGCCTTTGTCACACCTGACATACTTATGATTGAGGATTGTGTAGTACTCGTTGTGACTCAGTATGTTTCATAGATCGGAGAGATTTTTTTCAAAGTCTAATTAGAGCCTTTGTAGCGCTTTCTCAGTCCTGTAAAATGCAGAAGAAAGTGCTGAGCTCTTCTGCATACTAGTGCAAATAAATTCAGCTGGTCTGGATTAAATGGCTGCTGTGTTTCCAGAGGAATTTTATGACTCTTAATTTTAGTCAGGGTACAGAGTATTCAGAACAAAAACTTATGTTATCTAATTAACTAGTTTTCAACCTTAGCTGTCCCTGTATTCCTACATGTCTTCTTTTCTAGACCGGACCTCTCTTCTTCGTTTCTAGTGAGAAGACACCCTTTACGGATCAAAGGGTTGTCCAAGTTGCTTGGTTTTTTTACTAGCGGTATACAATTCTGTACAGTGATGTTGATTTTTTCCTAGAAACTTTCCTATGCCATATTTTTGTTTAAAAATTAATTATCCTTACATACAGGAGTTTTGCAAATTATAGAAACAAAATCATTTATCAGCAAAAGCGTATTTGGAGTAAATATTAAAGTAGTAGTTGTGTAGAATGGTATAGATATAGATAAAATCCCAGGTGGGAAACTTCGGTCTTTGGGCAAAGTTGAGGGTGCATATGCCTAAGATGCGTAGTTGTATATGAGAGGATATATCTGCCTCTTCATTGCCATATAATTCTGAAGACTTCTCAGGGGAATGTCTGGTCCTTGAAATGAACATGATTATTGGCAACATAGATTTTAACATTCAGCTACCTTTATAATGAAGGGCTTTAATAATTGTTTTTTTGAAATTAAACCGTGCTTACCTATTTAAGAATAAATATTTAGCAGTAGAAAAAGATGAATAAATAGATCGTGTTGGCAGTATACTTTTTAACGCTTACAAATGTTAACCTAAATTTATGTGATCAAATAATATCTTTTTTTTTTTATGCAGGGTGTATACACCACAGGAGTGTGGGAGGAGAAATCAGATGAAATTTCATTTGCAGACTTCAAATTCTCAATTACCCATCATTTTCTTGTACAAGAACCCAGTGACAAAGATGGGAAAGAAGAACCGGTAGAAGGTAGCATGTAGTTCTCTTAGGACATGTATCTCTAAGGATATGACAAAAGACAATTTCAGAATGTGGAATTCATAGTGCATTGATTTGCTTCTGTGTGAAATTTTCTGGGATCTGATGGGTGTGATCTGACATTTCTGCTTTTAGTAGGCTTTGCATTCATCAAATTGCTAATATAAGTAAATTTTAAGTCAGCTGAATGGATGCTGATGCTCCTATGTATCAATTTTTTTCACAGATGCCCTTCCTCTGCCTATGCAGGACTTGCTGTGCATGAACAATGACTTTCCTCCTAGAGCTCACTGTCTGGTAAGATGGTACGTATACTGTCTCTCATCTTTAATACAAATAAGCATAGCAATTGAAAAATCTTCAGTGCTGGCACAATCACTTGTATATTTTTTTTCCATCAAGAGTTAAAGCTCAAGTAAAATGATTCTTTGTACTGGACACAGGAAAGGAGTGCAAAAAAAGCCCACCATAGTGGGCCTATCTTTACTTCCCCCCACCCTCCCAATGTTTTTTTTTCTGAATTTCATAGACTAACCAAGCTTTTATATTTGTAATATTTAGATGCGTTCTTAAAAAGGAAAGCTGCAGCACCTTAAGAAACAACAACCATATTCTTAGTAATGCACATCTTTAGCACATTATAGCATTGTTCTAGAGAGATTGTTTTTATGTATAGTTACAGTTGTTATTAATGTAAAGTAAAAAACTTAGGACTGATCGAGCTGGAAGCTTTCACGTTATTTTGAGTACAGTGTTTGAATGCTGTTAAGCTCTGGTAGTTTGTGATTTGAGAATCTGCAGCACTCCATGCCCACTCAGTTCTTGATCTCCCTGAAAGAGGTACTCACATCAAAATAACAGATACCCCAGTCTGTTGGTGACAATTAGGTTATTTGGGTTACAGTATTTCTAAAAATTCTGTGTTTCAGCTGGCTTGCTAAAAAACCAGAAATGGGTTCTTTTTTCTCTGTCTCTTAAGGTATGGCTTACGTGAGTTTGTGGTTATTGCTCCGGCTGCAAATAACGATGCAGTTCTTAGTGAATCCAAATGTAACCTTTTGCTGAGTTCTGTTTCCATTACATTGGGGAACACTGGCTGGTAGGTGAAAGCATAAACCTTTTTACATGTCCATGTAAAACTCTAGCATACTGCTGTTGTGAGGAAAAAGTATTAAATTGTTAGGAAAATACATTAGGAATTTGTTGTATTTGCACCACAATACTGTTACAGAAGATTATTAAAAAAAAATTCCCGTGGAAACTTAAAAAAGATTGATTCAATGTGTTGTTTGTATTCATTATTGTTTAAAAACCTTAAAAGCTTTTAAAAACTGCTAGAAGTTGTTGGAATAACTGGTATACAAAATATAACTTTTGGAAGAGGATTTCTTCCCCATGTGTGGTAACAGTAACTTTCTAATCATTCTCAAAAAATATTTAGACTGAAAATTAGGTAACTTGGATAGGGCTATGGTTATGACATGACAATTTGTTAGGCATTCCATTTAATGGTGAAGTTAACAGTATTTTTCTTTGATTCCTATTAAGCATTTTAAACTGTGTTCCACTAGGAGAAAATATATTCTGAAGAATATGAAATTATGTTAAAATATTTAGTTAGTCTTAAAGACTGCAAGACAACATGACTTTTTAAATAATCTGAAATATTCATGTTTTATAGTCAGGTACCACTATTTGTGCAAATACATCATAAATGGCGACGAATGTATGTTGGAGAATGTCAGGGTCCAGGAGTTCGAACTGACTTCGAAATGGTTCATCTTCGCAAAGTGCCAAATCAGTATACTCATTTATCAGGATTACTGGATATCTTCAAATCCAAGATTGTAAGTGCATCTGAATGTATATAACTGATATTAAGAATAATTATTTTATTACCTCGTTGCTTGTAGATTCACTTCTGTCTTGCAGAGATTTTTTTTTTTGTAAGGATGAGGCTTACACTGCTGATGCCAACAAAGTCTTTACATTGAATTTTTTTTCTCTAATATTTTCAAGGGATGCCCTTTAACACCACTGCTTCCGGTTAGCATGGCTATTCGGCTTACGTATGTGCTTCAAGACTGGCAGCAGTATTTCTGGCCGCAGCAGCCACCAGGTAGGAGATTTGTGTCCTGAGAATAACTTGCTTTAAGATAAACAGTCAATGCTACAGAAAATGTTTGTGTATCTTGCCAGAAGAATTAAAACATTTTCTGCGTTACTAGGAAAGGCTTCAGTTACGACTTACTACCATCCCACTCCCCATGACAGGCGAGCAAGCTTAAAGCTGCTCTGAAATCATGTCTGTGGCTTACAGTTGTGACGGGTGTTTTGGTTAGGGCTGTGCCTAGCAAAATGCTTTCTTATTAGCGTTTAGAGATATAGTGATACTTCTAAAATGGTAGTGTCTATTTGGAGAGAAAAGGTTGACTGGCTGTGGATCTGTAAAGATTTCGGCCCTGAATTCCTTAGGGAAATGTTTGGATTCAGGTTCTAGTAGCTGCTAATACTTCACGGGAGCATTTGTCTAGTATTTCCATAAAGTAACTGATGTTAATGCTTCACTATTTACGTGTATTAACAATGGGAAAAGGACCTCACTTGAGTTAAAAGTTTGGATTTTTGTTGGTTTTGTTTAGATGTTGCTAAATAAACCAAGCAGTTGATTTTATTTTTTTTTTCTTTTTTTTTTTTTAATGCAGGAAAAATTTCTGGTCAAGCCTTTTATTATAGTAGCCTTGTATGAGGGGGGAAAAAAGGGTAAAGTAATGTGTAGTCTTGAATCTAAAGTACATACACCAGACTTGATAAGTTTATGCCGTAGTGATGCTATTTAGGAAAAACAGTGAGTTTGCTCACTTGGTACTCTCACAATGAACTCTCATATGTTTGCTTGGTAGTAACACTTTCTTCCTTGGGTATCAAGGATTTGTTTTTAACAGACTTATTTCTATATAGGTAGCATCAGAAAATAAATTACAAACTCCTCCTGGCTCAAAGGTAAACAAATCTGTAGGAAAAAGGTAGATGTTAGTTCCTTCATTAGCAATGTGGTATTTCAGGCACAAGGTAGTGGAGCAGTGAAAATGTCCAAGCTCTATTCTTGACTTGATAGTAGTTTTACGTAACAAGGTTAAAGTATTTAGGGCACACTTAAAGAGACAGAACCTGTGGGACCTTGGTCTGGTTACCTAGTTGTTTGGCTTTCCTTTGCTTTAAAAAAAAAAATATAAAAAAAAAAATTCTTACGCTAATCAGAGGTATGTGTTGAAGAAGTCTGTGGTGAAGTTGATCCTGTGTGCTTTGTACCTAAGGAATGTTGATAGTATGTTTAAAGAGAATCCTGCTCTTTAGGGTCAGAGAAAATCGGTGCTGTTTTAAGTGATAGTTTCTCTTAGCAGGTAAACCAAGTTTACCTAAAGAACTTGGGAAGCTAGTTCTACAAATTTTATTTTTTATTATTTCTGCAGACACAGAAGTCTGTTTTCTGTAGTCTCTCTCTCTGCCTTGCTATAGTTATTCACTAAGTCAGGATCCCTGGTTTGTGATGAATGAGTTGTACCACTCTGATCATATCTCTTGATTTGAGCAGTGTCATGGTTTAACCCCAGCCAGCAACTAAGCACCACTCACTTCCCCCTCATCCAGTGGGATGGGGGAGAGAATCAGGGAAAAAAAAAGTAAAACTCGTGGGTTGAGATAAGAACAGTTTAATGGAACAGAAAGGAAGAAAATAATGATGAGAATAACAACAATAATAATAAAAGAATTGGAATATACAAAACAAGTGATGCACAATGGAATTGCTCACCAGTCGTCGACTGATGCCCAGTTAGTTCCCGAGCAGTAATCCGCCGCCCAGGCCAACTCCCCCCAGTTTATATGCTAGGCATGATGTCCCATGGTCTGGAATACCCCTTTGGCCAGTTGGGGTCAGCTGTCCTGGCTGTGT